>CM060345.1:20499179-20526679 GCA_030674155.1 Stramonita haemastoma
GCCTGCGTGCGACTGGTCCTCGGAAAGAAAAAATCTGAGCACATTACTCCTCTCTTGCAATCTCTCCACTGGCTGCCTGTGCCACAGAGAGTTAACTACAAGATCAGTACTCTCTGTTATAAGTGTCTCCACAAAACAGCACCCTCTTACCTCTGTGAATGTCTTCACGCGTACACACCTTCTCGTTCCCACCGCTCGGCTGCAGATACCTTATCCTTAAAAACACCTAGATTCAACCTATCTACGGTTGGCCGCCGCTCTTTCTCTATTTCTGGTCCATCAATCTGGAATGACCTCCCTCTCTCCCTTCGGCAAAAGCCTACATATGAGATTATGACACTTTTAATTCCAATCTCAAGACACACTTGTTTCAAACCTAAGATTTTTGCCTTCTGTTTTCATCTCCTATTTGTCCCTGCCTTCAACATTTGAAATTCCCTTCACCCTGTCAAAATGTATAACCTCTATAAGTGTGTGTGTGTGTGTGTGTGTGTGTGTGTGTGTGTGTGTGTGTATGCGCGCGCGCGCGCGCACGCATGTGAGTGTGCTTTCGAATTTGCTAGAATTATTTACTGTCATTGGTTGCTTGTTTGTTGTGAGGGTCGAGTGCAAGCGCTTTGATTTGTTTTTACAAGATATAGCGCTATATAAATTCCATGTATTATTATTATTATTATTATTATTATTATTATTATTATTATTATTAAATAATTTCAGTTGCCAGCTATACACACACACACACATACACACACACACACACACACACACACACACACACACACACACACACACACACACACACACACTTTTCCTCTGATCCACATTCCTTCACTCAGGTACGTTAGATAGATACAGGCTAGTCAAAAGACCTGGTGAATAATACCCCTTGTATTAGGCCCTCATCCATCTTGACTCCTTGCATCACTTCTTCAACCCTTCTCCCTACCCTATATCTATATCTATATCTCTCTATATCTCTCTCTCTATATGTTTTATTTATTTATTTTATTTACTTTATTCTTTTGTATCGAGGATAATGGGATAAGCACCATGTGTTTTTTTCATCCAGTCCCCGTGTGTATGCAGTTGTGTAAATATTGTCATCTGTTCCCACCGGCACACAATGGCCTACTTTCCGAAAAGGGGAACAGGATTTAACGTGTGCGCAAGATGTTCTGCGTGCGTTCGCACACGGGGCCTCGGTTTACAGTCTCATCCGGAAGACTTTTGGGGAGAGTGCAGTCAGCACTGATGTTAACTCCAGGGGGAAAATCCCCTCCAACGGGAATCGAACTCGGGTCGTCAAATTGCCAGCGTTATGTTCTGACCACTAGGCTATCCCGTCCCTCTGAGTGTGTGTGTGTGTGTGTGTGTGTGTGTGTGTGTGTGTGTGTGTGTGTGTGTGTGTGTGTGTGTGTGTGTGTGTGTGTACACGGACAGACTGCAAGTAGGCTAGGCCTGGCCTCACATTTGCATGCCTGCACTGGAAAAACTCATTCATTCATGCATGCATGAAGGAAAAAACAACTTCAGTGCTGATTCCACATCATTGTGTCAGACAAGGGTGATACGGAATCAATGTCGATTAGCTGGGCACGGGGATAGCTCAGTGGTCAGAGCGCTCACTTTCCCCCAGCCAGGTTAAGCAGCATCGAGTGGTTGCCAATTGGATGGGTGACCGTTTGCACGCCTTGGCTACAGTAGAGCATGAGAACAAATGGAAATCAAGAAAAAACAAAGAGTGAAAAGTATCAATTATCCACTATGCAGCAGCTTGGGATGACCCCGGGGCAGGTTGGGACAGTGGCCCAACCAACCCGTCCAGCCTGCCCCGTGCTGTATGATTCCAAACTTTTATTCACATACTAATTAAATTCAGCAGTATAATTCAGCATAAACATGCTGCCAAGTGCTCTAAGAATAGATTGCATCAAATAAAACATTTAACAACAAATTCCTTAAGCAGTTATTCAGTCAGGACACTGGCATAAAAAGCTACTCACAGTGAAGAACCAGGGGGATTTTGCCAGATGACTTCAAAGCATGTGTACCATTGGCTTACAAAGTGGTGTCTGCAGTAGATCCAATTGATCAAAAACGAGGAATGGAGAGAAAATGGCGGGAAAATTACGGTATAAATGTGACGCTCCACCACATAAGGAGTCGCATTGCACCAGAGGTCAATTTTTAGTTATTGACATGCTATTAATCTGCAATGAAATCGCTGCACAATAAAAAAAAAAAAAAAAAAAAAAAAAAAAAAGTTAAAAAAAAAAAAGTTTGAAAATCGGACAATTCTATCAAAAGTTATTACAACTTGAAGTGATAGACTGCAGGAAATGACAAAATGAGAAATTGACAAGTTAAGCATCCTAATAGGTGGCCAGAATGAGGGCTTTGGTATTTTAAAAACACATTTAAAGGCAAAAGGAAACAAAATTATGCCTTGATATTTCATTACAAGGTAGACTATTGTCTACAGTTTTATAATCAATCAAAATCTCAAAATCAACAACTTGACCCCCACCTGCCTTTAATGGATGCTAGCGGAAAAGTGGGTCAGGTGCTAAGCGACTCATTTCGTGGTGGAGCGTCACAAATGGCTATTTTTAAGGTGACCCGACATGCCCCATGGCCCGACCTGCCCAGGTCTCCCCAGCTGTAAATGGGTACCTGCCCTCTTTAGGGTCAGGGAAGGTAAAGCAGCGAGGGACAGGAGATGGGCGCCACCCTAACATACTGGCCCATGGAGAAGCTGAGGTCTGACGCTCGCCCTCCCCCCCTAATGACCACACAGATTATGTGACACGTTTACCTTTTTATGATCAGCTGCTGCTGCTAATGTCAAGAGCAGACAAGTGTTGTTCGCACAGACAGCGTATTGTGTGGATTTTGTTAGGTGCTAGTCAGTATCTTCTGTTTACATTGTCACTTGTTACAGTCATGTATAATCGTTAACAACAACAATAACTCTGATTTCGAGTGTGTGTGTGTGTGAGTGTGTGTGTGTGTGTGTGTGTGTGTGTGTGTGTGTGTGTGTGTGTGTGTGTGTCTGTCTGTCTGTCTGTCTGTTTATTTATTATTTATTTATTCTTTTATACCGAGGATAATGGATTAAGCACTCATGTGCTTTTTTATATCCAGTCCCCGTGTATATGCTGTTCTGTAGATCTTGTCATCTGTTCCCACCGGCACACAATGGCCTACTCTTACGAAAAGCAGAACAGGATTTAACGTGTGCGCTAGATGTTCTGCGTGCCTTCGCACACGGGGCTTCGGTTTATAGTCTCGGTTTATAGTCTCGTTTGTGTGTGTGTGTGTGTGTGTGTGTGTGTGTGTGTGTGTGTGTGTGTGTGTGTGTGTGTGTGTGTGTGTGTGTGGTGTGTGTGTGTGTGTGTGTGTGTGTGAGTGTGTGTGTGTGTGTGTGCGTGTGTGTGAGTGTGGTGTGTTGTATTTGTGTGTGTTTGTGTGTGTGTGTGTGTGTGTGTGTGTGTGTGTGTGTGTGTGTGTGTGTGTGTGTGTGTGTGTGAACTGCTTGTATGTGCGCGCATGACTGCACACCTGCATTTAGACGTGGGTCTTGTGTAAAGGGAAACATGAGTGGGAGCATGTCAGATCATTATGTGTGTCTTTGCACAGAGAGCATAATGTGTTGATTGTGTACGGCGCTGTAAGCTGCAAACTCCCTGGCGACATGTACGCGAGTCATTCTTTTATCCTTTAGATGTGCAACTACTTGCTTGTATAACCTGACTAAATTTCTCTTTAAAAAAAATTATTTATTCTTTAAAAGCTAACAAAGTATTGAGAGTGGCTCATTTTTTCCGGCCTGTTTCACGGAAATGACGTCAAGAGCGCTACTCGATCAGCAAGTCTATACTGGAAAGTAAGAAGTAAAGCAGGTTTTTAGATTTTTTTTTTTGACAGGCCACACAGTCTTGTTGCAGATTTTCAGTAGGGTGTTTATCATGGCTCCCCCCCCCCCCCCCCCCCTGCTTGGACCAGTTCTGCCGGGATGTTGTCTATTCCTGCTGATTTCCTCTTCTTCATCGATTTCACAGCTACTTCCACCTCTTCCCGAAGGATGGGGTAGTTGTCAGTGTCTGTCGGTGGTGGGACATTCAGTACCTCTGGATCTCCTGAGGTTTTGTGGTTATACAGGTCTGCACAATATTCTGTCCATCTCTTTAGAATGTCCTGGTCTTCTGTTAAGATCTTTCCATTTTTGTCTTGTATGGTGCTGGTTTTCCCCTGTTTTGTGCTTGTCAGGTCTTATACTAGCTGTTACGCTTTATTGCTGTTGTTCTTGCTCAGATTTTCTTCAATGTCCTGGCACTTCTCTTCAATCCAGGTTTCTGCTGCCTCTTTCATGCTTGTTCTAATTTCTTTGTTGATTGCCTTATACTGCCGCGCTCCTTCTAACTCGTTCTTCTTCAGTCCTCTTCGTTTGTCACACTGGTCAAGGATGTTGGCTGTGACCCAGGGCTGCTTCATTTGTCGTTGCCTGCCAAGAATCTCATTGGCTGTATCAGTTACTGCCTTATTAAAAATGTCGACAAACTTGTCAATATCTGTGTCATCTGGGTTGAACATGGTGAGGGGTGCAAATTTCCCTCCTATCATGGCTTGGAAGGCTTCAGCCACCTCTGGATCCTTCAGTTTCTCGAATCTGATCCTTGTCTGGCCCTGCTTCATGACCTTCCTCAGATGAAGCCGGAAGGTCACCATCACTAAGTCATGGTCACTTCCAATGTCAGCTCCTGGAAAACTGCGTGTCCTTGCGATGTTTACGCTGGACTGAAAGTGCCTCTTCACCATGGTGTAGTCAATCTGGTTGTGGGCTACTCCGTCAGGGCTATGCCATGTCCATTTTCGAGATGCTTTGTGTGGACCATATGTGTTCATCAACTTGAGGTCAGTACATTTAGCAAATTCCAGGAGTCTCAAGCCTCTTTCATTAGTCTCTTTGTTACAATATCGCCCACATGTGCCACTCTAGTTCTTGCCACCATCTTCTCCTACTTTGGCATTCCAATCACCTTGTACAACAAGGATGTCTTTCTTGGGGGTCTGATCTATAGCTTCTTGCAGCTGTTCATAGAAGTCTTCTACCTTGAGATCTGGCAGACAGGAGACTGGCCTACACCATGGACATAATCACCAATCATCACCCTTCCCAAGACAGGCAACCTACAACAATGCCAGAACTATCGCACAATCAGCTTGATATGTCATCCAAGCAAAGTCATGCTGAAGATCCTACTGAATCGACTGAAGCCACAAGCAGAGATGATCATTGCTGAGGAACAGGCAGGCTTCAGGGCAGGACAAAGTACAACAGAGCAGATTTTTAATCTAAGAATACTGTGCGAGAAGTACCTTCAGCATCAGCAAGACCTTTACCATGTTTTTGTGGATTTCAAAAAGGCCTTTGACAGGGTATGGCATGCAGTTCTGTGGGCTACTATGAGGCTGTACAACATGAATGCCAACATGATCAGAGTCATTGAGGAGCTCTACAACAAGGCCACTAGCGCAGTTTATTTCAATGGTGGCATAGGGGATTGGTTCAGGATGACGGTCGGCGTCAGACAAGGCTGCTTGCTCTCACCTACTCTAACATCTTCTTTGAGAGAATTATGACTGATGCACTGGAAGATCATGAACAGTTGGCATTGGAGGCAGAACAATTACCAACTTGTGTTTTGCTGATGACATTGATGGACTGGCAGGGAAAGAAGAAGAGTTAGTTAGGTTAGTGGAACGCCTCGACAAGACTTCAACAGCCTATCGCATGGAGATCAGTGCGCAGAAGACCAAGCTGATGACCAACAACATAAACGGCATCAATACCAGCATCAGGGTCGGTGGTCAGAATTTGGAAACGGTACAAAGCTTCAAGTCTTCTTCTTTCTCATGACCGGAATGGTCGTGGAGGAGACATGAGAGACGATTCTGCAGCCAGCCGTCGCCATCCAGCCCTGTCCTCCGCCTTCCGAATGAGTGTTGGACTGTCCAGGCAGGTCTACTCCTTGATGTTATCCATCCAGGTTTTGGTTTGTCTGCCTCGGCGTCTGCCACCTTCTAGCGTTCCTTGTAGGACTGTCTTGGGGAGGTTGTTGTGGCGTGTGACATGGCCAAACCATGCCAGCTTCCTTTTCTTGACAGTGGTTAGTAGGGGTTCCTGAGGGCCAGCCATCAGTGCGACTTGACTTCGCAAATAGGTGTTTGTTTTCCTATCCTTCCAGGAAATTCCAAGCAGTCGCCTGAAGCATTTTGTCTCAAACATCTGGATCTGCTTGGTGGTTTCAGCAGTCATTGTCCAACTTTCACAGCCGTAGAGCAAGATGGAGATGACCAGGGATCTGAACAACTTGACTTTTGTTTTGAAGCTGATGTTGTTGCTTCTCCATATCTTGTTCAGTTTTGCCATAGCTGATGTTGCCATGGCTAGCCTGGTCTTGATCTCTGTGGTGGAGCGTCCATCTTTCGTGAGGGTAGCGCCAAGATATTTGAAAGCATCTACTTCTTCCAGCTGTTGGCCATCCATGTAGATCTGTGCTGTGGTCCCGTTTGCACTGTTGACCAATACTTTACTCTTTTCTGTGCTGACTTCCATCCCATATGCGCCTGCTCTGTCTACCAGTCTGTTGGTAAGGTCTTGGAGTTCCTTGTTGCTGCCTCCCATGAGATCCATATCATCAGCGAAGTGTAGGTTGTTAATGGGTCGCCCTCCTATTGAGATGGTAGAATGGAAGTCGTAAAGTGTCTCCCTCATGATGTTCTCCAGGAATAGATTAAAGAGGGTTGGAGAGAGCAAGCAGCCCTAACGGATGCCGACTGTGGTCTTGAAGTAGTCTCTGACTTGGCCGTTGAGGAGAACTGCACTGCTGGAGGTGTTGTACAGCGCTTCTATGATCTGGATGAGACCCTCCTCAATGCCGAACTTCCTGAGGACTTGCCAAAGGCCTGCATGCCACATTCTGTCAAAGGCCTTCTTGAAGTCAATGAAGTTGTGTAGCAAGTCCCTCTGATGTTGCAAATGTTTCTCCATCAGGATTTGGCAACTGAAAATTTGTTCTACAATGCTCCTTCCTACCCTGAACCCAGCTTGTTCTTCTGCTACATGCTCTTCCGCCTCCTTTTTGAGTCTGTTCAGTATCACTCTTAACATGATCTTGCTGGAGTGGCTAATGAGGCTGATCATTCTGTAATTCTGGCACTGACAGACGTTTCCTTTCTTGGGCAGGGGGATAATAAAAGACTGTGTTCATTCTGCTGGCCACTGTTTTGTCGCCCAGATCTTCTGACAAAGAGATGTAATGACAGTGACCAGGTGTTCCCCTCCATTCTTGAGCAGCTCTGCCGGTAGTTGTCTGCTCCAGATGACTTTCCATTTGGTAAACGATAGCTTCCTCCACTTCTTCCTTCAGCACTGGTAGTGGTGGAGGTTCCCTCTGTGGTGTTGAGTCCTCATCAATCAGGCTGTGGTTGGGCTGTAAGGGGTGGTTGTACAGGTCCGAGCAATACTGTGACCATCTATTCAAAACTGCTGAGCTTTCAATCAGCAGGTTGTCTGAACAATCCTCGATGACTGAGGATTTATTTTGCTGCGCCTTTGTGAGCTTCTTTAGGGTGTCGTAGGCGTGTTTGCTGTTCCCCTTTGTCATGCCTGCCCCGATGTTCTCGCACTGTTCATTGATCCATTGCTCTTTTGCCTCTCTCTTTTTCTTTCTCACCAGATTGTTGGTCTCACGGTACTGTGCTGCATCTTGCGGGTGGAGTGTTTGGTTTTCTTCAAGGACCTTCTCTTGTCACATAGGTCAAGGATGTCATTTGAGGTCCAGGGTTTGTGTTTCTTTCTCTCGCGGCCAAGTACCTCCTCTGCTGTTACTCGGATTGCCTCGTTGAAGCTGTTAATGAGGTCATTGATGTCATTGTTCAAGATGTTGAGTGCCGCAAACCTGCCCCCGAGCTGTGCCTGGAAAACTTCAGCAACTTCTGGATCTCTCAACTTCTCCAGGTTAAACTTGATACACGTGCACACAGCTTGGTACTTCTTCAGCTTCATCTTCATGTTGAGCAGTACAAGATTGTGGTCACTGCCGACATCAGCTCCGGGGTATGTTCTTGTTTTGGCTCTGTTGATGCTCGACTTAATGCGCCATAGGGTGAGGATGTAGTCAATCTGATTGTGGATCTTCCCACTCGGCGCATGCCACACAGTTCTTGACAGTTTGTGTGGGTAGAGGGTGTTTGCAAGGTTTAAATGATGGCTAACCGCAAACTCCAAGAGTCTGAGTCCCCTATTGTTGGTCTCACCAGTGCCGTACTGACCAACTGTTCCAGCCCATTGTTTGTAAGCGTCAGGACCAACTTTTGCATTGAAGTCTCCTTGTACAATAAGAAGGTCATTCTTGGGAAGTTTCTTGATTGTGTTTTCCAGCTCTTCGTAAAACTCTTCGACTTCTTCCTCATCATGTGCTGTTGTTGGTGCATACACTTGTAAGATGGTGATGTTCTTTGGCCCAGCTGACACTCTGATGGAGATAATCCTACTGGATATTGGTGTACAGCTCAGGATGCAACCAGCTACTTCTTTGCGTACGTTGAAAGCTACACCATGCTCATGCACTGTCTCACTTCCGCTGAACCAAATCTTGTGTCCAAATCTTGTGTCCGTCATCAGTCACTGACTCTCCAAATCCAGTCCATCTCACCTCTGATAGTCCAATTACGTCTCATTGGTAACGTTTCAATTCGTGCTCCAGTTCTTTCACTTTTCCGCAAACGTAGAGAGTGCGGACATTCCATGTACCAATGGTGATGCTTTCAGATGGCAACTTGAAAGTCTTTATGTCTTGAGCGCCAGTAACACACTTATCACTTCCATCCTGGTGCTCGTCGATGGAAAGCGCGGTCGTTGGTGTTCCGGGCCTCGACCAATCTGGCATGTTGTTGGCTCTGGCTGCGTCTATCATGTCTTTTCAGTGGGCTTTGGGTATTCTCTGGTGGCGCCAATCTCCTCTCCAGGTCTCCATTAGGGATGCACCAGCCCTCAATTCTTTTGGCCTGCCAGCAGGGTTTTTCAGTTTTTCACTGGTGTCGTGTTTATACATCCTCCCATTAGTCAGCAAGTGGTTACCTCGATGGTGGTGATGGTAGTGGGTGGAGGGGGCAGGTGGGGTGGGGGTGGGGGTGGGGGACAGTCACATAGCAGAAATCCCACCACTGGCGAACTGGACGAAGAACGAAAAGAAAAAAAAGAGTCTTATCTGAAGAATCTGTAGGGGAGGGAAACTGATATTAACTACAAAAAAAGGGGGGGGGGAGGAAGAGGAGGAGAGGCTTTAAAGAAATAGCTCAACCTAGACTTCAACCCTTGTTCTTCAGCTTACTCCAGATTTTTGCAATCTGATGCTTTTGCCCCTGATAAGCTATCTTACCCTCCCCTCCCCCCTCCTTCCCCCCCCCCCCAACCTAAATGTATGGTGGTTGCAACAAGACAAAAGCGCCAAAACTTTCAAACTAACATAAACAACATAAAAATATACGATAAAGTACTAGAAGAGGTCAGTTCACATAAACTGCTTGGCCTCCACATTGATAATAACATGTCATGGTCAGATCATGTTTTTAGTATTTCAAAAAAAAAAAAATCTAAGAAGCTGTTCCAACTCAACAGAATAAAACATTTCCTTGATCAGCATACTCGTAAATTATTCTTCTATTCTTACATAAAACCAGATAATGACTATGCATCTACATGTTGGGATTTAGCAAGTAAAAACTATTTACGACGACTTGAGAGAGTATTTAAACGTTCTCTCAAATTAATTCTCCTTAGAACTACTTCCTTAGATACAAATTGTTACAAAGAGTTGAACATTCTCCCATTTAGTTTTCACTGTCTCTTTCACAAAGGCGTATTCATGTACAAAATTATGAATAAACTAGCTCCACATTATCTTTGTCACAGGTTCCCTATTAAAACTGTTCGTAATAAAAGTAGCGTTGTTACTCCTCGTCCAAGAACCGATCTTTTTATGTCATCTCTTGTTTTTTCTGGTTGCAAACTATGGAATGAAATCCCAGTCCTTATCAAAGAAAAAAGTAGCATATCATCTTTCAAAAAAGCGTACCACACACATCTGTTCAATTTCTTGTAATAGACATTCTGTGAGCATGCTTGTCAAACTTGGTGTGTGTGTGTGTGTGTGTGTGTGTGTGTGTGTGTGTGTGTGTGTGTGTGTGTGTGTGTGTGTGTGTGTGTGTGTGTGTTTGTGTGTGTGTTGAGTGTGCACGAGCGCACGTTCGGGCTGGTTTGCTTGCTTTGATTTTTTCTTTTGTCATTGAACTTGTATATATTTGTTATTTTGATTAGGTATTTATTTTCAGTGTTTCAATGGGCATGTGAGTGCATGCCTAAGGACACTCCGGTGTGTGTGTGTGTGTGTGTGTGTGTGTGTGTGTGTGTGTGTGTGTGTGCGTGGTGTGTGTGTGTGTGTGTGTGTGTGTGTGTGTGTGTGTGTGTGTGTGTGCGCGCGTGTGCCTGTGTATGTGTGTGCGCGCGCGCGTTTACTTTGACTTTTGAATCATTGCTGCTACGTGTCAGATTTTGTTTTCTCATATTAATTAAGAAAGCATTAGATTTCTTGATTTGAATGTCGAGTTGGATTGTTGATTTTATTTATGGGCATTCATATCAATGTGTGTGTGTGTGTGTGTGTGTGTGTGTGTGTGTGTGTGTGTGTGTGTGTGTGTGTGTGTGTGTGTGTGTGTGTGTGTGTGTGGATGCAAAGTGTTTAAAATTGATTGGATACCTTGAGTGGTTATGTAAAATAACTACGTGATTGATTTTGTTATGATGTCCTTGATTTGTTTACTAACTTGCTGATTTAAATACGTTGGTTTGACTTGTTTATTTCTTTTCTTATTATTTGGTTGCTTTGTGGGTGTTTTTTTTCTGAGGGCCTGGTGTAAAGAAGCCTATGGCTTATCCAATTACCCGCATTAAAATATTCGAGTTTCGAGACCCTCTATCACCTTCCCCCCTCCTTCCCCCACTCCACCCTCTCCCCCCCCCCCCCCCCCCCCCCCATCAACTTGTTTACTACGTGCTGTTTCTCTCCTCTCTCAATGTAATAATTATATGGTCTAGCAGACTTTGTGGTTCCAGTTAGTATTCGAGGTAGCCTAGACCCGATGTCACTTCTTTTTCTGCGTGACTCATGCCTTAGGTTTTTTGTTGTTGTTGAGCAGGGCAAGGTGTGACAGCTCAAGTCAGCGCTCCTTATAGGAAAACAGCTGCTTGTTTGGTGGAGCACCCCTTTTTTCTGTCCATTTTCCACCAGTCAGGTATATTTCTCCTTGCAAGCAGAATCCCGTCAATTGCTTGATTTTCAACACACACACACACACACACACACACACACACACACACACACACACACACACACACACACACACACACACACACACACACACACTCACACTATAAGCTGTCTCTCTCCCCCCTCCCCTCCCTGATTTTCTTTAGCACTTTGTAGCATAGGCTGTTAAATCATAACACACATACACACACGTGCACGCGCACACGCACACACACTCCCATGCACATACCGCGCGCACACACACATACACATTGAACAGTGAACGCATTTACTCCCCCTCCCCCACCCTACCTCCCACTGTAGGAGTTTGCAGGAAATCAAAGCATGAGTAATAACATCTACGTCAAATACATCCATGAAAATTAAACTACATTATCTTGGGAGTAGGAATACAGTTACTTTAAGGGTGGGTAAAAGTGGTTACATACACTAAAAAACGTCCCCATTAGTGAACCTTGGAGCTCTAGCCGAAGGAACGAAAAATTAAAAAAATACCGTATATAACATCAGTCCCATGACAGATAGCCTAGTGTTCGGAACATTGCGCTGGCAATTTGACAACCCGGGTTCCAGTCTGGTTGAGGACATCTTTCTCCTGGAGTTAACATCAGTGCTGACTCCACTCTCCCCAAAAGTCCTTCGGATGAGACTTTAAACCGAGGCCGTGTGCGAACGCACGCAGAACATCTTGCGCACACGTTAAATCCTGTTCCGCTTTTCGTAAGAGCAGGATATCGTGTGCCGGTGGGAACACATGACATTTACAAAGCTGCATACACACGGGGACTGTATGTAAAAAAGCACAAGAGTGCTTATTCCATTATCCTCTATATAAAAGAATATATCAAATCAAATCAAATCCCAAGCGCCTTTATTACAGGCTTGGCTAAGTATGGCAATACTGAGCAGAACGTGGTTACTGTTTGTTATATGTCAATACTACATGTAAGGAAATGTAAGGTTCACATTGCCCTGGCTATTCACTATGTTGTGGGCAAGTCTGTATGCCACCAATCTGTAAACACCACCATTGAACACGCCAAATAGCTGCAAGTTTTGCATGTTCTATCATGCCTCTGAATACCTTTATTTATTTATTTATTTTTTTGGAGGGGGGGGGGGGGGGGGTCTGCATGTCTCGTCATTTGACACACGCAAGTACGCACACACGCACACCAATATCGGATGTCCACGAATACAAACAGGATCTTTTCTAACCTCTCACTTTGTCATTGCCCCGCCACCAATGTACCCCCCTCCCAACACACACACACACACACACACACACACACACACACACACACACACACACACACACACACACACACACACACACACACACACACACCAGCACACACACCAGCATTTGATTCAGGCAAATACCAACATGATCTTTTCATTTGACAACCCCCTCACCTTATCATTACCCCCCCAAAAAAAAAGTAACACACACACACACATACACACATTAAAAAAACAACAACGTTAAATCCGTGCTGTGTGAAGGAGCGCGAACTGTGTGTATATGTATGTACATGTATGTACGTGTGTGTGTGTGTGTGTGTGTGTGTGTGTGTGTGTGGTGTGTGTGTGTGTGTGTGTGTGTGTGTGTGTGAGAGAGAGAGAGAGAGAGAGAGAGAGAGAGAGAGAGAGAGAGAGAGAGAGAGAGAGAGAGAGAGAGAGAGAGAGAGAGAGAGAGAGAGAGAGAGAGAAAACTTTTGAGTGTTTTTTTTGTGTTTTTTCTTCTGTTTTTGTTGTTAATGTTGTTGCTTGTATTTTTTATAGGCATATTGTACATTTGAAGCTGTTAAAATCATGTTGGTTAATTAATATTGGTGAAATGTTTTTCTCTGCTTTTGTTTTGTTGTTTTTTGTGTTTTTTCCTTTAGATAGATGGTTTGATGAAAAAAAGCAAATCTATGCTTACTCAATGTACCATATGAAAATAAAATTTTGACTTTGACTTTTCACACACACACACACACACACACACACACACACACACACACACACACACACACACACACACACACACACAAACACACACACACAAAACACACACACACACACGCATTTGTTACAAAATTCAACAAGAATGTTGAATGCTTATGTGGAGGGTATATTTCAAATGCTCATGTCATACTTGATTGCCCAAATTTAAAGCCAGATCTGCCTATCATTTCTAAGACTTCTATTGAAGAAGTTCTCTATGATGTTGATCTGATGTTTAATATTGCTAAAAGTGTACAGTCAAGTCTCATAGGGCATTTGTTATAATTAAGGAAGTTTTTCTTGTATTTTTATTCAATTTTGTATTTTCATTAACTTATGTTGTTTATCACATTCTATTTGTTAATATGTTATATTTATGCACGCACACACACGCACGCACGCACACACACACACACACACACACACACACACACACACACACACACACACACACACACACACACACACACACACACACACACACACACACACACACACACACAATTTCCAATTTCCCTTTTGATCGTGTGGTATCCCTTGAAGTGGAAAGACGTTAAACTGAAGACTACTAGTACTAGTACTACTACTACTACTACTCACAACTACCACACACACACACACACACACACACACACACACACACACACACACACACACACACACACACACACACACACACACACACACACATTGATCACTTACAGATTCATACAAATGCTGTCGAGGAAAGACAACTCAAGGCATTTTCTTTCAGGATAAGATTAAATGCTTTCATGATAAAATTCAGCTAAGATGTCGAATGCTTATAAATGTGGTGGATATGTTTCAAATACCCATATCATACTTGAATGTAACACAGAACCAGACATGACTGGTATTAACATCATGTGAGAACAAGTCAAAACAGCCTACACACAAGCCAGTGAAACTTGCTTAGGACAGAGACAGAAGAAGAGGAAAAAGTGGATCACAACAGACACTTGACAGGCCATTGAGAACAGGAGAGAACTGAAAAAGAAAATTCTGGAAACCAAGTCCGAGCGAATGATAGAGAGGTACAAACAACAGTATAGAGAGGCAGACCAAACTGTGAAAAAGATGGCAAGAGCAGACAAACGAGCCTACTTGGATGATATTGTAAGCCAAGCAGAAGAGGCCGCCGCCAAAGGAGAACAAGGACAGGTGTATAAGATCACCAAAATTGTCAGTGGCAAATACCGGGGAAACCCCGAGACGCCGATCGTAGACAAACAGGGCCGACTCCTTACCACAGAAGCAGAACAAGATGCTAGATGGGCAGAACATTTCAACGAAGTTCTCAACAGACCACCACCAACTGAAGAGGCAGATGTACAAGACCCTGATGCCGACCTTAAGTGTTAACACCACTCCACCAGAGAAGAAAGAAATTATAACAGCCATCAGATCTCTCAAGAACGGAAAAGCCCCAGGCCAGGACAACCTAAATGCAGAGCTATTCAAAGCAGATACAGAGTTTCCAGCCAAGGTTCTACAAGGTTCTACAACCACTCTTTACAGCTATATGGGAGGAGAAACAGCTACCAGAAGACTGGACAAAAGGAGTCATCGTGAAGATCCCAAAGAAAGGAGCCCTGAGCAACGGTAACAATTGGAGAGGAATCACTCTGCTATCTGTTCCCAGCAAGATCCTAGCAAAAATAATAATTGAACGAATCTCAGAAGCAGTGGACCAACAACTCAGAAAAGAACAGGCAGGTTTTCGACCAGGAAGAGGATGCACAGATCAGATCTTCACCCTGCGCAACATCATCGAACAGTGCACGGAATAGCAGAGACAGCTGTACATCAACTTTGTAGACTTTGAGAAAGCTTTTGACAGCATACATCGAAAAAGTCTATGGTGCATACTCCGAGCATATGGAATACCACAGGAGATTGTCCAAGTTATTAAGAGCTTCTACAAAAACTTCACATGCAGAGTAGGAAACAGTGAAACCAGCTTCAGCGTAAAGACCGGCGTCAGACAAGGCTGCCCCATGTCGGCACAGCTCTTCAACCTGACAATCGACTGGGTAATGAGACAGACAACAGCTGACCAGCCGCGGGGCATCAGATGGACCCCATTCACAACACTTGAAGACCTAGATTTTGCTGATGATCTGGCACTGCTCTCACACACCCACCATCATATCCAGTAGAAGACATCCCGTCTCAACACTTTTGCCCAGCAAGTAGGCCTGAAAATCAGCCAGCAGAAGACAGAGGTGATGATGCTAAACGTTCAGAATCCCTCTCCTGTCACAGTGAACGGAGAAGATCTGCCAACAAACCTCGGGATTACTGTCAGGCATGATGGCGGAGCAAGCAGTGACATCAAAAACCGCATCAACAAAGCAATAACTGCTTACAGAAATCTGAACAATGTATGGAAGTCATCCAAATACAGCACAAAGACCAAACTAAGACTCTATCAGAGCTGCGTACTTTCCACCCTCCTGTATGGCTCCGAATGCTGGAGGATGACTGAGAGTGACATTAATTAACAAACTGTCTACATTCCACACGAAGAATCTCAGGAGAATACTGCGCATCTTTTGGCCTGAGACCATCTCCAACCAAGAACTCCTGGCCCGTTGCAACCAAGAAAATATAGATACTATCATTATGCAAAATCGATGGAGATAGAACACATCAGCCGACGGGAACAAGGGGACATCGCCCGAACAGCCCTCCACTGGACACCAGGGGGAAAACGCAGGCGAGGACGACCCAAGAATACCAGGCGTCGGACAATAGAAACAGAGCTGAAGACCCTCCAACACTCCTGGGGAACCATTCAGAAACTGGCCCGAGACAGGCAGGGGTGGAAAACCTTTGTTGCTGCCCTACATGCCAAGAAGGCATAAAAAGGCTTTGGATGATGATGACTTGAATGTAAGTGTTTAAAACCTTACCTCCCTGCCTTTTCTGAGAATTCCACAGACGATGTTCTGAACAATGTAAACGTTTGACATCGCTAAATGTTTGTTGTCAAGTTCTATAGGGCATTTATTGTAGTTCTTGTAATTCTTTTGGGGATCTTTACATTAAAAAATTTTCTTCATTAATTACTGTGAAAAATACGTTTTCATTTCCTGTTACTATTTATCAATCACACACATGAACACACACACATGAACACACACACATGAACACACACACACACACACGGATAACGGACATGTAGGAACAGCTTTTGTTATACCAGCCCTTCACGTTGAGGAAAAATACCATATTACTAGTAGGGTTTCTATCTTTACGGCAGAGCTCTTTGCCATACTAAAGGCCCTGAATTATCTTGTTTCATTACCTCAGAATTATTTAAAAATTGTACTATGTGTTGATTCTAAATCTGTGTTGTATGCCTTAAATTCCCTAAATCAAAGTACTCGACTAAAAATGATTACCGAAGTCAGACATGTTCTTCATCTACTGTCCCTGAAAGGCATTAGAGTTACGTTTTGTTGGGTGCCTTCTCATTGTGGTATTTTTGCTAATGAATGGGTCGATAGAGCTGCTCGAAGAGGAGCATGCAATGTTGAAGGATCACTTTTAGCTAATATACCTTTAGACCTTCGAGAGGGTTATGAAGTTTTAAAACATATATCCTACGATAAGGCAATTAAAAGACTGAAAAATTCGAATAGTTATTACTCTCAAAATTGCCTCAATGCAAAATACACCAAACCCCTCTATGCAAATTCATCTATGTCTGTTTCCAGACAAATCTCAAGTTTAGTCTATAGATTTCGTCTAAATGCCCTTCGCACAAAATATTGTAAGAACATACTATGCATGTGTGGAAAACAAATTAGTGTTAAACATCTGCTTACTTGTTGTCCTCAAATTAAAGAATTTATTTCTATTACATTGAAAGATCCATTCCTTTTAGAATCATCTGAAACGCTTAAAAGCATCCTCAACAATGATATACTTCTTTGCAGAATCTCTGAATGTCTGTTACACAGCTCAGTTGGTATCTTCCTGTGATTGATCGTTTTGTTTTAATGGAAATTCTTTGACCTCTTCTGTATACCTCTTCAATAGCTCTAGTCTCCCCCCCCCCCCCCCCCCCCCCCCACCTCACCCCAACTTTGGGCACATTATATACATCAGTGTGTGTAAATGTATCCAAAATCCAAAATTTGTCTGCATGTTATAGTTCCTATTGTTAGTTAATAGTTAAGTTCTTGTTTACTTTCTTTTTTTAGCTTGAAGGGTTAGTGGGTTTTTTGTTGCTGTTTTCTTTTTTCCCTTATAGTCCAAAACCATAGGCCTACTTGCAGCTGTTTTTTTTTTTTTTTTGTTTTTTTTCCCCCCTCGGTTCTCTTTAATACTTTGTAATATAGACTGTCAAAGCGTAATCACACACGCACACGCGCGCGCACACACTCACACACACACATACACTCACACTCACGCACGCATTCACGCACGCACACACAGACACAGACACACGCACGCGCGCACGCGCGCGTGTGCGCGTACACTCGCACACACACACACACTCACACACTTGCCTGTCTGATATCACTTTTTAGTGGAAGGACGTTAAACTGAAGAACAACAACACACACACACACACACACACACACACACACACACACACACACACACACACACACACACACACACACACACACAGGATCTCTCTCTCTCTCTGTCTGTCTCTCTCTCTCTCTGTCTCTCTTCTCTTCTCTTCACTTCTCTTCTCTTCTCTTCCCATCTCTTCTCTTCACCTCTCTTCTCTTCTCTTTCTCTCTCTAACCTATCTAGTCTCCTACCTTAGGGTAGTCTGGTATCACTTAAAGTGGAAAGACGTTAAACTTCAAGACTTACTTACTTACTTACTTACTCACTCACACACACACACACACACACACACACACACACACACACACACACTAACACTAACACACACACTAACACACACACTAACACGCGCGCGCACGCACGTGCGCACGCACACGCACTTAATCTTAACATAATCATTATGACTTAAAAACACAAAAACCTTTACCATGTTCTTCATGGGAAATAAATAAAGCATGTACTGATAAAGAATGTACAAATGAAGAAAAGAAAAAAATCAAAATATCATGGTTGCAGATGTCGATCACATAATTATCGAAAATAGGTATGCTAACTACTTAAAAGTATACACAGATGGATCAGATTTAGAAAATCATGAAAAAAGGTTCAGCATTAATCATACCAGCATTTAAAACAGAGAAATCATTTAAAACAGAGAAATCGTACTATCTTGGTAAACATCATTCAATATATACAGCTGAACTTATTGCTATTCTTATGGCTCGTAACTACATTCTTGATTTTCCATTTTCCATTATTCCTATCTTACTCTGTGTAGAATCTAAGTCTGTACTGTATGCTATAAAATCCCCAAATTCCAAGAAAGTATCCAGAATTATTTTTGATATTATATACGTCATACATCTAAGTTTAAGAGGTATTCCTGTTCATTAATGTTGGGCACCTTCATTTGTTGGATTTTTTTTTCAAACGAGGGGGTTGATAAAGCTGCAAAAAAGGGGGCAAGACAGGATTTGGAATCAAGAGAACTACACGGCTGTCCCTTATCTCTACAGGGGGGATACCCTTTATTGGAACAAACGTCATGGGGTAAGTTTAAAAGAGTCTATTCAATTCAAGGAACAATGTCTAAAGAATTGTCTGACTAGTTCCCTTATTTCATGTTACATGTCTCCCTCTAAAACACATTTAGGTGTCATGACCACGAGAAGAGTATCTGCACTATATTTTCGATTTAATTTAAATGCATTCATTACAAAATTTTGCAAAAATGTCAAATGTCTATGTCGAGATCATATTTCAAACACTCATATATTTGAGTGACCAATTGTAGAGCCTTTTATACCTTTATTTTCCAAGCAGTCTCTGGAAAATGTATTTTTACATTCAAAGTTAGCCTTTGCCATTGCTAGATGTTTATTGCACAATCCACTTGAATATTTGTTGTAGTTACAATATTGATGTTTCATGTTCAGGCTTCGTTGAGTTAAAATTTTTCGGATGACAGAATTAAAAAAAAAACCAAAAAAACCCCCAAACAAACCAAACAAACAAACCAGCATGCACACAGGTGTCGTGTTTAGACACCATCCCTGAGGAAAATTGGGGAGTTGAAGTCCCCGGGGCGACTCTTGGCTGTATATGGCAACGTTCTGGCGGCTCCTGCAACGGTACTGGAACCATTCGTATGGGCGATTGCCTTTCCAATGGACCATTCCAGTTGTGTGGAGAGGGGGGGGGGGGGGTCGTCTGCTGCATGGGTAACAGATTGCCCTCCGTACTTACTTACCCAGGCTTTGCACTCTAAAGACTAGTACTACATTTTTTTTTAAAGACACACACACACACACACACACACACACACACACACACACACACACACACACACACACACACACACACACACACACTCACTCACTCACTCACTCACTCACTCACTCACTCACACTGGCTGCAGAACTGGAAATACAGGTACAGTGCACGCTAGCCTCCCCACACAAGGGTATGAGTAGATCAGGTGGGTGTAGCGCGCTCACAAGCTGGAGCAAGTTAGGCTCTGTCTCCCACACAAGCACACCACACACTGGCTGCAGAACTGGAGATACAGGTACAGTGCACGCTAGCCTCCCCACACAAGGGTATGAGTAGATCAGGTGGCTGCAGCGCCCTCACAAGCTGGAGCAAGCTAGGCTCTGTCTCCCACACAAGCCCAGGCAGCATTCGTGCGTGCACACTGCAGGTTTGGGCCTAGCTTGTGTCCTACCTCCACCCCTGCAAGACTAGGATTAGATGGGCGCCTTCTGCAGCACCCCATGATCTGGTCAGTCACACTCAAGCATCAATTTGTAAGTACATATATTTATACATACATGTGCATGTACGTATGTATATGTGTGTGAGTGTATACATGCTTGCATACATGCGCACGCGCGTGTGTGTGTGTCTTAAAGTAAAATTTATATTTGAAGATGGTACATTGAACAAGTATTTTAAATACTTTTTTTTTTTTTTAAATCAAGCCATCCATCCATTTGCGCTCGCGCGCGCACGCGTGTGTATACGTTTTTATTTTATTATCTATTTTATTCTTTTATATCGAGGATAATGGGATAAGCACTCGTGCTTTTTTACATCCAGTCCCCGTGTGTGTGCAGTTTTGTAAATGTCATCTATTCCCACTGGCACACGATGGCCTACTCTTACGAAAAGCAGAACAGGATTTAACGTGTGCGCAAGATGTTCTGCGTGTGTTCACACACGGGACCTCGGTTTATAGTCTCTCCGACTTCGGTTTGTGTGTGTGCGTGTGTGTGCGTGTGTGTGTGTGTGTGTGTGTGTGTGTGTGTGTGTGTGTGTGTGTGTGTGTGTGTGTGTGTGTGTGTGTGTGTGTGTGTGTTGCCTTACTGTCATGAATTATTTTCCTTCTGTTTTAAACAGAATATTGGTGATTTCTTGATTTTTTTGGTTGGTTTGGTTGGTGGTGGTTTTTTGTTTTTGTTTGTTTGTTTTCTAAGAGGAATCTAGATTCAATACCTTGAGTCCTAGCTTGAAAAGGATCAAAATGACAACCTGTGACAGACAAAAACCTCCTTGAAACCCCCGTGCAAACAAACCCATCCTTACTGTCAATGTACTCTTCGTGCAAGAATTGATACAAGAAAGATTTAAAAAAAAAAAAAAATTGCACAAAAATAACCGGCATCTGTGACACCCTTTCAGGAGAAGAAGAAACCCAACACACATTTTTGCGAAATCTCTCGGCCGGTTGAGGCCGGGATATATTATGACAGTAAGTGTAGAGTACAACCCTTTCAAGTAGTCTCAAAGCGGATGCACTTCCATAGCAGCATCATGACACCATTCTCATTACCGTTGATTATCATGTAATAATAAAAGTTGTCTGTGATTCGGTTGCCCGTTGCTCTGGTGTCATGGTGACCTCAGATTTGATTTGCTGATACGCTTCTGTGCCTGTGGTGAGGTTTGTGTCAAAGCCTTTGGGTTGGAGGTTAGCTGGGAGACAGTCGTTAAGAGTGACGTTGTAGTGGTTGCCACCTCGGGTGGGTGACTTACTCAGTCTGGCTCTGCGACTGAACTAATACTGTCATTAGTAGGGGGCTTAGTAGGTGGTGTCCTGAGTATGTTAGCTCAAAACAGGCACCACTGAACACAACCAAAATGACCCAGCAGAAGTGCAGGGTTTCTCTGGCTGGTGGCCCCACAGCGGCGGCCTAATACTGATGGGCTCCCCATGGACTCCTGCCCGTGAGGTTGATTATTTATTATTTATTTATTTTTTATTTCGAGGATAATGGAATAAGCACTCTTGTGCATTTTTACATCCAGTCCCCGTGTGTATGCAGTTTTGTAAATGTCATCTGTTCCAACCCGCACACGATTGCGTACTCTTACGAAAAGAGGAACAGGATTTAACGTGTGCGCAAGATGTTCTGCGTGTGTTCGCACACGGGGCCTCGGTTTAAAGTCTCATCCGAAGGACTTTTGGGGAGAGTGGAGTCAGCACTGATGTTAACTCCAGGAGAAAAATCTCCTCGACCGGACTCAAACCTGGGTCGTCAAATTGGATGAGACATAACGAATCTGGGTATGGCTGTGGCGGGGAGATTGAAATGAGCGGCGTGGGAACAGCAGGACGGGGACGTTGGAGAAGATGAGTCAGCAAAAAAAAAATTGACGCCACTGGTGCTCAACGCTAAATTACGTGCTGATTCCGTACTAACGAAAAACAACGTTCACATAGCAAATATAATGAATATTGTACTTTCGGTTTCCACATATGGACTTTTTGTCTCAAATGCAGCTTTTTTCTGACTAAATGCGGTATCCAACACTATCAAGATATAGTTATGAACTTGGAAGTTTTTTTACTACATAGTTTTAAACCTATTACAGTGGGACCCGCTTATAAGAAAGTCGTGGGGACCCGATTTTAGGTTTTCTTATAGGCCTAAGCGGGCTTTGTTTTAAGCGGGCTTTCTTCTATCCAAGCACCTGGACACTATTTTGAATGTGCTTTCGTATGAGCGAGCAAAAGTGTAAATAATAGCTAATTTGACATATCATAATGGTAAAAATATAAAACACAACCTATCTACAATTATTCATCAAGTTTGGTGTTGTTGTTGTTGTTGTTGTTGTTTATTACCAGACACTTGACTGGTACTGGTATAGATAACAAGTTCGAAATAAGTTTTGATTGGGTGTTACTGAAAGCCTATGACTGAAACGGCAGGGATACTATAAAAAACAACAACAACAACAACAAAACCCGTCAACATGATTCCTAATTCATGAGTTTGATTGAAGATTAAGTCACAATAACTAACACAAGTAAATAAATATATCGTCATTTACTGGAAACAAATGACACTTGAATGACAGCGCGATATGCTCAACAAGATAAAATAAAAGAGGCTGTACTTTTTAGGTCGACTTGTTCAAATTTTATGCATGTATTGGTTTTTATGACCGGTTTGACAAGAGAAACTTGGGGCGTTCACTGTGAGGATTCAAGCCACAGCAACAACACGTTCGAAGTGCTGGCACAATAATTTTGAGATCTTCGCCTTTCCGATTCCAGCAATCAAAAAGGGGAAAGAAGGGGCCCAAAGGCCCCAAGCTGTTGCTAAAAATACACGCTGTGCGTGAGAGTCCATGTAATGCGAATGAACGAAAAAGAAACACAATGTTATTGGAGAAAGTTTGTTTTTATGTGCCTGTCTTCAAAAGTTGCCAGCCACATCTGGTGTGACGTCAGAATTTCCTGAAAGAATCAAGTTGAGTTTTTGTGGCAATGATTTCAGTTTGGTGAGCTGGCTTACAAGAAACTGACTGAAGGAAGTCTCGCTCGCTATTGCAAAGTAAAGTTCTCAAAACCGACTAGATCTAGACTTTCTTATATCCGAGCTAACATCCTGGGTGGGACCAGAAATTGACATTCCTATAAGAGGGGTTTCTTACAAGCGAGATTCTTATGTCCGAGCTTTCGTAAGTCATAATAAAGAACACCTTCGACAGAATCTCTTTTTTTTTTTTGCTTTCTTCTTATAAGAGGGTCCGACTGTAATTTTTTTTTTTTTTTAAAGCAATGTGGTAGGATGGTTAAGATATTCACCTGCCTAACAAGTAGGCCCAAACCCTGTGGTTCTTTGTTTGATTCCCAGCCTTGCCATATCTTCCCAGTTTGACAAGAAAATCTAACTGAATGTAAAAGTCCTTTGGGTGAGACTATTAACGAGGCCCCTTGTGCAAATGCACACAGAACATCATGCACACAATGTAAAAAACCAGTTCCACCTATAAGAAGAGTAGGTCATTTCGTGTGGGTAGGGACGGGTGACCCTTTTTTCTTCTTCTTAAGATCGCATGCACACTGGTGTCGTGTTTAGACACCACAGTACCATTCCCCAAAGTAAGGATGCTGCTACCTAAAAGGTGGTGGTCGTGTACGCAAAAATCTCACAATTGGTAAACCTCAGAACTCTAGCCGAAAAATGACAAAAAGTAACAACAACAACAAAAAAAACCCCATATGAACATTTTTTGTTCACTTGCAAAATACAAATTAACTGCAATACAAGCACACCAAACAGCTGTCTGACAGTAACTTACATGTTGTGCCTAAAAGTACTGCAAATGAAGCAATCTCTCCTCTTGCAGCACACACACACACACACACACACACACACACACACACACACACACACACACACACACACACACACACACACACCACACACACACACGCATGCGCGCGCGCGTCATTAGCTTGGGTTTTTTTTGTCAAATTAAACTGTCTTGTGTCACATGCCTGTCCAAGAACAAATGGGACGATATTTGGCAAGACTGTTATTGTAGTTATCCGTAAGTGGATTTGAACACACACACACACACACACACACACACACACACACACACACACACACACACACACACACACACACACATCTTCCTAATCCTGCAAGTTTTTGATAGGTTCATTGATTGTGTTGTGTGTGTGTGTGTGTGTGTGTGTGTGTGTGTGTGTGTGTGTGTGTGTGTGTGTGTGTGTGTGTGTGTGTGTGTGTGTGCACCTAAATGTATTGTGAAAACTCGACACTAATCATAAATATAAATAAATATAAATATTACAAAAATTGTAATATTCACTCCCACAGACCCCAAATTACCTATCCACTTCAAAGTAAGCACTCATATAATCCCGACTGTTGATCAATTCAAATACTTGGGTTTAGTATTCCACAAAAATAGGAACATTTCACTTTGCCCAAGAACATTTAGCTAAACAGGCAAATAAAGCAGTGCATTCACTAAGACGAGTCATCGGAGGACAGAATATACGCAACGATACAATACTGCAGCTTTTTGATTCATTGATTATGCCTACAGCAGCATATGGAGCTGAAGTTTGGTTTCCATGGGTCGAAAATAAGATACCTATCTCAGGTAACTCAGACATATCCACTTCCTTTGGACACTATCTTTCTTCTACATACCCACATGAAAAAACACATGCGAGATTTTGTCAATTAATTTTGGGTTCACATTCCAAATTAATGAACCTACCAAAAACTTGCAGAATTAGGAAGATATCCGGTGGGGATTCATACTATACATCAAGTTATTAGTTACTGAACTCATATCTTACATGCACATCCTCATTCTTACATAAAAAGATTGTACAATGCTACTGTTAACGCTCCTTGGATACTGTTTGTTAATTTTTTCTCATAACTTAGGGCTCGGACACGTTTGGAATAATTAGTCAGCATTTATTAAAATAAAAAAAAAACAGGCTCAAATTTGCATTTCGCCAACAATCAAAAGAGAAATATGTCAAGTTCTGGAAACAACAAAGAATTAAAACAAGTCGACTGGAATTTTACTATAAAACTGAAAAGAATGATTATCACCTAGAACATTACCTAGTTGCAGATATCGACCCATCCGTCAAACAAGCTCTTTGCGAGTCAGTGCGCACGATTTGAGCATTGAGCGTGGTCGATGTACAGGCACCCCAAGAAAAGAAGGATAATGTGTGTGGAGTTGTAGAAGATGAGTTTCAGTTTTTTGATGTTTGTATGTTGTTCCACCCTCACAAGCCATCTAGAACATCAACCTGGCACTCACCAAATGGTCTGATTCATAATCAAATTGACTACATTCTGTCACCCCAAAGATTCAAATCCAGCATAAACAAGGCAAATACAAGAACATTCCCAGGAGCTGACATTGGCAGTGACCACGACCTTGTACTTACCACCATCAGGCTGAAACTGAAAGCAAAACAACAGCCAAAAAGCCCACGCATAAGATTCGACCTGGAAAAACTCAAAGACCCAACAGTGGTTGAGATCTTCCAAGCCAACATTGGAGGAAAGTTCGCCGCACTCACAGCCATTGACAATGATGTGAACACATTAGCCAACAACATCAAAGAAGTGCTAACGACAGCAGCAGAAGAAACATTAGGCAGAAGCAGAACAAAGAAACAACCCTGGGTGACAAATGAGGTTCTTGACCTCTGCGACAAAAGAAGAGAACTTAAGAAGCAAAAGTTCACAAGTCAAGAAGCCAACAACAAGTACATGGATAGCCACAGAGAAGTGAGGAAAAAGATGAGAGAAGCCAAAGAAGCGTGGATAGAAGAACAATGCAACAACATCGAAGATGGAATGGCCAAGGGAAACAGCAAAACAGCTTACAACACTCTGAAAGCACTAACGAAAACCACACAGCCTAAAGCCTCTGTTATTGAAGATAAAGAAGGAAATCTTTTAACGGAAAACAATGCCATCCTCCAGCGCTGGACAGAATACTGTGAGGGATTGTATAACTACCCACTACGCCCAGATACCAACATAGTTTCCAATAAACCCCCTGAACACCAAGATAAAGACCCACCAATACTAAGGTGTGAAGTAGACACAGCTATTAAGCAATTGAAGAAGGGGAAGTCCCCTGGAATCGATAACATCCCAGCTGAACTCATAAAAAATGGAGGGAATGAAACAGCAAGGCGATTCACAGATCTTTGTCAGAAGATCCACGACACCAAAGAATGGCCAAAAGAATGGACACAGTCTCTTGTAATACCCCTGCCAAAGAAAGGAAACCTCAAGCAATGCCAGAACTACAGAACCATCAGTCTCATAAGCCATCCTAGCAAGATCATGCTGCAGGTAGTCCTCAACAGACTGAAAAACCAAGCAGAAAAACTCCTGGCAGAAGAACAAGCGGGCTTTAGACCAAAACGCAGCACAATGGAACAAATTTTCAACCTGAGAATTCTGATAGAGAAGCATCTCCAACACCAAAAAGACTTGTACCACAATTTCATAGACTTCAAAAAGGCCTTTGACAGGGTATGGCATGACGGCCTCTGGCAAGTACTCAGGCACTTCAACATTGACAACTGCCTAATTGAAGTCATCAAGGCTCTGTACGAGAATGCAAGAAGTGCAGTTTTCATGAACAACCACGTGGGCGAGTTCTTCAAGACCACGGTTGGAGTCCGCCAGGGCTGCCTTCTCTCACCTGTACTCTTCAACCTCTTCCTCGAAAACATCATGACAGAGACACTGCAAAACCACCACACTTCCATCTCCATTGGTGGAAGACCCCTTTGCAACCTCAGATTTGCAGATGACAATGACCTCATGGGCAGCAGCAAACAAGAACTGCAAATCCTCACAGACAGTCTAACAGACCGAGCGAGCGCATACGGCATGGAGGTCAGTACAGAGAAATCGAAGATCATGGTCAACAGCGCGAGTAATGACAGCACGGAAATTAAGATGAATGGAGAAATATTGGAAGAGGTGAGCCAATTCAAATACTTAGGCTCCATCCTAACAAAAGATGGCACATCAAACAATGAGGTGAAAGCTCGCATTGCAACAGCAACATCTGCTCTAGTCAGACTCCAGAGGATCATCAGAAGCAACAACATCAGCTTCTGCACCAAATACCACCTCTACAAATCCCTCGTAATATCTATCCTCCTATATGGCTGTGAAT
>CM060345.1:20531679-20575476 GCA_030674155.1 Stramonita haemastoma
AAAGAGATAGATAGAGATTGAAGAGCTTTGAAGAGCTTTGAATAAAGACCCTAAAATTCCGAAGAATTATAGACCTATTTCTAACCTACCTTTTAACTCAAAAGTCCTTGAAAAAGTTGTTCTGAAACAATTCAACAGCAATCTTAAATTCCAATAGTCTCCTTTCCCCTTTTCGGTCTGCCTATCAGTATCACGCCAACCACAGCACTGAAACCACCATAGTCCATCCTTAGATACACTTCTACTTGCTTCTGACACAGGAAAAATCTCCCAACTCACTATTCTTGATTTATCTGCAGTTTTCGACAATACAGACTATTCACTTTTCTTCCATCTTCAGAAAAAACGTTTGGCATTAAAAACAATGCCCTCACTTGGTTTAGTTCTTGCCTTACAGATCAATTCCAAACAGTTGCAGTAAACAAGGTTCAATCCGAACCTGTCAAACTGGAACGTGGAGTCCCGCAGGGATCAGTTCTGGGCCCTGTTCTTTTCACTCTATACACTACTCCACTGTCATACAATAAACCGTCATCAAATCAACCATCATTTTTATGCCGATGACTCTCAGATTCAAAGCAGTGACACTCCTGAAAATCTTCCTTCTCTCTTCATAAATATGTCCTACTGCCTTCAAGATATCCAAAGCCGGATGATACAGAACATGTTACAGCTAAATGCAGATAAAACCGAAGCCATGCTTGAAGGGACCAAACACAAACTTTCTTCCATCACAACAGCTTCAATAGAATTGGGCAATATGTCAATCACTCTATCCACCTCTGTGAAGTATCTAGGGGTTGTTATTGACATTACACTATCCATGCAAAAATTCATCACCCAGGCCTGCTAGTCCTGCTACTATCAATTACGGCCTATGGGTGCAATTCGAAAGTGCCTGTCCACTGACGCAAACATCCAAACTCGTCACATCTCTGATTCCTTCACGTCTTGACTAATGCGATTCTCTTTTGGCTGGTCTGCCAGTATCATCTCTCCACTCCGTCCAATGTATACAAAATTCCGCAACTCGACTAGTCCTCAGAAAGAAAAAGTCTGACCACATTACTCTTCTCTTGCATAGCCTAGTGGTCAGAACATTGCGCTGGCAATTTGACGATCCGGGTTCAAGTCCGGTCGAGGACATTTTTCTCCTGTAGTTAACATCAGTGCTGACTCCACTCTCCCCAAAAGTCCTTCGGATGAGACTTTAAACCGAGGCCCCATGTGCGAACGCACGCAGAACATCTTGCGCACACGTTAAATCCTGTTCCGCTTTTCATAGGAGTAGGCCATCGTGTGCGGGTGGGAACAGATGACATTTACAAAACTGCATACACACGGGGACTGGACGTAAAAAAAGCACAAGAGTGCTTATTCCATTATCCTCGATATAAAATAAAAAAAATAATAAAAAAGAATAAATCAATTCAATGGCTACCTGTACCACAGAGAGTAAAGTATAAGATCAGTACTCTGTTATAAATGTCTCTACAAGACAGCACCATAAACTGCAGGCCTAAGACTTGATGCCTAGAGGACTAATGTCATACATATTGGTGAATCCATGGATACAAAAAAGCAAGATGATGAAGAGCCCCTCGAAATTGATGAGCAATTCAAATACCTTTGGTCATACAAATAATGTACCAATAATATCCGCCGCTGTAGTCTAGTGGTTAGGGCGTTGGACTCGTAATCTAAAGGTTGCGGGTTCGATCCGAGCTTTCGGCTATGGCGTTGTGCCCTTGGAAAAGGCACTTTACGGCTATTTTCTCACCCCACCCAGGTGTAAAAGGGGTACCAACCTTGTGTTGGGGGTTAACCCTGCGATAGACTGGCGTCCTATCCAGGGGGTAGTCTATGACTCTCAGTCGCTTAACGCCACAGAAACTGGGATAAGCACCGGCTTGATGAGCCTTAGGCAAGGGACAGACTTTATATATATATATATATATATATATATATATATATATATATATATATATATATATATATATATATATATATATATATATATATATATACATATAATGTACCAAAAACATTAAAGCAAGAATTTTCCAAGCCAAAGAAAGAATAGCCCATCTTAACTTGGACTGAATTGAAAAAAGGCTGTCCCGAAACTGGGGTTGATGTGCCATGTATCTCCAAGTTGATCTGTCTTGGGTCAGTTGCATACATTCAGGTGGCTTTCTGCCTTTCCAATCTTGTATCATCTGTCCAATGACCTCTTGGTCGTCCCCCACGTCTTAATCCATTCAGTCATCCTGTCAACACTGTTTTGAGAAGACAAGAATGTCTCATAATGTTTTCAACAGTTCTCTTGGACTCATAGTAAAGGGAGGGCTAGTTCTTTTGGTATTTTGCATTTCCGCTTAATTTTCGCACAAACAATAATTTTGGAAAAAAAAGAAATTCAGGAAATGATCCCAAGCTTAAGGTACTGCAAACACTAATTTTGCCTGTTGTTGTATATGAAAATTAAGGATGAACTCTAAAAGTACCAGATGAAAATAGAATCAAAAGGGCAGAGATTTGGTTCTATAGAAGACTTCAAAGAATAGGCTGAACCAAGACAAGAAGAAACCGAAGCATATTAAAAGAACTTAACAAACTACTTGAACTTTTAGGCCTGATTAGGAAAAGGAAAAGGAAATACTTTAGACATGCTATGAGACATTGGAGTTAGCTGCCCTGTATAGAGGGCAAGAGGTGGCAAGGAAGACGACCAACTTCCTACGTAAAGAGCAAAGAGCGCAGCCAAATGGACGGAGTTGCCAAAAGATGAAATCTACAGAAAGATAAAAGACAAAAGGGGGTTGAGACTGCTGATAGGGTATGCACCACTGGCTACCATCAAAAGACAAAATGGGGAACATCATCCAGAGGTAAAGACTCCTGCAGTGCTGGTCTTTAATTGGGTCACCTGTTGCCTTATGTCTGTTCTTCAGGCAGTGGGCTCTATTTTCCATGGGACAGTCATGATGGGGGAGCTGCCCCTGTCTGTAGCGGCTTTAACCTTCGAAACAGAGATGGTGGACGAGTTGCTGCGTGCAAGAGTCAAGATCCATGCTGTGAACACCGAAGGAGACACTGTGCTGCACTCCCTACTCCGTTATGCCTCTCTGTACAAAAATGAGAAGGAGGTGGCCGCCATGATGATGCATATTCACAAGCATCTGATGGCAAGGACCTCTGATAATAAGGTATGGTGTGTGGTGTGATGCGGTGTCGTGTCAGGTGGCGCGTTGTGATTAATGGTGTGATATGATGCACTGTTGTGTGGTGTGTTATTGGGATGTGATGTGGTGTGGTGTGTTATTGGGATGTGATGTGGTGTGGTGTGATGTGGTGTTGGTAGGTGCATTGTAGTGTGGTATTGTGTGGTGTTGTGAGGTGCATTATTGTGTGATGTGGTACACTGTGGTGTTGCGTGCTGCACTGTAGTGCGGTCTGGTGGATTGTGCTTTGGTGAGGTGTGATGTAATGCATTGTGGTGCAGAATATTGTGTAGTGTGCTGTGGTTTGCTGACTGAGACAGGCACTTACAAAGCAGGTTCTTTGTCAGATTCAGTGTAGTAGAACTTGTATAAGAGGGGAACGTTCAGTATCTAGCAATGCCTAGTATGTAAGAACTGACACCAGAAACTGTGTAGTGTGTTGAGGCCTGACTCCAGGCCAGGACTCGGGCTATATTCCATCCATTGAGTCGTATGGAACTGCTCTGCCTTGTCTTCCACTCTATTCCATTTTGTTACGTTATATTGTTTTGTGTTGCTATGGCTTAATTTGCTATATGACTATTTGGGCTACTCTTACAGTTTAATTGGCCAAATTCTTGGAAAAATTAACTGGAGCTTCTTTTTTTTTTTTGGAAGGAGGTGGACTACATGCAAATGCTAGAGGTTGTTGTTGAAGATGAACAAGACGGATTTAGCCAAAAGCGAGTCTTTTTTTTTTAAAGGATCCTTTGACTCATTGAAATTGTTTACAAGTGATTGTTCGAGCAATGAATATTCAAATGTACATTTGCTAACGTTGTTTTGGAAAAAATATCATCTGCAACAGCATCTTGATTATAAAAGAGTGGCCTACTCCATAGATGCTCACCTATTGTCACTCTCCACCCCCCAAAAAAAACCTGTAGAAAGATGGAAGACACAGGTGCTACCTGGTTCACACACTTGCGTAGTTGCCAACCATTTCTTTTTCCGAAATGTTCCCACTTTTTTGCAGCCATTCCGGATTTCTGGTAAATGAAAACGATTTCCGTTTCACGAAATTCTCTCTCTCTCTCTCTCTCTCTCTCTCTCTTGTCTCTCTCTCTCTCTGTCTCTGTCTCTCTCTCTCTCTCTCTCTCTTCTCTCTCTCTCTCTCTCTCTCACACACACACACACACACACACATACATACACACACACACACACACACACACACACACACACACACACACACACACACACACACACACACACACACACACACACACACACACACACACATACACACACTTCTGCCTTCCAGTCTGTAACCCAAGGTGCTAAGCACTGCGTCAAAGCGGCTGGCTGGTTCCTCAAGTGTTGGTACATTCCATGTTCCCATTGATATGGACTTATCTTTGGGGGAAAGTCGACGTGTTTGCTTCAGTGGACCGGACTCAGGTCCAATCCTCTCTGGAGAGTTTAGGAAAGCACTGTCATCATGGATAAACTTGTCAGACACAGGCTGTCCATACCCATTAACCACAGAGCCCCCATCGACCCTGGGGGTCCCAAAGATGAGCAATCACTTTTCTCTTCTTTTCTCGGCATGTCATCAGTTTTCAACCAATCCCAGCCATTGCTTCGGTGTAGAAATCATCTGCCTGTGAATTCGATACCGGAAAAAGCCATTACTGGAACCGCGGACGGGATAGCCTGGTGGTCAGAACATCGCGCTAGCAATCTGACAACCCGGGTTCGATTCCCGGTCGAGGGGATTTTTCCCCTAGAGTTAACATCAGTGCTGACTCAACTCTCCCACAAAACAAATTACAACTAAATGCAGATAAAACCGAAGCCATGCTCGTAGGCACCAAACACAAACTCTCCTCCGTTCCAACAACTTCAATAGAATTCGGCAATACGTCAGTTCCGCTATCCACTTCTGTGAAGTATCTAGGAGTCGTTGTCGACAACACTCTCTCCATGCAAAAATTCATCACCCAAACCTGTCAGTCATGCTACTATCAACTACGGCGTATTAGCGCAATTCGTAAGTACCTGTCCACTGATGCAACATCCAAACTTGTCACTTCTCTTATTCTCTCAAGTCTGGACTATTGCAATTCTCTTTTGGCTGGTCTGCCAGCATCATCCATCCACTCCCTTCAACGAATACAAAACTCTGCAGCTCGTCTGGTCCTCAGAAAGAAAAAATCCGAGCACATTACCCCTCTCTTGCAATCTCTCCATTGGCTGCCCGTACCACAGAGAGTAAACTACAAGATCAATACCCTCTGTTACAAATGTCTCCACAATACTGCACCCTCCTACCTCTGTGAATGTCTTCACTTGTACACACCTTCTCGCTCCCTCCGCTCCTCGGCAGATACTTTGTCTTTAAGAATACCCAGATTCAACCTATCTACCGTTGGCTGCCGCTCTTTCTCTGTTTCTGGTCCATCGATCTGGAACGACCTTCCCCTCTCCCTCCGGCAAAAGCCTACTTATGACACTTTTAAATCCAACCTCAAGACACACTTATTTCAAACCTAAATTTTTCTCCTTCCGCTTCCATCTCTTACCTGTCCCTGCTTTCAACATCCACCTGCCAAAGTGCTTAACGTTTGTAGGTGTGTGTGCGCGCGGGCGTGCTGCGTGCATGCGTGCGTGCGTGTTGTGTGTGTGTATATTTGAATTTGTTAAAACTGTAAATAGTTGTTGATTGTGTGTTGTGTAGGTCGAATGAAAGCGCTTTGATTTGTTTTTACAAGAGATAGCGCTATACAAATTCCATGTATTATTATTATTATTAAATCCTTCGGATGAGACTATAAACCGGATGAGACTATAAACCGAGGCCCTATGTGTGAATGCACGCAGAACATCTTGCGCACACGTTAAATCCAGTTCCGCTCTTCGTAAGAGTAGGCCACTGTGTGCCGGTGGGAGCAGATGACAAGATTAACAAAATGCATACACACAGGGACTGGATGTAAAAAAAGCACATGAGTGCTTATTCCATTATCCTCGATATAAAGGAATAAATAAATAAATAAATAAATAAAAACACTTCATACATGCTCCCTTGCTATTACTCATCTCTTGCTCCCTGGACTTTGTGTTGCCCATGTCTTATCGGCAGTGGTCAGCCAAGGCCATTGCCTGGAAAGACACGGCCTGAACAAATCTGTGTGGGTTCCAAACGACCTCTCAGGGAGTTGAAGGAGAAGAAAAAGTGTCAAAAGCAGTTGATAGATACGAGAGGAGAGAGAGAGAGAGAGAGGAGAGAGAGAGAGAGAGAGAGAGAGAGAGAGAGAGAGAGAGGAGAGAGAGAGAGAGAGAGAGAGAGAGAGAGAGAGAGAGAGAGAGAGATGTTATGACCATCTAAGTGGTGTTACACTGTTTCCAACGTCGTGAGTTCCACACTGTTGCGGATTGGTAAGCAACCTAAATATTCTGGTGTAGTTGATTCAAAATGTAAAAGATTTTGATGGAAGAAAAATCTTATTCATTGCTTTGAAAAGAATGGGACATTTGACACTGGCTGGTATTTGCTGAAAATTTGTCGAGTGAGGGTTTATTTGCGAGGCTATGGTTTGACAAAAGGCGATGTCAACGGCCCTGGGAAGGTGCTAGAGGTTAGCGAGTGAAGCAGAAGAGACTGAGACCAGGACTACAAGATCCAGACATTCCGTCCAAAGTGGACAGAGAGACAATTGAAGTCAGTGTTTTGGAGTGCAGGCTTTGAAGAATGTTTAACCCTCCTGCATTTGGATTCTCTGAACACAAACTGCCCCTAGATTTCGCATTACATCACGGTATCAGGTCAGGCACACATGCTCACTTGCCTTTTCCTCCTTCTAAGTACATACCAGAAGCTATAATTACTTCCAGACTCTCAACAGGATTTCTACCTCTAGCCTGGTAGAGCTTTGACATATGGTGGTGGCAATTAGTGATGGTCACAGCATGATGGAAATCTACTTCGCATAATCCGGCAAATCCCGAGATTCAGGGGGAGGGGGGGGCAATTATTCAATCCCGGTTTGGGACTAAGAGGGTGAAGGACAGAACTCAGGCAGGATGAAGAAAAGGATGGAAGCTTACCTAGAACCTACCTGGAACAAAGAGCTGAAGGAAATCATGGTTTGCCATGAATAATCAGTTACATTCCCAATAAGGTAGTTACACGATGTTTAAGAAAGATTAGCATGATAATGTTGCAGTGCTTTCATTTTTATGTATGTTCACATTTAATTTGTGATATCATATGAAGCAGTGTTCGTGTATATATATATATATATATATATATATATATATATATATATATATATATATATATATATACATACACATATATATACATATATATATATATATGTGTGTGGTGTGTGTGTGTGTGTGTGTGTGTGTGTGTGTGTGTGTGTGTGTGTGTGTGTGTGTGTGTGTGTGTGTGTGTCCGTTTCCACAGATGCCTCCATTCCAAAGTGTGTGGCAGATAGAGAACGCCAGTGGCCTGACAGTCCTGAGGCTGGCGGCAGTCCTCGAGCTTCCCTTCCTGTTCCAGAAGATCCTCCAACTGGAAGGCCTGTACTCCCGGCTGGATCGCCACGACGGCCTCATTGATTCCCTCCTGTACGACGTCACGGAGATTGACCCTGTAGCACGTCAGAAGTGGCTGAAGGAAAAGAAACCGGCATCTGAGCCTAGCCGTGGCAAAGAGTTGCCATTCATGACGGAAGACAACGTTGATGTCCGAATGGGAGAAGAGACATGCCCTCACGAAAGAACTTTATGCTGTACTATGCCAACAAGAAGAGGAAAAACAGTGCAAAAAAAGAAAGCCATGTCGATTTTGGAGATCATCTGCCAAACAGGGCAAACAGATACCGCATTCCGCATCCTCAGCATCTCAGTGGTTTGGAACATTGTGCAAGAGAAATGGGTACATTATCGCAGGTGGTACGGGTGGTGGCTGTTCTACCACGTCTCTCTGATGAGTTTCCTCATCGCCTACGCCATCATCAAGGCAAGGGTCATCAAGGAAGCTAGGGAAACCGCTACTAATGTCAGATCGAATATAACAACAAGCCAGACAGAGAAGGACTTTGTGACGGGGATGTCGGTGGCTGCACCGCTGGCTGGGCTGCCGTTACTGCTGCTTGAGGGGTACAGGTGGTATCAGGAGATCCGTTTCCACAAGTGGCCGCTCCACCACAACGCCTTTTACCGTGTACTGCTGATCATTTTGGTGCTGGCTCTGTTTGTCGACTCTATATGGTTAGCATGGCTGACTGTCTGTTTTTATCTGTCTTTATCAATCTGTCTGTCTGTCAACTGTCTGTGCCTGGTTCTCGTTTTGGTCCTTTGATGACTCTCTCTCTCTCTCTCTCTCTCTCTCTCTCTCTCTCTCTCTCTCTCTCTCTCTCCTCTCTCTCTCTCTTGGTAAGTGTATGTGCGCGCGCGCACGTGTGTGTGTGTGTGTGTGTGTGTGTGTGTGTGTGTGTGTGTGTGTGTGTGTGTGTGTGTGTGTGTGTGTGTGTGTGTGTGTGCTTGCGTTCGTGCGTGTGTGAAACAGAGAGAGAGAGAGAGAGGAGAGAGAGAGGAGAGAGAGAGAGAGAGAGGAGAGAGAGAGAGAGGAGAGAGAGAGAGAGAGAGAGAGAGAGGAGAGAGAGAGAGGAGAGAGAGAAGGCAAGGCAAGGCAAGGCAAGGCAAGGCAAGGCAAATTCTTTTATTCGAGGATAATAGATAAGCACTCATGTGCTTTTTTACATCCAGTCCCCGCCCTTTTCAGGGATAACATCAAGATAAAAGGATACTAAACAATAAAACTATTCGCAGTACCAAACAACATACAAGAAATAAGGACACTACATAATTATAATAATATAAGAGAAAAGTGACAGTTAAAAGTCTGTCCCGAGCCTAAGGCTCATCAGGCCGGTGCTTATCCCGGTTTCTGTGGCGTTAAGCGACTGAGTCATAGACTCCCCCCTGGATAGGACGCCAGTCTATCGCAGGGTTAACCCCCAACACAAGGTTGGTACCCCTTTTACACCTGGGTGGGGTGAGAAAATAGCCGTAAAGTGCCTTTTCCAAGGGCACAACGCCATAGCCGAAAGCTGGGATCGAACCCGCAACCTTTAGATTACGAGTCCAACGCCCTAACCACTAGACTACAGCGGTGGCTAAAAGCGACAGTACACTACATATAATAAGGTAAGAAAAATGCACTCATTCAGAAGACGAAAATCAGAAGTCACAATAAAATAACTTTGATTATCAGAGAGAAAAAAAGAAAGAAAGAAAAGACAGAACAAAAAACAAACAAACAAAACAAAACAAACAAAACAAAACAAACAAACAAAACAAAAACAAACAAACAAAAACCGCTAATAGATAAAGAGCAAACAAGAGAACATTATGAATAAAGAACTGAAAACATCAATCTACCACCATCTGTCTAAAATTATACAAGTCATATAAATCATACATTTGGATAAAAGGGGGAAAATAACTGATATGCTTATTTGAAGGGGGCGGGGGAGAAATACTATCAATAACAAAAAAAACCATAAAACATCCCAGATGTTTAAAAAATTAGCAAAACATTTTTATAATTTGGATAATGATTTACACACACTCACATACACTCACACACAGACACATACACCCACACAGACACACAGAAAAGAATTACACACACACAACACATACCCACACCCATACACACACACAGTGGTAGAGAGGGGGGAGAGGGGGGGAGAGGGAGTGTGGTTTGTTGTTTTTAATGCATCAAGTGGTTTAGAAGGTGATTTTTGAAGGTTGTTAACGATTGGTGCTGTTTAATTGAATCAGGAAGGGAGTTCCACAGCGTAGGGCCTGAGTATAGTAAACTGGATTTGAACAAGTCTATTCTTGGGATTGGGACACTTGGCTTTTCCATACTTCTGGAATGATTTATTAGAGAGAGAGAGAGAGAGAGAGAGAGAGAGAGAGAGAGAGAGAGAGAGAGAGGAGAGAGGAGAGAGAGAGAGAGAGAGAGAGAGAGAGAGAGAGAGAGAGAGAACGAACGAACAATGAACAATGTTTATTCTTCAGGCCTCCAGCCCCTAGAATGGGGTCATACAAGCATAGCAAAGCAAAGGAAAGCAAAATAAAGCAAAAATGAGAATTGCTGTATAACCTATGTGGCGACTGCCAAGACATAAAAAAAACAACAAAAAAAGCAAATGTGAATGCGTCCTTCTTATTAATATATTGGACAAATGACCTCCTTTGAGTAATCATATTCTCCTTGTCAGTTTCCCGAGTTCTCAATAAAATCCTGCCGTACTTTTAAGGCATTAAAAAGATACAGACTCAAATTACGAATAGCTGTAACAGAACCATATTTCAGTAGATTTGTATATGGTTGATCTATACGGTCTAAATATTTATGTCTTAGATTATCATAAAGAATACAACTTTTTATAAAATGCTCCTCATCTTCCAGTACATTACACAAATTACACATATAGTCAGTATTCTTCTTGAAAGTTCTTCTGGAAACTGATCCTTTAATCGGTAGCACGCCAAGACGAAGTTTTACTAAACAGTCCCTAAAACATTTTATATCCATGTATTCAAAATACAGTTCACATTCAAAGTTACCTTTAAACAGTCTATATGTTTGATATATGTCTTTGACCATGACCGATCCATTCCACTCTTGTATATAAACATCTTTCATTCTTTGCTTAAACAGTGAAATAAAAGATTGCTCACAGCCAACTCCTTGTTGGAGCCATACATGCCCAAATCCAAGATTAAGCAAAACATTTTTAAGTAAAGTTACCCAACATGTTTTACCATGTTCATCCATGTTAATAAGCATTAGATATGCTTGCTTGGGAAGTCTATTCATATCCATTTTTAAAAGCCTAAACCAGTATCGAATACTCCTGACTGCACTATTTATATATAATGGATAATGACCTATTTCTCCATAAACAAACTTATTTGGTACCCTGAGCGGCACACTTAGAAAACGTTTACATGCAAAAGAATGAATCTTTTCAATATTGCTCAGTCTGTGAAGTCCCCACATCTCAGAACCATACAAAAGAACTGGCAGTACCTGCGCATCAAAAATTCGGAAAAAACAATCCTTAGAAATGTCTTTTAGTTTTGATATATGTTTCACACACTGAACACATGCACGTCTTCCTTTCACTGCAAGAGCATCCACACCTCTGTTCACGCTCATTTTTGTGGTAAACACAAACCCTAAATAACTATATTCATTCACTACTTCTAGTACACTGCAGCCAAATTTCCATTTTTCATTTTTACCCAAAAATCCACCTTTTCGAAAGACCATAACTTTTGTCTTGTCTGTGTTAACCTTCAAAAACAATTTTTTACATGCAATGTCTAAATTGTTCATTTGTTTTTGTAAACCAACTACACTACTGGACAGCAGAACTATGTCATCGGCAAACAAAAGGAGATATACTTCGAGTAAACCTGGCAAAAACTGGACACCATGAAGACCATTGTTGTCAACTACAGAAGCTATTTCGTTTACATACAAGGAAAACAATATGGGACTCAATATACATCCCTGTCTCAGACCTATTGGGCAATCAAAAATTTCAGTAAGTCCATCCTCTACACGTACACAAGACATCACAGATTCATACATAGCAATAACAGCATGTAAATATTTTCCCTGTATTCCATTCTGGATCATAATATCAAACAAAGGTTGTCGCTGTACAGAGTCAAAGGCTTTCCTCAGATCCACAAAGCATGCATAAAGCTTTCCTCCTTTCTTTGATAAGCATTTTTCCACAACTGCTTGGAGTGTAAAAATATGGTCAGCTGTGGAATACCCCCGTCTGAATCCAGCCTGTGACTCCGTCAGTTTTTCATACTCTTCAGTCCACATTACAAGTCGTTTATTAAGTACTGATGTATAACACTTGCTAGCCAAGCTCAATAATGATACACCCCTATAATTATCAGTTAGACTGTCATCTCCTTTCTTCAAAATAGGTACAATAATAGCTTTTGCCCATAGGTTTGGGTAGACACCGTGATCAAACAAAATGTTAAACAATTTGGTTAGAAACTGCACAGCAATATTGTCTGCTAACTTTAACATTTCTGCCAAGATGTTATCCACCCCACAAGCCTTGCCTCTTTTTAAATGTCGTATGGCATCGGCAACTTCTTTCTCAGATATAGGTTGGTTAAGCTCACTGTCGAATTCATTACCTTCTGTCTGTGTGGGTCCCCTAGTTGGCCTCAAACTGGTATTTATCGTGTTATCATTAAACAATTGCTGAAAATGATTTAACCACTGATCCTCGGTTATGTCTTTACAAATTTTCGATTTTTGTCTGCCTGAAATTTTTTTCAGTTCTTTCCAAAACTTCCTGCTATCTTTACCAAGAGAAGCCAGGTACTTAGCCTTTTCACGCTTATGACTCGTTTTCTTACGTTTATAATCATTTTTTTATACTCTGTTCGTGCCCTTACGTACACTAAACGGTCGTTATCTCCCTTAGACTGACGAAACTTTGACAGACATTGCCGTGCTTTATGCTTGGCATCCTTACATTCTGCATCAAACCAAAGGGCATCTTGCTGTTCATTTCTGATGCAGACATGCTTATTCATACATTCACTAGCTTGCAAAAGCATATTTGTAAAAGTTTCCAATGCCCCATCAATGTCATGATCCAGCAACGAAAACGCATGTAAACACATATCTTGTATTTCATCAGAATGAAAAGTTGACAGAAAACTACCCTCCTTAGTACTATCCCAGATTAATTTGTTAACCCATTTCTTACTGCTTGTGCCTACTGTACACAGATCTTTTTCACTCCTACCTAGCTTCATCATTACAGGAAAATGTGGTGAGTCAATAAAAGCAACAATCTTAACATCATAAACCAAATCAGCAACGCATAGCTCTCTAGACATAATAATATAATCAATTGTACTTCCCCCGTTGGGTGACACAAATGTCAACAACTCATCAAAACCAAACTGACACAAACCATTCAATATCACACAATCAAATGTAGAACACACATTCAACAATTCTTTACCAAAAACATTCATTTCTTTATCATCAGATTTTCTCTCAAATAACAAGTCAACTCCTTCATTCACCCCTCTGTGATTCCAGATTTCCTCATCCTCATCCACACTCATAGGCAAAGCATTCATACAACCTGTTCGTGCATTCAAGTCACCCATTATGATTAAAGAAAAGTCCCCTGCCGCTTCATGTAGATCCACAATACACTGTTCTAGCACTTCTATGCCATACCCATAGTCAGCTGTGTTCCAGTACTTACTGTCGTATGGGTGGATGTACAGACAGACCAAAAAAATATTTTTCTTAACATTAAATAACAATTTATCTATTTCTAAAACTACCATGTGTTCATATTTTGTTTCAATACTGTGCACAAACTTTGCCAAAGATTTACGTACAAAAACAAGCACGCCACCAGAGTTCCTATAACTGTTTGACAGTTTTACTGCTTTTGAAATATGAATATCGTAATCACTGAATGCAGGGTAAGAATAATTTTCAGAGGCTACAAATGTTTCATTTAACGCAAAAATATCATAACACAACAATGACTGGATTACATCTTTAATGTCCAGTTTTTGCAACCAACCATTGCAGTTCCACGTACATATTTTTATTTCCCCTGGGCCTCGGCCACACCCCTATTTATTTTTACCTCCCCTCCCCCCTCTCACACCCCCACCCCCACCACACCCACTCTGCTGCTGTTTTGGCCCTCTGCTGACTGGTCTAACCCACTGCTGCAGTGTGTGTGTTTGTGTGTGTGTGCGGAGTTCCCCTGGCCCCGTGGTTGACACCGCTCGCGTTCTGTGGCGTGTGTTGACAGGGCTCCTTGATCCCAAACCCAGAGCAGAGGTACTGTTTCGCCGCGTGTCCGTTGCGCTTCGCGTGTCGCGTGCGTTCCGCGTGTCCCTTGCGTTCTGCTGCTGTGGCCTGTCACCTCTGTCAAGGCTGCACTGCGACCAGTTGGGTGGCCTCTGGGTCCGTGACAGATTCAGGTTCGGGTACTCCGACACTGGGAGCAAAGGCGTTTGCTGTGAAGATGGAGTGGATTCCACATCTTCCTCATCGCTTCTGAATTCAGGTGGAGGGAAGTCACTGAACTGATCATGTCTGTCGTCATCGAGGGCTGCTCTCTGCTCAGACATTTTTCGTGCTTGTGTTTCACTTCTTCTTGGGCTGTTTCTGTTGAACACAGAGTGTTTCTTCAGAAGTGACACCTTGCTCTGACTGATGTCATATGTGAAAACTCCCTCATCTGCAATCAGTTTGTCAAAACGCATCTTGGGTTTCTGCCCAGCCTCGTACAGTTCCTGTGCCTTTTCTCTCAGTCCTTGGCGTTTCTGTCGTACCATGGCTGAAAAGTCCTCCCTCACATACACATTCGAGAACTTGTCTGCTGACTTCAGATTCTTGGCACTTCTCAAAATCCTGTCTTTGTGTTTACAGGAGAGCAGTTTCACTACAATCGCATTGCCTTTCTGTGTCCTGTGCGCCCTTTCTATCATGATGTCGTCATGGATTCCCATCCCTTCCCTGATCACTGTCCTCACATGTCTCTCACAGTCCTCCCAGCTCTCCCTCTCTTGTGTCTTTTGCACTCCAAAGAAAAGCAGGTTGTTTCTTCGACTGTGGTTTTCAAGTGAGTCACACTTCTGGGTAATAGCGTCCAACTGTTCTCGTAGACTGTGGTTTTCTTCCTGCAGCTGGTCACACTGGACTCGAAGATCCCTGATTTCCTCCTGGAACTGCTGGTGCTTCTCCTCTATGATGGCCATCTGAGCACTGACAAACATCTTCATGTCCTCCACTGCCCCCTCTATCCGGTCTGCGTGCCTGTCATGCTTTTCATCCATTTTCTTCATGCAGGTCTGCATGTCCATCATGCCCTTCAGGACAGTCTCCATGTCTGTGCCTCCTTGCTGTGGATCAGGTCGTTCCCTGGCGTCATGGTAGGCACCTTCCTCACACCTACTACTCTTGGATGGGGATGGCTTCTGTGCCCCACTGGCATCTTTTGAGGGTGAGTCTGGGCCAGGATTGGACTCTACGTCGCCACATGTCATCAGGTAGCACGACAGGAAAACAAGGGCAACAGCTGTCAACATGCCAAACCTGGATGATCTGTACACAGGTCTCACTGAACTCTGGAAGACTGCTGTTTTGCATGAATACACTTCAGAGTCTACTGGCACGCACACAAAGTGTCTTTCCATTGTACCACATCCTCTACGCAGCAACAAAATGCCAACAGGTCTGGAGAAAGTCGATTTACGACCTAAAATGTTTATCAGGGTGCTAACGAACTTGCCTGTAAGCTGTCTGTGATGCTGTGCACTCACTGGCATGGTGCTGGTTCTCCAAGGTTTCTTCAAACAACGTTAAACTGTCTCAAAACTTGCTGTAGTTTACCAGAAAAGAAAAACACGTCGCCATGTTTTCAGCGTTCAACTTTGATTCCCGAGAGAGAGAGAGAGAGAGAGAGAGAGAGAGAGAGAGAGAGAGAGAGAGAGAGAGAGAGAGAGAGAGAGAGAGAGAGAGAGAGAGAGAGATATGCAGGCTGGACGTTGAAAAATGAATGACAGAAAATAATATTTAGAAGCACGTAACTATGGCAACCAGAACTGTCATCGAAACAGGCATGGTGAGCGAATGAATGCACCGGCAAAGAAGTGAATGAATGAACACTAAGTGAATGAAGGAACGAATGATGTCCCCTCCCTAAAACACACACACACACACACACACACATCTGCTTACTTGTTGTCCTCAAATTAAAGAATTTATTTCTATTACATTGAAAGATCCGTTCTTTTTAGAATCATCTGAAACGCTTAAAAGCATCCTCAACAATGATATACTTCTTTGCAGAATCTCTGAATGTCTGTTACACAGCTCAGTTGGTATCTTCCTGTGATTGATCGTTTTGTTTTAATGGAAATTCTTTGACCTCTTCTGTATACCTCTTCAATAGCTCTAGTCTCCCGCCCCCACCCCCACCTCACCCCAACTTTGGGCACATTATATACATCAGTGTGTGTAAATGTATCCAAAATCCAAAATTTGTCTGCATGTTATAGTTCCTATTGTTAGTTAATAGTTAAGTTCTTGTTTACTTTCATTTTTTAGCTTGAAGGGTTAGTGGGGTTTTTGTTGCTGTTTTTGTTCCCTTATAGTCCAAAACCATAGGCCTACTTGCAGCTTTTTTTTTTTTTTCCCCCCTCGGTTCTCTTTAATACTTTGTAATATAGACTGTCAAGCGTATCAACACGCACACGCCGCCACATCAACACACACATACACCACACTCACGCACGCATTCACGCACGCACACACACACAAAACCACACGCACGCGCGCGTGTGCGTACACACACACAGACACACACACCACTGCGCGTGTCGTAAACATTAGGAACACAAACTGCGATATAACTATAAAGACTAAACTGAAAACACAACACACACACACCACTACACACACACACAACAACAACAACAACAACAACAACAACAAGAAAACATTTTTTTAAAACCAAAAAAACCAAAGGTGCATTGAACGGGTATATCGACAACAGTTGATTTTGTGTTTGTCAGTTGCTTTTCATGTTGTTGTTGTCTTCACCGTTGTTTACTCTTTGCCGCCTTTCTTTCATGAAAACCGGCATGTCTATTCAGCTGACAACAGAAATCTCTCAACACGCGAGTACTGTTGCTGTTGTTGTTTTCACCCTTGTTTACTCTTTGTTGCCTTTCTTTCATGAAAACCCGCACATCTATTCAGCTGACAACAGAAATCTCTCAACACACAGGTACTGTTGCTGTTATCTTCACCCTTGTTTACTCTTTGCCGCCTTTCTTTCTTTCATGAAAACCCGCATGTCTATTCAGCTGACAACAGAAATCTCTCAACACACAGGTACTGTTGCTGTTATCTTCACCCTTGTTTACTCTTTGCCGCCTTTCTTTCTTTCATGAAAACCCGCATGTCTATTCAGCTGACAACAGAAATCTCTCAACACACAGGTACTGTTGCTGTTATCTTCACCCTTGTTTACTCTTTGCCGCCTTTCTTTCTTTCATGAAAACCCGCATGTCTATTCAGCTGACAACAGAAATCTCTCAACACACAGGTACTGTTGCTGTAGTTGTCTTCACCCTTGTTTACTCTTTGCCACCTTTCTTTCATGAAAACCCGCATGTCTATTCAGCTGACAACAGAAATCTCTCAACACACAGGTACTGTTGCTGTTGTTGTCTTCACCCTTGTTTACTCTCTGCCGCCTTTCTTTCATGAAAACCCACCCCACACGTCTATTCAGCTGACAACAGAAACCTCTCAACACGCAGGTACTGGATCTCGGGAGCGAACAACAGCATCCCCCTGACGGTAGCACTTCTGGTGGGCTTCTGGTTCCTCACCTTCTTCCTCAGACCTTGGCACAGATTCGCCTTTTTCACCCTCATGATCAAGGACGTGGTGATGGGAGACATGTTAAGGTCAGTACGTTTGTTTGTCAGTCCGTTGGTTAACGTAGTTTATGCACGCCTGCTGTACAGTTGTCTGTCTGTTCGTTCGCTCATTTTCAGCCTGGAAAGTCAGGAATGACTTGGGAGAGACGGGCGTTTTGGCTTTTGCGGCGTTTTGGCTTTCGTGGAGACGGAACTTGTCAAGTATCAGCCTGAAAGAAAGTGTACAAGTTGGGCTTGGGGTTTTTTTTGTTGGGGTTGGTTTTCGCTCCTGGGCTAGAGCTCTGAGTTGCATCAAAAGTGAAATTTTGCGTATACGACCTTTTTTTTGCCCACCATTAAGGTAGCTGCATTTTAATTTCAGAGATGTAATATATGTTTAAGCCTTGATGTGTGTGTGTGTGTGTGTGTGTGTGTGTGTGTGTGTGTGTGTGTGTGTGTGTGTGTGTGTGTGTGTGTTTGTGTTTGTGTGTGTGTGTAGTGCATGCTCTGTGGCACACTGCACAATTTCACGCTCTCACCTCTTTCTGGTTCTTGATAACTTTGATGGCAATCAAGTGCATTTTAGAAGAAAAAAACAACTTATGCTTCCAAAGAGACAAAACATGGCATATTCCAGTCACTCCAATGATATAGGTTTACTTTCTAGGGTAAACGACACCTCGAGTATAATTCAAGTTTCTAGACAAATTTTAGACAGTCCAGCGAGTCCTGCTGTAAATGGGTACCGCCCTCTTCAGGGTCAGGGAAGGTAAAGCAGCGAGGGAGAGGAGATGGGTGCCGCCCTCAACATGCTGGCCCCTAGAGAAGCTGAAGTCTCTGATACCTTGCTCCCCTACGACCGCCTAGGTTATGGAACACCTTTACCTTTACATGTGAGTCACTGCGAGGGAGATGGATCCCTGTCTTCTCACTGACATGTTGCTGACAGGTTTTCCGCCCTCATCGGCATCAACCTGTTCGGCTTTTCTGTGGCCATGCACATTGTCTACATCGCTACTCCGGGGCCCTCCCAGGACGAGTTCAAGACCATGCCGATGACCATGCTGACCCTGTTCAAGCTAATGCTGGGGCTGGGGGAGGTGAGCGTCCTGGGAGAGGACACCTATCCCTGGGTGAGCATCACCCTCTTCATCCTCTTTGTGCTGCTCACCTACCTGCTGATGATCAACGCTCTCATCGCCATGATGTCCAACACCTGCTCCCTTGTGGCTAAAAACAGGGTTTGTCCATCTGTGCTTCAAAAGCTTAAGAGTCCCTTGAGGTCCTGAAGCTGAGTGGAGGAGGCAACAGGTTCGAAATCTTCATGGGTCTTGAAGTCAGTCACACGTCGTCTTGGCAGCTTTTGGCTGACTTAGGCGTGGAGATTTTTTTTTAATCTTGTCTGGCCAGTTATGTGCACACCTGACAGTGCCTTCTTTGATCTCCTGTTGCATTCACTGGGTAGCCCAGTAAGGTATTGTCAGGTTTGCACACACAACAGGCTACACCCACCCCCCACAAAAAACAAAACAACTACCAAACAAACAAAAAAAAACAAACCCATGCGCATTCAAAAAACTTGTACCAAGAGGTACACAATTTCAAAATTTGGCCGATTCTAACAACCGAAAAAATGCCTTCCTCCATTCAGTAAACATCGGGCTGCATATTCTAATACTTCACTCTGTTCTTCCTGACGACTATACCTATTTGTCTCTTTGTATCAGTTTCTACCTCTTCGTCTTATCAGTCCCCATCTTAGTCTTTCTACCTGTCCATTCTGTATAATTTATGTCTGTCTGTCTGTCTGTCTGTCTGTCTGTCTGGATGGATGGATGGATGGATGGATGGATGGATGGATGGATGGATGGATGGATGGACTGATGTGTGGATGGGTGTGCATATGTCTAGCTGAATGCATGTATGTGTGCATGATTCATGTATGCCTGTTTTATTTTATTTCAGTCTATTATTTCGAGGATAACGGAATAAGACCTCATGCGCTTTTTTTTAAACATCCAATCCCCCTGTGTATGCGGTTTTGTAAATTTTGTCATCTGTTCCCACTGGCACACAATGGCCTACTCTTTTGAAAGGCTAACAAGTTTTAACGTGTGTGCAAAGTGTTCTGCGTGCATTCGCCCACGGTATGTCAGTTTACAGTCTCATCTGAAGGACTTCTCTATGTATGTATGCATGCATGCATGCATGTATGTGTGTGTGTATGTGTGTGTGTATGTATGTATGTATATATGTATGTATGTATGTATGTATGTATGTATGTATGTATGTATGTATGTATGTATGTATGTATGTATGTATGTATGTATGAATGTATGTATGTATGTATGTATGCATGATGTGAGTTTCAAGAGGTTGACGAAAGCTGTGTGGCAATGTGTATAGGTGCCTACTACTGAAAATGATCTCAGTGGCAAGGAACATTGCAAGCCTCTGATGGGCTAAGCCAGTTCCCGGCTCACTGCTGCAGCTTAGCTCTCAAACCTGGCAGTGCCATTGCTGCTGACAAGGGAATGGAACAAATGGGATTGGCAGATGCCTTAAAACAAGAAGCTTTCAGTGGACAACACTTCTCACTCTGAATGAATGGCATATTCTTTTTTTTTTTTTTTTTTTTTTTTTTTTTGGGGGGGGGGGCGTCCTCTCTGATTTAAACCAACCCTCACAACCGCTATGGGCATAAACACAGAAAAAAAAACAACACACAGAACAGGCTATTGATGGCAGATAACTGTCAACACTGACATCCACCAGCAAACGTCTGCTTCAGACTGGCCCCAAATGTATAGTCTGGCATTCACTTACACCTTGTTTATAGGATTGAAAAGGGAGAGGGGTGTTTGGGGCATGGGGAGATCCAATTCAAAATCCAATTATGTTGCTTATAGCCCCACCGACCACATAGGCCATATCGAGGCTGTCACCTCGTCATATTTTAAAACTCGTATTAAAAGTGTGCGACTATGTACAATTAAAACGGGGTATAAAACCAACTCAACTGTTCTTGCTTGTATCGACGCCCCGGCCAACCATAAGGGACGGCCACCCCATCATGGGAAAACCCACATCGATCACACTTAAAACGAGATAAAACCAAAACCAGATTCCTTAAAACAACCTTGTCCTTAGAGAACAACCATACCACTTTCACTCATATCAGACGGAAAAAGACCGATTCTCTCAGGAAGTTAAAAATGGTATCCGGTGGAACATCCCGAAAGAGGATCTTTAGGGAGTCCGCGGTAAAATGCTTGTGCCTAATATCCTGAACATCCCAACACTCCAGGAGCAGATGCCTGATGGTTACCCACACGTCACAAGTCACGCACCATGGAGTTCCCTCGCCTTTCAGCAAGTGAACGTGAGTGATGTGAGAATGACCCGTGTGTATCCTGGTGAGCACTGTCGCCTCCCTTCGGTTTTTGACACACAGAGGGAAAACCTCTTTCAGGTTTGGACGGATCCGAAAAAGTTTGTTGTCTGTCTGAGTGTTCCACTTCTCCTGCCAGAGGGAATGCGCGTATTGTTTGCTCCTAGGTTTCAGATCTGTGAACGGCACCGTGGACCCGGAAACCTCCTGCTCCGTGGCACGCCTGGCGAGTCAGTCAACCGTTTCGTTGCCCCAAATGCCCACATGCCCCATGCCCCAGGACCCACACCAAAACCACGTCACACCCGTCCCGTCTCAAGGAAGTATACAGTTTGTAGAACTCCTGAAGCTTAGGGTGGTTTACGTTCCTGCAAGCGATAGCCTCCAGAGCAGAGAGCAAGTCTGTACAGACCAAGAAGTCTTTCCTTCCTGATCGCCGGATCAGTTGCAGGGACAAGACGAGAGCGCTCAGTTCGGCCATGTACACCGTGGAATCCAAAGGCAGGTGCTCCAAAAGCGCCGACTCCTTGATGAAGGGACAATAGGCAGCGCAGGCCACCCCCTCCTACTACTTGGACCCGTCTGTGAAAACCCTGGTGTAGGACGGATACGACGTACAGAGTTCTCGGAAGACCCCATACGCTGAGCTTGTGACATCTTTCCTGTGAGCAGCAAGATTGAAAGGGACAACCGGGCTTTCCACCATCCATATAGGCGTCTCTGGGAACTTGGGAAGGTGGCAGATGACACCCAAATCGATACCCGCCTCCTGGAGATGGGGAGAGATCAGAATGCCCAGAGGCGGGGTGGCAGAGGGCAATTTCTCAAACTTGGCTTGAAACCGGGGATTCAGAACACAATCATAAGCCGGGTTGTTATACTCTGTCAGTTTCAGACGGCGGTTTTTTAGAGAAGGCTCTCCCGCTTCCACGTACAGGCTGTAGACCGGCGTCGTTCGGAACGCTCCAAGGCAGATCTGGAGCCACTGGTGGTGGATAGGGTCCAGAGGTTTCAGGTAGGAAGGCCTCGCCGAGCCGTACACCTGACAACCGTAGTCCAGTTTCGAGCGCACCAGTGTTCTCCTGTCCGCTCCCAAGTCAGTATGGGCGATCACCCGCAGGAGGTTCAGGGCATTCTGACATGACGTTTTCAGATGTTGAATATGGCTCCTGAAATTCAGCTTTCGGTCAAACACAATCCCAAGAATTTGGCCTCCGCCTCCACCGGGATGGTGAATTTTCCCCAGCGGATGACGGGGTCCGGGAAGTGCTCTCTGGACATGTTTGTGAAGTGAATGCACTTCGTTTTGGCGACCGAAAATATGAACCCATTGTCCTGCGCCCATTCATGAACCTTCTTTACACAGAGCTGTATCTGCCTCTGACCCCCCACAAATGTACTGCCCGTAGCGTACAAAGCAAAATCGTCCACGAACAGCAAAGACTCCACCCCCTGATGGACCGACCTGACGATGTCGTTGATCTTGACGCTGAAGAGAGCCGGGGAGAGGATGCTCCCCTGAGGAACCCCCATCTCCTGCTTGAAGATCTCCGAGAGCGTGGAGCCCACCCTTACCTGGAACTGTCTCTTGGCCAAAAATCTCTGCAGGAACAACGGCAACCGACCCCGAAACCCCAAGTCCCGCAGGTCCGACATCATGCCGTACCTCCAGGCGGTGTCGTAGGCTTTCTCCAGGTCAAGAGAAAACGGCCACCACGTGTCGCCCGTTGACAAAAGCATTCCGGACTGTCGTCTCGAGGCGGACCAGGTGGTCCACGGTGCAGCGATTCTTGCGGAAACCGCACTGCTCCCTGGCCAAGAGGCCCCTTGCCTCCAGATGCCACACCAGGCGGTTGTTGACCATTTTTTCCATCACCTTACAGATGCAGCTGGTGAGTGCGATCGGCCTGTAATTGCCAGGGTCCTTAAGGTCTTTGCCGGGTTTTGGGATAGGAACAACGCAGGCCATCTGCCAAGACGGGGAAAAAAACCCCATTGTCCAGATCCGGTTATAGACCTTCAGGAGTGTCCGCAGGCATACTTCCAGAAGGTGCCTCAGAAGGCCATAATGGACCTCGTCCGGGCCCGCTGAAGTCTCGCCGCAAGACTGCAAGGCGCTCTTCAACTCCGGGAAAGAAAACGGCAGTTTATAGACTTCCTCATTGCTGGACGCAAAACTCAAAGGCACTCTCTCCCGACGCAGCTTCGTATACAAGAATGCCTGCGTTTTCGTTTCCGCAGACGAGTTTGCCCTCAAGGTAGCGGCCAGCAAATTAGCCACCGCCTCCCTGTCGGTGACCAAAGCGTCCCCCAAGCGCAAATGGTTTATCGACTTGGAGGCGCCCTGCCCCTTGATCTTTGCAATCACCCTCCAGACCTTTTTGCTGGAGGCCCTGCTGTTCAGATTGGAGCAAAAGCGCCTCCACGCCTCACGCCTGCTTGATTTGAAAACGAAATGGGACTTGGCCCGCAGTTTCTGGTGGGCCAAGACCGCTGCCGGAGACGGTTGCTGCCTGACCAGACGCTGTGCTTTTTTGCGTTCGTTCCAGACCGCCCTACATTTCTAGTCGAACCAGGGCACCCTGGGTGTCCCCGGTCGACTGCTGGTCCTGGGAACTGACCGCCTTGCAGCCTGAACCACGTACGACCTCAGTGCCTCCGCCGGATCTTCCACAGACAGGACAGCCTCCTCGTCCATCCCGGAAACAATGTTGGCCCTGATGGCATCCCAGTTGGCCCTCCTGACGTCGAACCTCTGCGTACGGGATTCCTCTACCGCCCCACTCCGCGCCAAGACCACCAGAAAATGGTTGCTGCTGTGCAGATTGTCACGCACTTCCTACCGAAAGTCCAAGACCAAGGAGGGATCGCAGACTGACAGATCCAGACACAAAAGCATACCGTTCGCAGAGTGCAGATGAGTGGGAACCTTGCCGTTGAGCACGCACAGGTCCTGCTCCAGAAACACCTCCTCAAGGAGGAGGCCCCTCGCGGACGACTTTTCACTTCCCCAAAGGGGGGAATGCCCGTTGAAGTCCCCCAGCAACAGGAAGGGGGGAAGCAACTGCTGAACCAGCGACACCAAGTCAGCCTTCCTCTGCCACCGACGGAGACAGGTGGATGCTGCACACCGTGACTGTCTTGTGCAGCGTGACCCTAGCAGCCACCGCCTGGAGAGGAGTGTCGAGGACCACACAGTTGTACAACAAGGAATTCCCGATGAGCAAGCTCACACCGCTGGAGGTTCCATGCTCGGTGGGCTTGGCCTTTTCATGAACGCAGCTATAGCCAGACAGATTAAAAAAACCCTTTCCTCCCTTAACTGAGTCTCCTGGAGTGCCACCACAGCCGGTCTCTGGTCTCGGCAGAGAAGCTGCAGCTCCTCCCTGTTGGACGCCAGACCCCGAATATTCCACTGTAAAATGTCTGTCATAAACTGCGGCATTGCTGTTCTCGTCACTCCATCTCCGACATATCCCCAGAAAGCACGAAGAACCGACTTTTCTGCAGAAAGTCCTTCTCGGCTTTCTTTGGTCTGTCTGAGAGACACTTCACACCTTTTTTCTTGGGGGGCGCCTTTTGCTCCCCCTCCGCCACCACCACCACCTCGGCGCCTCTACAGGCACTGGAGGGGACCGTTCTCCAACCCTCAACTGGTTTTGGGGGAGGGGCTGGTTTTTCTTTGGATCCGGGGTCGGCAGTTTGGACACCTGGATGGGAGCTGGCATTCTCTGTGCGCCAACAGGGCACACAGGAGCGGGTTTTAGGCCCCCACCAGAGGCCTTCTTCACCGGAGTAGGCGTGCGGTCAGTGGTGCTTGGTCGGCTGGGCCCAGCCATTCCAAAGCCAAAATATGTCTGACAGGCCACTGACATGCATGACTTTTTGACCACTGTTGCGTAGGACTGAGTGCTGCTGCCTGCTGTTATTTCCCTGAAAAAATTTTCTGACCTCAAAAAAAGACACCCTTTTCTCCACCTTAACCCTCTGGATCTCGGTTTCGAACATTCAAATGGGGCATTGCTTGGACGAGGAGGCGTGGGCGCCTCCGCAGTTCACACACAGAGTGGGGTTCTGACATTCCCCGTCGTGTACCGCCTTCGCACAGACGCCTCACACCTCTTGTCCAGGGCACGGTCCCTCACGTGGCCAAACTTCTGACATTTGAAAGCACCTCAGTGGAGAGGGGACGTAAGGCGTAACCTTCACGCTGAGGTACCCCACCCTTGATGCTTTGAGGCAGCACGGTCGTGCAAAAGGTGACAAAGAAGGTGTTCGTGGGGACCTTGTCCCCGCCCCCCCCCCCCCCCCCCCCCCCCCCCCGAATTCCTGATCTGCACTAGATAGGCATCAACGACTCCCTGAGAGGCCAGCTCCGTCTTTATTTCACCCTCACAGACATGTCACAAGCTTGTTGCACTTAAGGAGCGTCTGGGACTGCTTTCTGGTTCTGCACTCCAACAGCAGTGTGCCGTTTCTCAACTTTTTCACAGTGTTCAGTTCTCCCACAACACCTTTAGGCCCTTGGCCATCGCAAACGGGCTCAGTTTCGACAGAGGATGCTCCTCCTCCACCCCCTCAACCACCAACCAGCTCGGCCAAAAACCACCCTTCTCTCTCACCCTCCGTCTCCGACTCGCTGGACAAGTCGCCGACGGAATCTGATTCCCTCGTTCCTCTCTTCCTTTTTATAGTTTGTTTTTTTTAGACATGGAGCGTAGGCTCAATGAGGGCAGAATTATTCGGTAACCTCGGCAGAGCTGCCTTACCGAGGAAGAGGCTAATCTTACCCATATGGAAACCGCCCCGCACGATTCCATACGGGGCTCCTTAACGGCTAGAGTAACGTACAGCCATCCATCCCCTGGCCACGTCACTCCAGCGTGGGATTACGGGTTGCTTACGGCAACCACTCGGCAGCAGAGAAATCAAGAGTTGGACAAAGAAGGCTTGATGGGGAGCTGATAATAGAATTAAAGATCACATTGACAGAAGAGGACAGTCCACAGAGAAAGGGTGGGTGAAATTGGAGATATGGAAGACATGACGATGAAGATGTAACAAGAAATTCCATGACCAAGAGTTTCTGGAAAAAAGGCAGGAGAATGAACCCAGAAGGCAGAAAACAGACGAAGAAGACTGACCGGTAGTAAAGAGACAAAGCAGAGGCAAACAGAGGGACAGAATAGAGGAGATCCCTAGCACATAACCTCCAGAAGGTGGGGATACTATTTATACTGAAAGGCCCCCGGTATCCCCATGGGGGTGGGGGGAGGTCTGATGTCTAGGCATCTTGAAGCCTCCATACACCATTGCCAATGCTTGCATCCTCAGAAGTTGCTTCAATCTCAGGGTGAAGGTCACCCTGGAAAGACAATAGCTGTGGGTTATAAATATAGAATCTGGATCCAAAACGTTTAAAATACCTTTGGTCATACAACTCAACTGATGCCTCCTGTATCAAAGACATTGAAGCAAGAATTTCTCAAGCCAAACAAAGAACGGTCGATCCTACTCATATTTTAGAAATTATCCCCAAAGTCAGAGGGAGTCTACCTTCACAGTGGGGGGGAAAAACGATAGCACACGCAAAATGTCACCATTGCTGAACCCTGGAGCCCTAGCCAAGGAACAAAAAAAAAAATTTTAAAAGAAAAGTATTTAGGAAATGAGCTCAAACTGAAAATACTACAAACCCTAATTTGATCTGTTTTTATACATGCAAGTGAAGGATAGACTCTTAAAAGTTGTAGATGAAAATAACATCAGAAGTGCAGAAATGTTCTTCCATAGAACACTTTTAAGAATAAACTGGACCAATATGTGAACAAATCAAAGCGTGGCCCTAACAATCAACTTGAACTTTTAACCCTGATTAGGAAAAAAGAAAATCAAATATTTTGGACAAGCTATGTGACATCAGAGCTACAATTCGTGAAGACTGAGGCCCAAGGATGAAATGGAGAGCAAGAGACGACAAGAAAATTCCCGACTTCCTACGTAAGAGACCACAGCTCAGTGGACGGAGTCCACAAAAGACGAAAGCTACAGACAAACTGAAAACAGAAGGGATGGAGAAAGCTGACAGGGCATACATCAGTGGGACCATCAACAATGAATCCCAAGATGGGGAGCGGAAAAAAGATGGAAAACCTAGTGGCGCTGCTCCTACCCACGACAGCGGCCGGCAATTGAGATGTTGGAAGATTATAAAAAGTCCCAGAATGCTGCATTTGTTCGTGGTCTAACCAAACTTACAACTTAGATCAATGATTACATGCTGAATCTTTAATATGGCAAGTTGAAGTAAGGCACAGTTGGGCAGCGTCATCTCACAATTCCTTCCAATCCTCCACACTACGGACATGGAAATGCACAGAAACTTCATCTTATCAAGGTTTGTACTTGTCCATGCCTTCCAATATTGCCCTTCTCTCGATCCAAACCACGGACATGGAAATGCACAGAAACTTCGTCTTACCAAGGTTTGTCCACGCCTTCAATTATTGCCCTTCTCTCCAAACCACGGACATGGAAATGCACAGAAACTTCGTCTTACCAAGGTTTGTACTTGTCCATGCCTTCAATTATTGCCTTTTTCTCCAAACCACGGACATGGAAATGCACAGAAACTTCGTCTTACCAAGGTTTGTACTTGCCCATGCCTTCAATTATTGCACTTCTCTCCAAACCACGGACATGGAAATGCACAGAAACTTCGTCTTACCTAGGTTTGTCCATGCCTTCAATTATTGCCCTTCTCAGAACTAATGGTTAATCCCCACCCCATCCACATTTTCTTATGCTACTCCCTGCCCCCCCCCCCCCCCCCCACCTCCCCCCTTTTACACGCACCTATTGGCTGAATGGTCATTTCTACATGGGAAAAAATGGGTGAGGAAAGAATGTATGAAATTTGTAGTAAAGATGTTGTTGGTCTATTAGAGAAGATGTTGTGATAGTGTCCCTTTGATAATGCAGTGCAGTTGCTGGAGGCTGAAAGGATGTCAGTGGTTCTACTGCTGGAGAGCTCGCTGCCTTTCGAGAAACTGAGAGAGAGACTGCTGTACAATTCTGGCCAGCCTGACTCCATGTTCATCTACAACATACAAAAAAGGTGTCAGGAGATAGAAACCCGCTACTTCATGAAGGTATTTGTCATATAAATCTGCTATATAACTGTATCTTATACCACAAATGATACACTTCTACTGATGATGCCACAACTACTGATGATGCCACAACTACTGCTGCTGTTGCAATGTCCACTTCTTCTACTACTACCACTACCACCACTACTACTACTACTACTACTACTACAACTACTACTACTGCTACTACTAGTTACTACTTTTACTACTTCTACTACTATTACTACTACTACTACTACTGCTGCTGCTGCTGCTGCTGCTGCTGCTGCTGCGCTGCTGCTGCTGCTGACTACTACAACTACTACTACTTATTTACTACTACTACCACCACCACCACGTACATCACTATCACAAGTGGTGATGTCCATGCTTACCTGGCACATTTTACAGAAATACAAAGTTAATTTGTGCTTTTTCTCTCATCATCCACACGGGCACAAATCTCGGTGAGAAAGCTTTTTACTGAATGGAAATCAGCTATTTATTTTGAGAAGCATGGCCCTCAGATATTAAAAAAAAACATAACGCATTTCATATTTATTATTAGTGTGTTCATTTACAAGTTGCTTACAAACCTCCGTCAGTAGTGTGTTCATGGTCAGACCTACAGCAGTTATTTCAGACTGTGTTTGTAATATTGAATTTGCTTGCAGCTATGTCTCTTTACAGTGTTGAATTAGTCTTGACACTTATTTATCTTTTTTAAACATGAATTTTGTCCTAAGACTGATCTGTAAGTAATGCATAGCGTTTTACTATAAAGATGTATGGTCCTCATAATATCAGTAGTAATATATCTGATGTAACTTTTCATTCATGTCATTGTTGGACCTGTTGCTGGTCCCAGATCCCTGAAGGAATGAAGTAACTAGTTTTTTTATGTGCCCCACCTTGGATCCAGATATTGTAGTGGATCTGTAGTTCAAAAGAAATAGTTTTTTTTTATATGGAGCAGAGATCTGTAGTTCAAAAGAAATAGCTTTTTTTACTTATTGATGAAAGATTTTTTAAAAAAATGAATCATGAATCAAAGAAAAGAGAAAATAAAAGAGAACAGCTCGGCTCACTAAGGAGTCACACTGAACAGAACAGTAATTGCTACAAACACCAACATTCAATCAAGAGACACTCCAAAGCCAAATGAAATCTAAGTCACGAGTATATTTGCCGGAAAATTTAAAAACTAAACACACACACAATTTTCACACACGTTAAGTTGAAAACCCCTCTCTCTTTCACTGAAGAGTAGGCCAGGCATGACTAATGTATGGACGATGAAAAACTCGCACCAAGCATGCAACGTACAACGTGGTGAGGAATGAGCTCCATCAGATTCAGTGTGACAAAGAGACACTGCAAGTTGGTCATGATGTGCCAACTTACTCCAAAAGAGTTCAGGGAAAAGTTAAATGTATGTCTATAAAGCATGTCTTCTCCTCACCTTTTTTGGGGGGAGGAGGGCGGAGGGGGAGTTGTTTCATTTGTTTCTATTTGTTTCCATCTACCCTCACTGCACTGTCTTCAGGTTTTGGATTTGCTTGTGCAGATATCGGTTTTGAAGCCCTCCAACACACTCAGTGATGCCGCCATCTCAACACAGGGTTCCCTGCACGCAAACTCCAATCTCTGACAACCCCCCAGCTTCGAGTGAGAATGTCCTTCTAAAGACTTTAGTATACCAACACAAAATTGCTGACAGTTTTGTTCAAGGGCAAGGACAAGAAGGACAGGCCAGGGACACACAATCAAACAGATGGAACCCATAAAAAAGGGAGACACCAAACGAAGCGAGACGCCTCCTCCTGATGTGTTTATAATTCCAGAAGCCGCTAGAAGAGCCCCTAGATCTGTTTGAAAATCTGTAGGGCAAAAATCGAAAGATGTGTTACTATCACACATAGAATACTGTGCCATACAGTAGAACATCGTATAATACGAATAAGGAGAATTCAATGTGACATGATAGTACAAAACAATAGAGCAATTCAATACAACACAATGAAAGAGCACAAAAATTATGTAACACACAAATAATAGCTGACTGACTTCGCAAACCAGATAACAGAAATGTAGTGATTTGTTGTAAACACTGTCGACTCTTTTTCTCTGATGGCAGTTTTAACCAGAGAACCCACAAAGCAGCAACCTCTCGTTGTCGTGAAAGTGTTCGGGGACAGTGTTTAAAAAAAAGCCTTGTAGTTAACAACCAAAAGTGGCTCCATAGAACAGAGCAGACACACACATCAAAAGTGGCTCTATAGAACAGACAGCAGATACACACACCCAAAAGGGGCTCCATAGAACAGACAGCAGACACACACATCAAAAGTGGCTCTATATAACAGACAGACACATACAACAAAAGGGGCTCTTTATAACAAGTCAGATACATAAAAAGTGGCTCTACAGAACAGACACACACACACATCAAAAGTGGCCACAACAAAAGTGGCTCTTTATAACAGACAGACACACACCAAAAGTGGCTCTACAGAACAGACAGCAGACACACACATGAAAAGTGGCTCTATAGAACAGACACACACATCAAAAGTAGCTCTCAACAACAGACACACACCAAAAGTGGCTCTATAGAACAGACAGCAAACACACACATAAAAGGTGGCTCTATAACACACACACACACACACCCACACACACACACACACACACACACACACACACACACACACAAACACACACCAAAAGAGGTTCTATAGAAAAGACCCACACATCAAAAGTGGCTATATAGAACACACACATCAAAAGTGGCTCTACAGAACAGACGCACACATGAAAAGTGACTCTATAAAACAGACACATCCATCAAAATGTGGCTCTATAGAACATGCAGCCGACCACACATCAAAAGTGGCTCTATACAACAGAACACACACATCAAAAGTAGCTCTATAGAACAGACACACACATCAAAAGTGGCTCTGTAGAACAGACACACACATCAAAAGTGACTCTATAGAACAGACACACATCAAAAGTGGCTCTATAGAACAGACACATCAAAAGTGGCTCTATAGAACAGACAGACAGACAGACAGACAGACAGACACACACACACACACACACACACACACACACACACACAAAAGTGGCTCTTTAGAACAGACACACATCAAAAGTGGCTCTATAGAACAGACACACACATCAAAAGTGGATCTATAGAACAGGCACATGAAAAGTGGCTCTTTAGAACACACAGAGCAAAAGTGGCCCTATAGAACAGACACATACACACATACACATCAAAAGTGGCTCTATAAAAACAGAAAGAAGATAAGGCTTTCATAAGGGGTTTGTAAGGATGGAAGGGAAGGTGACCCTCCAAAATTACAGTTCCCCAACTGTAAATGCTCAGAACAAATGAAAAGACAGAAATGCAGACAAAAGGTTTACGTGCCTATACAAAAATTACCCCTGGATGGTTACATTTCTGTCTTACCAGCAAAACAATCAATTTGTCATCATTTATTAATGAGATCATATTGTGTTATATTGTATTTTATTACACTGTATATCTGTAAGTGAACTTCGGGCGGCTTTCCACGAGGGGAGTGTGTCGCCACAAAAGCAGCGCCACTCATTTTTTGTCCTGTCTGGAAGTGTATTATTTTTCTTTTCCTATGAAAGTGACTTTTTCCTACAGAACCGTGCTTGGTACAACTCTCTGGTTACCATGCTTTGTTTGTCACCTGCGCGAAATGTGTGCTGCACACAAGACAATGGTTTATTGTCTCATTCTAAAGTCTCGCACCCTGGCCATCAATCATGATCTAGTGGATAGGGGAAGAGCTTTGGTTGAAACGCGGATCGAACACACGATTTTGTTGTTGTTGTTTTCAACACGGGTGTGTTACTTCTAGACCAGATCCACCAGACAACGCCTGACTGGTCACAGTGTAGTGAGTGTGGAAGACGTGGACACTGGCTGTGAGAGTCCGACTTCTGACTTACATCTGAACTCCCCGAGGAGTCTTTGGGGCACAGCACAGAATTGTTCGAGCAGTGTTTTCAGCCAGGCAAACTGGAACCTGGCTGTGCCCGTCTCCAAGGCGTAGATGGAAAGCATGGGTAGGTTTGCAGCATCCCAAGGGTGGCTTCTCTTCCAGAAGAGGTGGTCAGGTTTATTTAAATTAATGTCCACAAAATGTGCATGCGTTTCTACGCAGCACTCCAGTGTGTAAAGCGTCCTTGACAAGACTTGCAGGGGAACGGAGTCATGCCCATATCAACTGCTGGGAAAAATCCCCCCAGATGGGAAGCTCAGCAGCTGGGCTAAAACCCACACTTGAAAAAAAAGATGGGACGTCCGAAGCTGTAACCACCTAGTTATGCAGGCCCCTTCTGTTTTAGAGTCACTGGGGATGAAGAGAATGGGGAGGCTGTGTAGTCATGAAGACTACCCATTTGGCTAAACTGGAGAATCGGCCAGGATTTTTGAAGTACTCTGAAGTTGTTTGTTTTTCTTATAGTAGAGATCTGTGTTGGTAGAGGCAGATCCCGAAGTAAGAAACTAGTGATAATAGTCATGGCTCGAGAACAGTATCATAAGTTTTCATATCCCTGGCTGTAGCAATTTTTTTAAAAGTTTGTGAGTTTACTTCTGTAAGAGTTGTAACAGCACGAATGATTTATTTTATATTATACCTTTGTAAAATAAGTAGTTAAATTTGGGTGGTGAGTCGTCTTAAAGAAAATGTATTCTTGTGAATTTGACAAGAGGTGGTGTAACTAAGGGTTTAAAAAAGATAGTTCGCCGTGTTTTTTTGATGTTTTTCTTTTTAAAACTGCTGTGATCCTAGTAGGGTTTTAAATAGATGGATACTTTAATTCTGTTTGGCAATGGACTCATTTACGTAGCCTTAAGAGGTACATAACTAAATGATTTTGCATGATGCGGAGATTTCTAATGGTTAAATATTCTGTTAGTTTGTAGTTACCTTATTGATTAGGTATTGGTTACTTAGCAGAAGGATAACTGGTACTGGGCAGAAGGATAAACTGGTACTGAGCAGAAGGATAAACGGTAAAGAGGCATTGCTGGCGCTAGCCCTTCAAGATCTTGCAGAAGGGGGTGTAAGCTTTAAGGTTTCCCACATCTTTGTGACACAGCCAGTTTTACAGGAGTTAAAGTCACCAGTTGTGATGTTGATGGCCTGTATGCAGATTGTCTCAAGACAGAGTCTCAATGGTATGAGTCCCAAACTACTAGCCTGAATATCAGAGGAGAGAATATTTAAGTAAGGTAGTCCGTTTCATGGCATGACGGAAGCAGTGGTTTTAGGTTTCCACTGACAAGATGATGTCAGCACTGATGAGTTTTGGGCACATATCACTGATGTGAGAAAGAGATTTTAGCTTGTCTGATATCTTGACCACTACTTATGAGAGGATTTCGCTGTCTGTTGTTGTCAATTTTTCTTGTTCTTTTATTAGAGATTGTTGGATGACATGGATATCATTGTTTATACAAGAAAGACAGTTTTGTTTGCTTGATGCTCAAAATGCAACACTTTTTGCATGAAATGACATACCCCATATGAACACCCAGTTATCAAAACAACAACGTTTCCGCGGAAGGAAGAAAAATTTGTAAGCATTGACAAGCAAAAAAAGGGGGCAGCACACAGGGGAAGGGGGTGGGTGGAGCTGTACCATAGAAGACTTTTGACTATAAACTACAAAATGCCATCATTATCCATATATTACATCATCCTTTATTTTATGAAAACAACATATTTCTGCTTGAGTAACAGATGGTTCTCCCATGAAAGTAACAACTGAGTTGTCAGTTTTGGGTTGATCTGTTTTGGCATGTATTAGACTGGGAAATATATTTATAGATAGATCTATTTAGCATGTATTGAAATGGTGAAATATCACAATTATGGGTAGATCTGTTTGGCATGTATAAGACTGGTGAAATATCATAATTATGGATAGATCTATTAGGCATGTATTAGACTGGTGAAATATATTTATGGATAAATCTGTTTGGTATGTATTAGACTAGTGATATAGCATGATTATGGATTAATTTATTTGGCATGCTGAAATATCATATTATGGATAAAGCTGTTTGGCATGTATTAGACTGGTGAAATATCATAATTATCGCTAGAGCTGTTTGATATAGGATTGGAGTGTTTTCTTTGATCTTTGGATTTCATATGTTTTGAGTTAAAACACCAGGGGGTCTTTTTTGGTTTTTTTTTTTTTATCGCTGGTTTGGTTTTGATGGAGAGGGGTGGAGTCTTACGCTGTTGTTTCTGTCGGTGTTTTTTTTAAAAATTAAATTATATGTAATCTTTGGTGTAGAAAGGATTGAACGGTTGTAATTAGCATCATCTTTTTCCTTATAGTTATTCACGGATCATCACTTCTATGGGGAGAACACCCCGTTTTTTCCTGGCTCCTCATTTTGCATAACACCATAGGAAACTTGGAATCTTCTGAATAAGATCTTTCTCGTATGTGCTGTTGATGTTCCAGGCTTCTGTCTTTAGCCATCTGGATAATAATTCTCACACTGTTTTCTGCTATTTGGAAAGGTAACCGTATTGACAAACGTTTTAAATGGTGAAGCGGCTTTTACCAAGCTTTTTCACATGGGGCTGCTTTCTTTCTACTGAACAAAATTTGATGGGATGCTTTTGTCCTTCAGAGAACATTATCAACCATTACAATGTTTTTTAAAGAATCACACTTAAAAGGCAACAAAGGTTTTGGATCTTCACTGTCTTAAAAAAAAAATTTTCATGTTTTTATTCTTCCCGTGTCCAGAACCCCTCCTTTTTCCAATTTGTGGTATCACCTACAATGGTCAGGAAAAGCAAGGTACTAAAGTTATTATCATTTGATCAGTTTACTTTCTGGTTGTAAAACCTAGGCTTAACCTATTCTTTTTCTAGCTACAGCAAGCTTTCGTCAATGTATGCACTGCTGATTTAAGAGGTCACGTTTTTGGTTATCGACTTTTTTTTCCACGCACCTTCGTTCACAGTGACAGTAAAAGCTGCTGTCGACTAATGAACTCTCCAACCAAGGTCCTGGTTTTGCCTTCGCACAGGCAAACATAAAAGTTTTCTGTTTTTTAAGACTCAACTTGGACAACTTTACTCAAATTAGAAAAAAAAAAGGATAGCGCCCGCAAAAAAGGGTATCATCGAAGCATTGACTGCTCTCACCTGTTTCTGATCACAGTTTAAGTGGAAAATCTGAGGGTTGGGGGGGTAAAAAAAGAATTTTTTAAAAAGTTACGTTTGCTAGATTTTTTCTGGATGAACCAGGGGCCGGACTTGGGCAATAAAAAAAAAAAAAAAAAGGGGGGTTTTTTCATATTTAATGCCACTGTGAACCATATCTTTTGTCCAAATTTTATCAACAATTGGGGAAAAATGTGTTGACCCCTTTTAATGTGGTAGTTTTTCCCTTAGCCAACGCACCCCGGCCTGTCGAACGACTTCGGGGTTTCAGCCTCGGCAGCCACAGGTGGAAACATCAATCCCCAACCAAACAAAAACCTAGAATCCTGAAAACAAGGCAACCAGCGCAGTCTACTGTAACAAAACCTTGGAAATTTGGGGTTCCCCCATAGCGGAGTAGCCAAGGTCCCCGCTCCCCCCCCTTTTCAAGTCTTTTTTAGAAAGAATAAGGCTGATCCCTTTGAAAATCATGAGGGAACATCAGCATTGGAGGCGGGAAACCCTCACACACTTACTTTTTGCCAAGGGGACATCGACGGCCTAACTGGAGAAAAAAGCTAGTCAGCCGGTAAACCCGTCACCTTGCAAAGCCTCATCAGCATATACATGCAGACAGTGTAGAAAAACCCACTGATGACAAATAGTGCCAATGGGATCAGCAATTGACGTTATGAAGATGGCAAGAAAACCCCAGACCTTCCATAACTTCAAATATCTGAGAGCGATAGTATCAGATAAGGATCAAACCTGAAAATCTCTCCAGGATAGCCCAGACCACAGCTGCAATGACAAAACTTAAAGTCCTCAAGAAATGATAAGAACATAGCCATCGCTTCAAATTAGACTGATGCGTTTCCTGATCAAATCCATTTGTGTATGCTTGTGAAACAGGGAAACAAGCAGCAGACATTAAAAAAAGGGAAACCGGCAGGGGAGAGGAGATATTTTCCCCCAAACTCCTTAGCATTTCAAGGATCTCAATCACTAATGAAGAATGAAAATTGAATAAAGAAAGCCTCATCCCATGAAGAGCCCAACTACAGTGACGAAAAGGGAAGCTAAAGGGTTTTCGGGCACTCCCCCGATAAACTGGACTGGCCAAGACAGCCTCACAGGGAACATTTAAGGGGAGGGAGACAAAGAGGCAGGCAGAGGAAACAAAGGGAAACAACATCAGAAAGTAGACAGCCTTGGGTGGGAAACGCCAACTACGGAGGGCGGAGGGACCGTTGGGGTGGAGGAAGCTGGTTTCAAAATCTTCAGTTGTGCCCCCACGGTCCACAGGACTACGGGACAGGTGAAGTAAAGGTGAATGTTCCTTGATGCCGTGGAGCTTGATTATCTATGGAATCTGGCATTTCTCCGGTGGTGTGTTTTTTGGAGCTCATTGACAACAGCAACAACCTCTGTTCTGTGACAAAGCCCCATCAGTGTGTCTTCATGCCAGAGAAAAGTGGACAGTAGGCAGTACTGTGCTTGCTATTGTCTACTTTGGTTTGTGCTGTTTGCAGAGTAAAAAAGAACAGCCCAGCAGGTAAGACTGGATGTTCCTTAATTACAGGCCAAAGTACAATAGCAAAAATTTTCTGTGGTTTTGGTTAATAACTCTTTCAATCTGATTAATGCTTTAATTTTTTTTTTAACTATGGGCGTGATACAATTGTGATACTACTTATTCCAATGTGATGTTGCTTATATAGCCGGATATTGTTTATGCAAATGTGACACCTTTTTACAAATTTTTAAACTGCTAACAATTTCAGTAGTAAATGCAGTTTCAGTTAAACCCATTTGTATCATGATTAAAGAAAAAGAATGATGAAAAAGCCCTGTGAAATGAATGCTAACAGTAAACAAATACACGTTTTGTGTACATTAGGAACGGGGAAATTTTTCCCCACAGAAACAAAAGCAGAGTTTTCAGGAGATGAGCTTTTACTTTTTGTATAGAATGAAAGTCCCCTTGTTAAAACCTTGGTGAATTTTAAGGGAGGATTTTATAATTTCTAAGTCAACACACACGCAGACCTCATAAAGTTCCTTAATCCCTGAAAGGATCCACAGTGCATTTTCAAAGACTCATGGTGTTTGGTCAGTGTTGGTCACTTTGCAGAGATATGAATGATCCAATAAACCACTAGGGCCCCTTTGACAACACATTGGGCTATACAGGGTGATAAAATCTATCTGGGGGATTTCCGGCCAGTAATGCTGAATTTAAATGGAATTTTCATAGAAAAAAACTTTTTCCTAAACCTTTTCTTACAATTCAGACTTTCCTGGAGCACCAACATTAAAAGTTCGATAGCAATTCCGAACCAGAAAGGGGGAACACTATAACACAAAACAATAAGACACAAGACAATTTAAAAAATCTTTGGACACCTTGTTTTTCTTGTCAAGGCCATGTCAATGACGGTGGCCGTAAAACATGAAAAAGAGGGCCCGCAGCCATAGTGCGGGGTTTGTGCCTCGGGTTTACAGTGGAGGTCCCTGGGTTTTGAATCCTGCAAAAGGGCATATGGATTATTTTTGGGGCTCCAGCCAGTTCCTATCTAGGGATCACTGAGAAAACTGGGACCACACGTTTGAAACTCCATCCCTTTATGGATGTGATTTTTGAGAGTGTTCCCAATTACCTAACAATGCAGGTTGTCTCTCCGACCCGGTTGACGGGTGGGGTTTTTTTTATAATAGTAAGTGTAAAGTAAAAGCCAAAATCAAGTAGTCTCAAAGCAAAACGAGTTCCCAAGCATCAGCAAATACATCATCCCCACATCATTTATCATTACATAATAACAGAAAATTGTCTTCGAATTCTGTAGCCCGGCAGCTCTGGTATCTTGGGGACCTCAGTTTTGGTTTCCCTATGCATGTCTGTGCCTCCCAGGAAGAACAGCCCAAATTTCAAGCAGAGAAATCTGCCTTGATTTAAAGTGGTTGTAAAATGTAATGTAAATGTAAAAATAACCCCCCCCCCCCCCCCCATCCCGACCCCCCCCCCCCCATCGCATTCTCCTGTCTTTCCCATATTCTCATCCATTCCCTACTCTCTTCCCAAACCCCATCTCTTCTGTCTCCTCCACATTCATACAACCTCCCCCCCCCTTCTCGTGTCTCTGTAAAATTCACACCCCTTCCGTCCTGTTCATCCCCCCCCCCCCCCATACCTGCACCCCATATTTTCTGTCTACATACAACACATACATGGTCACTTGAACGTACAGTTGTGGTTTTCACCAGCGCATTTGTGTATGCCGTCCTTTTGTCTAAAGCAATAGCAAGGACGATAAATACTTGTTGCCATACAGATACAAGGGTCTATGTATCATCCTGACATTAGTATACACAACTTCTGATTTAATTGGCAGACTGAAGACTCTGACAGAGACAAAGACACAGAGAGAGAGAGAGAGAGAGAGAGAGAGAGAGAGAGGAGAGAGGGGAGAGAGAGAGAGAGAGACAGACAGACAGACAGGACAGACAGACAGAAGACAGACAGACAGACAGACAGACAGACAGACAGAGACAGACAGACAGATGGAGAGACAGAGAGAGAGAGAGAAATAAAAGAGCGGGGGGAGACAGGCAGAAAACAGAACACCAAGAATGGTTGCTGCAAAAGGGAGATGTGGATAGGGGATGGGCTGGAGGGAGAGTGCAGGTGACAGTGAGGGAAAACGGTGATGATTAGAAAACAACAACAACAACAACAACAAACAAAACCACAAACAAAGAAGAAGGGAGTGAGGCATTCAAAGTAAGGCCAGAGTAGAGAACGTAGCCGATTCAAAAACAAAAAACAAAAACAAAAAGCAAGAACGACAAAACACAAACAACCCGCACTGGACGATCAAAAACAACAACAACAAGACTCCAGTGCTTGGCTATCAATCATTGTGACTGGGCGGGATGGCCCCCACTTCTACCTTAGTCTCCTCTGAGGACAGTAAGGATCATGCCGCCTTTTTTTTTTTTGTTGGTCTTGTCTTCATCTTTTCCTTCATCCATCTTCGATTGCTTATGGCCCTGTGTCCCTCCCCCCCTCCCCCCTCCCATTGTTGTGACGTCAATCTCGCTCTGACGTTTACAAGTCTAATGTGTTACCTGAGCGTCGTGCTTTGATTATGTGTAATGTATGATCAAAAGCGAGACATGACCACAATGTAAAACACCACGATTGCGTACTAATATAGCCGGACGTATGTAAACACACACACACACACACACACACACACACACACACACACACACACACACACACACACAAAATCACCGCCCCACCAAAAAAAACATCCCAATAACACGTACATGCTCTGTGACAAGGAACAAGATAGCCTGGTGGTACGTGCCGTCTTTTAGAGCGTAGTACATTCCGTTCGCGATCTGCTGATCCGGGTTCGAATCCCGTTTAAGGCGATTTTTCCCTGGAGTTATCTCCCATGGAGGTAACATCGGGATTTTTCCCCCTGGAGTTAACATCAGTGCCGACTCCAATCCCCATAAGCCTTTCGGATGAGACTATATAAACCGAAGTCCCATGTACGTATGCAAACGCACGCAGAACATCTTGCACACACGTTAAAGCTTGTTCCGCTTTTCAGAAGAGTAGGCCATTGTGTGCTGATGGGAACAGAACACCAAATTTACACAACTGCATATACGGGGACCAGATGTAAAAAAAACAAAAAATAACCACATGAGTGCTTATTCCACTTTCTTCGAATAAAAGTTAAGTTAAAGTCTGTCCCGAGCCTAAGGCTCATCAGGCCGCCCGGTTTCTGTGGCATTAAGCGACTGAGAGTCATAGACTCCCCCTGGATAGGACGCCAGTCTATCGCAGGGTTAACCCCCAACACAAGGTTGGTACCCCTTTTACACCTGGGTGGGGTGAGAAAATAGCCGTAAAGTGCCTTTTCCAAGGGCACAACGCCATAGCCGAAAGCTGGGATCGAACCCGCAACCTTTAGATTACGAGTCCAACGCCCTAACCACTAGGCTATGGCAGCAGCTTATTCGAAATAAAGCATAAGATTAAATAAATAAAAATAATAATAATAAATACGCCTGAGCCTTTTCACTCCATGCCTGCGCGCGACTGGTCCTCAGAAAGAAAAATCTGAGCACATTACTCCTCTCTTGCAATCTCTCCACTGGCTGCCTGTTGCCACAGAGAGTAAACTATAAGATCAGTACTCTCTGTTATAAATGTCTCCACAAAACAGCACCCTCTTACCTCTGTGAATGTCTTCACGTGTACACACCTCGTTCCCACCACTCGGCTGCCGATACCTTATCCTTAAAAATACCTAGATTCAACCTGTCTACCGTTGGCCGCAGCTCTTTCTCTATTTCTGGTCCATCAATCTGTAATGACCTCCATCTCTCCCTTCGGCAAAAGCCTACATATGACACTTTTAAATCCAACCTCAAGACACACTTGTTTCAAACCTAAGATTTTTCCTTTCTGTTTTCATCTCCTATTTGTCCCTGCCTTCAACATTTGAAATTCCCTTCACCTTGTCAAAATGTATAACCTCTATAAGTGTGTGTGTGTGTGTGTGTGTGTGTGTGGTGTGGTGTGTGTGTGTGTGTGTGTGTGTGTGTGTGTGTGTGTGTGAGTGTGTGTGTGTGCGCGCGCGCGCGTGGGTGCGCACGCGTGTGAGTGTGCTTTCGAATTTGCTAGAATTATTTATTGTCATTGTTTGCTCGTTTGTTGTGACGGTCGAGTGCAAGCGCTTTGATTTGTTTTTTACAAGGTATAGCCCTATCTAAATTCCATGTATTATTATTATTATTATTAAATAAGTTCAGTTGCCAGGTACACACACACACACACACACACACACACACACACACACACACACACACACTCTTTTCCTCTGATCCACATTCCTTCACTCAGGTACGTTAGATACATACAGGCTAGTCAAAAGACCTGGTGAATAATACCCCTTGTATTAGGCCCTCATCCATCTTGACTCCTTGCATCACTTCTTCAACCCTTCTCCCGTACCCTATATATATATATATATATATATATATATATATATATATATATATATTGTGGCAGGGCGGTAATTAGATTACTTCCCTTGCGAGCGGAACTGCCAATCGCAGCGACGTGGGTACAACGTTGGGATCCACACCTGTGAATTGTGCGACGTTCTGTATCGTTGGGGGGTGGTCGAAAGCCGTTCTCTGCATGCACTTTGCCCATAGCGGTAAAATGTAGTATTTATGCAGCCTCTTTTTAGAGGCCACATTCCCACTGTCTGACCGTGCTGTCGTTGCCGAGAAGTTGTACAGAGTCGCGGCAGATCAAATATCTGCACTCTGTTACAAAGTGGCGTCGCCGGCAGGATGGAAAGAACTTAGGGCTACTGATTTGAGCGTCAAATACGCTGGTCAGTACCCACTGTGCCTCGGGACGCGGCACAAAGTTAGCGGTGGTGGATGTGGCAGGGCGGTAATTAGATTACTTCCCTTGCGAGCGGAACTGCCAATCGCAGCGACGTGGGTACAACGTTGGGATCCACACCTGTGAATTGTGCGACGTTCTGTATCGTTGGGGGGTGGGTCGAAAGCCGTTCTCTGCATGCACTTTGCCCATAGCGGTAAAATGTAGTATTTATGCAGCCTCTTTTTAGAGGCCACATTCCCACTGTCTGACCGTGCTGTCGTTGCCGAGAAGTTGTACAGAGTCGCGGCAGATCAAATATCTGCACTCTGTTACTATATATATTATATATATATATTATATATATCTGTTTTTTATTTATTTTATTTACTTTATTCTTTTATATCGAGGATAATGAGATAAGCACCATGTGCTTTTTTCATCCAGTCCCCGTGTGTATGCAGTTGTATAAATATTGTCATCTGTTCCCACCGCACACAATGGCCTACTTTACGAAAAGCGGAACAGGATTTAACGTGTGCGCAAGATGTTCTGCGTGCGTTCGCACACGGGGCCTCGGTTTACAGTCTCATCCGAAAGACTTTTTGGGAGAGTGCAGTCAGCACTGATGTTAACTCCAGGGTGAAAATTCCCTCCAACGGGAATCGAACTCGGGTTGTCAAATTGCCAGCGCTATGTTCTGACCACTAGGCTATCCCGTCCATCTGTGTGTGTGTGTGTGTGTGTGTGTGTGTGTGTACAGGGACAGACTGCAAGTAGGCAAGGCCTGGCCTCACGTTTGCATGCCTGCACTGGAAAAAATCAATCATTCATTCATGCATGAAGGAAAAACAACTTCAGTGCTGATTCCACATCATTGTGTCAGACAAGGGAGATACCAATCAATATCGATTAGCTGGGCACGGGGATAGCTCAGTGCTCAGAGCGCTCACTTTCCCCCAGCCAGGTTAAACAGCGTCGAGCGTGGTTGCCAATTGGATGGGTGACCGTTTGCACGCCTTGGCTACAGTAGAGCATGAGAACAAATGGAAATTAAGAAAAAAAAATTGAAAAGTATCAATTATCCACTATGCAGCAGCTTGGGATGACCCCGGGGCAGGTTGGGACAGTGGCCCAACCAACCCCGGTCCAGCCTGCCCCGTGCTGTATGATTCCAAACTGTTAACTTTTATTCACATACTAATTAAATTCAGCAGTAGAATTCAGCATAAACATGCTGCCAAGTGCTCTAAGAATAGATTGCATCAAATAAAACATTTAACAACAAATTCCTTAAAAGCAGTTATTCAGTGAGGAGAGTGGCATAAAAAGCTACTCACAGTGAAGAATCAGGGGGATTTTGCCAGATGACTTCAAAGCATGTGTACCATTGGCTTACAAAGTGGTGTCTGCAGTAGATCCAATTGATCAAAAACGAGGAATGGAGAGAAAATGGCGGGAAAATTACGGTATAAATGGTTATTTTTAAGGTGACCCGACATGCCCCATGGCCCGACCTGCCCGGTCTCCCCAGCTGTAAATGAGTACCTGCCCTCTTTAGGGTCAGGGAAGGTAAAGCAGCAAGGGAGAGGAGATGGGCGCCACCCTAACATGCTGGCCCATAGAGAAGCTGAGGTCTGACGCTGGCCCTCCCCCCCTAATGACCACACAGGTTATGTGACACCTTTACCTTTTTATCGATCAGCTGCTGCTGCTATTGTCAAGAGCAGGCAAGTGTTGTTCGCACAGACAGCGTATTGTGTGGATTTTGTTAGGTGCTACTGCTAGTCAGTATCTTCTGTTTACATAGTCACTTGTTCTAGTCATGTATAATCGTTAACAACAACAATAACTCTGATTTCGTGTGTGTGTGTGTGTG
>CM060345.1:20582570-20637570 GCA_030674155.1 Stramonita haemastoma
GAACCCAGGAGCTGTAACCGAAGAACAAAAAGAAAAAGAAAATAAAAAAGTTTTATCTGAAGAATCTGTAAGGGAGGGAGATTGATATTAACTACGAAAAAGGGGGGGGGGGGGGGGGGGGGGGGAGGAGGAGAGGTTTTAAAGAAATAGCACAACCTAGACTTCAACCCTTGCTCTTCAGCTTACTCCAGATTTTTGCAAGCTGATGCTTTTGCTCCTAATAAGCTATCTTACCCTCCCCTCCCCCGCCCCACCTCTATCACCTTCCCCCTCCATCCCCCCCCCCCCCCCCCCATCAACTTGTTGTTTACTAGGAGTGCTGTTTCTCTCTATGTACATTATTATGGTCCAGCAGACTTTGTGGTTCCAGTTAGTATTCCAGGTAGCCTAGGCCCGATGTCACTTCTTTTTCTGCGTGACTCATCCCTTGGGGTTTTTTTGTTGAGCAGGCCGAGGTAGCTCAGGTCAGGTCAGTGCTCCTTACAGGAAAACAGCTGCCTGTTCGGTGGAGCACCCCTTTTTTTAGTCAGGTATATTTCTCCTTTCAGCAGAATCGCGTCAATTGCTTGATTTTCCACACACACAACACACAACACACACACACACACACACACACACACACACACACACACACACACACACACTCACACTATAAAGCTAAGCTCTCTCTCTCTCTCTCTCTCTCTCTCTCTCTCTCTCTCTCTCGTCCCCCCCCCCTCCCAGCCTGGGTTGTCTTTAGCACTTTGTAGCATAGGCTGTTAAATCGTAACACACACACACACACACACACACACACCACACACACACACACACACACACACACACACACACACACACAACGTGCACGCGCACACGCGCGCGCACACACACACACATACACATTGAACAGTGAACGCATTTACTCCCCCTCCCCCACCCTACCTCCCACTTTAGGAGTTTGCAGGAAATCAGAGCATGAGTAATAACATCTACGTCAAATACATCCATGAAAATTAAACTACATTATCTTGGGAGTCGGAATGTAGTTACCTTAACAGTGGGTAAAAGTGGTTACATACACTAAAAAAAACGTCCCCATTAGTGCACCTTGGAGCTCTATCCGAAGGAACGAAAATTTAAAAAAAAAAAGAGGTTATATAACATCAGTCCCATGACGGTTAGCCTAGTGGTCGGAACATTGCGCTGGAAATTTGACAACCCAGGTTCCAGTCCGGTTGAGGACATCTTTCTTCTGGAAATAACATCAGTGCTGACTCCACTCTCCCCAAAAGTCCTTCGGATGAGACTTTAAACCGAGGCCCGTGTGCAAAGGCACGCAGAACATCTTACGCACATGTTAAATCCTGTTCCGCTTTTCGTAAGAGCAGGCCATCGTGTGCCGGTGGGAACAGATGACATTTACAAAGCTGCATACACACGGGGACTGGTTGTAAAAAAAAAAAAGCACAAGAGTGTTTATTCCATTATCCTCTATATAAAAGAATAAATCAAATCAAATCAAATCCCAAACGCCTTTATTACAGGCTTGGCTAAGTATGACAATACTGAGCAGAACGTGGTTACTATTTGTTATATGTCAATACTACATGTAGGGAAATGTAAGGTTCACATTACCCTGGCTCTTCACTATTTTGTGAGCAAGTCCGTATGCCGCCAATCTGTAAACGACCAACATTGAACACGCCAAATAGCTGCAAGTTTTGCATGTTCTATCATGCCTCTGACTACCTTTTTTGGAGGGGCGGGAGGGGGGGGTCTGCATGTCTCGTCATTTCACACACGCACGTACGCACGCACGCACACAACACCAGTATCGGATGTGCACAAGTACAAACACGATCTTTTCTAACCCTCTCACTTTATCATTGCCCCGCCCCCAATGTACCCCCCTCCCAGTGAAATGTTTTTCTCTGCTTTTGTTTTTGTGTTGAGTGTGTGTGTGTGTGTGTGTGTGTGTGTGTGTGTGTGTGTGTGTGTGTGTGTGTGTGTGTGTGTGTGTGTTTGTCTTTAGATAGATGGCTTGATGAAAAAAAGCAAATCGATGTTTACTCAATGTACCATCTGAAAAAAAAATTTTGACTTTGACTTTTACATACACACACACGCACGCACACACGCACGCACGCACACACACACACATACACACACAGGCATTTGTTACAAAATTCAACAAGAATGTCAAATGCTTATGTGGAGGGTATATTTCAAATGCTTATGTCATACTTCATTGCCAAAATTTAAAGCCATATTTGCCTATCATTTCTAAGACTTCTAATGAAGTTCTCTATGATGTTGACCTGAGGTTTGATATTGCTAAAGGTTTACAGTCAAGTCCCATAGGGCATCTGTTATAATTAAGGAAGTTTTTCTTGTATTTTTATTCAATTTTGTATTTTCATTAACTTGTTATGTTGTTTATCACATTCTGTTTGTTAATATGTTATATTTATGCGCGGCGCACACACTCACACACACACACACACACACACACACACACACACACACACACACACACACACACACACACACACACACACACACACAATTTCCAATTTTTCCTTTTGATCATCTGGTATCACTTAAACTGGAAAGAAATTAAACTGAAGACTACTACTACTACTACTACTACTACTACTACTACTACTACTACTACTACTACTACTACTACTACTATTACTACTACACATACATTGAATACATTGATCTCTTACAGATTCATACAAATGCTGTCGAGGAAAGACAACTCAAGGCATTTTTTTCAAGATAAGATTAAATGCTTTCATGATAAAATTCAGCAAAGATGTCAAATGCTTATATGGTGGATATGTTTCAAATACCTATATCATACTTGAATGTAGCACACAACAAGACATGACTGGTATTAACATCATGTGGGAACAAGTCAAAACAGCTTACACACAAGCCAGTGAAACTTGCTTAGGACAGAGACAGAAGAAGAGGAAAAAGTGGATCACAACAGACACTTGACAGGCCATTGAGAACAGGAGAGAACTGAAAAAGAAAATTCTGGAAACCAAGTCCGAGCGGATGAGAGAGAGGAATAAACAACAGTATAGAGAGGCAGACCAAACTGTGAAGAAGATGGCAAGAGCAGACAAACGAGCCTACTTGGATGATATTGTAAGCCAAGCAGAAGAGGCCGCCGCCAAAGGAGAACAAGGACAGGTGTATAAGATCACCAAAATTGTCAGTGGCAAATACCAGGGAAACACCGAGACGCCGATCGTAAACAAACAGGGCTGACTCCTTACCACAGAAGCAGAGCAAGATGCTAGATGGGCAGAACATTTGAACGAAGTTCTCAACAGATCACCACCAACTGAAGAGGCAGATGTACAAGACCCTGATGCCGACCTTAGTGTTAACACCACTCCACCAGAGAAGAATGAAATTATAACAGCCTTCAGATCTCTCAAGAACGGAAAAGCCCCAGGCCAGAACAACCTAAATGCAGAGCTATTCAAAGCAGACACAGAGTTTGCAGCCAAGGTTCCAGAACCACTCTTTACAGCTATATGGGAGGAGAAACAGCTACCAGAAGACTGGACAAAAGGAGTCACCGTGAAGATCCCAAAGAAAGGAGCCCTGAGCAACGGTAACAATAAGAGAGGAATCACTCTGCTATCTGTTCCCAGCAAGATTCTAGCAAACATAATAACTGAACGAATCTCAGAAGCAGTGGACCAACAACTCAGAAAAGAACAGGCAGGTTTTCGACCAGGAAGAGGATGCACAGATCAGATCTTCACCCTGCGCAATATCATCGAACAGTGCACGGAATAGCAGAGACAGCTGTACATCAACTTTGTAGACTTTGAGAAAGCTTTTGACAGCATACATCGAAAAAGTCTATGGTGCATACTCCGAGCATATGGAATACCACAGGAGATTGTCCAAGTCATTAAGAGCTTCTACAAAAACTTCACATGCAGAGTAGGAAACAGTTAAACCAGCTTCAGTGTAAAGACCGGCGTCAGACGTACTTTCCACCCTCCTGTATGGCTCGGAATGCTGGAGGATGACTGAGAGTGACATTAACAAACTGTCTACATTCCACACGAAGAATCTCAGGAGAATACTGCGCATCTTCTGGCCTGACACCATCTCCAACCAAAAACTCCTGGCCCGCTGCAACCAAGAAAATATAGATACTATCATTATGGAAAGACGATGGAGATGGATAGGACACATCAGCCGACGGGAACAAGGGGGCGATGGAACAAGGGGACATCGCCCGAACAGCCCTCCACTGGACACCAGAGGGAAAACAGCAGGCGAGGACGACCCAAGAACACCTGGCGTCGGACAATAGAAACAGAGCTAAAGACCCTCCAACACTCCTGGGGAACCATTCAGAAACTGGCCCGAGACAGGCAGGGGTGGAGAACCTTTGTTGCTGCCCTACATGCCAAGAAGGCATAAAAAGGCTTTGGATGATGATGACTTGAATGTAAGTGTTTAAAACCTTATCTCCCTGCCTTTTCTGAGAATTCCATAGACGATGTTTTGAACAATGTAAACGTTTAACATTGCTAAATGTTTGCTGTCAAGTCCTATAGGGCATTTATTGTAGTTCTTGTAATTCTTTTGGGGATCTTTACATTTAATTTTTTTTCTTGATCTATTACTGTGAAAAATACGTTTTCATTTGCTGTTACTATTTATCAAACACAAACATGAACACACACACACACACACACACACACACACACACACACACACACACACACACAAACACACACACACACACACACACACTCCTCACAGGATTCTCTCTCTCTCTCTCTCTCTCTCTCTCTCTCTCTCTCTCTCTCTCTCTCTTCTCTTCTCTTCTCTTCCCATCTCTTCTCTTCGCTTCTCTTCTCTTCTCTTTCTCTCTCTTCTCTTCCCATCTCTTCTCTTCACTTCTCTTCTCTTTCTCTCTCTAACCTATCTAGTCTCCTACCATAGGGTAGTCTGGTATCACTTAAGAGGAAATTCGTTAAAATTGAAGACTTACTTACTTACACACACACACTAACACACACGCGCGCGCGCGCGCGCACGCGCACACACGCACTTAATCTTAACATAATCATTATGACTTAAAAACACAAAAGCCTTTACCATGTCCTTCATGGGAAATAAATAAAGCATGTATTGATAAAGAATGTACAAATGGAGAAAAAAAAAAGAAATCAAAATATCATGGTTGCAGATGTCCGATCACATAATTATCGAAAATAGGTATGCTAACTACTTAAAAGTATATACAGATCGATAAGTTTTAGAAAATCATGAAACAGGTTCAGCATTCGTCATACTAGCATTTAAAACAGAGAAATCATTTAAAACAGAGAAATCGTACTATCTTGGTAAACATCATTCAATATATACAGCTGAACTTATTGCTATTCTTATGGCTCGTAACTACATTCTTGATTTTCCATTTTCCATTATTCCTATCTTACTCTGTGAAGAATCTAAGTCGGTACTGTATGCTATAAAATCCCCAAATTCCAAGAAAGTATCCAGAATTATTTTTGATATTATATACGTCATACATCTAAGTTTAAGAGGTATTCCTGTTCATTAATGTTGGGTACTTTCACATGTTGGATTTTTTTTTTCAAACGAGGGGGTTGATAAAGCTGCAAAAAAGGGGGCAAGACAGGATTTGGAATCAAGAGAACTACATGGCTGTCCCTTATCTCTACAGGGGGGATACCCTTTATTGGAACAAACGTCATGGGGTAAGTTTAAAGATCTGTTCAATTCAAGGAACAATGTCTAAAGAGTTGTCTGACTAGTTCCCTTATTTCATGTTACATGTCTCCCTCTAAAACACATTTAGATGTCATGACCACGAGAAGAGTAAATTAAATGCATTCATTACAAAATTTTGCAAAAATGTCAAATGTCTATGTCGAGATCATATTTCAAACACTCATATCATATTTGAGTGCCCAATTATAAAGCCTTTTAATTTTATACCTTTATTTTCCAAGCAGTCTCTAAAAAATGTATTTAAACATTCAAAGTTAGCCTTTGCCATTGCTAGATGTTTATTGCACAATCCACTTGAATATTTGTTGCAGTTACATTATTGATGTTTCATGTTCAGGCTTTGTCGAGTTAAAATTTTTCGTTGACAGAATTATAAAAAAAAAACCCACCACAAACAAACAAACAAACCAGCATGCACACAGGTGTCGTGTTTAGACACCATCCCTGAGGAAAAATCGGGGAGTTGGAGTCCCAAAGGCGGCTCATGGCTGTATATGGCAACGTTCTGGCGGCTCCTGCGACGGTACTGGAACTATTCGTATGGGCGATTGCCTTTCCAATGGACCATTCCAGTGGTGTGGAGAGGGAGGGGGGGGGGGGTCGTCTGCTGCATGGGTAACAGCTTGCCCTCCATACTTACTTACCCAGGCTTTGCGCTCTAAAGACTAGAGCGCAACTCCATAGTCTTCCGAGACTGATGGGTGCCTACTACTACATGTTATTTTCACACACACACACACACACACACACACACACACACACACACACACACACACACACACACACACACACACACACACACACACTCACTCACTACCACTCACACTGGCTGCAGAACTGGAAATACAGGTACAGTGCACGCTAGCCTCCCCACACAAGGGTATGAGTAGATCAGGTGGCTGCAGCGCCCTCACAAGCTGGAGCAAGCTAGGCTCTGTCTCCCACACAAGCCCAGGCAGCATTCGTGCGTGCACACTGCAGGTTTGGGCCTAGCCTGTGTCCTACCTCCACCCCTGCAAGACTAGGATTAGATGGGCGCCCTCTGCAGCACCCCATGATCAGGTCAGTCACACTCAAGCATCAATTTGTGAGTACATATATTTATACATACATGTACGTATGTATATGTGTGTGAGAGTATGCATGCATGCATGCATGAGCACGCGCGCGCGCGCGCGCGCGTGTGTGTATGTGTGGTGTGTGTGTCTTAAAGTAAAATTTTTATTTGCAGATGGTACATTGAATAAGTATTTTAAATGCTTTTTTTTTTTTTTAATCAAGCCATCCATCCATTTGCGCTCGCAGGCGCGTGTGTGTGTGTATGTTTTTATTTTATTTTTTATTTTATTCTTTTATATCGAGGATAATGGGATAAGCACTCTTGTGCTTTTTTTTTTTCATCCAGTCTCCGTGTGCGTGTGCAGTTTTGTAAATGTCATCTATTCCCACTGGCACACGATGGCCTACTCTTACGAAAAGCAGAACAGGAATTAACCTGTGCGCAAGAACATCTTGCGAGCGTTCACACACGGGACCTGGTTTTATAGTCTCTCGGGACCTCGGTTTGTCTGTGTGTGTGTTTTGCCTTGGTGGTGTATAAAACTGTCATGAATTATTTTCCTTCTGTTTTAAACAGAATATTGGTGATTTCTTGATTTTTTTGGTTTGGTTTGTTGGTTGGTGTTGTGTGGTGTGTGTTTGTTTTTTTTTTTTTGTGTGTTGTGTTGTGTGTGTTTTTCAAAGAGGAATCTAGATTCAATACCTTGAATCCCATCTTGAAAAGGATCAAAATGACAACCTGTGACAGACAAAAACCTCCTTGAAACCCCCGTGCAAACAAACCCATCCTGACGGTTGTGTACTCGCCGTGCAAGAATTGATACAAGAAAGATATAAAAAAAATATATAATATAAAAAAAACTTGCACAAAAATAACGGGCATCTGTGACACCCTTTCAGGAGAAGGAGAAACCCGACATATATTTTTGCACAAAAAAAAGAGAGAGAGAAAGCTCAAACGCGCACTGGTGCAAAAAAAAAAAAGAGAGAAAAAGCTGAAAGGCGCACTGGTGCTTGACGGAACTCCTAGAATAGCTGTCTCCAAGGGAGGCAGGCTGGTTAATGACTCAGCGCATGCACAGTAAGTCAAGGACGGTCTATCGATTACCCAATATGATTGATTTTTGTTTGTCATGGTTTAAAATGACAAACCGTGTGTAGACGAAATATGTGCATTACATCCCATGTAGTTGACGAAAGCCCAGCTCGTAAGAAAGATCGGTGCAGTAGAAACAAAGGAAACGAGTGTTTTCGCTGGAAACGGGTGTTTTCGCTGCAGCGGGTGAGGACACGCATCAGCTGGCAAGGAATGGTGGGCGAGAGCTGGAAACTGAAACCAATTTCCAAGAATCAACGGGGCCGACCCAGATTTGGTACTTTGTTTGCACTCACGTTGCTATGAGACAGAAACTAGGGTAACAAATATTGACGCAACTACCAGCCAACACGGTGCAGTAGTTAGCGCCTTGGATCTCGGACTGGAAGGTCGGCTTCGATTCCCATAACAGTCATAGGGATTTTTCGGACTCCGACTGGCTCCTACCCAGAGTAAGTGTGCTGTGGGCTCAGTGGGGAGACTGGGAGCACACAGTCGAGCTTTATTCACTTTAGGGATGCGAATTTGAGAGTGTTGCTTAAATTACCTGATCATCACTGCAGGTGTCTGTATCTCTCGGGCTGGTTGACGGGGGGATATATTATGACAGTGAGTGTAGAGTACAACCCTTTCAAGTAGTCTCAAAGCGGATGCACTTCCACAGCAGCATCATGACACCATTCTCATTACCGCTTATTATCATGTTATAATAAAAGTTGTCTCTGATTCGGTTGCCCCCGTTGCTCTGGTGTCATGGCGACCTCAGATTTGATTTGCCCATACACTTCTGTGCCTTTGGTGTGTTTGTGTCAAAGCCTTTGGGGTTGGAGGTTAGCTGGGAGACAGTCGTTAAGAGTGATGTTGTGGTGGTTGCCACCTCGAGTGGGTGACTTAGTCTGGTTCCGCGACTGAACTAATACTGTCATTAGTAGGGGGGCTCAGTAGGTGGTGTCCTGCATATGTTAGCTCAGAACAGGCACCACTGAACACAACCAAAGTGACCCAGCAGAAGTGCAGGGCTTCTCTGGCTGGTGGCCCCACAGCGGCGGCCTAATACTGATGGGCTCCCTGCTGACTCCTGACCCTGAGGATGCGACATAACGAATCTGGGTATGGCTGTGGCGAGGAGATTGAAATGAGCGGCGTGGGAACAGCAGGACGGGGACGTTGGAGAAGATGAGTCAGCAAAAAAAATTGACGCCACTGGTGCTCAACGCTAAATTACGTGCTGATTCCGTATACAAAACAACGTTCACATAGCAAATATAATGAGTATTGTACTTTCGGTTTCTACATATGGACTTTTTGTCTCAAATGCAGCTTTTTTTCTGACTATATTGGTAAATGCGGCATCCAACGCTATCAAGATATAGTTATGAACTTGGAAGTTTTTTTTACTACATAGTTTTAAACCTATTACAGTAGGACCCGCTTATAAGAAAGTCGTGGGGACCCGATTTTAGGTTTTCTTAAAGGCCTAAGCGGGCTTTGTTTTAAGTGGGCTTTCTTATATCCGAGCACCTGAATACTATTTTGAATGTGCTTTCTTATAAGCAAGCAAAAGTGTAAAAAAAAAAAGTAAAATAATAGCTAATTGGACATTTCATAATGGCGAAAACATAAAACACAACCTATCTACAATTACTCATCAAGTTTGTTGTTGTTGTGTTGCTGCTATGCTGCTGCTGCTGCTGCTGTGCTGCTGTGTTGCTCTTAAATTGGTTCGTCCTGGTCACGTTTTGTCTACATACGAATGAGGTTTTAAGTGTAGCCTTCTCCATGTTTTAGTTGAAATTCAGCGACAACGGTATAATGTTCAAAATCTAAAGCAACTTAAAACACACACACACACACACACACACACACACACACACACACACACACACGCACACCACACACACACACACACACACACACACACACACACACACACACACACCACAGATAGAGAGAGAGAGGGGGGGGGGGGATTCTGTGGATTCAACAACTTTTATTTCTGTAATTATAAACGAAAAATCATGACTAAAATAAAGCAGAAACTTTTTTTCCGAAAGAGAATATAAAGTGATCAAAGCTTGACTGTCGGCTCAAGATCTTTGGTGTATCACTTATCACAGGAATAAAAATCGTTAAAAAATCGCAAAGGAACCTTGAAAAGATTGAATAAAAACCTATTAACAGACACCTGACTGGTACTGGTATAGATAACAAACTCGAAATAAGTTTTCATTGGGCGTTACTGAAAGCCTACTGACTGAAACGGCAGGGAAACTGTTAAAAACAAAAAACAAAACAAAAAAACCCAACCTGTCAACAGGATTCCTAATTCATGAGTTTGATTGAAGATTAAGTCACAATAACTAACACAAGTAAATAAATATATCGTCATTTACTGGAAACAAATGACACTTGAATGACAACGCCATATGCTCAACAAGATAAAATAAAAGAGGCTGTACTTTTTAGGCCGACTTGTTCAAATTTTATGCATGTATTGGTTTTTATGACCGGTTTGACAAGAGAAATTTGGGGCGTCAACTGTAAGGATTCAAGCCACAGCAACATGTTCGAAGTGCTGGCACAAATTTTGAGATCTGAAGCTGGCTTTGCCTTTCCGATTCCAGCAATCAAAAAGGGGAAAGAAGGGGCCTAAAGGCACCTGCCAAGCTGTTGCGAAAAATACACGCTGCGCATGAGAGTCCATGTAATGCGAATGAATGAAAAAGAAACAATGTAATTAGAGAAATTTGGTTTTTATGTGCCTGTCTTCAAAGCTTGCCAGCCACATCTTGTGTGACGTCAGAATTTCCTGAAACAATTAAGTTGGGTTTTTCGTAGCAATGTTTTCGGTTCGGTAAGCTCGCTTACAGGAAACTGACTGAAGGAGGTCTCGCTCGCTATTGCAAAGTAAAGTTCTCAAAACGACTAGATGTAGACTGTCCTATATCCGAGCTAACATCCTGAGTGGGACCAGAAATTGACGTTCTTATAAGAGGGGTTTCTTACAAGTGAGATTCTTATATCCGAGCTTTCGTAAGTCATAATAAAGAACCCTTCGACAGAATCATTTTTTTGGTTTTCTTATAAGGGGGATTCACTGTAAGCGAGCCTCTTATAAGCGGGTCCGACTGTAAAAAAAAAAAAAGAAAGAAAGAAGGAACGTGGAAGGATGGTTAAGATATTCACCTGCCTAACAAGTAGGCCTAAATCTTGTGGTTCTTTGTTTGATTCCCAGCCTTGCCATATCTTTCCACCTATAGGAAGAGTAGGTCATTTCGTGTGGGTAGGGACGGGAGACCATTTTTTCTTCTTCTTAAGATCGCATGCACACTGGTGTCGTGTTTAGACACCATACTACCATTCCGCAAAGTAAGGATGGAGCTACCTAAATGGCGTGTGTGTCGGGGGGGGGGGGGGGGGGGGGTCGTGTACGTAAAAATCTCACAATTGGTAAACCTCGGAACTCTAGCCGAAAAACGACAAAAAATAACAACAAAACCCTAATGAACATTTTTTTTCACTTGCAACATCATACAAATTAATTGCAGTATAAGCACACAAACAAGCTGCCTGACAGTAACTTACATGTTGTGCCTAAAAGTATTGTAAGTGAAGCAATCTATCCTCTCGCAGCGCGCGCGCGCGCGCACACACACCCCCACACACACACACACACACACACACACACACACACACACACATACACACACACACACACACACGCATGCGCGCGCGTCATTAGCTTTTATTTTTTTTGTCAAATTAAACTGTCTTGTGTCACATGCCTGTCCAAGAACAAATGGGAAGATATTAGGCAAGACTGTTATTGTAGTTATCAGTAAGTGGATTTGAACACACACACACACACACACACACACACACACACCCACACACACACACATATACATATATATATATTATATATATATATATTATATATATATATATATATATATATATATATATATATATATATATATATACACTACACACACACATATATATACCTAATTCTGCAAGTTTTTGGTAGGTTCATTGATTTGGAATGTGTGTGTGTGTGTGTGTGTGTGTGTGTGTGTGTGTGTGTGTGTGTGTGTGTGTGTGTGTGTGTGTGTGTGTGTGTGTGTGTGTACACCTAAATGTATTGTGAAAACTGGACACTGAATATAAATACCGAAAAATAAAAGTTGTAATATTCACTTCCACAGACCCAAATTACCTATTCACTTCAAAGTAAGCACTCATGTAATCCCGACTGTTGATCAATTCAAATACTTGGGTTTAGTATTCCACAAAAATAGGAACATTTCACTTTGCCCAAGAACATTTAGCTAATCAGGCAAATAAAGCAGTGCACTCACTAAGACGAGTCATGGGAGGACAGAATATTCGTAACAATACTGCAGCTTTTTGATTCATTGATTATGCCTACAGCAGCATATGGAGCTGAAATTTGGTTTCCATGGGTCGAAAATAAGATACCTATCTCAGTTAACTCAGACATATCCACTTCCTTTGGACACTGTCTTTCTTCTAAATACCCACATGAAAAAACACATACGAGATTTTGTCAATTAATTTTGGGTTCAAATTCCAAATTAATGAACCCACCAAAAACTTCCAGAATTAGGAAGATATCCGGTGGGGATTCATATTATACATCAAGTTATTAGTTACTGAACTCATATCTTACATGCACATCCTCATTCTTACATAAAAAAGATTGTACAGTGCTACCGTTCACGCTCCTTGGATACTGTTTGTAATTTTTTTCTTCTAACTTAGGGCTCGGACACGTTTGGAACAATCAGTCAGCACTTATCCAAAAAAAAAAAAAAAAAAAAAAAAGTTCAAATTTGCATTTCGCCAACAATTAAAAGAGGGATATGTCAAGTTCTGGAAACAACAAAGAACTAAAACAAGTAGACTGAAATTTTACGATAAAAATAAAAAACATGATTATCACCTAGAACCTTACCTAGCTGCAGATATCGACCCATCCGTCAAACAAGCTCTTTGCAGACTGAGAGTCAGTGCGCACGATTTGAGCATTGAGCGTGGTCGATATACAGGCACCCCAAGAGAAGAAGGATGATGTGTGTGGGGTTGTTGAAGATGAGTGTCATTTTTTGGATGCTTGTATGTTGTTTCAAGGTCTACGAAGTAATCTACTTAAAGAGGTCGTGAAAAACACTTTAATCATCCCTGACTAGCAATTACAATCATGGCTTGGCTTCGTGAACGAAGATTAAGGGCACTGTCCACGTCTGGTGTAGGCTCGCTTGTGGCTGTTCAGTACAATGCGTGACAAACAAACCCGGCGGAAGCGGCTGCAGGGGAAAGTCGATTCTGGGGTTGATGTAGGGGGGACGCGGTTTTTCCTCCTCATTCGCCTCTCCTCAAGGGCCGCTCTGCGATTGTCCTCAAAGGAGGAGACCGATTGATGCACAGTGTGTCGCCAGGCCTGCCGGTCAGCAGCAAGGACTGACCACTGGTTATGGTCTATGAGGCAGGCTGACAGAGATTTCTTCAGAGAGTCTTTAAATCTCTTCTTTGGTGCGCCTCTGTAGCTGTGTCCGGTAGAGAGTTCACTGTAGAGAACCTTCTTCGGTAGGCGATGATCCTCCATTCTAGAGACATGCCCTGCCCAGCGTAGCTGCGTTTTCAGCAACATGGCCTCAATGCTGGTGATCCCTGCTTGCTCCAGAACCTCAGCATTCGTGGTAAAGTCGCTCCAGTGGATGTCGAGGATGGAGCGGAGACAACGTTGGTGGAAGCGTTCCAGAATTCGCAGGTGGTGTCTGTATGTGACCCATGACTCAGAGCCGTACAGGAGGGTGGTCAATACCACGGCTCTGTAGACACTGATCTTGGTGTCTTTCTTCAGGTGTTTGTTTTTCCCGACACGGCGGTAGAGTCTGCCGAAAGCACTGTTTGCCTTTGCCAGTCTGTTGTCTACATCTTTATCAATCTTTGCGTCAGAGGAGATTGTGCATCCCAGGTAGGTAAACTGCTAGACTGTCTTCAGTTCTGTCTCACCAATTGTAATGTGAGGTGGGTGGTACGCTACCTGAGGTGCGGGCTGGTAGAGAACCTCTGTCTTCTTCAGGCTGACTTCGAGTCCAAAGAGCTGGGCTGCCTCTGCAAAACAGGATGTTACATGCTGCAGGGCAGTTTCTGTGTGGGCTACAAGGGCAGCATCATCAGCAAAAAGTAGCTCTCGAATTTGTTGCTCCAGGGTTTTGGTGTGGGCCTGAAGACGCCGCAGTTGAATAGGCTGCCATCTGTGCGGTAGCGTATGAAAACTCCGTCTTCGTCATCAAGATCTTCTGTGGCCCGCTGAAGCATCATGCTGAAGAAGATAGTGAAGAGGGTTGGTGCAAGGACGCAGCCCTGCTTCACCCCGATTGTGATTGGAAAAGGCTCTGAGAGGTCCTTGCTGTTTCTGACCTGGCCACGCTGGTCTTCATGTAGCTGGATCACCATGTTGAGAAACTTTGGGGGACAGCCAAGACGCTCCATGATCTGCCACAGGCCCTTCCTGCTCACAGTGTCAAATGCCTTGGTTAAATCAACGAAGGTGATGTACAGTCCCTTGTTCTGTTCGCGGCACTTTTCTTGAAGTTGTCTGAGCACGAAGACCATGTCAGTGGTACCCCTGTTAGCTCTGAAGCCACACTGGCTCTCAGGGAGGTGGTGTTCTGCAACAGCAGGTACTAGTCTGTTGAGGAGAACTCTTGCAAGGATTTTCCTTGTAGTTGGAGCAATCTGATTTTTCCCCTTTGTTTTTGTAAAGGGTGATTATGATTGCATCACGAAGGTTTTGTGGTAGCTTTCCCTGCTCCCAGCAGCAAACAAAAAATTCATGGAACTTGCAGTGCAGTGTTTGCCCCCCGTTTTTCCATAATTCTGGTGGAATACCGTCGACGCCTGCAGCCTTCCCACTCTTCAATTGTTCTATGGCTTTGGTTACCTCTTCCAGGGTTGGGGCTTCGTCCAGTTCTTCTTTCACTGGTTGCTGTGGGATCTGTTGGATCACTGCGTCATCAACAGTGCGATCAGCGCTGAAGAGGGTTTGAAAGTGTTCAGTCCAGCAGTTTAATATGGACATCTTGTCTGTGAGGAGTGCCTGGCCGTCAGTGCTGCGCAAAGGACTCAACACTTGGTGAGAGGGTGCATAGACTGCCTTCAAAGCTTCGTAGAAGCCTCTGTAGTCACCTGTATCAGCGCAGAGCTGAGTTTTCTGGGCGAGGTAAGTCCACCACTCGTTTTGGATGACTCTAAGCTGGCGCTGGAGGTTGCTGCATGTAAGACGAAAGGCAGCTTTCTTTGCTGGACAAGATGTTTGTGCAAGGTGAGCCTGGTGGGCACTTCTCTTCTTCGCCAGCAGATCTTGTATTTTTTGGTCATTTTCGTCGAACCAGTCCTTGTTCTTCTAAGTGGAAAAGCCCAAGACCTCTGCAGAGGTCTGCAGTTTTTAGGCGGGTCCAGAGCGTTTCTGGACAGGGGTCAGAGGGGTAGTCCTCGACTTCCAGCTTTGACTGGAGGTTGGACTGTAGGTCAGCTTTCATTTCAGCGGACTTGAGGCTGCTAACCTGGAGTTTCTTTCTGGGGGGACCTCCTCGTTTTGGATTGGGCTTGATGTGAAGGCTGAGGTTGCATCGCGCGAGGCGATGGCCTGTGTGGCATTCTGCACTGGCATTACTCTGGTGTGCAAGACATCACTTTGGTCTTTCTGGCGCACTAAGACATAGTCTATGAGGTGCCAATGTTTGGACCGAGGATGCATCCAGGTTGTTTTTAGACTGTCCTTCTGCTGAAAGATTGTGGTAGTGATGATTAACTGCATTTCAGTGCAGAACTCTAGCAGGAGATGCCCGTTGTCATTGCAATTCCCAACTCCATGTTTCCCCAGAACTCCCTTCCAGGCTTCTGAATCTTGGACAACTCTAGCATTGAAATCCCCAAGGATAATGACCTTGTCGTCTGCAGGGGTGTTTCTTACCAGGCTGCGCAGGTCACAGTAGAACTTGTTCTTGTCTGCAGGGTCTGCTTGAAGAGTCGGGGATACACACGGAAGAGAGTGATGTGCTGCTTGTTCTCCAGTGGCAGACGCATGGAGATGATATCATCTCCAGCAATTACAATACTGACAGGCATATTTGATAGAATCATATTCAAAGACACAAGATAGCTACATTTCCTATCATACCTTCAAATAAAAATATCACAACACACACTCGTACGCGCGCGTGCACACACACACAAACACACACACAAACACACACTCACACACGCTCATTCACACACACACACACACACACACCACACACACACACCACACACACACACAAACGCGCGCGCGCACACACACACACACACACACACACACACAACACACACACACACACACACACACACAACACACACACACAAACGCCCACACACATACACACCACCAATTTATGGACACAATGTTATTAACACCATTGACTAGAAAAGACATATAACCACTATTATTTACGCATGTATGTACGCACGCACTCGCACATATACATGAAGACACATTGGGATACACACAAACAACCCCCACACCACACACCATCCACACCCACCCACCCACCCTCACCCACACCACACACACACACACACACACACACCACACACACACACACACACACACACACACACCAATGAATGCAACGTTTTAAAACCATTGGCTAGAAAACATGAATTTATAAGCAATTCAAAAAATCAATAAAGCCAAAGTCCAGCCACTTATTACTAGGACCAAACCAACAAATGTGTTTAAATAATTTGGTCCAAGTGATTTCGTACAGTTTGAAGAACTCCAAGGACCTTTTTCAAAGTATGTTTTTGATTGCATGAATCTTTGATGACTTTTTGCGAACCAATTTCTTCACTTGTGTCTATAAGCTTTGTATGCTTCCATGGCAATAAACGATGTTCTGATCTGTTCTGTTCACACACACACACACACACACACACACACACACACACACACACACACACACACACACACACACAGAGTCGGATGGGACTATACACCGAGGCCGTGTACGAACGCACGCAGAACATCTTGCGCACACGTTAAATCCAGTTCCGCTTTTCGTAAGAGTAGGCCATTGTGTGCCGGTGGGAACAGATGACAAGATTTACAAACCCGCATACACACGGGGACTGGATGTAAAAAAAAGAAGCACACGAGAGCTTATTCCATTATCCTTGATATAAAAGAATACAGAAAGAATAAACACACACACACACACACACACACACACACACACACACACACACACACACACACACACACACACACACCACACACACGCACACACTGCAGCAGTAAACCCGCGCCACCATGGCCGACCCCGGCTTGGAAGACTCTGAGGGGAAAATCACGCCGTTGGATCAGAAACTGCTGGAGGACCTAAAGAACCTGATCATCATGGGGCCCGACTGCATAGATCGAGTGAACACACTGCTCGACCAGCTAGACGGCGAGCACAAGACTGGCCTCCTCAAAAAGCACGAGGACGGTCAGAGTCTGCTTCAGCTGGCCGCCATCTTTCACGGGGACTGGGTCTTGATGGAGAGGCTGGGTGAACTGTGCCCTGATCTGCTGACCGAAGAGAGGAAGGAGCCCGCGTACCAGGGCCAAAACATCCTGCACATCCTGATCAGCAAGCACAACATTGCTGGTGTTCGTGCCATCCTCGGGCATCCTAAACTCAAGCAGCGTGGCAAGACCCGACTACTCTATGGGAAGGTAAGGTGGTATATATATATATATATATAGAGAGAGAGAGAGAGGAGAGAGAGAGAGAGAGAGAGAGAGAGAGAGAGAGAGAGAGAGAGAGAGAGAGAGAGAGAGAGAGAGAGAGAGAGAGAGAGAGAGAGAAGAGGTGTCCCAAGCCTAAGGCTCATCAGGCCGGTGCTTATCCCGGATTCTGTGGTGTTAAGCGACTGAGAGTCATAGACTCCCCCCTGGATAGGACGCCAGTCTATCGCAGGGTTAACCCCCAACACAAGGTTGGTACCCCTTTGACACCTGGGTGGGGTGAGTAAATAGCCGTAAAGTGCCTTTTCCAAGGGCACAACGCCATAGCCGAAAGCTGGGATCGAACCTGCAACCTTTAGATTACGAGTCCAACGCCCTAACCACTAGACTACAGCGGCTATATATATATATATATATATATATATATATATATATATATATATATATATATATATATATATATATTTTATATATACATATACATACATATCTATCATATATATATGTATATATAGATACATATATAGATATATAGATAGATATGTATGTATGTATGTATGTATGTATGTATGTATGTATGTATATACATATATGTGTGTGTGTGTGTGGGTTGGGAGGGGTGGGGGTTGTGAGTGAGGAAGGTGTGAGGGAGGGGAGAATATGGTGGAATGATGTGGGTGATGGGAGATGGAGCACCTGTTTTAACAGGGAAGGGGGTGGGAGGGAGAAAAGGGGAGATGCCACTGTGAGAGGAAAAGGGAGATGGGGGAGCAGTAAGAGCTAGAAAGTTGTATGGAGAAGAGAGAGAGAGAGAGAGAGAGAGAGAGAGAGAGAGAGAGAGAGAGAGAGAGAGAGAGAGAGAGAGAGAGAGAGAGAGAGAGAGAGTAGCGTCTTGTGCTTAAAAAAAAAAAATTGGTGTGTTTCTGGCCTTCAAACTGAAACTGCCGGATCTCTAGGTTCCTGCTAGCTCTATCAGTTGACTGATCTGTTTTCATACAGTACCGTAAACTCTGGTGATAGTGGCCTTTGTAGCTTGCTGATATTAACTGTCATTTTTACCTCACGTTAAGTGATCTTCACAAAGAGCAAGGTACAATATCGACTGGGAAATCAAGTTGGAATTCGTAAGCCCATACACTTTTTGGGCAAAGGAATTTTTTTTAGAAAAGCATTCAACGCTGGGCCATGTCATATCAGTCGTATGCCTGAAAACAACAGCAGACGTGAAATCGAAATCATTTACTTTGAAAAAAAGACAGTACATGCAACACAGAAAAGACTCTGTGACTAAAAACGCCCACCACTAAATTGTACTTCATACCTGAAATGCCTTTGACAAGGTCATTATGATTTTTGACATTTCAATACATCAGGATGACAGTTAATAGTGTTGTTATGCATTTCCCAGCTTAACAACCTCGGGGGTCAACCAGAATGTGCACTCTGACTCACTCATCCCACCTGGGAATCACTGTGAGATTGATATTGCACACTGAATGAGAAGTTTGCGTGTATGACTGTTTTCAGGATGTCAGTGATGCCATGGAGTTGTAGGCGCTAGTAATAACCTGATAAAAGGAATTAGAATCGCTTGGCAAAATTTAGGTGTCGAAACATGAAGAAGAATTGTAGCTATTCAAAACAATGGCGATGAAATAAAGGCTGTCTCTTCCAGTAACAAGGTAATCCTTAACACTCAACAGGATATCCTAAAGGAAATAACATGTATCAATCTTACTCATCTAGATCTCATTGGAATCTGCTATACTTAAAGTATTCTAACTGAAGATATTCTAACCAAAATACCTACATTGAAAGATAATATTTTATTGCTTTATTTTTTAAATGTCACCCAGCTCTACATAGACCGACAGGTCACGATAAGGTGGAGCAAATGACATGGCAGGTCTTCCAGTCTCAGAGGGGAGTCAACCAAGGTTCAATCCAAACCTGTCAAACTGGAACGTGGAGTCCCGCATGGATCAGTTCTGGGCCCTGTTCTTTTTACTCTATACACTACTCCACTGTCATACAATAAACCGTCATCAAATCAACCATCATTTTTATGCCGATGACTCTCAGATTCAAAGCAGTGACACTCCTGAAAATCTTCCTTCTCTCTTTATAAATATGTCCTACTGCCTTCAAGATATCCAAAGCCGGATGATACAGAACAAGTTACAGCTAAATGCAGATAAAACCGAAGCCATGCTTGAAGGGACCAAACACAAACTTTCTTCCATCACAACAGCTTCAATAGAATTCGGCAATGTGTCACTCACTCTATCCACCTCTGTGAAGTATCTAGGGGTTGTTATTGACATTACACTATCCATGCAAAAATTCATTACCCAGGCGTGCCAGTCCTGCTACTATCAATTACGGCCTATGGGTGCAATTCGAAAGTGCCTGTCCACTGACGCAAACATCCAAACTCGTCACATCTCTTATTCTTTCACGTCTTGACTAATGCGATTCTCTTTTGGCTGGTCTGCCAGTATCATCTCTCCACTCCGTCCAATGTATACAAGATTCCGCAACTCGACTAGTCCTCAGAAAGAAAAAGTCTGACCACATTACTCTTCTCTTGCATAGCCTAGTGGTCAGAACATTGCGCTGGCAATTTGACGATCCAGGTTCAAGTCCGGTCGAGGACATTTTTCTCCTGTAGTTAACATCAGTGCTGACTCCACTCTCCCCAAAAGTCCTTCGGATGAGACTTTAAACCGAGGCCCCATATGCAAACGCACACAGAACATCTTGCGCACACGTTAAATCCTGTTCCGCTTTTCATAAGAGTAGGCCATCGTGTGCGGGTGGGAACAGATGACATTTACAAAACTGCATACACACGGGGACTGGACATAAAAAAAGCACAAGAGTGCTTATTCCATTATCCTCGATATAAAAGAATAAAATAAAAAAGAATAAATCAATTCAATGGCTACCTGTACCACAGAGAGTAAAGTATAAGATCAGTACTCTGTTGTAAATGTCTCTACAAGATAGCACCATAAACTGCAGACCTAAGACTTGATGCCTAGAGGACTAATGTCATACACATTGGTGAATCCATGGATACAAAAAAGCAAGATGATGAAGAGCCCCTCGAAATTGATGAGCAATTCAAATACCTTTGGTCATACAAATAAGCTATAGCCTAATGTACCAAAAATATCCGCCGCTGTAGTCTAGTGGTTAGGGCGTTGGACTCGTAATCTAAAGGTTGCGAGTTCGATCCCAGCTTTCGGCTATGGCGTTGTGCCCTTGGAAAAGGCACTTTACGGCTATTTACTCACCCCACCCAGGTGTCAAAGGGGTACCAACCTTGTGTTGGGGGTTAACCCTGCGATAGACTGGCGTCCTATCCAGGGGAGAGTCTATGAATCTCAGTCGCTTAACGCCACAGAAACCAGGATAAGCACCGGCTTGATGAGCCTTAGGCAAGGGACAGACTTTAACTATATATATATATATATATATATATATATATATATATATATATATATATATATATATATATATATATATAATGTACCAAAAACATTAACACAAGAATTTTCCAAGCCAAAGAAAGAATAGCCCATCTTAACTTGGACTGAATTGAAATAAGGCTGTCCCGAAACTGGGGTTGATGTGCCATGTATCTCCAAGTTGATCTGTCTTGGGTCAGTTGCATACATTCAGGTGGCTTTCTGCCTTTCCAAACTGGTATCATCTGTCCAATGACCTCTTGGTCTTCCTCCACGTCTTAATCCATTCAGTCATCCTGTCAACACTGTTTTGAGAAGACAAGAATTTCTCATAATGTTTTCAACAGTTCTCTTGGACTCATAGTAAAAGGAGGACTAGTTCGTTTGGTATTTTGCATTTCCACTTAATTTTTGCACAAACAATAATTTTGGAAAAAAGAAATTCAGGAAATGATCCCAAGCTTAAGGTACTGCAAACACTAATTTTGCCTGTTGTTGTATATGAAAATTAATAATAATAATAATAATACATGGAATTTATATAGCGCTATATCTTGTAAAAATAAATCAAAGTGCTTGCACTCGACCCTCACAACAAACAACCAATGACAATAAATAATTCTAGCAAAATCGAAAGCACACACGCGATGAACTCTAAAAGTACCAGATGAAAATAGAATCAAAAGGGCAGAGATTTGGTTCTATAGAAGACTTCAAAGAATAGGCTGAACCAAGACAAGAAGAAACAGAAGCATATTAAAAGAACTTAACAAACTACTTGAACTTTTAGGCCTGATTAGGAAAAGGAAAAGGAAATACTTTAGACATGCTATGAGACATTGGAGCTAGCTGCCCTGTATAGAGGGCAAGAAAGACAACCAACTTCCTACGTAAAGAACAAAGAGCGCAGCCAAATGGATGGAGTTGCCAAAAGATGAAATCTACAAAAAGATAAAAGACAGAAGGGGGTTGAGACAGCTGATAGGGCATGCACCACTGGCTACCATCAAAAGACAAAATGGGGAACATCATCCAGAGGTAAAGACTCCTGCAGTGTTGGTCTGTAATTGGGTCACCTGTTGCCTTATGTCTGTTCTTCAGGCAGTGGGCTCTATTTTCCATGGGACAGTCATGATGGGGGAGCTGCCCCTGTCTGTAGCGGCTTTAACCTTCGAAACAGAGATGGTGGACGAGTTGCTGCTTGCAAGAGTCAAGATCCATGCTGTGAACACCGAAGGAGACACTGTGCTGCACTCCCTACTCCGTTATGCTTCTCTGTACAAAAATGAGAAGGAGGTGGCCGCCATGATGATGCATATTCACAAGCATCTGATGATCAGGACCTCTGATAATAAGGTATGGTGTGTGGTGTGATGCGGTGTGGTGTGAGGTGGCGTGTTGTGATGAATAGTGTGATATGATGCACTGTTGTGTGGTGTTATTGGGATGTGATGTGGTGTGGTGTGGTGTGATGTGGTGTTGGGAGGTGCATTGTAGTGTGGTATTGTGTGGTGTTGTGAGGTGCATTATGGTGTGATGTAGTACACTGTGCTGTTGCGTGCTGCACTGTAGTGCAATCTGGTGTGGTGTGGTGCAGTGTGGTGTGGTGGATTGTGCTTTGGTGAGGTGTGATGTAATGCATTGTGGTGCAGAATATTGTGTAGTGTGATGTGGTTTGCTGACTGAGACAGGCACTTACAAAGCAGGTTCTTTGTCAGATTCAGTGTAGTAGAACTTGTATAAGAGGGGAACGTTCAGCATCTAGCAATGCCTTGCATGTAAGAACTGACACCAGAAACTATGTACTGTGTTGAGGCCTGACTCGAGGCCAGGAGTCGTATGGAACTGTTCTGCCTTGTCTTCCACTCTATTCCATTTTGTTACCTTATATTGTTTTGTGTTGCTATGGCTTAATTTGCTATGTTACTATTTGGGCTACTCTTACAGTTTAATCAGCCAAATTCTTGAAAAGATTAACTGAAGCTTTTTTTGGGGGGGAAGGATGAGGACTACATGCAAATGCTGGAGGTTGTTGTTGAAGATGAACAAGATGGATTTAGCCAAAAGCGAGTCTTTTTTTTTTTAAGGATCCTTTGATTCATGGAAATTGTTTACTAGGGATTGTTCAAGCAATAAATATTCAAATGTACATTTGCTAACGTTGTTTTTGACAAATCATCATCTGCAACAGCATCTTGATTACAAAAAGTGGCCTACTCCATAGATGCTCACCTATTGTCACTCTCCCCCCCAAAAAAACTGTAGAAAGATGGAAGACACAGGTGCTACCTGGTTCACACACTTGCGTAGTTGCCAACCATTTCTTTTTCCGAAATGTTCCCACTTTTTTTACAGCGATTCTGGATTTCTGGTAAATAAAAACGATTTCCGTTTCACGAATTTCTCTCTCTCTCTCTCTCTCTCTCTCTCTCTCTCTCTCTCTCTCTCTCTCTCTCTCCACACACACACACACACACACACACACACACACACACACAACACACACACACACTCACACACACCACACACACACACACACACACACACACACACACACACACACTTCTGCCTTCCAGTCTGTAACCCAAGGTGCTAAGCACTGGGTCAAAGCGGCTGGCTGGTTCCTCAAGTGTTGGTACATTCAATGTTCCCATTGATATGGACTTATCTTTGCGGGAAAGTCAACGTGTTTGCTTCAGTGGACCGGCCTCAGGTCAGATCCTCTCTGGAGAGTTTAGGAAAGCACTGTCATCATGGATAAACTTGTCAGACACAGGCTGTCCATCCCCATTAACAACTGAGCCCCCATCGACCCTGGGGGTCCAAAAGATGCTGAGCAATCACTTTTCTCTTCTGTTCCTGGCGTGTCATCAGTTTTCAACTAATCCCAGCCATTGCTTCGGTGTAGAAATCATCTGCCTGTGAATTCGATACCGGAAAAAGCCATTACTGGAACCGGGGACGGGATAGCCTGATGGTCAGAATATCGCGCTGGCAATTTGACGACCCGGGTTCGATTACTGGTCGAGGGTATTTTTCCCCTGGAGTTAACATCAGTGCTGACTCAACTCTCCCCAAAAATCCTTCGGATGAGACCATAAACCGAGGCCCTATGTGCGAACGCACGCAGAACATCTTGCGCACATGTTAAATCCAGTTCCGCTTTTCGTAAGAGTAGGCCATTGTGTGCCGGTGGGAGCAGATGACAAGATTAACAAAATGCATACACACAGGGACTGGATGTAAAAAAGCACATGAGTGCTTATTCCATTATCCTCGATATAAAAGAATAAATAAATAAATAAAATAAATAAACTTCATAGATGCCTCCTTGTTATTACTCATCTCTTGCTCCCTGGACTTTGTGTTGCCCATGTCTTATCAGCAGTGGTCAGCCAAGGCCATTGCCTGGAAAGACACGGCCTGAACACATCTGTGAGGGTTCCAAACGACCTCTCAGGGAGTGGAAGGAGAAGAGAAAGTGTCAAAAGCAGTTGATAGATATGAGAGCGAGAGCGAGAGCGAGAGCGAGAGAGAGAGAGAGAGAGAGAGAGAGAGAGAGAGAGATGTTATGACCATCTAAGTGGTGTTACACTGTTTCCAACGTCGTGAGTTCCACACTGTTGCAGACTGGCAAGCAACCTAAACATTCTGGTGTAGTCAGCTCAAAATGTAAAAGATTTCGATGGAGAAAAATCTTATTCATTGAAAAGAATGGGACATTTGACACTGGCTGGTATTTGCTGAAAATTTGTCGAGTGAGGGTTTATTTGCGAGGCTATGGTTTGACAAAAGGCGATGTCAACAGCCCTGGGAAGGTGCTAGAGGTTAGCAAGTGAAGCAGAAGAGACTCAGACCAGGACTACAAGATCCAGACATTCCGTCCAAAGTGGACAGAGAGACAATTTAAGTCACTGTGTTTTGGAGTGCAGGCTTTGAAGAATGTTGAACTTTCTTCCATTTGGATTCTCTGAACACAAACTGCCCCTAGATTTCGCATTACATCATGTTATCATGTCAGGCACACATGCTCACTTGCCTTTTCCTCCTTCCAAGTACATACCAGAAGCTATGATTACTTCCAGACTCTCAACAGGATTTCTACCTCTAGCCTGATAGAGCTTTGACATATGGTAGCAATTAGTGATGTTCACAGCATGATGGAAATCTACTGTGCGTAAATCCCGGCAAATCCCGAGATTCACGGGGAGGGGGGGGGGGCAATTATTCAATCCTGGCAAATCCCGGTTTGGGACTAAGAGGGTTAAGGACAGGACTCGAGGCAGGATGAAGAAAAGGATGGAAGCTTACCTAGAACCTACCTGGAACAAAGAGCTGAAGGAAATCATGGTTCGCCATGAATAATCAGTTACATTCCCAATGAGGTAGTCACACGATGTTTAAGAAAGATTAGCATGATAATGTTGCAGTGCTTTCATTTTTATGTATGTTCACATTTAATTTGTGATATCATATGAAGCAGTGTACGTGTGTATATGTATGTATGTATATATATATATATATATAATATATATATATATATATATATATATATATAATATATATATATATATATATATGTGTGTGTGTGTGTGTGTGTGTGTGTGTGTGTGTGTGTGTGTGTGTGTGTGTCCGTTTCCGCAGATGCCTCCATTCCAAAGTGTGTGGCAGATAGAGAACGCCAGTGGCCTGACAGTCCTGAAGCTGGCGGCAGTCCTCGAGCTTCCCTTCCTGTTCCAGAAGATCCTCCAACTGGAAGGCCTGTACTCCCAGCTGGATCGCCACGACGGCCTCATTGATTCCCTCCTGTATGACGTCACGGAGATTGACCCTGTAGCACGTCAGAAGTGGCTGAAGGAAAAGGAACCGACATCTGAGCCTAGCCATGGCAAAGTGTTGCCATTCATGACGGAAGACGACTTTGATGCCCCAAAGCTCTTTGTGGGAGAAAAGACATGCCCTCACGAAAGAACTTTATGTTGTACTATGCCAACAAGAAGTGGAAAGAAAGTGCCAAAAAAGAAAGCCATGTCGATTTTGGAGATCATCTGTCAAACACGGCGAACAGAAATGGCATTCCGCATCCTCAGCATCCCATTGGTTTGGAACATTGTGCAAGAGAAATGGGTACATTATCGCAAGTGGTACGGGTGGTGGCTGTTCTACCACGTCTCTCTGATGAGTTTCCTCATCGCCTACGCCATCATCAAGGCAAGGGTCATCAAGGAAGCTAGGGAAACCGCTACTAACGTCAGATCGAATATAACAACAAGCCAGACAGAGAAAGACTTTGTGACGGGGATGTCGGTGGCTGTACCGCTGGCTGGGCTGCCGTTACTGCTGCTTGAGGGGTACAGGTGGTATCAGGAGATCCGTTTCCACAAGTGGCCGCTCCACCACAACGCCTTTTACCGTGTACTGCTGATCATTTTGGTGCTGGCTCTGTTTGTCGACTCTATATGGTTAGCATGGCTGTCTGTCTGTTTTTATCTGTCTTTATCAATCTGTCTGTCTGTCAACTGTCTGAGCCTGGTTCTCGTTTTGGTCCTTTGATGACTCTCTCTCTCTCTCTCTCTCTCTCTCTCTCTCTCTCTCTCTCTACTCTCTCTTTCTTGGTAAGTGTATGTGCGCGCGCACGTGTGTGTGTGTGTGTGTGTGTGTGTGTGTGTGTGTGTGTGTGTGTATGTGTGTGTGTGCTTGCGTTCGTGCATATGTGAAACAGAGAGAGAGAGAGAGAGAGAGAGAGAGAGAGAGAGAGAGAGAGAGAGAGAGAGAGAGAGAGAGAGAGAGAGAGAGAAGAGAGAGAGAGAGAGATGCAGGCTGGATGTTGAAAAATGAATGACAGAAAATAATATTTAGAAGCACATAACTATGGCAACCAGAGCTGGCATCGAAACAGGCATGGTGAGCGAATGAATGCACCGACAAAGAAGTGAATGAATGAACACTAAGTGAATGAAGGAACGAATGATGTCCCCTCCCTAAAACACACACACACACACACACACACACACACACACACACACACACACACACACACACACACACACACAACAACAACAACAACAACAACAACAACAACAACAACAACAACAAAACATTTTTCTGAAAAACAAAAAAAACACAAAGGTGCATTGAACGGATATATCGACAACAGTTGATTTTGTGTTTGTCAGTTGCTTTTGATGTTGTCGTCTTCACCGTTGTTTACTCTTTGCCGCCTTTCTTTCATGAAAACGGCATGTCTATTCAGCTGACAACAGAAATCTCTCAACACGCAGGTACAGTTGCTGTAGTTGTCTTCACCGTTGTTTACTCTTTGCCGCCTTTCTGTCATGAAAACCCGCACGTCTATTCAGCTGACAACAGAAATCTCTCAACAGGCAAGTACTGTTGCTGTTGTTGTCTTCACCGTTGTTTACTCTTTGCCGCCTTTCTTTCATGAAAACCCGCACATCTATTCAGCTGACAACAGAAACCTCTCAACACGCAGGTACAGGATCTCGGGAGCGAACAACAACAGCATCCCCCTGACGGTAGCACTGCTGGTGGGCTTCTGGTTCCTCACCTTCTTCCTCAGACCTTGGCACAGATTCGCCTTTTTCACCCTCATGATCAAGGACGTGGTGATGGGAGACATGTTAAGGTCAGTACGTTTGTTTGTCAGTCCGTTGGTTAACGTAGTTTATGCACACCTGCTGTGCAGTTGTCTGTCTGTTCGTTCGCTCATTTTTAGCCTGGAAGGTCAGGAATGACTTGGGAGATACGAGGCGTTTTCGCTTTTGTGGCGTTTGGCTTTCGTGGGGACAGAACGTGTCAAGTATCAGCCTGAAAGAAAGTGTACAAGTTGGGCTTGGTTGTTTTTTTTTGTTGGGTTTTGTTTTCGCTCCTGGGCTAGAGCTCTGAGTTGCATCAAAAGTGAAATTTTGCGTATGCAACCTTTTTTTGCCCACCATTAAGGTAGCTACATTTTAATTTCAGAAATGTAATATATGTTTAAGCCTTGATGTGTGTGTGTGTGTGTGTGTGTGTGTGTGTGTGTGTGTATGTGTGTGTGGTGTGTTGTGTGTGTGTGTGTGTGTGTGTGTGTGTGTGTGTGTGTGTGTGTGTTTGTAGTGCATACTCTGTGGCACACTGCACAATTTCACGCTCTCACCTCCTTCTGGTTCTTAATAACTTTGATGGCAATCAAGTGCATTTTAGAAGAAAAAAACAACTTATGCTTCCAAAGAGACAAAACATGGCATATTCCAGTCACTCCAATGATATAGGTTTACTCTCTGGGTAAACGACACCTCGAGTATAATTCAAGTTTCTACACAAATTTTAGACAGTCCTGCGAGTCCTGCTGTAAATGGGTACCTGCCCTCTTCAGGGTCAGGGAAGGTAAAGCAGCGAGGGAGAGGAGATGGGCGCCGCCCTAAACATGCTGGCACCTAGAGAAGCTGAAGTCTCTAATACCTTGCTCCCCTACGACCGCCTAGGTTATGGAACACCTTTACCATTACATTCGAGTCACTGCGCGGGAGATGGATCCCTGTCTTCTCACTGACATGTTGCTGACAGGTTTTCCGCCCTCATTGGCATCAACCTGTTCGGCTTTTCTGTGGCCATGCACATTGTCTACATCGCTACTCCGGGGCCCTCCCAGGACGAGTTCAAGACCATGCCGATGACCCTGCTGACCCTGTTCAAGCTGATGCTGGGGCTGGGGGAGGTGAACGTCCTGGGAGAGGACACCTATCCCTGGGTGAGCACCACCCTCTTCATCCTCTTTGTGCTGCTCACCTACCTGCTGATGATCAACGCTCTCATCGCCATGATGTCCAACACCTGCTCCCTTGTGGCTAAAAACAGGGTTTGTCCATCTGTGCTTCAAAAGCTTAAGAGTCCCTTGAGGTCCTGAAGCTGAGTGGAGGAGGCAACAGGTTCGAAATCTTCATGGGTCTTGAAGTCAGTCACACGTCGTCTTGGCAGCTTTTGGCTGACTTAGGCGTGGAGATTTTTTTTATCTTGTCTGGTCAGTTCTGTGCACACCTGACAGTGCCTTATTTGATCTCCTATTGCATTCACTGGGTAGCCCAGTAAGGTATTGTCAGGTTTGCACACACAACAGGCTACACCCCCCCCCCCCCCCACAAAAAAAAAAACAACTACCAAACAAACAAAAAAACCAACCCATGCACATTCAAAAAACTTGTACCAAGAGGTACACAATTTCAAAGTTTGGCCGATTCTAACAACCGAAAAAATGCCTCCCTCCATTCAGTAAACATCGGGCTGCATATTCTAATACTTCACTCTATTCTTCCTGACGACTATACCTATTTGTCTCTTTGTATCAGTTTCTACCTCTTCGTCTTATCAGTCCCCATCTTAGTCTTTCTACCTATCCATTCTGTATAATTTATGTCTGTCCCTCTGTATGCATGTATGTATGTATGTCTGGATGGATGGATGGATGGATGGATGGATGGATGGATGGATGGATGGATAGATGGATGGATGGACTGATGTGTGGATGGGTGTGCATATGTCTAGTTGAATGCATGTATGTGTGCATGATTCATGTATGCCTGTTTTATTTTATTTCAGTCTATTATTTCGAGGATTTCGTGTGCAAAGTGTTCTGCGTGCATTCGCCCACGGGATATCAGTTTACAGTCTCATCTGAAGGACTTCTGTATGTATGTATGTATGTATGTATGCATGCGTTCATGTATGCATATATGTGTGTGTATGTATGTATGTATGTATGTATGTATGTATGTATGTATGTATGCATGTATGCATGTATGCATGTATGCATTATGTGAGTTTCAAGAGGTTGACGAAAGCTGTGTGGCAATGTGTATAAGTGCCTACTACTGAAAATGATCTCAGTGGCAAGGAACATTGCAAGCCTCTGATGGGCTAAGACAGTTCCCAGCTCACTGCTGCTGCTTAGCTCTCAAACCTGGCAGTGCCATTGCTGCTGACAAGGGAATGGAACAAATGGGATTGGCAGATGCCTTAAAACAAGAAGCTTTCAGTGGACCAGACTCCTCACTCTGAATGAATGGCATGTTCTTTTTTTTTCTTTTTTCTTTTTTTTTTTTGGGGGGGGGCATCCTCTCTGATTTCAACCAACCCTCACAACCGCTATGGGCATAAACACACACACAAAAACACACAGAGAACAGGCCACTGATGGCAAATAACTGTCAACACTGACATCCACCAGCAAACGTCTGCTTCAGACTGGCCCCAAATGTATAGTCTGGCATTCACTTACACCTTGTTTATAGGATTGAAAAGGGAGAGGGGTGTTCGGGGGAGTGGGGGAGATCCAACTCAAAATCCAATTATGTTGCTCATAGCCCCGCCGACCACATAGGCCATATCGGGGCTGTCACCTCGTCATATTTTAAAACTCGTATTAAAAGTGTGCGACTATGTACAGTTTAAAACGAGGTATAAAACTAACTCAACTGTCCTTGCTTGTATCGACGCACCGGCCAACCCTAAGGGACGGCCACCCCGTCGTGGGAAAACCCACATCGATCACACTTAAAATGAGATAAAACCAAAACCAGATTCCTTAAAACAACCTTGTCCTTAGAGAACAACCATACCACTTTCACTCATATCAGACGGAAAAAGACCGATTCTCTCAGGAAGTTAAAAATGGTGTCCGGTGGAACATCCCGAAAGAGGATCTTTAGGGAGTCCGCGGTAAAATGTTTGTTCCTAATATCCTGAACATCCCGACACTCCAGGAGCAGATGCCTGATGGTTACCCGCACGTCACAAGTCATGCACCATGGGGTTCCCTCGCCTTTCAGCAAGTGAACATGAGTGATGTGAGAATGACGCGTGTGTATCCTGGTGAGCACTGTCGCCTCCCTTCGGTTTTTGACACACAGAGGAAAAACCTCTTTCAGGTTGGAACGGATCTGAAAAAGTTTGTTGTCCGTCTGAGTGTTCCACTCCTCCTGCCACAGGGAATGCGCGTATTGTTCGCTCCTAGGTTTCAGATCTGTGAACGGCACCGTGGACCCGGAAACCTCCTGCTCCGTGGCATGCCTGGCGAGTCAGTCAACCGTTTCGTTGCCCCGAATGCCCACATGCCCCAGGACCCACATCAAAACCACGTCACACCCGTCCCGTCTCAAGGAAGTATACAGTTTGTAGAACTCCTGAAGCTTAGGGTGGTTTATGTTCCTGCAAGCGATAGCCTCCAGAGCAGAGAGCAAGTCCGTACAGACCAAGAAGTCTTTCCTTCCTGATCGCCGGATCAGTTGCAGGGACAAGAGAGCGCTCAGTTCGGCTGTGTACACCGAGGCATCCGAAGGCAGGTGCTCCGAAAGCGCCAACTCCTTGATGGTGGGACAATAGGCGGCGCAGGCCACCCCCTCCTCCGACTTGGACCCGTCCGAGAAAACCCTGGTGTAGGACGGATACGACGTACAGAGCTCTCGGAAGAAGACCCCAGATGCCGTGGAGCTTGTGACATCTTTCCTGTGAGCGGCAAGTTTGAAACGGACAACCGGGCTTTCCACCATCCACATAGGTGCCTCTGGGAACGTGAGAAGGTTGCAGATGACACCCAAATCGATACCCACCTCCTGGAGATGGGGAAGGATCCGAATGCCCAGAGGTGGGGTGCCAGAAGGCGATTTCTCAAACTTGGCCTGAAACCGGGGTTCAGAACACAATCATAAGCCCGGTTGTTATACTCTGTCAGTTTCAGACGGCGGTTTTTTAGAGAAGGCTCTCCCGCTTCCACATACAGGCTGTAGACCGGCGTCGTTCGGAATGCTCCAAGACAGATCTGGAGTCCCTGGTGGTGGATAGGGTCCAGAGCTTTCAGGTAGGAAGGCCTTGCTGAGCCGTACACCTGACATCCGTAGTCCAGTTTGGAGCGCACCAGCGCCCTGTAGATGTGCAGCAGTGTTTTCCTGTCCACTCCCCAGTCAGTATGGGCGATCACCCGCAGGAGGTTCAGGGCTTTCTGACATGACGTTTTCAGATGTTGAATATGGCTCCTGAAATTCAGCTTTCGGTCAAACACAATCCCAAGAATTTGGCCTCCGCCACCGCTCGGATGGTGGATTTTCCCAAGTGGATGACTGGGTCCGGGAAGTGCTCTCTTGACTTGTTCGTGAAGTGAATGCACTTCGTTTTGGCGACCGAAAATATGAACCCATTGTCCTACGCCCATTCATGAACCTTCTTCACACAGAGCTGTATCTGCCTCTGACCCCCCTGCAAACGTATTACCCGTAGCGTACAAAGCAAAATCGTCCACGAACAGCAAACACTCCACCCCCTGATGGACCGACCTGATGATGTCGTTGATCTTGAAGCTGAAGAAAGCAGGGGAGAGGATGCTCCCCTGAGGAACCCCCATCTCCTGCTTGAAGATCTCCGAGAGTGTGGAGCCCACCCTCACCTGGAACCGTCTCTTGGCCAAAAATCTCTGCAGGAACAACGGCAACCGACCCCGAAACCCCAAGACCCGGGGTCTGATATCATGCCGTACCTCCAGGCCTTCTCCATGTCAAAGAAAATGGCCACCACGTGCCGCCCGTTGACAAAAGCGTTCCGGACTGTCGTCTTGAGGCAGACCAGGTGGTCCACGGTGCAGCGATTCTTGCGGAAACCGCACTGCTCCCTGGCCAAGAAGCCCCTTGCCTCCAGATGCCACACCAGGCGGTTGTTGATCATTTTTTCCATCACCTTACAGATGCAGCTGGTGAGTGCAATCGGCCTGTAATTGCCAGGGTCCTTAAGGTCTTTGCCGGGTTTTGGGATAGGAACAACGCAGGCCATCTGCCAAGTCGGGGGAAAAAAAACCATCGTCCAGATCCGGTTATAGACCTTCAGGAGTGTCCGCAGCACGGCTGCTCAAAACAGGGAAAATCCGACTCTTTAGTTGGCGGCTGGCACTGCACTCTGTAACCCGAAATTCCATCCCACCGCTAGGCTAGGCCTATCTAGGGCACCGCGCGGTCAGGGGTCAGAGTCCAGCATCTGGCGATGCTGCTATACTTTCCTTCTTTGCTGTCTATTAGCCACGGAGCAAATTTCTGTATAAAGGCTTTTTTTACCATACGATGCCGGATTCCCACCATTTTTTACAATGACCATACTTCAGTGAACAAAACTTTAATACTTGCTTTACCTGTTTGTTGTAACTTTGTTGGTGTAAGTTTGTGTTAACTATTTTTAAAAAATATTTTAAAACCATTGGGTCTCTCAAGAAACAAAGCCCGGAGTGTCAGCTTGTCGCTGTGTGTGGTGTGTGTGTGTGTGTGTGTGTGTGTGTGTGAGTGTGTGTGTGTGTGTGCATGCGCACATGCGTGAATGCATGCGTGAGTGCTTGCATGCCTTGCGTGCATACGCATATCAGTGTGTGTGTGCATGCATGTGCGCGCATGTTTGTGCGCGGGCATGTGTGTGTGTGTGAGTGAGTGAGTGAGTGTGTGTGTGTGTCGCGCGCGTACGTGCGTGTATATTTCTGCGGCAATAGAGAGAGAGAGAGAGAGAGAGAGAGAGAGAGAGAGTGTGTGTTCCTGTGTGTGTGTGTGTGTATGTGTGTGTGTGTGTGTGTGTGTGTGTGTGCACTGTGTGTGCACTGTGTGTGCACTGTGTGTGTTTCTGCAGCAATAGAGAGAGACAGAGAGGGAGTGTGAGAGAGAAAGAGAGAGAAAGAGAGTGTGTGTGTGTGTGTGTGTGTGTGTGTGTGTGTGTGTGTGTGTGTGTGTGTGTGTGTGTGTGTGTGTGTGTAGAGAAAGAGTCTGTTCCTCTGTGTATGTTTGTGTGTGTGTGTGTGTGTGTGTGTGTGTGTGTGTGTGTGTGTGTGTGTGTGTGTGTATGTGTGTGTTACTCTCTTTCTCGTTTTTACTTTGATGTCAAAGTGTAGATTTCTGTGTAGTTTGTTCTTTTTTCACAACACTGAAATAGTCACGCTTTTGATCACAACATTTTTTCAACATGATCAGAAGATTTTTGTGTATAGTATCAGAAACATCAATGAAATATATATATTTTTTTAAACCCAGTCATTTGTGAGCTATTTCTGCCTGATGACACTGACAAGACATTTGTTTTCTACTGTGTGCTCGTGGTTATAAGCTGTACTGGAATTAGTAAATAAACCTTCAGCTGTAGCGAAACCACTAAAATCTGATGAAACAGTGGACTGTGTATGTGCTGAATTGCCATGACTATGCAGTAGGGCCTAGTGTTTAGAGTGAAGTGAGATACCTAGCCGACACTAATGACTGCCAGACTCTCACCCCACGCTGTGTATCGCGCTGCTTCTCGCCCTCTGCAGGTGGTAGACTACTACGGTGTGTTCATCTATAGCTTCACTGTGACCACAGAAAAAAACTCACAGCAAAGAAAAACAGTTACTCTGTAATAGCTTCACTGTACCCACAGAAAAAAACTCACAGCAAAGAAAAACAGTTACTCTGTATGCAGACATGTTCAATTTTCTCTCTATATTTGTTATTTGTATATTAGAAATGTCTGTTCTTTTAGAGAGAGAGTTAAAAATGACTGATTTTTGTGACTGTGTTTTTCCTGTCCCTCCCCTGCTCATCTTCACCCATGTTTTGACTGCTCTCACGTCAACCAGTGTGAAAGAAAGTATATGGAGTTTGGTGTCAAAAGAAAGCTTGTTTAAAGCTGATTGTAAAGAGAGCTTTGTTTGTCTTTTTTTTGACGAATCACTGTGCAAAACGATGCGTGAAAGAAACCATGGTAATTTACAGCTGAACACGGCTATAGCACTAGCTGCTACTGCCTTCTTTCCTTTTGCCCCGTTTATTTATATCAACGCCCTGCCAGCTGCGAGTCATGAACTTTGAGGGGGGAACTAAAGAGACCGCTATGAGAAGCCGTGGCAGGCATACTTCCAGTAGATGCCTGAGAAGGCCATAATGGACCTCGTCCAGGCTCGCTGAAGTCTCGCCGCAAGACTGCAAGGCGCTCTTCAACTCCGGGAAAGAAAACGGCAGTTTATAGACTTCCTCATTGCTGGACACAAAACTCAAAGGCACTCTCTCCTGACGCAGCTTCGTATTCAAGAATGCCTGCGTTTTTGTTTCGACAGACGAGTTTGCCCTCAAGGTAGCGGCCAGCAAATTAGCCACCGCCTCCCTGTCAGTGACCAAAGCGTCCCCCGAGCGCAAATGGTTTATCGATGTGGAGGCGCCCTGCCCCTTGATCTTTGCAATCACCCTCCAGACCTTCTTGCTGGAGGTCCTGCTGTTCAGCTTGGAGCATAAGCGCCTCCACACCTGCTCGATTTGAAAACAAAACGGGACTTGGCCCGCAGTTTCTGGTGGGCCGAGACCGCTGCCGGAGACGGTTGCTGCCTGACCAGACGCTGTGCCTTTTTGCGTTCCTTCCGGACTGCCCTACATTTCTAGTCGAACCAGGGCATCCTGGGTATCCCCGGTTGACTGCTGGTCCTGGGAACTGACTGCCTCGCAGCCTGAACCACGTACGACCTCAGTGCCTCCGCCGGATCTTCCGCAGACAGGACAGCCTCCTCGTCCATCCCGGAAACAATGTTGGCCCTGATGGCATCCCAGTTGGCCCTCCTGACGTCGAACCTCTGCGTACGGGATTCCTCTACCACCCCACTCCGTGCCAAGAGCACTGGAAAATGGTTGCTGCTGTGCAGATTGTCATGCACTTCCTACCAAAAGTCCAAGACCAACGAGGGATCACAGACTGACAGATCCAGACATGACAGCATACCGTTTGTAGAGTGCAGATAAGTGGAAACCTTGCCGTTGAGCACGCACAGGTCCTGCTCCAGAAACACCTCCTCAAGGAGGAGGCCCCTCGCGGACGACTTTTTGCTTCCCCAAAGGGGGGAATGCCTGTTGAAGTCCCCCAGCAACAGGAAGAGGGGAAGCAACTGCTGAACCAGCGACACCAAGTCAGCCTTCCTCTGCCACCGATGGAGACAGGTGGATGCTGCACACCATGACTGTCTTGTGCAGCGTGACCCTAGCAGCCACCGCCTGGAGAGGAGTGTCGAGGACCACACGGTTGTACAACAAGGAATTCCCGATGAGCAAGCTCACACCGCCGGAGGTTCCACGCTCGGTGGGCTTGGCCTTTTCATGAACGCAGCTATAGCCAGACAAATAAAAAAAACCTTTCCTCCCTTAACTGCGTCTCCTGGAGTGCCACCACAGCCGGTCTCTGGTCTCGGCAGAGAAGCTGCAGCTCCTCCCTGTTGGACGCCAGACCCCGAATATTCCATTGTAAAATGTCTGTCATAAACTGCGGCATCGCTGCTCTCATCACTCCATCTCCGACATATCCCCAGAAAGCATGGAGAACAACCTTTCGTGCAGAAAGTCCTTCTCGGCTTTCTTTGGTCTGTCTGAGAGACACTTCACACCTTTTTTCTTGGGGGGCGACTTTTGCTCCCCCTCCGCCACCACCACCACCTCAGCGCCTCTACAGGCACCGGAGGGGACCGTTCTCCAACCCTCAACTAGTTTTGGGGGAGGGGCCGGTTTTTCTTTGGACCCAAGGGTCAGCAGTTTGGACACCAGGACGGGAGCTGGCATTCTCTGTGCGCCAACAGGGCGCACAGGAGCGGGTTTTAGGCCCCCACCAGAGGCCTTCTTCACCGGAGTAGGCGTGCGGTCAGTGGTGCTTGGTCGGCTGGGCCCAGCCATTCCAGAGCCAAAATCTGTATGACAGACCACTGACATGCATGACTTTTTGACCACTGCTGCGTAGGAGTGAGTGCTGCTGCTGCTGTTATTTCCCTGAACAATTTTTCTGACCTAAAAAAAAGACACCCTTTTCTCCACCTTAACCCGCTAGATCTCAGTTTTGAACATCCAAGTGGGGCACTGCTTGGACAAGGAGGCGTGAGCGCCTCCGCAGTTCACACACAGTGCGGGGTCCTGACATTCCCCATCGTGTACCGCATTCGCACAGACGCTGCACACCTCCTGTTCAGGGCACTGGTCCCTCACGTGGCCAAACCTCTGACATTTGAAGCACCTCAGCAGAGAGGGGACGTAAGGCGTAACCTTCACGCTGAGGTACCCCACCTTGATGCTTTGAGGCAGCACGGTCGTACAAAAGGTCACAAAGAAGGTGTTCGTGGGGACTTTGTCCCCCCCCCCCATTCCTGATCTGCACTAGATAGACATCAATGACTCCCTGAGAGGCCAGCTCCGTCTTTATTTCTGCCTCGGACACCGCCTGAAGGTCCCTGCACCTGACGACCCCTTTACTGCTGTTCAGGTCCTTGTGGGCGGTCACCCTCACAGGACATGTTACCAGCTTGTTGCACTTAAGCAGCATCTGGGACTGCTTTCTGGTTCTGCACTCCAACAGCAGTGTGCCGTTTCTCAACTTTTTCACAGTGTTCAGTTCTCCCACAACACCTTTTAGGCCCTTGGCCATCGCAAACGGGCTCAGTTTCGACAGAGGATGCTCCTCCTCCACCCCCTCAACCACCAACCAGCTTGGCCAAAAACCACTCTTCTCTCTCACTTCCGTCTCCGACTCGCTGGACAAGACACTGACGGAATCTGATTCCCTCGTTCCTCTCTTCCTTTTCATAGTTTGTTTTTTAGACATGGAGCGTAGGCTCAATGAGGGCAGAATTATTTGGTAGCCTCGGCAGAGCTGCCTTACCGAGGAAGAGGCTAATCTTACCCATATGGAAAACGCCCCGCAAGATTCCATACGGAGCTCGTTAACGGCTAGAGTAACGTACAGCCATCCATCCCCTGGCCACGTCGCTCCAGCGTGGGATTACGGGTTGCTTACGGCAACCACTCGGCAGCAGAGAAATCAAGAGCTGGACAAAGAAGGCTTGATGGGGAGCTGACAATAGAATTAAAGATCCCATTGACAGAAGAGGACAGTCCACAGAGAAAGGGTGGGTGAAATTGGAGATATGGAAGACATGACGATGAAGATGTAACGAGAAATTCCATGACCAAGAGTTTCTGGAAAAAAGGCAGGAGAATGAACCCAGAAGGCAGAAAACAGACGAAGAAGACTGACCGGTAGTAAAGAGACAAAGCAGAGGCAAACAGAGGGATAGAATAGAGGAGATCCCCAGCACATAACCTCTAGAAGGTGGGGATACTATTTTTACTGAAAGGCCCCCGGTATCCCCACGGGGGTGGGGGGAGGTCTGATGTCTAGGCATCTTGAAGCCTCCATACACCATTGCCAATGCTTGCATCCTCAGAAGTTGCTTCAATCTCAGGGTGAAGGTCACCCTGGAAGACAATAGCTGTGGGTTATAAATATAGAATCTGGATCCAAAACGTTTAAAATACCTTTGGTCATACAACTCAACTGATGCCTTCTGTATCAAAGACATTGTAGCAAGAATTTCTCAAGCCAAACAAAGAACGGTCGATCCTACTCATATTCTAGAAATTATCCCCAAAGTCAGAGGGAGTCTACCTTCACAGTGGGTGGGAAAAACGATAGCACACGCAAAATGTCACCATTGCTGAACCTTGGAGCCCTAGTTGAGGAACAATTTTTTTTTTTTAAAGAAAAGTATTTAGTAAATGAGCTCAAACTGAAAATACTAGAAACCCTAATTTCATCTGTTTTTATACATGCAAGTGAAGGATAGATTCTTAAAAGTTGTAGATGAAAATAACATCAGAAGTGCCGAAATGTTCTTCCATAGAAGACTCTTAAGAATAAACTGGACCAAGATGCAAACAAATGAAAGCGTGGCCCTAACAATCAACTTGAACTTTTAACCCTGGTTAGGAAAAAAGAAAATCAAATATTTTGGACAAGCTATGAGACATCAGAGCTACCATTCGTGAAGACTGAGGCCCAAGGACGAAATGGAGAGCAAGAGACTTCAACTACTACAAGAAAATCACCGACTTCCTACGTAGAGACCACAACTCAGTGGACGGAGTCCACAAAAGACAAAAGCTACAGACAAACTGAAAACAGAAGGGGATGGAGAAAGCTGACAGGGCATACATCAGTGGGGACCATCAACAATGAATCCCAAAATGGAGAGCGGTAAAAAGATGGAAAACCTAGTGGCGCTGCTCCTACCCATGACAGCGGCCGGCAATTGAAATGTTGGAAGATTATAAAAAGTCCCAGAATGCTGCATTTGTTCGTGATCTAACCAAATTTACAACTTAGATCAATGATTATATGCTGAATACTTAATATGGCAAGTTGAAGTAAGGCACAGTTGGGCAGCATCATCTCACAATTCCTTCCTATCCTCCACACTACGAACAAGGAAATGCACAGAAACTTCGTCTTACCAAGGTTTGTACTTCGATGCCTCAGAGCAAGAACGGTTTATCTGAAAAAAATACCAATTTTCAATTTTTTGATATTTGGTAGAATTTACTGTAAACGTTCAGATGATAAAATGAGAAAATAATTTTTTTGATTAATTTTAAAGATATTTGAAGAAAACCGTTCTTGCACAAAATTACCTGAGTGAATTTCTCATGGTAAAAGGGATGACTGCACGGCACTTTGCTTTTGCTCTAAAGGCTGTAGTCCCAATTAATCTGGTAATTTGTGTAAGGAAGGACTTCCAGCTGTGCAAAACCTTCTTGCATGGGAAGGGATACACTAGGACCACTGGGCAGAGTTTACGCAACACTGGCGGGCCTGGATGCCGTTTGGTTCTTGCGTGGGAACACTGGTGGCTGGAGAGTGATCTTATCTGGGAAAAAGGGTCAAGCTAATCGCCATGCCATGCTTGCATGGGAGGAAGTGCCAGTTCTGCTGTAATTTCTCTGCAGACACGGGTGGTCTGGCTTCACTGCCAGTGTTTTTGCTATCATGGCGTTTCTTCTACATGTATTACAACACAAACATACCACGGTAAAGATAGCATCAATGCCCTTCCTCTCTCCGAAAACCGAACGCTTCCATTCAATCCTCGATTTGTTCTGACCTCTCAAACTTTTCAAGTGAGCATATCTCGAAACTTTTGAAAATGGCAACTCTGCCGATAGACCTTTCTTGCTCTGAGGCATTGGCTTGTCCATGCCTTCCAATATTGCCCTTCTCTCGATCCAAACCACGGACATGGAAATGCACAGAAACTTCGTCTTACCAAGGTTTGTACTTGTCCATGCCTTCAATTATTGCCCTTTATCAGAACTAATGGTTAATCCCCACCCCACCCACATTTTCTTACGCTACTCCTTGATCCCCCCCCCCCCCCCCCCGCCCCCACCTCCCCCCTTTTACACGCACCTATTGGCTGAATGGTCATTTCTACATGGGAAAAAATGGGTGAAGGAAAGAATGTATGAAATTTGTAGTAAAGATGTTGTTGGTCTATTAGAGAAGATGTTGTGATAGTGTCCCTTTGATATTGCAGTGCAGTTGCTGGAAGCTGGAAAGGATGTCAGTGGTTCTACTGCTGGAGAGCTCGCTGCCTTTCGAGAAACTGAGAGAGAGACTGCTGTACAATTCTGGCCAGCCTGGGCCCGTGTTCATCTACGACATACAAAAAAGGTGTCAGGAGATGGAAACCCGCTACTTCAAGAAGGTATTTGTCGTATAAATCTGCTATATACTGTATCTTATACCACAAATGTCATACAAAGAGCACAAGACCAATAACTATGTGAAAGAAGAAATCAAAAAGCGTGTGGGCCCCCAAGAGCCTTTGCTCTCCACCATATAGAGGAGAAAGCTCATCTGGTTTGGTCACACCACAAGACACAACACCCTAGCAAAAACAATCCCGCAAGGAACAGTCGAGGGCAAGAGAAGAAGAGGCCGCCAAAAGAAATCATGGGTTGACAACATCAAAGACTGGACCGCCCAACCCCTGCAACACCTCCTACTAGCCACACAGGATCGTGAAGCATGGAAAAAGATCTCTGTTGTGTCTTCTCTCATGTCCCCCTACGTCCTTTGGGACATGGGACTGAGTGAGTGAGTGATACCACAAATGATACACTTCTACTGATGATGCCACAACTACTGATGATGCCACAACTACTGCTGCTGTTGCAATGTCCACTTCTTCTACTACTACCACTATTACTACTACTAGTTACTACTTTTACTACTTCTACTACTAGTACTATTACTACTACTGCTGCTGCTGCTGCTGCTGCTGCTGCTGCTGCTGCTGCTGCTAGCTACTACTACTACTACTACTACTTCTTCTACTACCACCACCACCACCACCACCACCACAGTACATCACTACATCACTATCACAAGTGGTGATGGGCCATGCTTACGTGGCACATTTTACAGAAATACAAAGTTAATCTTTGCTTTTTCCCTCATCATCCACACCGGGAACAAATCTCAGTGAGAAAGCTTTTTACTGAATGGAAATCAGCTATTCATTTTGAGAAGCATGGCCCTCAGATATTAAAATAAAACATAACGCATTTCGTATTTATTATTAGTGTGTTCATTAACAAGTTGCTTTACAAACTCTATCATTAGTGTGCTCATGGTCAGACCTAAAGCAGTTATTTCAGACTGTGTTTGTAATATTGAATTTGCTTGCAGCTATCTCTCTTTACAGTGTTGAATTAGTCTTGACACTTATTTATCTTTTTTTAACATGATTTTGTCCTTAAGACTGATCTGTAAGTAATGCATAGCGTTTTACTATAAAGATGTATGTCTCATAATATCAGTAGTAATATATCTGATGTAACTTTTCGTTCACGTCATTGTTGGACCTGTTGCTGGTCCCAGATCCCTGAAGGAATGAAGTAACTAGTTTTTTATGTGCCCCACCTTGGGATCCAGATATTGTAGTGGATCTGTAGTTCAAAAGAAATAGCTTTTTTACTTATTGGAGCAGGAGTGATGAAAGAGATTTTTTAAAAATTAATCATGAATCAAAGAAAAGAGAAAATAAAAGAGAACAGCTCGGCTCACTAAGGAGTCACACTGAACAGAACAGTAAATGCTACAAACTCCAACATTCAATCAATGAGACACTCCAAAGCCAAATGATATCTAAGTCACGAGTATAATTGCCGGAAAATTAAAAAACTAAATACACACACCATTTTCACACACGTAAGTTATAAACCTCTCTCTCTTTCACGGAAGAGTAGGCCAGGCATGACTAATGTATGAACGACGAAAACTCGCACCAAGCATGCAACGTACAACGTGGTGAGGAATGAGCTCCATCAGATTCAGTGTGACGAAGAGACACTGCAAGTTGATGTCAGTGATGTGCCAACTTACTCCAAAAGAGTTCATGGAAAAGTTAAATGTATGTCTATAAAGCATGTCTTCTCCTCACCTTTTTGGGGGGAGGAGGGCGGAGGGGGGTGTTTCATTTGTTTCTATTTGTTTCCATCTACCCTCACTGCACTGTCTTCAGGTTTGGATTTGCTTGTGCAGATATCGGTTCTGAGGCCCTCCAACACACTCGGTGATGCCGCCATCCCAACACAGGGTCCCTGCACGCAAACTCCAATCTCTGACAACCCCCCAGCTTCGGGTGAGAATGTCCTTCTAAAGACTTTAGTGTACCAACACAAGTTGCTGACAGGTTTGTTCAAGGACAAGGACAAGAAGGACAGGCCAGGGACACACATCAAACAGATGGAACCCATAGAAGAGGGAGACACCATAGGTCATTCTCCGAATGGAAGCGAGACGCCTCCTCCTGATGTGTTTAAAATTCCAAAAGCCGCTAGAAAAGCCCCTAGATATATTTGAAAATCTGAAGCCAAAAATCGAAAGATGGTTTACTATCACACATAGAATACTGTGCCCTACAGTAAAACACCGTATAATACGATAAGCAGAATTCAATGTGACATGATAGTACAAAACAATAGAGCAATTCAATACAACACAATGAAAGAGCACAAAAATTATGTAACACACAAATAATAGCTGACTGACTTCGCAAACCAGATAACAGAACTGTAGTGATTTGTTGTAAACACTGTCGACTGCTTTTTCTCTGATGGCAGTTTTAACCAGAGAACCCACAAAGCAGCAACCTCTCGTTGTCGTGAAACTGTTCGGGGACAGTGTTTAAAAAAAAAGCCTTGTAGTTACACCAAAAGTGGCTCCATAGAACAGACAGCAGACACACACACATCAAAAGTGGCTCTATAGAACAGACAGACACACACACCAAAAGGGGCTCTATAGAACAGACAGCAGACACACACACCGAAAGTGGCTCCATAGAACAGACAGCAGACACACACATCAAAAGTGGCTCTATAGAACAGACAGACACACACAACAAAAGGGGCTCTTAATAACAAGACAGATACACACATAAAAAGTGGCTCTACAGAACAGACACACACACATCAAAAGTGGCCACAACAAAAGTGGCTCTTTATAACAGACAGACACACATAAAAAGTGGCTCTACAGAACAGACAGCAGACACACACATGAAAAGTGGCTTTATAGAACAGACACACACATCAAAAGTGGCTCTTAACAACAGACAGACACACACCAAAAGTGGCTCTATAGAACAGACAGCAGACACACACATAAAAGGTGGCTCTATACAACACACACACACACACACACACACACACACACACACACACACACACACACCACACACACACCACACACACACACACACAAAAGTGGTTCTATAGAAAAGGCCCACACATCAAAAGTGGCTTTATAGAACACACACATGAAAAGTGGCTCTATAAAACAGACACACACATGAAAAGTGGCTCTATAGAACAGACACATCCATCAAATGTGGCTCTATAGAACATGCAGCAGACACACATCAAAATGGCTCTATACAACAGACACACACATCAAAAGTAGCTCTATAGAACAGACACACATATCAAAAGTGGCTCTGTTGAACAGACACACACATCAAAAGTGGCTCAATAGAACAGACACACATCAAAATGGCTCTATAGAACAGACACATCAAAAGTAGCTCCATAGAACAGACACACATCAAAAGTGGCTCTATAGAACAGACAGACAGACAGACAGACAGACAGACAGACAGACAGACAGAAGACAGACACACACACACACACACACACACACACACACACACAAAACACAATCAAAAGTGGCTCTTTAGAACAGACACACATCAAAAGTGGCTCTATAAACAGAGACACACATCAAAAGTGGCTCTATAGAACAGGCACATCAAAAGTGGTTCTTTAGAACACACACAGCAAAAGTGGCCCTATAGAACAGACACATACACACATACACATCAAAAGTGGCTCTATAAAACAGAAAGAAGATAAGGCTTTCATAAGGGGTTTGTAAGGATGGAAGGGGAAGGTGACCCCCCAAAATTACAGTTCCCCAACTGTAATTGCTCAGAACAAATGAAAAGACAGAATGCAGACAAAAGGTTTACAGTGCCTATATAAAAATTACCCCTGGACAGTTACATTTCTGTCTTACCAGCAAAACAATCAATTTGTCATCATTATTAATGAGATCATATTGTGTTATATTGTATTTTATTATACTGTATATCTGTTAAGTGAACTTCTGGCGGCTTTCCACGAGGGGAGTGTGTCGCCACAAGAGCAGCGCCACTCATTTTTTGTCCTGTCTGGAAGTGTTTTATTTTTCTTTTCCTATGAAAGTGACTTTTTCCTACAGAACCCTGCTTGGTACAACTCTCTGGTTACCATGCTTTGTTTCACCTGCGCGAAAGTGTGCTGCACACAAGACAATGGTTTATTGTCTCATTCAAAAGACTCGCACCCAGGTCATCAATCATGATCTAGTGGATAGGGGAAGAGCTTTTGTTGAAACGGGATCGAACACACGATTTTTTTGTTGTTGTTTTCAACACGGGTGTTATTTCTAGACCAGATCCCCAGACAACAGCCTGACTGGTCACAGTGTAGTGAGTGTGGAAGACGTGGACACTGGCTGTGGAGAGTCTGACTTCTGACTGACTTCTCTCAGACCTCCCCGAGGAGTCCTTGGGGCACAGCACAGAATTGTTCAAGCAATGTGTTTCAGCCAGGCAAACTGGAACCTGGCTGTGCCTGTCTCCAAGGCGTAGATGGAAAGCATGGGTAGGTTTGTAGCATCCCAAGGGTGGCTTCTCTTCCAGAAGAGGTGGTCAGGTTTTTTAAAATTAATGTCCACAAAATGTGCATGCGTTTCTACGCAGCACTCCAGTGTGTAAAGCGTCCTTGACAAGACTTGCAGGGGAACGGAGTCAGTGCCCATATCAACTGCTGGGAAAAATCCCCCCAGATGGGAAGCTCAGCAGCTGGGCTAAAACCCACACTTGAAATAAAGATGGACGTCCGAAGCTGTAACTACCTAGTTATGCAGGCCCCTTCTGTTGAGAGTCACTGGGGATGAAGAGAATGGGGAGGCTGTGTAGTCATGAAGACTACCCAATTGGCTAAACTGGAGAATCGGCCAGGATTTTTTAAGTACTCTGAAGTTGTTGGTTTTCTTATAGTAGAGATCTGTGTTGGTAGAGGCAGATCAGAAGTAGAGAAACTAGTGATAATAGTCATGGCTCGAGAACAGTTTGTTTAGTTTCATATCCCGGGCTGTAGCAATTTTTTTTTTAAGTTTGTGAGTTTACTTCTGTAAGAGTTGTAACATGTACGAATGATTTATTTATATTCTAGAGTCGTCTTAAAGAAAATGTATTCTTGTGAATTTGACAAGAGGTGGTGTAACTAAGGGTTTAAATAGATAGTTTGCCGTGTTTTTTTTATGTTTTTTTTTTTAAAACTGCTGTGATCCTAGTAGGGTTTTTAATAGTAAGGATACTTAATTCTGTTTGGCAATGGACTCTTTTACGTAGCCTTAAGAGGTACATAACTAAATGATTTTGCATGATGCGGAGATTTCTAATGGTTAGTATTCTGTTAGTTGTAGTTACCTTATTGATTAGGTATTGGTTACTTAGCAGAAGGATGAACTGGTACTGGGCAGAAGGATAAACTGGTACTGAGCAGAAAGATAAACTGGTAAAGAGGCATCGCTGGCGCTAGCCCTTCAAGATCTTGCAGAAGGGTGGTGTAAGCTTTAAGGTTTCCCACATCTTTGTGACACAGCCAGTTTTACAGGAGTTGAAGTCACCAGTTGTGATGTTGATGGCCTGTATGCAGATTAGTCCCAAACTACTAGCCTAATATCAGAGGAGAGAATATTTAAGTAAGGTAGGCCGTTTCATGGCATGACAGGAAGCAGTGGTTTAGGTTCCACTGACAGATGATATCAGCACTGATGAGGCTTTTTGGCACATATCACTGATGTGAGAAGGAGATTTTAGGTTGTCTGATATATTGACCACTACTTAGTGAGAAGATTTCGCTGTCTGTTGTTGTCGATTTTTTCTTTTACTTTTATTAGAGATTGTTGGATGACATGGATATCTTGTTTATACAAGAAAGACAGTTTTGTTGCTTGATGCTCAAAATGCAACACTTTTTGCATGAAATGACATACCCCATATGAACACCCAGTTTTCCCACTGCACCTTCGTTCACAGTGACAGTATAAGCTGATGTCTGGACTAATGAACTCTCCACCAATGGTCCTGTGTTTGGCCTTCGCACTGGCAAACATAAAAAAAGTTTGCTGTTTTTAAGACTCAACTTGGACAACTTTATCTCAATATTAGTGCAAAAAATGGATGAGCGTCAGCTAAAAGGCTATCATCTGAAGCATTGACTGCATCCCTACCTGTTTCTGATTATCAGTTATTGTGGTAGATACTGAGGTGATCTGGGGAGGTGAAAAGGTATTTTTAATGTTACTTTTGCTAGATCTTGCTGGATTGAACGCACTGAGCCAGGACTTGGTGCAATAAAAAAAAAAAAAAAAAAAAGGTCTGGTCTGACATAGTTAACTGCCACCGTGAATCCATATCTGTTTGTCCAAACTTCAGTCAACAAATGTGAAATAGATGTGTTGACTCTTTTGAATGTGGTAGTGTTCCTTCATGCCAGACTGCATGCCAGGCTCTGCCGAACGACTTCTGGCTTGCAGCTATCTGGGCAGCCACGAGGTGGTATAACGTCAATGCCAACCTGATCAGAACCATAGAATGCCTGTATAGCAAGGCAACCAGCACAATCTACTGTAACAATAACATAGGAGATTGGTTCCGAACTACAACTGGAGTACGCCAAGGATGCCTGCTCTTTCCCATCCTCTTCGTCTTCTTAGAAAGAATAATGGCTGATGCACTTGAAAATCATGAGGGAACAGTAAGCATTGGATGCAGGACAATCACACACTTACGTTTTGCCAATAACATCGACGGCCTAGCTGGAGAAGAACAATAGCTAGTCAGCCTGGTGAATCTGTCACCTTAACAAGGCCTCATCAGCATATGGCATGCAGATCAGTGTAGAGAAAACCCAGCTGATGACAAATAGTGCCAATGGTATCAGCAATGACGTTATTATAGATGGCAAGAAAATCCAGACCGTCCATAGCTTCAAATATCTGGGAGCGATAGTATCAGATGAAGGATCAAAACCTGAAATTCTCTCCAGGATAGCCCAGACCACAGCTGCAATGACAAAACTTAAAGTCCTCTAGAATGATAAGAACATAGCCATCGGCTTCAAGATTAGACTGATGCGTTCCCTGACTTACTTGACTTATACCTGTGGATTCCCGTGGGAACAAAGGGCCACAACAACACTCCTCCAACGGACACGGTTCTGGGAGATCCTCTTCAGCTCGGCCCACGTCATTCCGGCTGCCTTCGTCTCTGCTTCAGTGCTTCTGTGCCAGGTCCGTTTTGGTCGACCTACTTTCCGCTTCCCTTGTGGGTTCCAGTCGAGGGCCTGCCTGGTGACATCTGAAGCAGGCTTGCGGAGCGTATGGCTGATCCATCCCCATTTCCTTTTCTTGATCTCGATTGGAGCGTGTCTGGTCCTGTCCCATAGTTCTTCGTTTGAGACTTCTTCTGGCCACCTGATACCAGGGATGTTCCTAAGACATCTGTTGGTGAATGTCTGGAGTTTGTGAGTGTTGGTCTTTGTTACCCGCAAGGTTTCTGAGCCATACAGTAGGACCGACTTGACATTGGTGTTGAATATCCGGATCTTGATGTGGAGTGAGAGGGCTGTTGATCTCCAGATTGGGCGAAGGGTATTGAAGGCATGACGGGCTTTATTTATTCGGCACTTGATGTCTTCGTCCGTTCCCCCATCTTTACTAACGACACTGCCCAGGTAGGTGAATTTGTCGACTTCTTTGATGTTTTCTTGGTGTAGTCGCACTGGGTCTTGTTTCTTGTTGTTCACCCTCATGACCTCCGTCTTTCTGATGTTGATTTGGAGGCCTATCTTTTCGGCTTCCTCCGCAACATGACATAGCTTCTCTTGTGCATCGATGCGTTCCCTGATCATGTCCATATTTTTGTATGCTTGTGAAACATGGACCATAGCAGCAGACATTAAAAGAAGGATACAGGCAATGGAGATGAGATGTTTTTGCAAACTCCTTGGCATTTCATAGAGATCACATCACTAATGAAGAAGTGAAAATTAGAATAAAGAAAACCATCAGTCCACATGAAGAGCTCCTAACTACAGTGACAAAAACGCAAGCTTAAGTGGTACGGGCACGTCACACGATCATCTGGACTGGCCAAGACAGTCTTACAGGGAACAGTAAGGGGAGGGAGACGAAGAGGCAGACAGAGGAAACGATGGGATGACAACATCAGAGAGTAGACAGGCCTTGGGTGGAACGACCTACTACGGAGGGCGGAGGACCGTGGGGAGTGGAGGAAGCTGGTTTCAAAATCTTCAGTTGTGCCCCCACGGTCCACAGAACTACGGGACAGGTGAAGTAAAGGTGAAGTGTTCCTTGAGTTCTGTGGAGCTTGATCATCTATGGAATCTGGCATTTCTGTGGTGGTGTGTTTTGGAGCTCATTGACAACAGCAACAACTCTGTTCTGTGACAAAGCCCCATCAGTATGTCTTCATGCCAGAAAAGTGTGGACAGTAGGCAGTACTGTGCTTGGTATTGTCTGCTTTGGTTTGTGCTGTTGCAGAGTAAAGAGAACAGCCAGACAGGTAAGACTGGATGTTCTTTAATTACAGGCCAAAGTACAATTCCAAACTGTGGTTTTAGGTTTATAACTCAAGTCTGATTTAATGAGCACTTTAATTTTTTTTTATCTATGGCGTGATACAATTGTGATACTAGTTATTCAACTGTGATGTTGCTTATATAGCCGTGATATTGTTTATGCAAATGTGACACTGGTTTTACGATTTTTGTATTGCTTACAATTTTAGTAGTAAATGCAGAGTGTCACTTCAAACCTGATTTGAGTCATGATTATGAGAGAAGAATGAGTGAGAAAAGCCTGTGAGTGAATGCTAACAGTCAAACAGATACACGTGTTGTGTACATTAGGAACGGGGAAGAATTTCTGCACAGAAACAAAAGCAGAGTTGTTCAGGAGATGAGCTTCTACTTTGTATAGTCTTGAAGTCACTTGTTGGAACCTTGGTGTATTCAAGGTGAGGATTTTTATCATTTCTAAGTCAACACACACGCAGACCTCATAGTGCCTTAATCCCGTGAAGAGGATCCACAGTGTATATCAAAGATCTCATGGTGTTGGTCAGTGTTGGTCACTTTGCAGAGATATGAATGATCCAATATTCATCTAGGGCCTTGACAACACATTGGGCTATACAGCTGATAAAATTATCTGGTGGATTTTCGGCCAGTATACTGTAATTTAAATGGAATATCCATAGAAAGAAACTTTTCCCTAAACCTTTCTCATCAATCCAGACTTTCCTGGGAGCACCAACATTAAAAGTTCGATAGCAATGCCGAACCAGAGAGTACACAATAACACAAAACAATAACTTGAATAAGACACAAAACAATAAAACGATCTTTGGACACCTTGTCTCTTGTGTCAAGGCCATGTCAATGACGATGGCTGTAAAACATGGAAACAGATCCCGCAGCCATAGTGCTGGGGTTTGTGCCTCGGATACAGGCTGGAAGGTCGTGGGTTTGAATCCTGCAAAGTCATATGGAATATTTTGGACTCCAGCCAGCTCCTATCCAGAGTGAGTTTGCTATGGGATCACTGAGAAGACTGGGACCACACGTTTGATCTCCATCCACTTTATGGATGTGATTTTGAGAGTGTTCCAATTACCTGACCAACAATGCAGGTGTCTCTCGGACCCGGTTGATGCTGGGATGTATTTTGATAGTAAGTGTAAAGTACAGCCATATCAAGTAGTCTCAAAGCACATGCAGTTCCCAAGCATCAGCAGTACATCATCCCCATCATCATTTATCATTACACAATAAGAGAAAATTGTCTCTGATTCTGTAGCCTTGGCAGCTCTGGTATCTTGGTGACCTCAGTTTTGGTTTCCCTATGCATGTCTGTGCCTCCCCAGGAAGAGCAGCCCATATTTCATGCAGAGAAACTGCCTTGATTTAAAGTGGTTGTAAAATGTAATGTAAATGTAAAAATACACCCCCACCCACCCCATCCCGACCATTCTCCTGTCTTTCCTATATTCTCATCCATTCCCTACTCTCTTCCCAAACCCCATCTCTTCTGTCTCCTCCACATTCATACAACCCCCCCCCCCCCCCTTCTCGTGTCTCTGTAAAATTCACACCCCTTCCGTCCTGTTCATCCCCCCCCCCCCCCCCCCCATATTTTCTGTCTACATACAACACATACATGGTCACTTGAACGTACAGTTGTGGTTTTACACCAGCGCATTTGTGTATGCCGTCCTTTTGTCTAAAGCAATAGCAAGGACGATAAATACTTGTTGCCATACAGATACAAGGTCTATGTATCATCCTGACATTAGTATACACAACTTCTGATTTAATTGGCAGACTGAAGACTCTGACAGAGACAGAGACACAGAGAGAGAGAGAGAGAGAGAAGAGAGAGAGAGAGAGAGAGAGAGAGAGAGAGAGAGAGAGAGAGAGAGAGAAGAGCGAGACAGACAGACAGACAGACAGACAGACAGATACAGAGACAGACAGACAGATGGAGAGACAGAGAGAGAGAGAGAAATAAAAGGGCGGGGGGAGACAGGCAGAAAACAGAACACCAAGAATGGTTGCTGCAAAAGGGAGATGTGGATAGGGATGGGCTGGAGGGAGAGTGCAGGTGACAGTAAGGGAAAACGGTGATGATTAGAAAACAACAACAACAACAACAACAACAACACACAAACACAAACAAAGAAGAAGGGAGTGAGGCATTCAAAGTAAGGCCAGAGTAGAGAACGTAGCCGATTCAAAAACAAAAAACAAAAACAAAAAGCAAGAACGACAAAACACAAACAACCCGCACTGGACGATCAAAAACAACAACAAGACTCCAGTGCTTGGCTATCAATCATTGTGACTGGGCGGGGTGGCCCCCACTTCTGCTATGTCTCCTCTGAGGACAGTAAGGATCGTGCCGCCTTTTGTTTGTTGGTCTTGTCTTCATCTTTTCCTTCATCCATCTTCGATTGCTTATGGCCCTGTGTCCCCCCCCTCCCCCCCCCCCCCCCATTGTTGTGACGTCAATCTCGCTCTGACGTTTACAAGTCTAATGTGTCACCTGGGCGTCGTGCTTTGATTATGCGTAATGTATGATCAAAAGCGAGACATGACCACAATGCAAAACACCACGATTGCGTACTAATATAGCGGGACGTATTTAAAAAAAGAAATTTTTTTAAACCACCACACAACACACACACACACACACACCACACACACACACACACACACACACACACAATCACCGCCCCACCAACCCCCCCCCCCCCCCCCAAAACACGTACATGCTCTGTGACAAGGAACAAGATAGCCTGGTGGTATGTGCCGTCTTTTAGAGCGTAGTACATTACGTTCACGATCTGCTGATCCGGGTTCGAATCCCGTTTAAGGCGATTTTTCCCTGGAGTTATCTCCCATGGAGGTAACATCGGGATTTTTCCCCCTGGAGTTAACATCAGTGCCGACTCCAATCCCCATAAGCCTTTCGGATGAGACTATATAAACCAAAGTCCCATATACGTATGCAAACGCACGCAGAACATCTTGCACACACGTTAAAGCTTGTTCCGCTTTTCAGAAGAGTAGGCCATTGTGTGCTGATGGGAACAGAACACCAAATTTACACAACTGCATATACGGGGACCAGATGTAAAAAATAAAAAATAAAAAAAATAACCACATAAGTGCTTATTCCACTTTCTTCGAAATAAAAGAATAAGATTAAATTTTAAAAAAAAATAATAATAAATACGCCTGAGTCTTTTCACTCCATGCCTGCGCGCAAATAAGGTCAGTTGCTAGGTACACACCACACACTACACAACACACACACACACACACACACACACACACACACACACACACACACACACACACACACTTTTCCTCTGATTCACATTCCTTCACTCAGGTACGTTAGATACAGGCTAGTCAAAAGACCTGGTGAATCATACCCCTTGTATTAGGCCCTCATCCATCTTGACTCCTTGCATCACTTCTTCAACCCTTCTCCCGTACCCTCCTCCCCCCTCAATACCTCCCTCCTCCGACTTCTGCCCTCCTCCCCCCCTCACTCCCTCCCCCATGTCTTCCCCACATCCACAGCCCCTTCATGTCCCCCATACCCCGTCCTCCTGTCTCCCCTCCACACTCACCCCCTCCTGTCACCCCTTCACACACCCCCCTCCTCCTGTCTCTCCTCCACACACCCCCTCCTGTCTCCCCCTCCACGCTCACACCCTCCTGTTTCCCCTCCACACACACCCCCTTCTGTCTCCCCTTCACCCTCACACCCTCCTGTCTCCCCTCCACGCACCCCCTTTCTGTCTCCCCTCCACACACCCCCACCTATCTCCCCTCCACCCTCACACCCTCCTGTCTCTCCTCCACACACACCCTTCTGTCTCTCCTCCACACCCCTCCTCCTGTCTCCCCTCCATACACCCCCTCCTGTCTCCCCTCCACACCCCTCCTCCTGTTTCCCCTCCTTACACCCCCTCCTGTCTCCCCTCCACAACCCTCCTCCTGTCTTCCCTCCACACACCCCCCCTCCTGTCTCCCCTCCATACACCACCTCCTGTCTCCCATTCACACACCTCCTTCTGTCTCCCCTCCACAAGCACCCCCTCCTGTCTCCCCTCCATACACCACCTCCTGTCTCCCCTCCACACCCCTCCTTCTGTCTCCCCTCCATACACAACTTCCTGTCTCCCCTCCACACACACCCCCTCTTGTCTCCCCTCCACACCCCTCCTCCTGTCTCCCCTCCATACACCACCTCTTGTCTCCCCTCCATACACCACCTCCTGTCTCCCCTCCACACCCCTCCTCCTGTCTCCCCTCCACACACACACCCTCCTGTCTCCCCTCCACCCTCACACCCTCCTGTCTCCCCTCCACACCCCCCCACCTATCTCCCCTCCACGCTCACACCCTCCTGTCTCCCCTCCACACACACCCCCACCTATCTCCCCTCCACGCTCACACCCTCCTGTCTCCCTTCCACACACATCCCCTCCTGTCTCCCCTCCACACCACCCCCCCCCCTCCTGTCTCCCTTCCACACCCCCCCCCTCCTGTCTCCCCTCCATACACACCCTTCTGTCTCCCCTCCACACACACCCCTCCTGTCTCCCCTCCATACACACCCTTCTGTCTCCCCTCCACACACACCCCTCCTGTCTCCCCTCCATACACACCCTTCTGTCTCCCCTCCACACACACCCCTCCTGTCTCCCCTCCATACACACCCTTCTGTCTCCTCCACACACACACCCCCTGTCTCCCCTCCATACACCCCCTCCTGTCTCCCCTCCATACACTCCCTCCTGTCTCCCCTCCATACACCCCCTCCTGTCTCCCTTCCACATTCACACCCTCCTGTCTCCCCTCCACACACACACCCTCCTATCTCTCCTCCACACACACCCCTCCTTCTGTCTCCCCTCACACCTCCTCTTGTCTCCCCCCCCCTAACCTCCTCCAGTCTCCCCCACACCCCCTTCTCCTGTTTCCCCCACACCCCCTCTTTCTGTCTCCCCCACTCCCTCTCCTGTCTCCACCACACCCTCTCCTGTCTCCCCCACACCTCTTCTCATGTCTCCCCCCACACTCTTCCTGTCTCCCCCCACACCCCCCTTTCTGTCTCCCCCACACCCCCTCCTCCTGTCTCTCCCACACCCTCTCCTCCTGTCTCTCCCACACCCCCCCACCCTCCTGTCTCTCCCCCGCCCCCACACCTCCTGTCTCTCCCACACATCCTCCTGTCTCTCCCACACACCCTCCTGTCTCTCCCACACCCCCACATCCTCCTGTCTCTCCCCCGCCCCAACACCCTCCTGTCTCTCCCCCCGCCCCCACACCCTCCTGTCTCTCCCACACATCCTCCTGTCTCTCCCACACACCCTCCTGTCTCTCCCATACCCCCACACCCTCCTGTGTCTCCCACCCCCTACACCCTCCTGTCTCTCCCACCCCCCACACCCTCCTGTCCTCTCCCACCGCCCCCACACCCCCTGTCTCTCCAACCCCCAAACCCTCCTGTCTCTCCCACACCCTTACACTCTTTTGTCTCTCCCACACCCCCACACCCTCCTGTCTCCCCCCCCCACACCCTCCTGTCTCCCACACCCTCCTGTCTCTCCCACACCCTACACCCTTGTCTCTCCCACACCCCACACCCTCCTGTCTCTCCCACACCCCTCCTTCCCTCTCCCACACACCCTCCTGTCTCTCCCCACACCCTCCTGTCTCT
>CM060345.1:20645070-20655070 GCA_030674155.1 Stramonita haemastoma
TCTAAACAAAATACAAAACACCAAGCAGTAGAAATGCAATGCGATGCTAGGGGAGAACTCTTCTCCTTCCTGGACCCTGTCACAAATGAGGATGCTCTCAACGCCATCTGACAAGCCACAGGCCCCACCGAGAGAAAACTGAAGAGACATTTATCTGTCAAAGGATCCTACAGCTTTCCAAAGACCATCTTGCCAGCCAGGCACAGTTCAAGGAGGTAGACAGAGAAAGACATGCGTGGGACACCATCGCTGTAAGTGAAGTGTTGCCGGACCAACGAGTTGGCGCACGACTGCCATAAGTAGAGAGAGAACTCGAACTCGATCTCGAAATGTTTATTGAGAGTAAATGGATAAGCACAAGGTTTCTTTACACAATGCTCTTAAAAAAAATAAGAAAAAAGGAAAGGAAAGGAAAGGAAAGGAAAGAAACACACACACCGCACGCACGCACGCGCGCCTGCACGCGCACGCACGCACGTGCGCGCGCGCGCGCGTGCGCGCGTGCGAGAGATTCGGATTCGGATTCGGATTCGGATAGTTTATTCATTAGGCCATGGCCCCTCATGAAGGGGATAGTGAACAAAACATATATCATGAAAACTGTAAAACAAATGAAATAAACAAGCTAATTTTGCCTTTATATTAAGTACACTTTACTTGCGCGTGCGAGAGAGAGAGAGAGAGGAGAGAGAGAGAGAGAGAGAGAGAGAGAGAGAGAGAGAGAGAGAGGAAGAGAGAGAGAGAGAGAGAGAGAGAGAGAGAGAGAGAGATGGTGTTTTTCGCTAGCGGATTTACTTTACAGTCCTTTTCCACAACCACTCTCAATTCAGCTAGGAACTAGTGCATTATGCAGTGTTGAAGTTTATTTTCTTCTTTTAAAAAAATTGTATAATTAATGTTATCATCGCTGTCATAACTTTTGCTGTCCCTTTTTGTTTGTTTATTCATTTTCTTGTAAAATGCGTGAATGATTATCACAATGAATCACGTTGATGGTTTCGGGTTGGGGTTGTTGTTTTTTGGGGGCGGAGGGGGAGGCACATGGGGGGAGGGGGCGTGGGAGAAGGCACATGGAGGGGCAGTTGAGTTTAAACATGCACATATATTTTCATAACTTTTTTTGCACTGGGTTAAGTGGGCACGCAGAATGCAAACAGCCACATAAATTTTTAAACTAGCATTCAGCTGTCAGCTTACCTGTCATTTCGCTTTGTTGTCTCATAAGTCTTCCAAAATTATGGTAAGTACAAAAACCACACCCTGTTTTGGCGCGCGCGCGTGTATGTGTATGTGTGTGTGCGTACGTACGCGTGTACGTGTGCGTCGGCGGGCGGGCATGCGTGCATGCGGGAGCACTGTGTGTGTGAGTGTTCGCGTGTGTGTACAGACATGGTTACAGAATAGGGAGAGATGTGAATCCTGACACATGAACCGAAAGCACTTTCACAAAATAATGAAACCAGCGGTCACCGATCCACAGAGCAAGGCAGACCAGAGGTACCCAGGTGTACACAGCGGGGAGTCAGCTTGGGCAGCGCAAATGATGTCCCCTCTGTGTGTGCCTTCCATCCCTTGGAAGACAAAGAGAGGCCTTCAGTATCAGAAGGCCTGATTGCCCGTGTTCACAGTACTCTCTTAACTTCTTTTCTCAACAACATAGGCACATCGATCAGCGGTCCATCGGTATTCAATTCCTTTCAGTTCTACTCAAAACATGCAGAAAGATACAGAGAAGATACAGACATGCAGAAATACTAACAGACTGATCACGAGACTGAGGCTCTGATAGATCTTAAAAATATCTATATCAAGGGAGAGAGAGAGGTGGGATGGGGAGGGAGAGAGAGAACTCTGAACTCTAAAATTAGTTAACGCACATCAGCCTTTGGCCACAATACATGTCAAGGTATAAGGGTTTTAAATAAGGAAAACAAGGAAAACCTAATTAATCATGACTTCTCACAAGCTTTGCTTAGATCTTGGCAGCACAATAGTGTACGCCCATGCATGCATATTCATAAACACGCATAATGTGCTGATTGACACCAAAAATACGTACAAACACAGATCAGATGTTTTCATTTACCCTGCTTCTTAGGAGACGAGAGAGAGAGAGAGAGAGAGAGAGAGAGAGAGAGAGAGAGAGAGAGAGAGAGGAGAGAGAGAGAGAGAGAGGAGAGAGAGAGAGAGATTTATTCACAAAAAGGCCATTGGCCCATACATGAAGGGGGTTGCCAAACTGCTTAGTATTTTGGTGTGGAATAAAAGACAACAGCAATGACAACAGCAGAATTGTATAGCAACAAAATCAGTAGCAAAAAATATGACTTACGATAATAAAGTATCTCTTATTCTAAAGGCTTTACACAAATATGGAGTGAGGCTGCGCACAACCTCAGGCTGACTTGACGCCATGAGTAAACAGAGTCTAAATGAATTAGGCTGCCTTCTATATTTCACAGGGATGTAACTCTGCCTAACATCCTCTAACACTGGACAGCATAACACAAAATACACTTCATCTTCAGGTGCTTGCTTACATAACGGGCATAGTAACCTAAGGTTATCAACATCATATCCTCTGTATCTGAATTTATGAACATTTATATCTGATACACCAAGTCTTAACTTATACATAATTCTTTTTAAATGTATGTCCATATCAAGCTTTAAATAAGGTTTGATATCATGTGTACTTATAAATTGTCTATACATTTGATATCTTTCACTGGTTTGTATATGATCATTCCATTGCTGCCATCGGCAGTCAATCAGTCTTTGCCTGAAAGCGTTTATGAATTCTGTACAATTTCCAACACCTTGATTGAGCCAAACAAATCCAAAACTGAGTTCTCATAAACAGGTGCGTATTTGTGTAGCCCAGTTGTTTTTCCCTTTCACATCTAGATCATATCGCAACTTGTAAGATTAAGATTTAAAAAGTAGCCTGTTCTCATCCATATGTAGAATCTTAATCCAGTGTGTGTGAGAGAGAGAGAGGAGAGAGAGAGAGCGAGAGCGGAGAGCGAGGAGAGAGAGAGAGAGAGAGAGAGACAGACAGACAGACAGACAGACAGACACAGACAGAAAGACTGACGTGGTGTATGAATAGATTTATAGAAGAAAATTAAGGTGAAAGATGAATAAGTAAGTAGATAAACGGCCAGACGGACAGACAGACAGACTGATGGTCTGATTGACCATCAGACTGATAAACAAAGAAACACATACGCCCCGAAAATGCTACGTGCGCTTGCATGTCTGTGTTTGCCTGCAAGGTTATGCATATGCGCTAATGTGTGTGTGTGTGTGTGTGTGTGTGTGTGTGTGTGTGTGTGTGTGTGTGTGTGTGTGTGTGTGTGTGTGTGTGTGTGTGTCTGTGAGCGTTAATGTGTGCGTGCGTGTGTGTGGTTGCATGCCTGCGTACGTTATGGGGTGTGCGCGTATGTGGCTGAAAGAGAAAGGGTGGTGCGTGTGCGTGCGTGCGTGTGTGTGTTTGTGAGTGTGTGTGTGTGTGCATGCGAGCGTGCATGTGTGTGTGTGTGTTGGTGTGTATATGTGTGTGCATGCGAGCCTGCGTGCGTGCGTGCGTGTCTGTGTGTTTCTGATTGTGTATGTGTGTGTGCATGCGTGCGTGCGTGCGTGTGTGTGTGCGTGTGTGTGTGCGTGTGCATGCGTACGTGTGCGTGTGTGTGTGGTGATGGTGTAGTGTGTGCATGCTTGCGTACGTGCGTACATGCGTGCGTGTGTGTATGTGTTCGCGTGTGTTTGTGAGTGTGTATGTGTGTGCATGCATGCGTGCGTGCGTGTGTGCGCATGCGTGCGTGCGTGTGTGCGTGTGTGTGTTTATGTGTGTATGTGTGTGCATGCATGCGTGCGTGCGTGCGTGCGTGAGGTGTGTGTGTGTGAGTGTGTGAGCTGTCAGTTTGTACTTTCTAACAGTGACACACAAGTATCCCCAGTAAGCCGGCATGATGTACGGGAGTTGTTCCTCCCCCCCCCCCCCTCCTAAGCCCACCAAAACACATCTGTGGGCAGGGAGACAGGCACGCAGGCACGCAGACACGCTCACATGCACACCGACAGATTTTTATGGCCACTTTCACCGACAAAAACTTATGAGATGCTCTCTGTCTCTCCGTGTCGCTGTCTTGTCTCTGGGCCGTGTTTTCAGGGTTTCTCTGGGCAAGTCTCCCTGTCGCTGTACCTGGACTCGGTGTCTACTAGATATTTATTGAAAGAGACAACAGGTTGTAGAGCGCTGATGTATTTCGGCCGCCGGCTTTTAAGCAAGGACAGAGAGAGAAGAGAGAGAGAGAGAGAGAGAGAGAGAGAGAGAGAGAGAGAGAGAGAGAGAGAGAGAGAGAGAAGATGAGAGAGAGAGAGGAGAGAGAGAGAGTGTTTTTTTTTTTTTTTATTCTATTCTTTTATATTAAGGATAATGGAATAAGCACTCGTGTGCTTTTTTCTTTACATCCAGTCCCCCGTGTGTATGCAGTTTTGTAAATTTTGTTATATGTTCCCACCGGCAAACGATGGCCGACTCTTACGAAAAGCGGAACAGGATTTAACGTGTGCGCAAGTTGTTCCGTGTGTGTGTGTGTGTGTGTGTGTGTGTGTGTGTGTGTGTGTGTGTGTGTGTGTGTGTGTGTGTAATGTTTTCATACTATAGACCTTTAATTTTTTTAATCTAGTTTGACTTTATGCTGAAACACTTTTTTTTATTTTATTGTTTGTTGTTGTTGTGCGTTCCCCAGCTTAACACTCTGGGGGTCACCAGAGAGTCTAGTTTGATCCTCCCCCCCCCCCTCCTCTCTCTCTCTCTCTCTCTCTCTCTCTCTCTCTCGTTTTTTTTCATGAAGGCCTGGTTATAAAGAAGCCTCTTGCTTATCCAAGTACGGTAACTTCAATAAAATAGTCAAATTCGGGTTGAGCTCTCTCTCTCTCTCTCTCTCTCTCTCTCTCTCTCTCTCTCTCCTCTCTCTCTCTCTCTCTCTCTCTCCCTCCCTCCCTGTGTGTGTGTGTGTGTGTGTGTGTGTGTGTGTGTGTGTGTGTGTGTGTGTGTGTGTGTGTGTGTGTGTGTGTGTGCGTGCGTGCGTGCCCCCCCCCCCCCCCCCCCCCCCCCCCACCGCTTTCCTCTCAAGTAAGTTATACAGGGCGGTGGTCTAGATGCTAGTCTTTTACGACAAATAGCGATCCAATTTCACACAGCCAACTCGACTTTGAAAATCCCCACTTTACTCCGGTAAAAACGAAAACAATTTTAAACAAACTGTCACTGGAATAATATCGTGATTCCTAATCAGAGAGCTTGCCATTAGAAAACGACAAACAAATATACGACCAAGCAGACACCCAAAAGAACAAACAATCAAGCATGCAAACAAACAAATAAACAAAACAAAACCAACTGAACAGCTACGCATTCGCAGAGGAAATAATTATGGTTACACTGTATTTTATGGGGTCTGTCTTTTTTGACAGATCTGGCCCAATGTCACACAGAGAAGTATGTTGAACAAATACAAAAGAATAAAATAGAAGCGACGCAATACAATACAATACTATACAATACGTCAGAGTACCGTGTAGCACGACAGAACTAATGCAATACTATACAGTATATGCAGAGCAGTTTTAAACAAAAAAAGAAAAAGAAAAAAATGAATAAAATGCCAACATACAAAATGAACTAACATACACTGTGCTCATACATATTGAGAGAGACAGACAGACAGAGACAGACAGACAGACAGAGAGACAGACAGACACAGAGATAGAAACAGACAAATAGAGAGAGAGACAGACAGACAGAGATAGACAGACTGACAGACATACACAGACACAAAGAGGCACATCGAGATACAAAGACAAGCAAATCATGTGGGCAGTTATTCATAATAAAGGTTACTGCCCCTTACGAAGTGGGACTATAAACACCCCAATTATTTCATTATCATATCTGTCTTCAAATAAATGCGCACAAAACGTAAACAAACACACGTGCAGTACGATCGCAGGATGTCTGTGGCCAGCTCCATACTGTTCAGGATTTTCGTCTGGCTGCATCAACTCGAATGCTGTTTCCTCTTACTTTTCGACAATTTTCTTAGTGAGCCAGATTTCTCTCTGTATCAGCTATTGAAGTCTAAAGTGCGCTCTCTCTCTCTCTCTCTCTCTCTCTCTCTCTCTCTCTCTCTCTCTCTCTCTCTCTCCCCTCCCTCTCCGTCTCTCCCTCCTCTCCGTCTCTCCCTCCTCTCTCTCTCTCTCTCTCCCTTCTCTCCCTCCCTCCCTCTCCCTCTCTCTCTCTCTCTTGATCTCTGCCAGTCTCTTTTCAGATTCAAGTTCTTTTGTTTCAGTTTCAGGGTTTCGGAAGATCAATCAATGAATGAAAAAAGAAAAAAAAAACACGTCATGACGCTTATTCCCTCGCCCCCACCCCTACCCGACGAGGGTGTTTAAATCATGGCTGTCACCTTACTGAAGGCCATTAACATCAGCGTCAAGAAAAAATTTTCTCTGACGCGGAAGTTAAGTCACCCTTGATCCCGTCAAAGTGGGGCTTTGTTTGTGCTTAGTGATCAGGGTACAAGGAAGCGTCGTTGCTCTGTCAAGGAATTTGTCCGGCATTTACCTTGACATAAAGAGAGCGCAGACAGGGGGAAGGGGGGGGGGGGGGGTATGATTCGGAATAAAACAAGAGCTGTCTCAATCCATCATTTCGAGCTGTCATTCTCCACAGCTTTGAAATTTCTGTGGAGCAGAGACTTGGATCTAACTCGATCCCCGCGTTTCTTTAATCCGATAAAAAGTCGCTGTGGTTGAGTTATGTGAGGAGTCATTTAGGTACTTGGGCTGAGTTAGTTGAGGGGTCATTGAGGTAATGGGCTGAGTTAGTTGAGGAGTCATTGGGGTAATGAGCTATGGCTTGCAAAAGAATGATCGGCTTTTAATGAGTGCGAAGGACATCCCGTATGTGTTCGCACACGGAACTTCGGTTTACTGTCGTACAGAAAGAGCTGCAGGGTAAACACAAGAGTCGTCACTAGTATTAATCCTCGATTTCGAACGGACACATTTCTGGCGACTCAAATCCGCACCATCCGAAGTCGGAATGCGGTTACCTTCATAGTGGGCAAACACGGTTGCTCACGCAAAACTGTCAGCTTTGATGAACCTCGAAGCTGTAGCCCAGAAAAAAGGAGAAAAAAACAACCTACATTACCGTCGGATTTCGAATTTGACGCTGTAACAAGTGGAATATCGCCCCTCGAACCCCCCCCCCCCCCCCCCCCCCCCCCCCCCCCACACACACACACCTGAAAAAAATTCAGTTAAGATGCTAGTACTACCACGCTAAAAGTGTTCTTATTTTTGTAATGAAGTAATTAACCATCACATTCTCACCAAATTTGGTCAAAGTAACAAAAAAGAACTGCCCAAACTCATCAATTAACAGAAACCATGTAATAACAAGAAGAAGAAGAAGAAGAAGAAGAAGAAGAAGAAGAAGAAGAAGAAGAAGAAGAAGATGGAGGCTTATATAGCGCGAATTTCAAAAACATGGGCTCACCGCGCTGTACAATCAAATCAATTTAAATAGGTTACATATAAACATGAAAAATTTGACTAGCACAACAAAATAAGGAAAAAATGCATGCACATACAATACACAACATATTACATGGCCAGAGAATAAAAGTAAAATAAGAGCAATATCATCAAGAAAATGTGCAGTGCAGTACAATGCATACACACACACACACACACATACACACACACACACACACACACACACACACACACACACACACCACACACACACACACGCATACACACACACGCGCGCGCACACACACACACATACACACACACATAGCAAAAATTACACGCATACACAAAACACACAACACGGAATAGCAAAGAAAACGGCACATTCACGGATTTACCCTACATGTACTCACATTAACCAAAAAAAAAAAAAATGAAAAAAAACAGAAAAACAGTATGTATTACTTACTCTGTAACCGTTGAAAAATAGAGATGATTGATTGATTGATTCATTCATTCATTCATTGATATTCTCTCTCTCTCTCTGCTTCTGTCTCACTCTCTGTCTCTGTCTCTCTCCCCCTCCCTCCCCTCCCTCTCTCTCTCTCTCTCTCTCTCTCTCCTCTCCTCCCTCCTCCTCTCCTCTCTCTCTCTCTCTCTCTCTCTCTCTTCTCTCTCTCTCTCTCTCTCTCTCTCTTGATTCTTGTGCCTTTTTTCATGCAAATCTGAAAAGGTTTCTATTATGAACTTTCTGATGAGTTGCCCTGAAGTCAGAACGTGTCGGCTGAGGCCAGCAGGCAGACCTGCAGGATTGCAAGCACAGGAGAAAATCAGGCACTGTGCATTCCACCCAATAATTATGGCCATGGCCGTATTCCTTTAGTTTTGTTTTAAAATGATATCTCTGTGATTAGCATTTTGTCAGCAATTGCGCATTATAAAACATACTTTTCCCAGAAAATTGTTATGTTTTATAAAAATGAACAACTCAAGCACAGAACTAGCCATACAATGTATGTTCTTCGTCGTCGAACGTTCATACAGCAACTATTGTTGTCTGTCATATGAGCGAAAATGCGTTGCACTGCCGTTAATCACCTGATAAGTCAGACCCAGCACATCCGACTTCGGTGTGATTGAGAATTGCTATGTTTTAAGTCTTTCTGGGGAAAAAAGGCAGAAGAATGGATCAACAAGGCAGAAAAATAGACAAGGAGGTGAAGAAAAAAAGGAAGAAGGCTGAAACAACATGCAGAATTTTAAAGTTGTAGATCTAGTTCGAAATAAGAAACGTTGTGTCGGAAAATAGAAGAAAAATGTGAATTTTCATAGAAAATCGCAACTCAAAACAAAAAAAAGGTTGAAACAAAACATCACTTACTTGTTGTTAAAGACCACCCGCAACGTAAGGAGAACCCTCTTTCTCTGCATCTTCTGCCCTGCTACTAGTACTCCTTTCCTTCTGCTACAAGTACTCCTTTCCTTCTGCTACTAGTACTCCTTTCCTCTTTGGATGCATGCACAGACTGTTTTCGTGCTGTGATGACGCAGTCAGTGTCTTTGCACTAAAACCGCTTCTTCACAAACACCACAAGCCAATGTCCAGTTCCCACAGAATTTCTCCCACTTCCAATTTCCAGTTCCCATAGAATTTCCCATGTTCGTTTGTCACAATCAGCATTTTCACAGTGAAAAGCTAATTTGCTTCCCGGCTGTGCCAGTTTTACTTCTGTCAGTTGCACACTGTGGTGATAAAAATTTCGTGCAAGCTGTGAAGTCATGGTTTGATTCAGGTTGGTGACATCAATCAACCCGATGACCTCCAACTCCCCTTCTTCAGTTAACATTCATTTTCACCCATTGAATCAATCAGTTCGTCACTACTTTCATCATCTTGAACCTTGAACCTTGAACTTTTCGATGATTTAGACTTTTCATCTGTTCATCGGTCATCAAATCAATGTTGGGTGACTAGATACTTCTGTGTGGCATGCGTGACACAGAAGCATCTACAAAAAGTCTATTGCAAGCACTCAGGGTCGTACAGGGTGGGTAAATCCTCCCAGTACTTGTCCAGTCGGTTTTTGAAGCTGTTGATAGTTGGCGCTCACACCTGAGTCCGGCAGACTGTTCCACAAGTTGACAACTCTGTAGGAAAAAGCTGTTGCGTCTAGTAGGGCGAGTCGCTTGTGGTGTTTCTTCGGCAGTTTCAGATCGTTTCCTCTGTGTTGTGATCCGATCTGCTGATGGCGGTAAAGCGGGGTCGGTCAACTTCGTAAAGCCCATGCATGCACTTCCATAGGTCAATCATGTCGCCGGTTTACGACGGTGTTCCAGGCTTGGCAGCTTGAATTTTGTTAGACGTTCTGCCTTCATCGCAAATTTCTTTCACAGTATCAGATCAACTTGAAAAAAAAAATTAAGCAGTTTTACCTCTGTGCGAGTGAAT
>CM060345.1:20660070-20667570 GCA_030674155.1 Stramonita haemastoma
TTAAACCAGTCATCCAGTCTAATGTTATTATCGACTTTTTGTTTGCCACCACAGCCCATGTTTCTCAAAAGTTTCCAAAACCGTGGTGACTCATTCATTTCTTTCACTAAGTTATCTGTTTGTAATTTCCTAAACATTCGTTTTTTCATCTTTAACAGATATCTATACTTTTTCCTTACTTCTACATAAACTATTCTATCCTCTTCTTCATGAGATTTTCTAAAAATGTTAAGCTTTTTTCGACATTCTTTCTTTAAGTTACAACATTCCTCATCAAACCATACTGATTTTTCTCTTTTCTTGGCCGAGAGTACCTTAAACATGCATTGGCTAGAGTCTTTCAGACACTCCACAAAAACATCCAAAGCACTATCTACATTAGTATCTAAAGTTAAACTTGCTTCAATCAGTTTATTTTGGATTATGCTGCTTTGCAACATCTCAGAAAATTCGCTTTCCTTTTCTTCTTTCCAAATAAATTTCTCCTGTGTCATATCTATATTTGAATTTGGTATCCCTGAATCATTTACATTATGTTTATGTTCTATTTGTAAAACAACTGGTAGGTGATCAGACTCTGTTATACTTTCAACAACAAGTGATGTACAATTCACAGATAACAACAAATCGCAAGAAACTATAAAGTAATCTACTGTACTTGCACCAGACGATGCAATAAAAGTACAGCTGTCATCAAATCTTCGTTCATTTAGACCGTTTAAAATGGTACATTCAAATATATTGCACAAGTTAATCAATTGTGCACCAAAATTATTCATTTGACTATCTTGAGACTTTCTTGAAAAGTGGTCATTTTTTACAACTATTTCATCAAAATCAGTAACATCCCCAAAGAAACACATATTTTCAGAAGCATTTCTTGCATTCATATCACCATTCAACATAATATAAAAATCATCATACATTTCATTCAGATCCATTAAACATTGTTCTATCCTTTCAATGCCATAAGCACCCTCCAGTGATTTCCAGTAAGGAGAGTCGCTGGGGGGCACATAAGAACTAATAAACATTATGTCTTTGTCTGTGCATAATAAATCTTTATTTATTTTCAAAACTACTGTATTTTCAATATCCAATGGAATTAGCTGCACAGAATCTGCAAAAGATTTTTTAACCATTACTATGACCCCTCCAGAGAATCTTCCCTGCCGAGAGAGTTTCTTTGCCTTTGCTGTGAATGTGACATAGTCTGCAAACAAAGGTGAATTAAAATCATCTCTAACAAAAGTTTCTGTCAAACAAAGAAAATCATGGGAAAGAAGATATTCAACAAAATGTGCATTATCCAGTTTCTGTAACAATCCATTAACATTATAATTTAGAAATTTTATTTGTAGCTTATTTACACTTTGTACAACTTGCTGTGCATGGTTTACTGACATGTTTGTCAATGATTGACCATTTGTGCATGCCACATTATTCTCCTGAGAGATTGTAAACATTTGCTCAGGTGCTGTGGCCCTGCCGAATCCCTATTTGTGTGTATCTGTCTGCTCGGCAGCATGAGATTTAGAGCGCATGCATTTATCAGTGACTTTTGTTTGCTCCCCTGGCATGGCTTTGCTGAAAGAGTCTATAATGCTGCTCTGACTGTGGGATCTCTGGGCTGTCTACCACTAGTCAGACTACTGTGTCCTGCCCCTGGAGCACTACTTCTTGGACGCAGGTCTCTCGTTGTACATCTGCTCCGTTTTTGTCCTGTCACTGTTTGTCCTGTCTTGTCATCAGTCTTTCTGTTGTTCTTCTCGTCTGACTGTCTTTCACATGTCTCATTCTGTCTAGACATGTCCTCTGTGACAGAGTTTTCTGTGGTGTTTTTGTTTACATTACTCATATCTGTTTTGCATTGTTCTGTATGATGATGTATTTCATCAGATTTGTCTGCTTTGCATGTTTCCTCCCCAATCATTAGATTGTCAACATGAATGTCATTGTTTCCCCCTTCTCGTTTCATTAGTAACACCCAAAACAGTCATCGTGTTGTCATCTGTCACGTCACTTGCCCCAATGAATCCAGTCATACTGTCAGTTCTGTTTGTAACCACCCCTTGGTACATTTCCTTATCAACTTGCACTGCAGAATCCAAATGCCGATCAGGTTCCCTCATCTGAATGGGATTGGTGTCTTGGTCACTTTGATCTGCTTCATCAAGATTATTTTCTTCCAGGAATAGCACGTGCTGTCTTTCAGGTAGCTGTTCATCCCTGTCAAGACTGCGGACCTCCCTGGCCACTTCTGAGGCAGCATGCTTTGAAGTGTTGTTGCTGGAGCGTTCCCTTATCCAGACAATCCTCTTGTCTTTCGATGCTCTGTGACTTGCTGGTGCTGGCTGCTTCATCACCTCACTGTAAGAGCGTGTGCCTGGCGCTATTGGTACAGAGGGATGTCTGTCTCTGGTACGTCTGCCCACCTCTCTGTGGTGAATTTTTCTTGGTCTTCCATACCCTCTATTCTCTCTGCCCTGCAGTTGACTGGCATCAGAGTGGTAGTCACAGATTTCTTCCTCGTCTTCAGAGTCCTGTTCTCTTTTAGCGTAGGGATGTTGTGGAACATTGAAATTATTCCATGCTTGTTTAACAATTTTTTGCATAGCATAATTTCTGTTCCGTCCACTTGGTTGGCTTTTGTATTCTTGACAGTAGTTGTTTCCAGAGGCCTGTGTTCCTGTGCTCATGCTGTTCCTGCTTGTTTTTGCTGGAGGCAGACGAGGCCAGATTTCGTCTTTACTTCGAAAGCTTGGGGAAGCCTTACGCCATTGTCTGTTGTCCATGAATTGAGCAGCTTGCTGTTTCTCTCTTACTTGTAACTTGCCGTTGTATATATACGCAATTTTGCCTTGATTTCGATAAAAGTCCACCATCTCTCTCTGTCGTGAGGTGAGGTCTGATGCGACTCGTACTCCACTTTGTCGTAAGCTGTCCCTGAGTTCTCTGTCACCAAGAACGGCCATTTTGTCAGTCCATCTCTGTAGTTGCACTAGGATAGGTCGAGGATCCCTGCTGTAATGTCGCAGCTTTCCAATGCGAAAGGCTCTGATGATATCCTGGGATTGCCAATTTGCAGAATATGAGTGATCATTCAAAAGATCGATTATTGTTTGTGTGGTTGTATATTCGTCTTCCCACTCACTCTCTTGTACATTCAAAAACTTGAGGTTACATGCTTTCATGCCTTGCTCCAGTGTTTCAAGTTTTCTTTCTAACTGGCCGATCCTCTCATACAGACTGCCATTGTCCTCTCTGAGTTCTTTGATCTCCTCTGAGTTGGAGACAGCCATTTCCTTCACTTTCACCACTTCTGAACAAAAACGTCCAATGCTGCTTTCCAGGGAACAAAATTTTTCATTCATTTCAGTTTTTATTCCTTGAGAATGGAGAACAAAGCCTTGCTGCATTTGTGCTAATCTCCAATCTATCATTTGTAGAATATTGGCTTCAGGTGGGTATGAAGCATTTTCAGCCATGATGACAAGTGCCTATGGTCAGGCAGGTATTTGTTTACATTTGGAAAAGTTGGCTATATCCTCCAAACAGCAAATTGTTTCCTCTTCTTTAACATTGCTCGTGCTTTGGGGAAAAAAAAAAAAAAAAAAAAAAAAAAGGAGGAGGGGGGGGGGGGGGGGGGGGGGGGGGGGGGGGGGGGGGGGGGGGGGGGGGGGGGGGGGGGGGGGGGGGGGGGGGGGGGGCAGGGCCACCGTAGATGTAGGGTGGCAACTTGCACGTGAAAATAACACTTATTTCGTGGGGGTCTTGCAAACCAGAAGTTGCAGAACTTGAGTTCAAAGTAAAATTCGCAGCAGATTTAAATTATTATTTGTTTCTTATACTAATAAAATTGTTTCTCATGCCATAACCACTAACCTTTTCGGTTCTTTTTTTGCACCTTTGTTTACACTAACACCACATACACCACCTTGCAAAAACTTTTCAGGAATAAAGCTTTCAGTCCATCATAATTTCGTAAATTTCGTAAATAACACAGAGCATCGTTGCACACACCTTTCCCTTTCAATGAGCCGACCGAGCCCCCCGAGAGAGAGAGAGAGAGAGAGAGAGAGAGAGAGAGAGGGAGTCATCTATTATCTCTTTGATGAATAGAGTATGTCTGAATAATGTGTCGGCAACCTCTTGCCCCCTGCTTGTTATACAAAAACCACAGACCCCGACCACACACAACATACACAGAGGCGCCCGCGCACACACACACACACATACACACACGCACGCGCGCGCGCTCGTGCACGCACGCATGCACACACACTCACACACTGCTGCTTTTTTTTCATGATCACTATCTGTTTATACACACTAAGACGCGCGCTCGCGCACAACAACACACACACACACACACACACACACACACCACACACACACACACACACACACACACACACACACACACACACACACACATACACACACACACACACCAGCTGCTGTTGTTCTGCTGCTGTTTTTGTTGTTTGTTGTTGTTTTACATTGTCACTATTGTTTGTGTGTTGTGTGTGGTTGTGTTTGTGTGTGTTGTGTGGTTGTGTGTGTGTTGTTTTTGTGTATTGTTGGGTGGTGTGTGTTGTATTGTTTCATGTTTTGTTGTTTTTTGTTGTGTTGTTTTGTTTGATTTGTTTGTTTGTGTTTTTCTTTCATGATGTTATCCTGATTTCCTGATGTCAATCATTGCTAATTCATCACTTCGTAATAATTTGTTTATTTGATTGTTTATTTTTCTGATTTATTTGATCTCTTCTCTCTTTTCTCTCTTCTTCTCTCTTCTTCTCTCTCCTCTCTCTCTTCTTCTTCTCTCTTCTCTCTTCTCTCTCTCTCTCTCTCTCTCTCTCCTCTCTCCTCCTTCTCTTCTCTTCTTCTTTTCTTCTTCTTTTCTTCCTTCTTCTCTCTTCCTCTCTCCTCCTCCTCCTCCTCCTCCTCTCTCTCTTCTTCTTTTCTTCTTCTCCTTCTTCTTCTTCTTCTCCTCCTCCTCCTCCTCCTCCTCCTCCTCCCTCCTTTGTGTTTGTCAAATTAACAGCCCAGTCTCTATGGTGAAGGCACTAGTATGCTGCAGGTCCTCTTAGATGCCAAAGAGCTTTCTGGCCACTGGATAGGAGTCAGAGCGGTTCCTCTTTCAGAGCACCTCACGAAGTGGAAAGTTGTAGAACAGTGTCTAGTCCTTAGCTGAGAAGTGGTCAGAGCACTCGCTTTCCCCAAGTCACAGTTAATTAAGCAGCATCGAGCGTGGTTACCAAGTTGGATGGGTGACCGTTAGCGCGCCTTGGCTTCAGTACAGTTCCCTCGGTTCACCCAACTGTGTAAATGGGTACCTGCCCTCTTTTGGGTCAGGGAAGGTAAAGCAGTATGGGAGAGGAGATGGGCGCCGCCTTCAATATGTTGGCCTCTAGAGAAGCTGAGGTCTCTGATGCCTCGCTCCCCTACAAACCGCATAGGTTATGGGACACCTTTACCTCTTTACCTCTTTACCTCAGTTGATTGGTTACAATCCTGACTCCATGACTTCAAACAGATTCCTGGTACAGCTGGTAAGCTTCGCCTTCAGCTTTCCCTCCAGCAGCCATTGAGCTGACATGTCCAATGTGAAATGGATCGGTGGTCTAGGTGGTAAAGCGCCTTGCCTAGAAAGCAAAAAGTCCGGGTCAGAGTGTGCGGTGGTTTGTACCCCGTTTGGACCCAAAACTTTCCCCCCCATCCATTAGACCCTGAGTGGTGATCTAGGAGCTAGTCTTTCGGATGAGACGATAAACCGAGGTCCCGTGTGTTACACATCCCTATTTAGCGCACGTAAAAGAACCCACGGCAACAAGGGGGTTGACCCTGGCAAAAAAAAATTGTAGAAAAAAGCCACTCTGATAGGGAAACAAATACAGTTGCATGCAGGAAAAAGAAAAAAAAAAGGTAGGCGCTGCACTTGTGGCGACACGCTCCCCCCGGGGAAGAGCAGCCAGAATTTCACGTAGAGAAATCTGCCGTGACCTAAAGTGGTACAAAATACAAAATACAAATGAGCCAACTCCTTGTGGCGACAGTTTCCCCTGCTTGGTGACAGGACTGCCCACATGAAGATCTCTGAAAGGATCTTTTCGTGGCGCCAGCTGAATACTGGTTTCTTCTGTGTAGATGGATGAGATTTGCTGAACTCGTGGACCAATTCGAAAGAGCATCTCCCACCGAAGTCTTGTGTTTCAGGCACACCAAGATGTATATTAATATTATATTAATATTGTCATATATTCTCGTATATGTTATTAGATAAATATCGTACTAAGCTATTTCTCCAGGCACTCGTTATCTGGGCTGTTATGTGAGGGGGACCCACTAACCTTGGTATCCACACACCACACACACACACACACACGCACGCACACACACACACACACACACACACACACACACACACACACACACACACACACACACCACACACACCACACACACACACACACACACACACACACACACACACACACACACACCCGCCGCCTCCACCCCAACCTGCCATCCAGAAGAAATAAAACTCTGAATTCAAACCACATCTGGTAAAGCTCTGTACGACGAATAAAAGAGACTCGAACAACATACCCTTGGCAAAGATGGATGGACAAGGCTTCTGACACCAAGGGGCAGTACAATGCATCTACGTCATGGTGGGGGGGGGGGGGAGGGGGGAGGGGGGGACGGACAAGCCCCAGTTTTCAGATCTTCTTCACTTGATGAATGGCTTGTTTTTTTTGTGTCGGATTCGGAGCGTGTCAAATCTTGGTCAGTGTTTGATTGTTGTGGACAAGGTATTGTCCAGCTTGGTTTTCTCCTGTGGCTGGTTCTTCTTTCCATGGTGTGTAAAAGACATATTTTTGCTTGATGTTTCCGGATCAGCTTGTGTTTGTTATTGTCTTCTCTGTACTTTTAACAAAGCCAAAGTTAAGCCATCAGGATATACAGCTTAATGCTAAAAAAAATTTTAATGAATGAGTCCAAGCTTGCATGGCTGCCGTCAACAAATAATTCAGAGTCTGATGTTTAATGCATTTGTATATTTTTGTTTTTGTTTGCGTCAGTTTCTTTGTTCGGGTTTTGTTGTTGTTGTTGTTGTTGTTGTTGTTTTATTTTATTATTTTTTTTTTTTTTTTGGGGGGGGTCTATTCCAGCGTGTTCTTCTTTCTAGATTTAGTATCTATTAACAAGTGCAAATATAAAAAAAAAATTAAAAAACCGTTCATGACACTCCTTTACTTGATGCCCATGTGCATTTTACTCCGGTGGTTGCAGTCATCTCAGCCCTGACGTGGCGCTTTAGAACTGTTTCAGAAACCGCGGCTAGAGCTTCAAGATTCATCAATCCTGAGATTTTGCTTATGCGAAAGTTTACCCAACAGAAAGGTAGCATCCGTTCCCACCGACACGTTGTGCCCTACTCTGCCTAAAAGTGGAACGGGTTGTTAACGTGTGTGTCGGATGTTCTGCGTGCGT
>CM060345.1:20672570-20680070 GCA_030674155.1 Stramonita haemastoma
AATAATAATAACAATAACAATAACAGCAACAACAACGATAATAATAATGATAATGATGATAATAATAATAATAACAACAACAATAATAATAATAATAACAACAACAACATGAACATTCAAATGTATCTATATTTTCTAACGAAAAGAAAAGGCTGATGTGAAGGATTAAGTTGTAGGTTGGATTTAGTCAGTTGTGGGTTGAGTTCAATCACTTATGGGCTGGGTTCTGACAGCTGTGGGCTGGTTGTGGCAGTTATGGGCTGGTTGTGACAACTGTGGGATGATTGTGACAGTCATGGGTTGGATTGAGCTTCGATAGTTGTTGACTGGACTTTGACAGTTGTGGGTTGGGTTGTGATAGTTGTGGATTGGCCTGTGACAGTTATAGGTTGATTGTGACAGCTGTTGGTCGGGGTGTAACAGCTAGTTGTGGGTTGGGCTTTGACAGTTGTGGGTTGAACTGTGACAGATGTGGATTGGGTTCTGACAGTTATGGGTTGGGCTGAAACAGTTATGGGTTGGCTGTAGTTAGGTTGGGCTGAAACAGTTATGGTTGGCTGTAACATTAGGTGGCTGTGACAGTTATGGGTTGGGCTGTAACAGTTATGGGTTGGGCTGAAACAGTTATGGGTTGGCTGTAACAGTTATGGTGGGCTGAAACAGTTATGGGTTGGGCTGTAACAGTTATGGGTTGGGCTGTAACAGTTATGGGTTGGGCTGAAACAGTTATGGGTTGGGCTGTACAGTTATGGGTTGGGCTGAAACAGTTATGGGTTGGGCTGAAACAGTTATGGGTTGGGTTTAGTAGGTTGGGCTGTGACAGTTGGGATTGGGCTGTAACAGTTATGGGTTGGGCTGAAACAGTTATGGGTTGGGCTGTACAGTTATGGGTTGGGCTGTAAACAGTTATGGGTTGGGCTGTGACAGTTGTGGATTGGCTGAACAGTTATGGGTTGGGCTGTGACAGTTATGGGTTGGGCTGAACAGTTATGGTTGGGCTGAACAGTTATGGGTTGGGCTGTAACAGTATGGGTTGGGCTGTAACAGTTGTGGATTGGGCTGTAACAGTTATGGGTTGGGCTGTAACAGTTATGGGTTGGGCTGAACAGTTATGGGTTGGGCTTGTGACAGTTGTGGGCTGTGACAGTTGTGGGTTGGCGTGTGACAGTCGTAGGTTGATTGTGACAGCTGTTGGTTCGGCTGTGACAGTTTGGGGTTGGGCTGTAACAGTTAGGGCTGGACTGTGACAGCTAGGTTGGGTTGTGACAGTGTGGGCTGTGACAGTTGTGGGTTGTGATTGGCCGTTGGTTGGGCTGTGAAAGTTGGGTGGGTTGTGACATTGTGGGATGGTGTACAGTTGGTTTGGGTTGTGACAGTTAGTGGGTTGGGTTGTGACAGTTGGGGTTGGGTTGTGACAGTTGCGGGTTGACTGTGACAGTTGTGGGTTGGGTTGTGACAGTTGTGGGTGTGACGTTGTTGAAGTTGGGGTGGGTTGTGACAGTTGGGGTGTTAAGTTGGGTTGGTTGGTGTTGTGTGACAGTTGTGGGTCGGGTTGTGAAAGTTGTGACAGTTCTGAGTTGTGACAGTTGTGGGTGGGGTTGTGACCGTTGTGGGTGGGTTGTGACCGTTGTGGGTGGGGTTGTGACCGTTGTGGGTGGGGTTGTGACAATTAGGGGTTGGGTTGTGACAATTGTGGGTTGGGTTGTGAAAGTTACGGGCTGGACTGTGACAGCTATGGGTTGGGTTGTGACAGTGTGGGATGTGACAGTTGTGGGTTGCGGATTGGCCTGTTGTGTTTGGCTGTGACAGTTGTGGGTGGGTTGTGACAGTTGTGGGTGGGGTTGTGACAGTTGTGGTGTGGGTTTGTGACAGCTGTGGGTGGGGTTGTGACAGCTGTGGGTGGGGTTGTGACAGTTGTGGGTGGGGTTGTGACAGTTGTGGGTGGGGTTGTGACAGTTGTGGGTGGGGTTGTGAAAGTTGTGGGTGGGGTTGTGACAGTTGTGGGTGGGGTTGTGACAGTTGTGGTGGGGTTGTGACAGTTGTGGGTGGGGTTGTGAAAGTTGTGGGTTGTGGCAGCGTGGGCTGTGACAGTTGTGGGTCGTGGATTGGCCTGTTGGTTGGGCTGTGAAAGTTGTGGGTGGGGTTGTGACAGTTGTGGGTGGGATTGTGACAGTTGTGGGTTGGGTTGTGACAGTTGTGGGTTGGGTTGTGACAGTTGTGGGTTTGGGTTGTGACAGTTGTGGGTTTGGGTTGCAGGTGGTGGTCGTGGCTGTGATCGCTCTCTCCACGGCACAGACCCAGAGTGAGTAGTTTTGATACACACACACACACACACACACACACACACACACACACACACATATATATATATAATATATATATATATATATATATATATATATATATATATATATATATATATAGTGTGTGTGTGTGTGTGTGTGTGTGTGTGTGTGTGTGTAGAGAGAGAGAGAGAGAGAGAGAGAGAGAGAGAGAGAGAGAGAGAGAGAGAGACAGACAGACAGACAGACAGACAGACAGACAGACAGACAGACAGACAGACAAAGAGAGACAGAGATAGAGAGATGTGATGTGTTGTGGTGGAATGTGGTGGTGGTGGTGGTGGTGGTGGTGGTGTGTGTGTGTGTGTGTGTGTGTGTGTGTGTGTGTTGTCTGTCTGTCTGTCTGTCTGTCTGTCTGTGCTTGTGCACGCGGGCGTACTTGTGCCTGTTCGCGTGTAGGTGTGTAGTCATTGCGTATTTTTTCAGCTTAAAACAAAAGGAAAGATAAATAATGTTGACTCTTCTTCTTCTTCTTCTTCTAGCTCCGACTGTTGTCGTAGTTGTTGACATTATTATTGTTGTTGTAGTTTGTATATCGTCAGTTGTAGTTTTAATGTTGCTTTTGTCTCTTTTGCCATCGCTGTTATTTTGTTGTTGATTCCACGTGGAAAGTGTGTCATTATCCACACATACGCACGCTCGGGGCGAGAGAGCGCGCGCGAGAGAGAGAGGGGGGAGAGAGAGAGAGAAGAGAGAGGCAGAGAGAGAGAGAGGGGGAGAGAGAGGAGAGAGAGAGAGAGAGAGAGAGAGAGAGGAGGAGAGGGGCAGGCAGAGAGACAGACAGATAGTAGACAAATAGACAGACCGAGACAGAGAGAGATAGATAAGAGTGGGAGAGAGAGAGAGAGAGAGAGAGAGAGAGAGAGAGAGAGAGAGAGAGAGAGAGAGTGGGGGGGGGGGTAGATAGGCAGAGACACAAAGGGAGACAGAGAGAGAGAGAGGAAGAGAGAGAGAGAGAGAGAGAGAGAGAGAGAGAGAGAGAACAGACGACAGAGACACAGACAGACAGACAGACAGACAGACGCAGACAGACAAACATATATAAAACAACAGATCCAACAATACAGACAGGAAAGGACACAGAGATGTTATTGTTAATGTCTTTGTTTGTTATTTTATTGTTATTGTTGTGTTGTGTTCCAGCCACTGGCATGAATCCTCAGACATTGCTGTGGTGAGTTTTCTGCGATCCTCTTTGACCTTCGTCATCATCATCATCATCATCATCATCATCATCCACATCACCATCGTCATCGTCGTCGTCATCGTCATCTCCGTCATTCTTCTTCTTCTCTTCTCTCTTCTTCTTTTTCTTTTCTTTATCATCATCAACATCACCATCACCATCTTCATCATCATCATTCATTGTCATCATTATTCGTCGTCTCGTCATCTTTATCACCACCATCATCTATCATCATCATTATCATCATCATACACACTGCAGGCACACCCACGAATCCATCCTTTCCATCCATCCAGACAGACAGACAGACTGACAGACATTTACATACTATACATACATACATACATACATACATACATACATACATACATACATACATACAACTACATACATACATACATACATACATACATACATACATACATACATATACATACATACAACATCATGCATCTGCATCCATACATTACCATCACACTCTATCCATCCACCAATCCAATCATGTTGTTTATAGCCCCGCCGACCACACAGGCCATATCGGGGCTGTCACCTCGTCACATTTTAAAACTCAGATTAAAACTATGCAACTATACACAGATTAAAACGGGGGTATAAAACCAACTTGACTGTCCTTGCTTGTATCGATGCCCTGGTCAACCATAATAAGGGTCAGTCCCAGGATGGCCACCGCGTCGTGGGAAAACCCATATCGACACACATAAAAAATGAGATAAACAAAACTATATTCCTTCAAACAACGTTGTCCTTAAAGACCAACTACACCACTTTCACTCATCATCCTTTCCACCCACCCAAGCACCCACCCAAACTCCCATCCACCCCACCACCCACCCACCCACCCACCACCCACCACCCACCCACAGACTGAGCCCCAAGAGGGGTCAAAGGCGAATTTAAAATCTTGAATCTTGTGTGTGTGTGTGTGTGTGTGTGTTGTGTGTGTGTGTGTGCTGTGTGTCTGTGTGCTGTGTGTCTGTGTCTCTGTGGGTGGGACAGGTACGCCATGATGCGGGGAGACTGGAGCAAGTTCATGCGTTACCTCTTCTGTCTCAGGCCTTCGGGGGCAACACCAGCGGCGGGGGCGCCGGCGGTTCAACCCTCTGACCCTCATGCTCTTGAGGGGAATCAACTAACCACCCCACCACCGGGCCAGGTCTGCCGATCTGCTCTGAGTACCTTGCAACGCAACATAACGCAACGCAAGGCAACAACATAACGCTACACAAGGCGCGACACGATACAACGCAACGCAACACGCTACACAAAGCGTAACCAAACACAACACAATACAACAACACACAACAACAACAACACACACACAGACACAGACCACACAGACAACACAGACACACAACACACACACACACACACACACACACACACACACACACACACACACACACACACACACTGGAACTGCCTTGGACGTTTGCAATGGAGACAGTTTTTCTTTCGTATCACCCCACCCCCACCCCACCCCCATCCCCCATCCCAACACACACCGCCACACCCACCTATTCCTTGTATCAGAAGCCTCGTAGTCATTATTATGAAGATTCACCAAAAGTCCTTATATTATGAAGATTTATAGTAGTCCTTACATGGTCACTCATTGTAATCATGAAGACGATGATGAATTTTAATATAAGGGTGTTGTCACCAAAAAAAAGAATCTATAGTACTTGCTACATGAAATTCGTAGTGTTGACTACCTGAAATTCATAGTAGCCCTAACATTAAGATGGATAGTAGTTTGTTTTATTTTAAGTTCAAAGTACTTGTACATTGAACCCACAATACTCCTAACATTAAGATGGATAGGAGTTGTTTTATTTAAGTTCATAGTTCTTTGTTACATTAGATTCACAGTACTGACTGCATGAAATTTATAGTACTCCTAACATTAAGAATGGACAGAAGTTGTTGCATTACAGTTCATGGTCATTGCTGCCTTAAAAACAAATCCATAGTAGAATCGCAACAGTCCTTAAATAAAGATTCTGTGAATCTCGAGGACACTTAAATTTCTTTCTTAGTCAGCTTCCCAGACTGTTTTAAAATGGCCGAAGGAAAGTGGTGTGTCTTTGACCCTGTGGCGAATGTGGGCTGCTTGTCTCCCCCCTGTTGCCCATGACCCCCCCCCCCCCCCCCCCCCCTCCCCCCCCCCCCCCCTGCCGGGGCTGCCTGATCATACTTGTGATCATGTCTACGTCTATGAAGGTAGCCATGCTAACGTCTTCCTGTCATTCCTATCCACTTACGGGTTGTTTGGTCTTGTCCTCTTTGATGATTATGACCAAAATAAGGAGGGTTTCTTTTCTGTCTTTTGATTGGTTATTTGCTGCTGCTGTACTTTTTTTATTTTTTATATATACCTTTTTGTACCATTCAATACATGTATTCTGCATTTGCTGAAACAAAGAGTAGTGTGATGAGTGTATGTCTGTGAGAAAGTTCATTATGTTTGTATTGAAGGGAACACACACGCACACGCATATGCATGCACGCACATACACACACATAGTCTCTCTCTCTCTCTCACACACACACACACACACACACACACACACACACACACACACCACGCACACCACACACACACACACACACACACACACACACACACACACACACACACGCGCACAACCACCGCACACACACGCCCCGCAACGCACACACACACACACACACACACACACACACACACACACACCTTGAGCGTGCGCCCGCGCGCGCGCGCGCGCGCGCACACATGCACGCACGTCCCAATACGGACTCTACTACCCCGAAAGCTCTTCGATAAGACAAAAAGCGAAGCCCCGTGTGCGAACACAGGCAGAACATCTTGTGCACACGTTAAATCCCTCCCTGTCAGATCGTTGCCATTCAGCGCTGGTAAGAATGGATGACAATACTTTTTTTATATAAAATATTTAAAAGCATGTATGCTGTGATGTTTTTAAACATCATCCCCGAAGTCAGAATGCAGCTACCTTTAATGGTAGGCCGAAACGTTGTGCAAATGCAACATTTCGCCATTAGTAAACTCGGCGCTCCAGCCGAGGAGCGAAAAAAAGCAAGAGCAAAACAGAACCCTCCCCCAAGACAACAACAACAACAACCAAACAACAACAAAAACAAAAAAACAACAACAACAAAAACCCCAAAAAAACACCCCCCAAAAAAAACAACAACAACAACAACAACAACAAAACAAAAACAAAACACACCAACAACAACATCCAAAACAAACGAAACCATGCTTCTTCAGCCTTTTGGCTCAGATCGTCACAGCCATACTAAAAACAACATCGACACTAACAGAGATTCCACACGACATGACATCACCTCTCCCTTAATTCACCTCTTGAGACACTGCGCTGTAGTTTTCCAACAGTGTTTCATGGACAAATTTGAACCTGGCGGAGTCCACCTTTCCCTGGGTAAGTAGGATGCATGCCAGGCGTTTTTGTCTCATCCTTCCCTGTAGCCATAGGTAAAAAGGTAAAAGGTAAAGGTGTCCCATAACCTTTGTGGTCGTAGGGGAGCGAGGCGTCAGAGACCTCAGCTTCTCTAGGGCCAGCATGTTGAGGGTGGGCGCCCATCTCCTCTCCCTCGCTGCTTTACCTTCCCTGACCCCCCTAAAAAGGGCAGGTACCCATTTACAGCTGGGTGAACTGGGGGGATTGTACTGAAGCCAAGGCGCGCAAACGGTCACCCATCCAATTGGTAACCACGCCGACGCTGCTTTAACTTGACTTGAGGAAAGCGAGCGCTCTGAGCACTGAGCTATCCCGCTCCCCTGTGGTCATAGCTGCCCTAATCTTCTGACTGACCCCGGCCAAAAGCTGTGTCAGTTATTGCTGTCAGCTAATTGCCAAGGCCTACACTGACATATTGTTATGTTATAAAATGTTTTGTTGAGATTGCCTTCAGCCACGTAGTAGTAGT
>CM060345.1:20695070-20705070 GCA_030674155.1 Stramonita haemastoma
GGACGATAATGTGTCGTGTGTAAAGAGGTGACATGACATGGGGTGACAGTGTGTGCTGTGTAAAGAGGTGACATGGGGGTGACAGTGTGTGCTGTGTAAAGAGTGACATGACATGACAGTGCGTGCTGTGTAAAGAGGTGACATGACATGGGATGACAGTGTGTGCTGTGTAAAGAGGTGACATGACATGGGGATGACAGTGTGTGCTGTGTAAAGAGGTGACATGAGGCATAACAGTGTGTGTTGTGTAAAGGTGACATGACATGGGGATGACAGTGTGTGCTGTGTAAAGAGGTGACATGACATGGGGATGACAGTGTGTGCTGTGTAAAGAGGTGACATAACATGGGGATGACAGTGTGTGCTGTGTAAAGAGGTGACATGACATGGGGGTGACAGTGTGTGCTGTGTAAAGAGGTGACATGACATGGGGTGACAGTGTGTGCTGTGTAAAGAGGTGACATGACATGGGGGATGACAGTGTGTGCTGTGTAAAGAGGTGACATGGGGATGACAGTGTGTGCTGTGTAAAGAGGTGACATGTGGATGACAGTGTGTGCTGCGTAAAGAGGTGACATGTGGATGACAGTGTGTGCTGCGTAAAGAGGTGACATGTGGATGAACAATGTGTGTTGTGTAAAGAGGTGACATGACTTGGGGATGACAGTGTGTGTTGTGTAAAGAGGTGACATGGGCATTTTTATTATTTTTTGTGTTTATTGTTTTATATCGAGGATAATGGAATCAGCCCTCATGTGGTTTTATAATCCAGTCCCCGTGTGTATGCAGATTTGTAAATCTTGTCATTTGGACATGGCAGTGTAAAGAGGTGACATGGGCATTAAAAAAAATCTTTTGTATCGAGGAAAACGGAATAAGGTCTCATGTGCTTTTATACATCCAGTCCCCGTGTGTATGCAGTTTTATAGATCTTGTCATCTGGACATGACAGTGTGTGCTGTGTAAAGAGGTGACATGGGCATTAAAAAAAAGTTATTCTTTTGAATCGAGGATAATGGATTCAGCCCTCATGTGCTTTTCTACATCCAGTCCCCGTGTGCATGCAGTTTTATAGATCTTGTCATCTGGACATGACAGTGTGTGTTGTGCACAGAGATGACATGAAGCATGACAGTGTGTGCTGTGTAAAGAGGTGACATGGGCATTAAAAAAAATTCTTTTGAATCGAGGATAATGGAATCAGCCTTCATGCGCTTTTATACATCAGTCGCCGTGTGTATGAGTTTTATAGATCTTGTCATCTGGGCATGACAGTGTGTGCTGTGTAAAGAGGTGCATGGGCATTAAAAAAAAAATTTTTTGATCGAGGATAATGGAATCAGCCTTCATGTCCTTTTATACATACGTCGCCGTGTGTATGAGTTTTTCAGATCTTGTCATTGGCACAGTGTGTGCTGTGTCAAAGGCCAGTCTGATTCCAGTGTAATGTGCACTTTTGTCTGTTAACAGGCGACGCTTGTCCGAGCAACCCGCGCTCTGCTATTTTCTCAGCACCTTGCCACCGTGCCAGTACATACTGGCTTCCAGAACAATGGCAATGCTCGATGATCTGTCACACCACGTTGCGCCGCGAGCCATGGCCCCACTGTCTCCCCTCCTCCCCCCACCCCCCTAATCCCACTACCTACCGCTGCTGCGAGGACCAAAAACTGCGACAGCGCGCCCCTTGACAGGAACATTCAAAAACAAACAAAACAAAAAAAATAAAAGGATTCACTGAGTACATCAATTGCAACAAACAAACAAAAAAATAAAAGGATTCACTGAGTACATCAATTGCAACAACAAACAAACAAACAAAAATAAAAGGATTCACTGAGTACATCAATTGCAACATGCAAACAAACAAACAAAAATAAAAGGATTCACTGATTAATCAATTGCAACAAACAAACAACAAACAAAAAATAAAAGGATTCACTGAGTACATCAATTGCAACATGCAAACAAACAAACAAAAAATAAAAGGATTCACTGAGTACATCAATTGCAACACAAACAAACAAACAAAAAAATAAAGGATTCACTGAGTACATCAATTTGCAACAAAAAAAACAAACAAAAAAAGGATTCACTGAGTACATCAATTGCAACATGCAAACAAACAAACAAAACATAAAAGGATTCACTGAGTACATCAATTTGCAACAAACCAACAAACAAAAAAATGAAAGGATTCACTGAGTACATCAATTGCAACATGCAAACAAACACACAAAAATTAAAAGGATTTACTGAGTACATCAACTGCAACAAACAAGCAAAAAAATAAAAGGATTCACGAGTGTACATCAATGCAAATAATTATAATTATTCATGTATGCTTGTCTACCATTTTTAGTATCCTTTATACATGTGAGTTTTTTTTCTTTCCTTACTTTGTTTCTGTGCCCGTTTCTCTCCCCCCCACTCTGTTTCTGTGCCCGTTCTCACCTCCCAGTCTATTTCTGTGCCTGTTTCTCACCTCCCAGCCTATTTCTGTGCCCGTTTCTCACCTCCCAGCCTATTTCTGTGCCCGTTTCTCACCTCCCGGCCTATTTCTGTGCCCGTTTCTCACCTCCCGGTCTATTTCTGTGCCCGTTTCTCACCTCCCGGTCTATTTCTGTGCCCGTTTCTCACCTCCCGGTCTATTTCTGTGCCCGTTTCTCACCTCCCGGTCTATTTCTGTGCCCGTTTCTCACCTCCCGGTCTATTTCTGTGCCCGTTTCTCACCTCCCGGTCTATTCTGTGCCCGTTTCTCACCTCCCGGTCTATTTCTGTGCCCGTTTCTCACCTCCCGGTCTATTTCTGTGCCCGTTTCTCACCTCCCAGTCTATTTTTGTGCCCGTTTCTCACCCCACCCCACCCCCTCTGTTTCTATACCCGTTTTTCATTGCAGTCTGCTTTTAGAGCAACATGCCTTTTTCTTTTTTTTTACAAAATATATTCTATTCCCACTACTTCCGTGTGTTGTATCTACAAATAGATATATTTCTTTGAGCTACTTTTCCTTTTTCTAGCAAAGATAGCAACTGAGGATTTTGTTTTGTTTTGTTTTTGTTGTTGGTTTGCACATTGCAGCTCAACGGCCGTCGTTTTCATGTTAATTTTCGTTGCTAAATTGAGCACATCATAAGCTACAAGCTTGTTGTTGCTGTGATTTCAAAATGCTATTGTTTTTAATGTTTGTTCCAAATTCTGAATAAAATATAATTTAAACCAACATGCCTGTTTTTCTGCTAACCTAGTGTGTAGATAGAGGAGAGCTGGTCTCACTTGGTTCTTTCTGTGGTGTCCTAATACTTTAGGTTCCACTGAAATATGTATCCCATCAGGTTCCCGTGGCGTATTGCCGTAGATTTCCATGGTGTTGTATTATTTTTAGGTTCCCATGGAGCTGGATTAGATTCCCGTGTGTATTGCCGTAGATTTCCCTGGTGCTGTATTAGTTTTTAGGTTCCCATGGTGCTGGATTAGATTCCCATAGTCTTTTGCTGTAGATTTCCCTGGTGCTGTATTAGGTTTAGGTTCCCATGGCTCTGGATTAAATTCCCTTGGCGTGTTGCCGTAGATTTCCCTGGTGTTTTATTAGTTTTAGGTTCCCATGGCGCTGGATTAAATTCCCGTGACGTGTTGCCGTAGATTTCCATGGTGTTGTATTAGTTTTAGGTTCCCATGGCGCTGGATTAGATTCCCGTGGCGTGTTGCCGTAGGTAGGTTTCCCTGGTGTGGTATTACTTTAAGGTTTCAGCACTGACGTGACTGTGCCGAATGCAGCTGATGAGTCCATTCTCTGGTGGTGTCAATTGTGCAGACATCTCTGGTGTGCAGATTTACGTGTTTCGAACGACAGATGATAAAATAGCCCCACTGGATTCTAAAATAGCCCACTAGATTCTAAAATAGCCCACTGGAATCTAAAATAGCCCCACTGGATTCTAAAATAGCCCCACTGGATTCTAAAATAGCCCCACTGGATTCTAAAATAGCCCACTGGATTCTAAATTAATAGCCCACTGGATTCTAAAATAACCCCCATTGGATTCTAAAATAGCCCCAATGGATTATAAAAATTGCCCCAATGGATTATAAAATTGCCCCGCTGGATTATAAAATAGCCCCCACTGCCCTCTTTCAGCTCTGTGAACTGAGTTTCTTCAGCCAGCTGAATTCCTACAGTGTCTGTGTTCTGAGAATGATGTGAATTTATCATATGGTCAGCAGCAAAGTGCTTGCTGATTTGTCTCCCTTTTTGCTTAAGTGTCCCTTTTTGCATAGTGTCGTTCGCTCGTTTAGAACCAGGGTTAGCATTTTGTAGTGCAGGCTACAGTTACCATAGGAGTCGTCCTTGTGTCTGTTATGTGTCTGCTCAGATCTGTATGTAGCTGTTCTCCATCTTCTGAGTGAATAAAGTGTTTAAATTTTAATTTGTGATCTTTCACTTGAGTGAGTGTTACGTCCACCATTTCATATCCTGTGTTTCTTAATAGATGTATTCAAATAAATATAGCCAGTATGTGACGTGTGTGTTCTGTTTAAGTAGAATATTTTCATATGTGAGCATGTATTTGTGTGCATGAAACACATGCACACACACATACGCACGCACGCACACACACACACACATAGGGAAGAGAGGGGAGATATCAAATCGATTCAAATCAAAATTATCTTATCTCGAGGATAATGAATAAGCACTGATGTGCTTTTCTGGATCCACTCTGTGTGTGTGCGTGAGTGTGTGTGAGTGTGTGTGTGTGTGTGTGCGCGCGCGTGCGCGTGCGTGCGTGCATGCATGCATGCGTGCAAGTTTGCATGTGTTAAAATACCCCTATTAAACACAGACCTTGCACACACACACACACACACACACACACACACACACACACACACACACACACACACACACAAAAGAAAAAAGAAAAGTCTGAAAACAAGACAAGGACGCCAACGTGAAATCAAGAAAATGCATTAATTTAATTCCATTCATTTCTTCACTGTAAAAAAAAAAATCAGATCACACCATACAAAAGAAGAAAAAAAACTGAAAAGTGGATAATATACCAACATACATGCATGAAGAAGCTTCCTACAGTACAGTCATCAATGGCAAGCCCCAGTAAATGATAACTTGGCCTTCCACACAATCTATCAAAGCATCAATGGGATCAATGACAACTGGCAGAGGGATGATTTCTTAAAATGACACTGGGGACGGGGATTGGGGTGGGGGGAGGGGATTCAGGGTAGCCTATATCCTAGTGGTTAGAGCATTGAGCTCGCAATCTGACGGCCTAGGTTCAAACCACCACCTAGGCACCCTTTGGAATTGGATGGGATTTCCCCCTAGAGTTAACATCAGTACCAGCCCCCTGAAAAGTCCTTTGGCTGAGACTATAAACTAAGGTCCCATGTGCAAGCACACCCTTAACATTTTGCACACATGTTGTTAAAACCTGTTCCGCCTTTTGGAAGACTAGGCAGGCCACAGTACTGTGTTGGCAGGAGCAGATGACTTTAAAAAAATGCATGCACACTGATGTTTATACATCATCCCCGAAGTTAGAATGCGGCTACCAACTGATTCAACCCTGAGTCTGAGCATTGCTTGGGCGAGACTGAGTCAGTAGTGTTGCCAGCCTGAGCCTAAACAGTTCTCCAGCTAGCTAGACGGGATAGCCTAGTGGTTAGAACATTGCACTCGCAATCTAATGACCCGGGTTCGTATCGAGTTTTGTAAATTTTGCAATCCGTTCCCACAGGCACACACTGAACTTCCAATCCAAAAGGCAGACAGGATATAACAAGTGCACAAGGTATTCTGCATGTGTTCGCACAACTTGAGACAAAGGACCTTGGCTTATAGTTCTCATCTGAAGGACTTTCGGGGGAGTGGTGTCAGCAGTGATGTGAAGTACGTGCCAAATATACTGTGTATACACACTTTCTCCGCTGAAATGTCACTTAGCTGAATGGCAGCAGTTTTTGTTTAGTAGCTGTCATGATGCTGAAATGTCAGATCAACACGTTTTGTTCCTCAACTATGCCATTCACCCAGATCCATACAGTCAACACAATCACTGTCAGCTATCTTCTCATATATTAGCTAAACAACACAGAAAAACATACTCCTTTCCCATACACACAAGGAACTACTACTACAGTACTACTACTACCGCTATCAATCAAATAAATACGATTCTATGATCACAATTTGATTAATCAGTCAAGTCAATTACCAAAAAAATGAAACATGAAAATCACACAAACAAACCTCACCAAGTCAAATGTTAGGATCACACATTGAAACATAAAACAATTTTTTTTATATATTATGGTTACTTTGATGGCAAAAAATATCCACAAAGACACATAATGAAAATCAAATGCCCAACAGAAAATACTGGTGGACATACAGCAGCCCTCTCAGGTCCTCACAGCTGGCTTCTTTCCAGCACCAAGCAACACACATACATACATGGCCAGTCCTGTATAGCCCTGCAGATTACTGAGGCCCTATCAAGGATGAAGCAAAAAATTGAATAAGCAAGGCCACATGTAACAATGCAAAAAGTCGCCTGTATGCAGGACCTCACTTTAACTCACTGGTTGTGTCATAGCTCAACCGACAATACTTATTACACTTCAATATACTGCTGTAGCTATTTATCCAACAAAAATTAAAAAAATATATATAATTATATATTTTACCATGCTCAATCCAAGGGAAACTATATGTATTAGTATGCATGCTGCAAGCTGTATTAGTCTCCTCTAAAATGAATTTTTCCCTTTAACTGTCAGTCACTTTGTGTGTATGTTTTGGACTTAGTCTTACATCACTGTGATTGACGATTTTTTTTGACAAAATGGTGACAAAGAAGAGGATACACACTTATGAGGCACTATTGACAAATTTTACTTCAAAGTGATTTCTGAGCCTGAGGAAACATTATTGTGTGTGGAATTAATGTGAATCTTTCTTGCATGTGCATATGTAATTCATGTAAGCATTTGGTGGGTTACAGAAACAAGAAAATACCCAGCAAACATCTGTGAAGTCAGAATGTGGCTTTCTTCATGGTGGGCAAAAACAGTTATGAACAAAATCTCACCTTTGGTGAACCTCAGAGCTCTAGCCAAGAATGGGGGAAAAAAAAAAAAAAGAAAGAAACCAGAACCTCACAGTTTACTTGCTAGGCATGTCACTGTTACTTAAAGTCCTGGCCACTTTTCTGTTTTAATAAAATGAATAAATACATAAACAGCAACAACAACACACAAAAAAACATCAATCGCTTTCAACAGTAATAGCAAAGACCATAAAATATCCATTTCTAAAAAAAATTTAAAAAAAAAAAAAAGAAAAAAAAAAGCGCAAAATGACTGTAAACACCAACAAACTATTGCACTTGCTCTGAAGGCTAAAGCTGACAACCATCATGATCAGTTCATTCAAAATCATACACTTAAAATTCCTGAATGCAATATCAAATGTAAAAATTTAAGTACAGTTTTTTTCCACAAAAAACCATAATCAAAATTGGTTAAAAAAACTATCAAAGTACAGGTTTTCCAAACCATATCAAAATGTAAAATTTAAGTACAATTTTTCAAAACCTATTCAAAATGTAAAATTTTAAGTACAGTTTTTCAAATCATAGGCTTGTTATAAATGTCTGCACTGCAACATCAAATGTAACATTTAAGAACAATTTTTCAAAATCATATCAAACTGTACAATTTAAGTACTTTTTTAAAAAACCATATCAAAATGTAAAATTTAAGTACAGTTTTTCAAAATATAAGCATAAAATAGTCTGAACTGCAATATCAAATGTAAAATTAAGACAATTTTCAAACATTTCACTATTTTAAACAAAAATATCAAAATGTAAAATTAAAAGTCAGCTTTTTCATACTGTACAAAATGAACCCAATATCAAAATAAATTAAAGAATTTGAGAGTAAAAAAAAAAAAAAAACCCAAACACCAGCAACTTATTCTTGTATAAATAACAATAAACTATAAAAAATTTAAAATTAACCCAAACCCATGCCCACAAATCATTGTGTATAATAATTGCCAACCACATATGTTCTGTAAAGCCTTCTGCACCCCAAACTCTGCCCTGCGTGGTAATTTTGTTTACTTTTCAAAACCAAACTATGCCCCGATATAGAACTGGAAGAATACAGACTTTCCCTAATTCATTCCCCATGCATGAGCCAAACAATTGTTAATAAAAAATGCATAAAAACAACTAAAAACTGCACACAATGTATATTCTAAAAAAAAGCTAATGCACACAACCTTGATGCAAAAACAAAAACAACCTCCCCCCAAAAAACTGCACCAATTTAAAGCACCAATAATTAAATCTGAAAGATAAAAACACCACTGCCTGACAAGTCAAAATACAGATGAAAAAAGTCCAACTGATGAGACAAAAAAATCAGAAGGGGAAGAAAAAAAAAAACCTGGCAGAAATAGATATCTAGAAACAGGACACTTCCTACACATCACTTCCAGGTTGGGACACTGCCATTACGCACATTTATACTAAACAAAAAAAAACCAACAACAACAAAAAAAGCAGGCACACACTAAAATTGCAAAAATCAATGACTGCGTTTCTTGAGCCAGCTGTTTGAAACAACTTATCATCACAATACAACACTGGCAGAGTTACAGATAACAATGACAGGGTGACAGATAACAATGGCAGGAGGGTGACAGATGACAGCAGGGTGACAGATAACAATGGCAGGGTGACAGATAACGACAGGGTGACAGATAACATTGGCAGGGTGACAGTTAACAATGGCAGGAGGGTGACAGATAGCAATGGCAGGAGGGTGACAGATAGCAATGGCAGGAGGTGACAGATAACAATGGCAGGGTGACAGTTAACAATGACAGGGCAACAGATAACAATGGCAGGGTGACAGATAACAACGGGAGGGTGACAGATAACAATGGCAGGAGGGTGACAGATAACAATGGCAGGGTGACAGATGACAACGGGAGGGTGACAGATAACAACGGGAGGGTGACAGATAACAATGGCATGGTGACAGTTAACAATGGCAGGAGGGTGACAGATAACAATGGCAGGGATACAGATAACAATGTAAAGGTAAAGGTGTCCCATGACCTATGTGGTCGTAGGGGAGCGAGACATCCAAGACCTCAGCTTCTCTAGGGGCCAGCATGTTGAGAATGGCACCCATCTCCTCTTCCTCGCTGCTTTACCTTCCCTGACCTGAAGAGGCAGGTACCAAATTGGAAGGGTGACAGATAACAATGGCAGGGTGACAGATAACATTGGAAGGGTGACAGATAACAATGGCAGGGTGACAGATAACATTGGCAGGAGGGTGACAGATAACAATGGCAGGGTGACAGATAACAATGGCAGGAGGTGACAGATAACAGTGACAGATAACAATGGCAGGGTGACATGGCAGGAGGGTGACAGATAACAATGGCAGGGTGACAGATAACAATGGCAGGAGGGTGACAGATAACAGTGACAGATAACAATGGCAGGGTGACATGGCAGGGGTGACAGATAACAATGGCAGGGCTCACGCTATGAAGACTACACAAAGGCCTGCAGTCTGCAGACCCGTTACCGTTACATGTTACTGGCACAAGTATATGATCACTGGAGATGTCTTTGACTGGCATAAAATAAAATAAAATATATAGAATCATAAGCATGTCAGGAAAAATCCCTGCTGTTTCACTTTGTGCGTCTTTGTGCACTTCAGGTTCTACAAAGAACATATGCACTGAAGCTTGAGACCAAGGCCCACTACAAAAATAAAAATGAACATCATTCTCTTCACAAATGAATACCACAGGGCTGAGACATAATTAAAAATAATAATAATACATGGAATTTATATAGCGCTATATCTTGCAAAAAACAACAACAAATCAAAGCGCTTGCATTCGACCTATACAACACACATGGAGCTAAGTCAAAGACAT
>CM060345.1:20710070-20755070 GCA_030674155.1 Stramonita haemastoma
GTAGAACTTGTAGGCAAAATATTGAGATCCAGGAAAATCAGCACCTGCGTCACGCTTCCATGTTTTGCACTTGCTTTGATTTCGCCGCTTCTGCTTTCCTCCATTGGTCGCAATACCGACGGTTGTTGAGGATGCTATGGTTCCAGCCAAGTTTCTGCTGCAGCCCGAACACACAGCTTCTAACACAGGCACAAAGTTCTCCGCCGAGCCATAGCGTTCTGTAGAACAGACTTTGGCGTCAGAAAAACTTGCATTTTAACTTAATATTCCCATTCTATTTATTTCTGGGATACTTGGGGGCCGATTTGGGTCGAGCAAGAAACTGTGCGTAGTTGGTTCTTTGTTTTGATTATGATGAGATTCACACCTTGACTGAGACCGAAAAAGAAAGCAAGCAATCGACCCAAGCTAACATTACGCTTAACAGATTATGTGCCAAATACGAATTTTTCCGATTGGAAACTGCTTGTATTTTTTTTTATATGAACACATTTATTACTATGTCCTGATCTTCATTCAGTAGCTCCCTTTGTGTGTGTTTGAGGGGGGTGGAGGAAAGAAAATATATGATTTTCGCAAAAAAACATTTTTCAATTACTGACATATTCAAATCAATGAGCCAATTTGGATGTGACTATCAGGCCTACTTTTGTCATTAGTTATTACATCAAATCAAACCAAATCAAAATTATTTTATTTCGAGGATAATGAATAGGCACTCGTGTGTTGTTGTTGTTTTACATCCACTCCCCGCCCTTATCAGGGGTAAGGTAACATCGTGATAGAAAAAAGCACCAAAAAATATTAAAAACAACAAGAACAAGAACGACTACTAAGACGACAACAACAATAACAAAAACAAGAAACATTCAAACAAGAACAGAAAAACATTAACAATATGATAATAATAATGATAACAAAACCAGAGAGAGAGAGAGAGAGAGAGGGGAGAGAGAGAGAGAGAGAGAGAGAGAGAGAGAGAGAGATGATAATGAAAAACCAACAGGCAAATAAGCAAGCGTTATTAGTCTCGTATCTTTTTTCAAACATATTTTTGAAATGGTCAAATCAAATCTGAATCGATTTTTTGTATTATTGTTGAATGACTGTTTCTTCTTTGGTGGGATCTTAGGCCCAGTACCCTAGATTTTTTTTTTTTTTTTTTTTTTTTTCCTTTTCGCCGAATATATGAATTTGTTCATGAATGAATTATCACAGTCTTCTGGGTTTTTTTCTCCACTTGTTCAACTTTTCATATTTTATATTTAGCAGTGCAAAACGATGCTCTGTTATCTTTATTGAACATTCCTCAGAAGTTTTCTCAGAAGTCTGCATACTCTTCACACAGGGGGACGGGATAGCCTAGTGGTTAGAACATTGCGCTCGCAATTTGACGACCCAGGTTCGATTCCAGCTCGAGCAGATTTTTTTCCTGGAGTTAACGTCAGAGCTGACTCCACCCTCCACATAAGTCCTTCGGATGAGACTATAAACCGAGGCTCCGTGTGTAAACGCACGCAGAACATCTTGCACACACGTTAAATCCTGTTCCGCTTTTCGTAAGAATAGGCTATCGTGTGCCGGTGGGAAAGATAACATTTACAACACTGCATACACACGGGGACTGGATGTAAAAAAAACACACGAGTGCTTATCCCATTATCCTCGATATAAAAGAATAATAATTTTAAAAAAAAGAATAAAAATAAAAATGCAGCTAGCCTATATTCCTGGTAAAACCACTTACCTTCTCGGGCTTATCCTTGAACTAGTATTCTTTTTTCTTCATAATTCCAACTTCATCTTTGACTGTTCCATTCAAGGTGCCAAGAGCTTCAATAATGTACGTTTCGTTACAAGCTCTCTTGTATACATTGTGAATTGGTGGAGAAAGCAGAAACCTATGAGCAAAAGTTCCATTAAAAATTTGGAAAAAAAAACGATTTGAATCAACCCACGAACATTCCAAAGAAAGAAGGAATGACATTTGTAAGTTTGTTTTTTGTTAATCTTACATTCATGGGCCAAACTATCATCCTTATCCAGAATCGCCCAACAGTTGTTTACTTCCCTTTTCTTGTCACCAACACAAGGATCCTCCTTTGACCAGAGGTTATTATTTTTACAGACTACATTAACATCGGGTTTACTTAGGCCTATTTTCTTTTTAACACATCCTAGCAGCTTGTGAAAACTCTTCTTTCCTCCTCAGAACAGCTGTTCAGTTTCCACTATGGTAGAAAAAAATTTCTTTTTACCTTGGTATTCTGATCCCTCCCCCCCTCCTAAAAACAAATAAAGAACCCCCTCCACCATCAAACTAAACAAATAAGCTACGAAACAACAATAACAAATACCCCCCAAAAAAAAAACAAACAAACAAACAAACAACAACAAAAAATCAAGTGTCATTTATTCTTTTGTCTTGTCTACAATATCTTCCTTTTGTCTTAGAAAACTTTGCAGCACAAAACAACAGGGGAGTTGAGTTTAATAATAATAATAATAATAATAAATGGAACCTATATAGCGCTATATCTTGCAAAAACAAATCAAAGCGCTTGCATTCAACCAATTCTTGCACATGCAGCCAACAACAATTAAAAAATTTTAACGAAGTCAATGCACACACAGGTGATGCGCTTTGTCTAATTTAAAACAGTTAGGAAATTCAAAATTTGTCAGTGATTGTGTAATGTAAGAGGTCTTCATATTCTAGCCATGTCAGGTACAGACGGTGTTATTCCTTTTGGCTTTCCTTCTAAAGTGTATATTTTTCTCTCAAGAAATAGATAACTTTAAGAATTTTTTGCAGGGTCTGTTTATTATTATTATTATTATTATTATTATTATTATTATTATTATTATTATTATTATTATTATTATTATTATTATTATTATTATCATCATCATCATCATCATCATCATCATTATTATTATTATTATTATTATTATTATTATTATTATTATTATTATTATTATTATTATTATTATTATTTACCTTCAGGCTGTTTATTAATGTTTAGATAAGTATTTTTTTTCTTAGATTGATAACATCTCTCCACCCCCCTTTTATCTGTTCATAGCTTATTCAGTTTATCGTACGTCCTGTCAAAGTCACAGCTTGAAGTTGTTCCACATGGAAGCATCATTCAGGTTGCAGTTAGAAGTGAGTCACTCACAATCTCTGAGGATAATTCAGTCTTGTCTGAGCTATCTACACACGGGGACTGGATAAAAAAAAAGCACATGAGTGCTTATCCCATTATCCTCGATATAAAAGAATAAAAAAAAAATAAATAATATATCTCTGTGTAATGTTCCCTTAAAAAAAAGTAGTTTGTTTAATTTTTTGTTGTTACTGTCATTCTGTGACGTCCCTCCAGCGCTGTTTAGAAAGGTCTTCCACATGTCACCAGTCTTCCTTCCAGGCCCTGGCTTCAGTTCCACATTTCCACACTTGTGGATGAAATAAGTACGGTTTCAGAAGAATCACGTAGCAAGTCATAGGCTAGGCTACCTATTTCATCAAAACCTAGCCTCACAGCCGTCTCTCTCTTCAACTCCGATCCAAATTTTTTATCATTCCCAACATGGCAACCGTTTACCGAACACTGAATGGGCCCCGGTTAATTAGGCTTTTAAAAGGCGAGAACAAAGAGGTAATGCTTTGATAAATATTGAGATAGTGATATTATGAAATTGAGCATGTGCTTAGTTGTAATTGGAAAGCAGGTATATAGTATGTATCATCGAATGAAATAGTTTCGATTCTCTCTCTGTCTCTGTCTCTCTCTAGCCTAGTGGTCAGATAGCCTAGTGGTCAGAACATTGCGCTGGCAATTTGACGACCCGGGTTCGATTCCCTTTCGAGGAGATTTTTCTCCAGGAGTTAACATCAGTGCTGACTCCACTCTTCCCAAAAGTCCTTCGGATGAGACGATAAACCGAGGCCGCGTGTGTGAACGCACGAAGAAAATCTTACGCACACGTTAAATCCTGTTCCGCTTTTCGTAAGAGTAGGCCATCGTGTGCCGGTGGGAACAGATGACATTTACAAAACTGCATACACACGAGGACTGGATGTAAAAAAGCACAAGAGTGCTTATCCCAGTATCCTTATAACAATAAAAAAAACCAACCTCTCTCTCTCTCTCTCTCTCTCTCTCTCTCTCTCTCTCTCTGAGTCTCTCTCTCTTTCTCTCTTGTTTATAAATCCACTCTTATCTCTCTCTCTCCTCCCCTCCCCCCTCTCTCTCTCTGTTCAATTCCTGTTTGAGGGGATTTTTCCCCTGGAGTTAACATCAGTGCAGACTCCACTCTCCCCAAAAGTCCTTCGGATGAGACTATAAACTGAGGCCCCGTGTGCAAAACACGCAGAACGTCTTGGGCACACGTTAAATCCTGTTCCACTTTTCAGTTTTCGTAAGAGTAGGCCATTGTGTGCCACTGCTGATGGGAACAGACAACAAGATAATTTACAAAACTACACAGTCATGGACTGGATGTAAAAAAACACATGAATACTTATTTCATTATCCTCGTTATAAAATAATAAATGAAAAATATAAACTTAAATCTCTCTCCCACTCCTGTGTGCACGTGAGTGTATACAATTGTGTGTGTGTGTGTGTGTGTGTGTGTGTGTGTGTGTGTGTGTGTGTGTGTGTGTGTGTGTGTTTATTTGGCATGACAACACACATGATTCAGATCGAACACGGGATGTGTGTGTGTGTGTGTGTGTGTGTGTGTGTGTGTGTGTGTGTGTGTGTGTGTGTGTGTGTGTGTGCTTTTTTTTCTTTTATTCTTTTATAATTATATCAAGGTTAATGGAATAAGCACTCATATGCTTTTTTGTCTCCAGTGTGCCAAGATGGGACTGGTGACAGCAATAGGTACACTCCTACACCCCTAACACATCCACAATTTACACTTTCTCATTCTGTGGTTTGAGGTGTCGCTGTGCTGTCACTACAAGTACAATTACTTTGAATTAAAGACTGCCAAGATTAAAATTTTGAAGAATTACACTTTCAGAAGTTCTGAGTTGTTTTGTATGTGTTACACCTGTGTGGTGACACAGATGACGCAGTGACACTCGTGTACAGTAATAGTAATACACTTCTGTGCACTTAACAAACGTGTGGTATAAACTATAACTATAATAAACATCACACACACAAACACACACACACACACACACACACACACACACACACACACACACACACACACACACACACACACACACTCTCTCTCTCTCTCTCTCTCCTCTCTCTCTCTCTCTCTCTCTCTCTCTCTCTCTCTCTCTCTCTCTCTCTCTCTTTCTCTCTCTCTGTGTTTCTTTTTCTGTCTCTTTCTCTTATCTGTCTCTCTTTCCTTGTCCTTCTGTCTTGTTGTTATGCCTTACTGTGTCAGTAGTAAATAAGGGCATACATTTGTGGACTATGCACACAGGGGAAGGACTATGTGCCCAACTTCGTGGAGTCCAGTGGAGACAAGGTCATGCAAGTGGTGAGTGACTGTGTTGTGTTGTGTTGTGTTAACATACAATCATACATTATTACGTAACATAGTCAGTGACTTGTTTTGTTTGAACAAAGTCCATGACTTTTTGTGTGTCGACATGGTCGGTGACTGTGTGTTGTGTTGACATGGTCAGTGACTGTGTTGTGTTGTGTTAACATACATAACATAGTCAGTGACTGTTTTGATTGGACAAAGCCCATGACTTTTTGTGCGTTGACATGGTCAGTGACTGTGTTGTATTGACATGGTCAGTGACTCACTGACTCAGTGACTGTGTGTTGTGTTGATATGGTCAGTGACTGTGTTGTGTTGACATGGGTCAGTGACTGTGTTGTGTTGACATGGTCAGTGACTGTGTTGTGTTGACATGGTCAGTGACTGTGTTGTGTTGACATAATGTAGTAGTATGTAATAGTCCATGACTTTTTATGTGTTGACATGGTCAGTGACTGTTGTGTTGACATACTGTAGTAGTATGTAATAGTCCATGACTTTTTATGTATTGACGTGGTTTGTGACTGTTGTGTTGACATACTATACTAGTATAGACAATAGTCCATGACTTTTTAAGTGTTGACATGGTCATTGATTGTGTTGTGTTGACATGGTCTCACATAAGAATGATTGCTTAACACACATGTATGTTAAAAAAAAAGAAAAGATTTTTGTCATGTTGAACATAGGAAGATCTGAAGTTTATGGACAAGAGAGTGACTGTGTTACATTGACATGGTAAGTTCTGAACTGCTCCATCTTCTTACACCGGTGCATGTGGAAGACAGTGCTTTTTTTGTTGTTGTTTATGCATGTCATTGTTATTATGACATGTCCAATTTTTAGAAAAGTAAAGGGGATGTATTCTGATTGTTTTTTTTAGACTGATTTTATGTCTCCTGTTGCACTACAGTAGAAAAATATCACAGTTGTCATAAGTTGTTTTGTTTCAAGAATCAAAATGCATCAGAGACAACCAGCCGCCATGGCGCAGTGGTTAGCGCTGTGGATTCTGGACTGGAAGGTCGCGGGTTCGAATCCCATAAGTCATAGGGATTTTTTCGGGCTCCGGCCGGCTCCTACCCAGAGTGAGTGTGCTGTGGGCTCAGTGGGGAGACTGGGACCACACAGTCGAGCTTCATCGACTTTACGGATGCGAATTTGAGAGTGTTGCTCTAATTACCTGACCAACACTGCAGGTGTCTGTATCTCTCGGGCCTGGTTGATGCCGGGATATATTATGACAGTAAGCGTAGAGAACAACCCTGTCAAGTAGTCTCAAAGCGGATGCACCTCCACAGCAGCATCATTACATCATCCTCATCATCATTGATCATCATGCAATAATAAAAATTGCCTCTGATTCGGTGGCTTCCGTTGCTCTGGTATCATGGTGACCTCAGATTTGGTTTCCCCATACGCTTCTGTGCCTGTGGTGAATTTGTGTCAAAGCCTTTGGGGTTGGACGTTCGCGGGGAGGCGGTCGTTGGAGGGATGTTGTGGTGGTTGCCACCTTGGGTGGGTGACTCACTCAGTCTGGCTCCGTGACTGAGCTAATACTGTCGTTAGTAGGGGGCTTAGTAGGTGGTGTCCTGCGTATGTTAGCTCAGAACAGGCACCACTGAACACCACCAAAGTGACCCAGCAGAAGTGCAGGGCCCCTCTGGCTGGTGGCCCCGCGGCGGCCTAATATTGATGAGCTCCCTGTGGACTCCCGACCCCGGGGGTGAGACACAAGGAATCTGGGTATGGCTGTGGCGGGGAGATTGAAATGAGCGGCGTGGGAACAGCAGTACGGGAACGTCACAGAAGACGAGGCAGCAAAAAAAAAAAAAAAAAAAAAAAAAAAAAATGCATCAGAGACAATCTGATTGCTTTTAAATACTGCTGTTTTATTTAGAATAAGTAGGTTAATACATTTTATACTTTGTAGCAGTTGTAGTGAATATAAAAATTTGTCATCTGAGGTATACAAATATGAGTAAGTATAAGACTGGGTGTCGGACACAAGAACTGTAGCCGTTCTTCATTTGTTAACTGATGATTTTTTTTTTTTTAGTAACATTAACATCAGCCTTTCATGAAACTGGGAAACCTTTAACTAGTTTAAGCTTTGATGGCCTTTGCTAAGTTTTGGAACTTAACTTTGATTCCTTGTTAAAACTAAATAAGAAAATTAAAAAAATCATGATTTTGGTGGATGTTGCCTTGTTAAGTCAGTTGTAAAGATCAGACAGAGCTGTCTGGTGCATGAGAGTCTCCTGTTTAAATGGCTTTCCTTTGACTGTTTCAGATTCAGGCATGTTGGTCTATATCCTGGTGGAGCTCTCCAGTCATCATGACTGTGCTGTACAGACGAGGTGAGAACTGGCCAAGGAGAGGAAAGGGGGAGAGGTAGGGGGAGGGGGCAAATGGAGAGGGTGTGGTGAGGAGTAGTACATATATATATATATGGTTTATTTTTGGCTTATCTCCTCTGTAGCTTGTTTTTGTTTTAATTTCTGTTGAGCTAGACCCATTATATTTCTCAGGAGAGGGTATCTAAATCACTTTTCACTTCAATGTATAGATATGCCGACGGCTTTGCCGACAAAATGATAATCTGTCCATACATCCTCTGATGTATATATATATTTTGGTCCGGATAATTGTGCATGCACAGCGGGTGTATGGAAAGTGGCCAAAATCTTTTCACACAGAAGCAAGTCCACCTGTTGATCTCTTACACACTGAAATTTATAAGAAGGATATTAGAGCATGGGCTTCATTACTGGCAATCGTTCATGATGCCAGCCTCCAGAGTGTCTTGGATACCACATATTGACTGGTGTTCCATGGGCATGTTCACTCAACCCTATTTGCATGACTCTCCTCCTGTCTGTGTGAGATGGATCCAGGGGTATTGCTTCTGCTGTGGTGGCTTAATGCTAACGGGATAGCCTAGTGGTCAGAACATTGCGCTTGCAGTTTGATGACCCAGGTTTGATTCCTGGTCGAGGGGATTTTTTCCCCTGGAGTTAACATCAGTGCTGACTTCACTCTTCCCAAAAGTCCTTCAGATGTGACTATAATTATAAACCAAGGCCTTATGTGCAAGCACATGCAGAATATCTTTGCACACGTTAAATCCTGTTCCGCTTTTTGTAAGAGCAGGCCATTATGTGCTGGTGAGAACAGATAAGATTAACGAAAACTGCATACACACAGGGACTGGATGTAAAAAAGCACACGAGTGCTTATTCCATTATCCTTGATATAAAAATGTTTATTAAAAAATCTCTGCCACATGTGCTCTTGACTCGTCTCATTCCTCCAGGGCTATTCTGCTTTAGTGAGCCACGTCACAGTATGTGTAATTAAATCCTGGCTTGTGCAGAGTCCTTCCCTCCCTCCCTGCTTGTCTGGTTCCTTCAGATTTCATAGTCAGGGTGTTAGCTACCTCCAAAAGAGGATAGGTCTACGCGTAAAGTACTAATACTCCTAGAGTTATGGTCCTTTCAGACTTCCGTGTTTTGGAGGCAGGAATTGCAGACTGCTGTTGCTTCTTGCATTAGTGAGCCCCGGTTAACATTTTAGAAAAAAAAAGTCTCTTACAGTTATTAAGAAAAATAGTTAGAGAGTTAGACAGACGGACAGATATAGAAATATTTATAAGAATGTGTAGATAGGTAGACAAAGTTAGTTTCACAGTTTCATCGTAAAGAAACATAGACTTAAATGGTATGGGCTTGTCAGAAGATCAAAAGGACTTGCAAAAACAACACTGCAAGGCACTGTCTAGGGAGGAAGAAAAAGAGGCAGACCAAGGAAGAGATGGGAGGACAACATCAGCGAATGGACAGGCCTAGAACTCAACCAAATTTTGAGAAAGGCAGAACAGAGAGAGGCATGGGGGGAACTGGTTGTCAAGTCTTCAGGGGTGCCCCCACAGTTGCCAGACTATGGATGGATAGATAGACAGATAGATAGACAGGCAGGCAGGCAGGCAGGCAGGCAGGCAGGCAGGCAGGCAGGCAGGCAGGCAGGCAGGCAGGCAGATACTGTGGTTGTCACTATTTATTTTATATTGTAGATACTGTGGTTGTCACTTATTTATTTAATGGTTTTCTTCAGACTATTTGAGAGGGTGTGTTTTTTCTGCAGGATATTTCAGCCATGAGGGAATGGTGTCTCTCAGCAAGGTTCTCTTCTCAGTGGGAGTGGTCTATGCTGGCGCCTTCTGTTTGAGAGGTACTGTCTCAGTCTCTTCCTCTGTGTGTGTGTGTGTGTGTGTGTGTGTGTGTGTGTGTGTGTGTGTGTGTGTGTGTGTGTATGCGTGTGTGTGTGTGTGTGTGTGTGTGTATGAGTGTGTGTGTGTGTGTGTGTGTGTGTGTGTGTGTGTGTGTGTGTGTGTGTGTGTGTGTGTGCATGTGTGTGTGTGTGTGTGTGTGTGTGTGTGTGTGTGTGTGTGTGTGTGTGTGTATGTGTGTGTGTGTGTGTGTGTGCATGCATATATATATGTGTGTGTGTATGTATATGTGTGTGTGTGTGCACGCATATGCGTGTATGCATATATATGTGCGTGGGTGTGTGCGTGTATGTGTGGGGGGGTGCTGGGGGGGGGGGGGGTGCATGTGTGCGCTTGTGTACATGATGATTTCATGATCCCAAGTCCTTATCCCATGAAAATCATGTTATTCTGTCTTCTAAGCTGAAGGAGTTAGCCTTCAGTAGGAATTGAATACCACTTTTAGTCATGGCAGAATTTCTTGCATGAGATTCGGGCTGCTTTCCCTAGGGGGAGAGTTGTGTCACCACAAGAGCAGCACCACCCTTTTAAAAAAAGAAGAAAAGTTTTCCTGCCTGCAAGTGTACTTGTGTTCTTATTATAAGAGAGTGGCTTTTTCTACACAATTTTGCCAGGGACAACTCTCTTGTTGCCCATGTTTTTTCGTTTAAAATACACTAAATGTGTGTTGCTCGTGGGGCCTCTTTTTATCATCTCATCTGAGAGACCCAGACTACCACTTAAGGTCTTGTGGATGAGAGAAAAAAGTTTTGGTCACAAATTGGGATTTAACTCACTTTTGTTGCTTTCTAGGCAGGTGTGTTACCTTTAAACATCAGTCCACCATGATCCAATCAAGGCATTTTGCTTTGATGGGAATCGGTGACAGGAATCAGTGACAGGAATCATTGAATTTGATAAGTGACAGGATTCAGTGGAATCAGTGACAGGAATCGGTGATAGTAATTAGTCATAGGAGCTAGTGACAGGAATCAGGAAACAGTGACAGGAATCAGTGACAGAATTCAGTGACGGGAATCAGTCACAGGAATCAATCACAGGAATCAGTGGCAGGAATCAGTAATAGGAAACAGTCTGTTGGTCAATGAGCCAGCCAGCCAGCCAGGTGTCCGTATGCTTTTTAGTGTGTGTGTGTGTACATGTATGTTTGAAAAGGGTGTTTAATGATAGTTGAGACATGATAATAAAAAGTGTACATATGTAATGATAGTATGATGCAGTACATGTAAATGATAGTGTGATGTAATAACGATCAAGATATGATGATAATGTAGTGTGGGTGCTGCAGAGGGGAAGGGGGGGGGGGGGGGTGGGAAGATTCCCAGCAGTAGGCACTGGAGGGGTGACAGATGTGAACAGTGTGCTGTCTGTGGTGACTGTGCAGGTCTGGGCCGGCTGACCAATCCTGACTACACCATGTTCATCAATGTCCTGATTCAGGCCCTGCACTCCCCCAGTCTGCCCAACAAGGTCAGTTCAGTCAGTTGCAGTTGAGGGCCTCAGTGCTGTAGACAGTTGAGGGCCTCAGTGCTGTACACAGCTGAGGGCCTTGGGTCACTGCTCCAAAAGGGGGCCGTAGCCAGATAGACACAAGTTTATCCTGACTGACAGCCAGTGGGGGCAGCAAAGCTGTCCTGATCACAGGACTTAAGCCTTTTGCCACAGAGCTCACAGATTACTGTTAGCATTATATATAAAGCAAGAAACCAGATGGTCCACTGCACAGTGCCTCCCTGGTTAAAAACAGTTTTTAAAATCATAGTACACCGGTAGTTGTGAAAATAAGCACAGCTGACTGTATAAAGAGCTGTGAGAATGATGACATCAGACTGTAAAGAGCTGTGAGACTGATCACAGTAGACTGTAAAGAGCTGTGAGAATGCTCACGGTAGACTGTAAAGAGCTGTGAGAATGCTCACAGTAGACTGTAAAGAGCTGTGAGAATGCTCACAGTAGACTGTAAAGAGCTGTGAGAATGATCATAGTAGACTGTAAAGAGCTGTGAGAATGCTCACAGTAGACTGTAAAGAGCTGTGAGAATGCTCACAGTAGACTGTAAAGAGCTGTGAGAATGCTCACAGTAGACTGTAAAGAGCTGTGAGAATGATGACAGTAGACTGTAAAGAGCTGTGAGAATGATGACATCAGACTGTAAAGAGCTGTGGGAATGATCACATCAGACTGTAAAGAGCTGTGAGAATGATGACATCAGACTGTAAAGAGCTGTGAGAGTGATCACTGTAGACTGTAAAGAGCTGTGAGAATGATCACAGTAGACCGTAAGAAGAGTGAGAATGCTCACAGTAGACTGTAAAGAGCTGTGGGAATGGTATCAGCAGACTGTAAAGAGCTGTGAGAATGCTCACAGTAGACTGTAAAGAGCTGTGAGAATGATAACAGTAGACTGTAAAGAGCTGTGAGAATGCTCACAGTAGACTGTATAGAGCTGTGAGAATGCTCACAGTAGACTGTAAAGAGCTGTGAGAATGATCGCAGTAGACTGTAAAGAGCTGTGAGAATGATGACAGTAGACTGTAAAGAGCTGCGAGAATGCTCACAGTAGACTGTAAAGAGCTGTGATAATGTTCATAGTAGACTGTAAAGAGCTGTAAGAATGCTCACGGTAGACTATAAAGAGCTGTGAGAATGCTCACAGTAGACTGTAAAGAGCTGTGATAATGTTCATAGTAGACTGTAAAGAGCTGTAAGAATGCTCACGGTAGACTATAAAGAGCTGTGAGAATGCTCACAGTAGACTGTAAAGAACTGTGAGAACGATCACAGTAGACTGTAAAGAGCAGTGAGAATGATGACAGTAGACTGTAAGAAGAGTAAGAATGATGACAGTAGACTGTAAAGAGCTTTGAGAATGCTCATAGTAGACTGTAGAGCTGTGAGAATGCTCACAGTAGACTGCAGAGCTGTGAGAATGCTCACGGTAGACTATAAAGAGCTGTGAGAATGCTCATAGTAGACTGTAAAGAGCTGTGAGAATGCTCATAGTAGACTGTAAAGAGCTGTGAGAATGCTCACAGTAGACTGTAAAGAGCTGTGAGAATAATGGCAGTAGATTGTAAAGAGCTGTAAGAATGTTCACAGTAGACTGTAAAGAGCTTTGAGAATGCTCACAGTAGACTGTAAAGAGCTGTGAAAATGACCACAGTAAACTGTAAAGAGCTGTGAGAATGCTCACAGTAGACTGTAAAGAGCTTTGAGAATGCTCACAGTAGACTGTAAAGAGCTTTGAGAATGCTCACAGTAGACTGTAAAGTAAAGAGCTTTGAGAATGCTCACAGTAGACTGTAAAGAGCTGTGAGAATGCTCACAGTAGACTGTAAAGAGCTATGAGAATGATCTTAGTAGACTGTAAAGAGTTTTGAGAACGATCACAGCGTACTGTAATTGATAGGAATAACTAAGCAGACTGCGAAAAAAAAGGCTTTTTGTAATTTAAATGTTAAAGTTGAGTGACTTCACTAAAAAGCAAGTAAAACGAAGTTCTCTGTTCTGCCAATATAAACATCAAACAAATACTTTCCAACAGTCTTGTGGTCGTTCTTTCTACTTATCAACTTTAATATCATGAATGTTTTACAGCCAGCAACAATAAGAGAGTAAAAAAATAAAGTGTCTCTCTTTAAAAATTTTTTTTTTATAAATGTATGTGCTAAGAACAACTGAAGGCCATGTTTAGCAGGCTCAGTCATGGTGAAGCAGGCCTGTCTTTTGCTGTGGTCCTGTCACTGTCGCTTGGCAGTGAAACAGACTATGACTGTGTATGAGTCAATTCATAAATTGTTAGGTTCATCAAAATCTAAATACACTGAACACAACATGCTAGCTCAGATACATGTATTTTTACGTTGCCTTTCCCATTTGTAGCAGGCTTGAAAGACACCATGATGTACAGTTGAAACTTTTTTTCTTTAATTATCTTAATCTAAGTGTTGTCTTAGCCAAGGATAAGTGTTGTGACATAGATTGAAGTGTAGTGATGTTTTCTGGACATGTGGACATGATGTGTGCATTAACAGTAGCCGTGTATGTATTTAAAAATCGGGTCTGTGGTCATGTGGACATGTGATCAGTTTTCAGTATGTCTTCAATAGAGATGTGTGTGTAAGTTAATATAGTAATGTATGTGTGTGTGACTAACCGTACATGTTGTGACCCTCTCTCATCAGAAACTGTTGCATCGCTATGATTTTGAGTTCTGGGCTTGGCCAGTGGACTTCAAGTGGAACGAGGGCTCAGAGAGGTTGGTATCCTAGTTCAGTTGTGTGCAGGGATAACTTTTTGTGGGCAAGGTTTTGTTTTTTTCAAGACTGGGGCTTGTTTCGTGTTAAAAACTAACTTCCAACTGTTTTAATAAGTCACTTGAAAAATCACATTTAGACACACTGACTGACTGACTGACTGACTGACTGACAAACAGACAGACAGACAGACAGACAGACAGACACACCACACACACACACACACACACACACACACACACACACACACACACACACACACACACATACACACACACACACACACACACACACACACACACACACACACACACACACACACACACACACACACGCAGAGAGCTATTGCTTAGTTTTTGAGATCCTTTAAAAAAATTTTTTTTTGTTTTTGTTCCCTGGCTAGGAGCTCCGAGGGTCACCAATGGTGAGATTTTGTGTATGCGATCGTTTTTGCCCACCGTGACGGTAGCCACATTCTGAATTTTTTGGGATTTTTTTTTTGATTTGATGGAGAATATTTTGTTTTGACCTTATTTTTTTTTTATCAAAAGTTATGCTTTTTCTTACAACAGGTAATTACCATTATCATTGAACATAGAGAAATTCACAACATAATCTTCATTTTTGAAAGAGGGTGTCGTGACTTATAAAGTCAGCATTTTTGTGTAACAGATGTCTAACTTGCATGCATCTCTTGCAGCTAGCAGAGCCATCCATTGTTCTGTGGGCATTGTTTATTGTAGAATAGAATATCTGTTTTGCTGCTAGTTCCTGGTTTTCTATTTTAGATCCACTTGTTACTAGAAGTGCTCATGAGAATAGAAAACACTTTTTTTTCATCATGGCTTCTTTTCAAGTGTGATGAGCCTACCCAGGGCAAAGTCATGCTGTTGTCACTAGCTGTGGTCTTCTGACATACAGAAGCTGAGTATCTTTTTAGGTTCACCAAATAATGTAGGACTTAACTAAACTAAAGCATAGTTTTTGGGGGGTTCACAAAATTATGTAGGGGGACTTTTAAGAGAAGGTGAGTGTTTTATCAGGTTCACCAAAATTTTAATTAATGCAGGTTATGTTCAGTTATCAGATAGACAAAGAACCACACTTACTCACTCACATATTGATCAGTTATCAGATAGACAAAGAACCACACTTAATATTGTTAATGATCTTTTTAGTTTCTTTTTCTCTCTCAGATTGCCTGAGGTGGAGTTAATAGCTAGGAAAAGTGACCATGAAACTGCTGAAGTCTTCTGTATGTAGTTTTATCTGAACAATGCATCCTTATTCTAGCTAGAATTTGAGTGTGAGACCAGAAAACATGTCTGAACTGGATTGTTGTTGTTTGTGGGAAGTGCTTTTGAAAATATTTCCTTTTTTTCCTGCCTCATCTTCTGTGCTGTACCTGCCCTGCTGTTCCCATGCTGCTTGTTCTGTCTGATCAAATCACCTTGGTCCCACACAGACTCATCATGTTGTATCCTCAGGACCAGAAGTTCACAAGGTGCTTATCACTGTTAGTCCACCCAGAAGCCAGAGTGTAGGGCATATCTGTGATGTTTAGCGGTACCAACTCTGATCCAGCGTTTGCACTTACAAAGCCCCCTCCTAGAATACAGCATTCACATAGTCGCATTATCAGACTGAGTGAGCTGTCTAGCTTGTGTGGCAACTATCATGATGTCCCTCTAGATGACCACCTCCCATGAACATCTAGATCCAAAATGTTTTAACATAAACTCATTGCAATTGTGGAAAAATGTTCAGGAAACTGAAGCTTGAGGTTACTTATAAGGCCAGAATAACAGGGGCTATGATACCAGGAATAAGGGAGTGTCATATTGGAATCTGTTAGAGCAAAGGGGAATGTGTGGGACTGTTGTGTTGGAATATGTTGGAGCAAAGGGGAATGTGTGGGACTGTTGTGTTGGAATATGTTGGAGCAAAGGGGAATGTGTGGGACTGTTGTGTTGGAGTATGTTAGTGTAGAGCAAAGGGGAATGTGTGGGACTGTTGTGTTGGAGTATGTTAGAGAAAAGGGGAATATATGGGACTTTTGTGTTGGAGTAGGTTAGAGCAAAGGGGAATGTGTGGGACTGTTGTGTTGGAGTATGTCAGTGTAGAGCAAAGGGGATTATGTGGGACTGTTGTGTTGGAGTATGTTAGAGAAAAGGGAATATATGGGACTTTTGTGTTGGAGTAGGTTAGAGCAAAGGGGAATGTGTGGGACTGTTGTGTTGGAATATGTTGGAGCAAAGGGAATGTGTGGGACTGTTGTGTTGGAGTATGTTAGAGAAAAGGGGAATATATGGGACTTTTGTGTTGGAGTAGGTTAGAGCAAAGGGGAATGTGTGGGACTGTTGTGTTGGAATATGTTGGAGCAAAGGGGAATGTGTGGGACTGTTGTGTTGGAGTATGTTAGAGAAAAGGGGAATATATGGGACTTTTGTGTTGGAGTAGGTTAGAGCAAAGGGGAATGTGTGGGACTGTTGTGTTGGAATATGTTGGAGCAAAGGGGAATGTGTGGGACTGTTGTGTTGGAGTATGTTAGAAAAAAGGGGATTATGTGGGACTGTTGTGTTGGAGTAGGTTAGAGCAAAGGGGAATGTGTGGGACTGTTGTGTTGGAGTATGTTAGTGTAGAGCAAAGGGGATTATGTGGGACTGTTGTGTTGGAGTAGGTTAGAGAAAAGGGGAATATATGGGACTTTTGTGTTGGAGTAGGTTAGAGCAAAGGAGAATGTGTGGGACTGTTGTGTTGGAATATGTTGGAGCAAAGGGGAATGTGTGGGACTGTTGTGTTGGAGTATGTTAGTGTAGAGCAAAGGGGATTATGTGGGACTTTTGTGTTGGAGTATGTTAGAGAAAAGGGGATTATGTGGGACTTTTGTGTTGGAGTAGGTAAGAGCAAAGGGGAATGTGTGGGACTGTTGTGTTGGAGTATGTCAGAGAAAAGGGGAATGTGTGGGACTGTTGTGTTGGAGTATGTTAGAGAAAAGGGGAATATATGGGACTTTTGTGTTGGAGTAGGTTAGAGCAAAGGGGAATGTGTGGGACTGTTGTGTTGGAGTATGTCAGAGAAAAGGGGAATGTGTGGGACTGTTGTGTTGGAGTATGTCAGAGAAAAGGGGAATGTGTGGGACTGTTGTGTTGGAGTATGTTAGAGAAAAGGGGAATATATGGGACTTTTGTGTTGGAGTAGGTTAGAGCAAAGGGGAATGTGTGGGACTGTTGTGTTGGAGTATGTCAGAGAAAAGGGGAATGTGTGGGACTGTTGTGTTGGAGTATGTCAGAGAAAAGGGGAATGTGTGGGACTGTTGTGTTGGAGTATGTCAGAGAAAAGGGGAACGTGTGGAACTGTTGTGTTGGAGTATGTCAGAGAAAAGGGGAATGTGTGGGACTGTTGTGTTGGTGTGTGTTTCAGCAAGGGGGTACATGGGAGTGTTGTGTTGGTGATTGTTTCAGCAAAAGGGAGTACATGGGAGTGTTGTGTTGATGTGTGTTTCAGCAAGGGGGAGTACATGGGAGTATAGTGTTGGTGTATATTTCAGCAAAGGGAGTACATGGGAGTATAGTGTTGGTGTATATTTCAGCAAGGGGGAGTACAGTGGGAGTGTTGTGTTGGAGTGTGTTTCAGCAAGGGGAGTACAGTGGGAGTGTTGTGTTGGAGTGTGTGTTTCAGCAAAAGGGAGTGCATGGTAGTATTGTGTTGATGTGTGTCTCAGCAAGGGGGAGTACATGGGGGAGTATAGTGTTGGTGTTTGTTTCAGCAAGGGGGAGTACATAGGAGTGTTGTGTTGGAGTAAGTTTCAGCAAGGGGGAGTACATGGGAGTGTTGTGTTGGTGTGTGTTTCAGCAAGGGGGAGTACATGGGAGTGTTGTGTTGGTGTGTGTTTCAGCAAGGGGGAGTACATGGGAGTGTTGTGTTGGTGTGTGTGTTTCAGCAAGGGGGAGCGTGTGGAACGCAGCAAAATTCAGGCGCCAGTGAACTACGAGGACCGCTCCTCTTGGATCAGCGCTGTTCCCCTGAGGGTGCTGAGGTAGGTCAGTGTGAGTGTAGTGCAGTGCAGCACAGAGCATGATACACAACAATACAGCTCAGTACAGAACATGGTACAGCTCAGCACAGAGCAATACAGCTCAGCACAGAGCACAATATAGAACAGTACAGCTCAGCACAGAGCAATACAGCTCAGTGTAGAGCACAATACAGCTCAGCACAGAGCAATATGGATCAGTGCAGAGCACGATACAGAGCAATGCACCTCTGTGCAGAGCGTGATACAGAGCAATACAGCTCAGCACAGAGCACAATACAGAGCAATACAGCTCAGCACAGAGCACAATACAGAGCAATACAGCTCAGCACAGAGCACAATACAGAGCAATACAGAGCAGTACAGCTCAGCACAGAGCAGTACAGCTCAGCACAGAGCAATACAGCTCAGCACAGAGCAATACAGCTCAGCACAGAGCACAATATAGAACAGTACAGCTCAGCACAGAGCAATACAGCTCAGTGTAGAGCACAATACAGCTCAGCACAGAGCACAATACAGAGCAATACAGCTCAGCACAGAGCACGATACAGAGCAGTACAGCTCAGCACAGAGCAATACAGCTCAGCACAGAGCATACTACAGAGCAATACAGTTCAGCACAGAGCAATACAGCTCAGCACAGAGCAATACAGCACAGCACAGAGTACAAAACAAAGCCTGACCTTTCCCATCTCCTGGCTTGACCTTTTTAAAAAAAAATCCCTGTACCTAACGGTTTCCATCTCCCTGACCTTTTTGGTCTCCTGTCTCCCTGCCTGACCTTTTTGGTTTCCTGTCTCCCTGCCTGACCTTTTTGGTTTCCTGTCTCCCTGCCTGACCTTTTATCAGTCACCTTGCCTGACCTTTCTGGTCTCCTGTCTCCCCAACTGACCTTTTTGGTCTCCTGTCTCCCCAACTGACCTTTTTGGTCTCCTGTCTCCCTGCCTTACCTTTTCTTTCTCCCTGCCTTACCTTTTCTTTCTCCCTGCCTGACCTTTTCTTTCTCCCTGCCTGACCTTTTCTTTCTCCCTGCCTGACCTTTTCTTTCTCCCTGCCTGACCTTTTCTTTCTCCCTGCCTGACCTTTTCTGTCTCCCTGCCTGACTTTCTGTCTCCCTGCCTGACTTTCTGTCTCCCTGCTGACCTTTTCTGTCTCCCTGCCTGACTTTTTTGTCTCCCTGCCTGACCTTTTCTGTCTCCCTGCTGACCTTTTCTTTCTCCCTGCTGACATTTTCTGTCTCCCTGCCTGACCTTTTCTATCTCCCTGCCTGACGTTTTTTGTGTACCTGCTGACCTTTTCTGTCTCCCTGCTGACCTTTTCTGGCTCCCTGCCCGACCTTTTCTGTCTCCCTGCTGACCTTTTCTTTCTCCCTGCCTGAACTTTTCTCACCCCATAGAGGGTAGTATCTAATTTGCATACAGCTGTGGATGTACTCAAGGCTAGGCTGCACAGTCACCTGTCCACAAGAGACCAGTGTTAGATCATGCTTCACTTGACTTTGTGGACGGAGCCAATGCTGTGTGCTATGTATGATGGGTGCTATGCTGTGTGTGACTGTAGAATAGGAGCCCTAGTCAGTGCGTATAGATGGATGTGTTGTTGATGTGACCGTGACAGTTGTGTCTTTCAGCTACTGTGCCATTCACACCTTTGGACGTCGCATGGTCTACCCTGGGGCCACTTCTTTGATGCAGTTGCTTGTCGGTCAGTTTGCTTTCTTCTTTTTTCTTTTTCTTTTCTTCTGCCCCATCCTCTTTTCTTTTATCTTTTTTTTAAATAATGTTTTTGCTTTTTTAAATTTTTTTTTTAGTCCTGTTGGTATATATTTTATTGTTGTTTTTGTGTGTATTTGTGTCTGGATGTCTCTCTCTATCTATCTGTCTATCTATCTGTCTATCTTTCAATATATATATGTAAAATAAATGTACCATATTCATCCCCTACCACACAATTTATAACTGTTTTCACCCAATGGACACACAGGCACAGGCATGTTCACACACACACAGACACACACACCCACACACTCACACATACACACACTAACACTCACACACAGGGAAAGAGAGCGAGAGAGGGAGATATTTATTTTTATTTATATATATATACATATATATATATATATATATATATATATGTATATGTGTATATATATATATATATATATATATATATATATATATATATATATATATATATATATATGTATATATATATATGTATATGTATTTATATATATTTATATATGTATTTATATATATACATGTATACTAGTGAACCAGGTAAAGTATGTTAGATTAACCCTTTGACTGCCCATATAAAGAACCAGAACCTGAATCTGCTCTGCCAAAGGACTTTTGCCCAAATGGGGTAATAATTCACCAAAAAATCTAGCATCTAAACTACCAACAACTTGATATTGACATGTGTACAACTTTTGCACAGAATTAAATTCTGCATTAAACCAAACTAGTTTGAAGGCCAAGTTGGAATTTATAAACATGCCTGAATCATCCAAAAATAAAGAAATAAAAAATAAAAAACTGCTCCAGTCAGCCAACGAAACTGAAGAAAAAACAGACTTTCCGTCCACGCAACGGGATTTCCCAACCATATATGGGTAGAGGGAATCCCACACAAGCTTGAAATATCAATTGTTTTGGAATAGACCTTAAAACGAAGTTAGGAAAATTCGGGAAAATCGGTGCACGTCATATGACGTGGTAAGGCACTGGGAGTGCACTATCAGTAGCACGTCATATGACGTGCTAAGGCAGTCAACGGGTTAAACATGAATTTTACCCTGAAAATTCTGTTCTTTTGTTGTGTACAGGAGGCATGCTGAACCAGGGGCGGGCCAGTCTCATTGAAGAGGTAGGATCAGTATGATGATTTAATGCACACAGTAGATTTGTATCTTTTGAGATTATGATTCGTATCAATATGCCTGTCAGTATTGTAATTACCTTTAATGGGATGATGAAAGTGTTTTTGACTTGACTTGACTAGATTTGACCGGTTTGTTTAGCATTGTGATTTCATTTGCGCAACTGGTATACATGTCTGTTGTTCCACACTTTGTCATTTCATATTTTCCACTGTATAGGATTACTGAAGTGAGTTTTTGTAAGGTACGTTAAGTAATCATTCAGTAAAGCTAAAAAATCCTTAGTTATAATGCATCAGTATTTTTAACTGTCTCAGTGAAATTTTACATTGAAAACTCAAAATCGTCTCAATCTTTGCATGAATTGGAAGACATAGATTTGAGTTTGAACAAAGCAAACAAGTCTGCTGTTCAAGGAAAAATCCTGTGTGGGTGGAGAAAAGTTTGAAAAAGTTTTTTTTTTTTTAAGCTGATGTTCTATGTTAAAGACAGTGAGATAATATCTGCGTGTTGGTATTCGTGACTATTTTAACTGCAGAGTCTTCCCAAACAGGCAGGGCTTTCTCCCCCCCTTTTTTTTTTTCAAATGATGAATTTAAAGAAATTTGTAATATTCTTTTTGTAAATAAGATGCAGTATTCAAATTACGCATACTATGCATAATTGAATATTGACATTTCTCTTTCTAGCCATGTCTTCCTGTCTTTAAAGTAATAAAAAAAAAAGAAAAGAAAAAGAAAATGTATACGTGCCCACATACATGTATGGCCTCACCCACACTCTTGGCATGCCACTTTTTGGATGTTACTGATTCTTGAAGTAAGGTCAGTACACCAGCATGGAGAAGTATGTATGCTTTTACTGAAAAGGATGTTACCTCGCTATTTTCATTGAAACGTTTTTATTTATTTATTTATTTATTTATTTTATAAGGAGGATAATGGAATATAAAAGTATGGTATTACCTCACTGTTAACATTGAAAGGTATTTATTTATCTGTTTATTCTTTTATATCAAGGATAATGGAATAAGCACTCGTGTGCTTTTTTTACATCCAGTCCCCGTGTGTATTGTAAATTTTGTCATCTGTTCCCTCCAGCACATGATGGCCTACTCTTTTGAAAAGCGGGACAGGATTTAACGTGTGCGCAAGATGTTCTGCGTGCGTTCGCACACGGGGCCACGGTTTATAGTCGGCACTAACACCTTGCGCACTATGCTGTGACTAAACATGTGGGATAGATCACCACCACACAGTCAGTCTCTGCAGTATCAGCTGATGGTGGCTCACACCCCTTGTTGCCAGCCTGAAGCCAGCCTTCCCCTTGTTTTGTGTAGTTATTTTATTCTTTTATATCAAGGATAATGGAATAAGCACTTGTGTGCTTTTTTTTATATCCAGTCCCCGTGTGTATGCAGTTTTGTAAATTTTGTCATCTGTTCCCGCCGGCACACGATGGCCTACTCTTACGAAAAACGAAACAGGATTTAACGGGGCCTCGGTTTATAGTCTCATCCGAAGGACTTCTGGGGGGAGTGGAGTCTGCACTGATGTTAACTCCTAGGGAAGAATCCCCTTGAATGGGAATCAAACCCGGGTCGTCAAATTGCGAGCACAATGTTCTGAATGTGTGTGTGTGTGTGTGTGTGTGTGTGTGGTGTGCAGAAAAGGGACAGCGTGCCAAACTGCTGACAGAGGACAACAACCACATTGACACCATGTTTGTCAACAGACGCAGACCTGGCAACCCTCACAGCAACGGAAATACTCTGGTAAATTGTTTGCTTTCTTCTTCTTTTTTTTTTTTTCAAAATTTTAAATAATTTTTGTGGTTTTAAAAAAAATATTTTTTAGTACTCAAGAGCTCTGAGGTTCTTCTCCAATGGGGAGATTTTTGGTACACCACTGTTTGCCCATAGGCCGCCGCTGTAGTCTAGTGGTTTAGGGCGTTGGACTCGTAATCTAAAGGTTGCGGGTTCGATCCCAGCTTTCGGCTATGGCGTTGTGCCCTTGGAAAAGGCACTTTACGGCTATTTTCTCACCCCACCCAGGTGTAAAAGGGGGTACCAACCTTGTGTTGGGGGTTAACCCTGCGATAGACTGGCGTCCTATCCAGGGGGGAGTCTATGACTCTCAGTCGCTTAACGCCACAGAAACTGGGATAAGCACCGGCCTGATGAGCCTTAGGCTCGGGACAGACTTTAACCTTTTTTTAACTGTTTTCCCACCAATCAAGGTAGCCTCATTCTGTCTTCAGGGATGTGTCTAAACGCAACACCAGTGTGCGTGTGGTTTTAAATTTTGTCACTCAGTTCTAACCAACATGCATGGCCCACTCTTCCAAAAGTGCATCGGGCTTTAACATGTGTGCAAGATGTTCTGCGTACAGTCGTTACATGGGACCAAAAGATTTTTTTGGGGGGAGTGGAGTTGGTTAACTCCAGAGGAAAAAATATCTCAGTGGTGGCTTGAACCTACACTATGCATCAGGTTGTGAGCTCAATGCTCAAACCACTTGGCCGTCCTGCCCCACCATTAACCCTCTTGCATTCGGATTCTCTGAACACAAATTGCCCCTAGATTTCACATTCTTTCACAAAATCAGGTCAGGCACACATGCTCGCTAGCCTTTTCCTCCTTCTAAGTACATACCAGCAGCTACAATTACTTCCAGACTCTCAACAGGGTTTTCTACCTCTAGCCTTATAGAGCTTTGACATGTGGTAGCAATTATGATGGTCACAGCATGATGGAAATCACTGTGTAAATCCTGGCAAATCTGGTTCAGGATTTGGGGGGGGGGGCAATTATTCAATCCTGGCAATCCCGGTTTGGGACTAAGAGGGTTAACTAAAGTGGCCTGGATGGGGGAAAATGTCCTGATAGAGTGTAATGCAGGGGACAAAGTAAGGTAGCTAAAATCTTGGGCTTTTGTATCATCAGATGAAGTGTGATGAATATTCATTACTACTTCCATTGTGTGTTGTAAAGCAGCGAGGGAGAGGAGTGGGCGCCACGCTCAATATGCTGGCCCCTAGAGAAGCTGAGGTCTCTGATGCCTTGCTCCCCTATGACCACATAGGTTATGGATACCTTTACCTTTACCGTTTACCTTTTACTGCCATTATTGACAGGGTGAAGTGAAAGCAGTGTGGGTGGTGTGCCAGCTAGAACACTGAGGGGGTTTTGTCTGTAGTCGTATCCATCTGTTCTGAAGGGGTGGATTGAAACAGTGCAGGGCAGGACTGTGACTCTGCCTTTATCTACAGCACAAGACATACTCCTCAACGCTCTGTGTGTGTGTGCTGTGTGCGTGTGGTGTGCGTGTGTGGTGTGTTGTGTGTGTGTGTGTGTGTGTGTGTGGTGTGTTGTTGTGTGTGCGTGTGTGTGTGTGTGTGTGGTGTGTGTGTGCGTGTGTGTGTGTGTGTGTGTGTGTGTGTGTGTGTGTGTGTGTGTGCGTGCGCGTGTGTGTATGAGTGTGTGCGTGTGTGTATGAGTGTGTGCGTGCATGCGTGCATGCATGTGTGTGTGTGTGTGTGTGTGCGTGTGCACATGCCAGGTGATATGCTGTGAAGGGAATGCAGGCTTCTACGAGATGGGCTGCTCAGGGACCCCCCTGGAGTGCGGCTACTCTGTGCTGGGCTGGAACCATCCAGGCTTTGGAGGCAGCTCTGTGAGTAGGATCTTTACTTTTAGTTCACAACCATTGAACAGTTACATGTGTGAATGCCCAGTGCCTCCCTGAATGCTCAGTGCCTCGTTCATTGCTCAGTGCCTCACTCAATACTCAAAGATATAAAGATTATTCAAAATGCCTCATCAATGCCTTACTCAATACTCATGCCTCCTGAATGCCATGCTCACTCAATACTCAAGATATAAAGATTATTCAAAGCCCATTCAATGCCTTACTCAATACTCAGTGCTCCCTGAATGCTCAGTGCCTCACTCAATACTCAAGATATAAGATATTCAAAGATGCCTCATTCAGCTTACTAATACTCAGTGCCTCCCTGATCTCGTGCCTCACTCAGTGCTCAGTGCCTCACTCAATACTCCAAGATATAAAGATTATTCAAAGATGCCTCATTCAATGCCTTACTCAATACTCAGTGCCTCCCTGAATGTCAGTGCCTCACTCATGCTCATGCCTCACTCAATACTCCAAGATATAAAGATTATTCAAAGATGCTCATCAATGCTTACTCAATACTCAGCTCCCTGAATGCTCAGTGCCTCACTCAATACTCATAGCTCAGAAATGATGAGCGGCATCAGAGCCCCAGAAGGGGAAGCAACTTCGGAATATGCAGCACTATTTTTTTTTTTTACTGAAAATTAATATGGGATAGATCTCCTCTCTCTCCTCCTCGTCTTACCTTGTAACTTCTGCATGGTTATTGGGCAGGACAGCTGAGAATTCATGCGAGGTTGAGCTTGAAATGGAAGTGCTTTGTACCTTTCGTATGGAAAAGAAAATGTGTTGCATATATTTTTTACCGTCTATCTGATTTTTTTTTTTTTGTGGGGTTGGGATGGGGTGGGGACGGTGATGGAGTATTTATGTATGTGTACTGAAGATGTACAGAATTGTATCATGTCTAATGATATAGATTGCATAGAGCTACATGTGTGTGTTGCTTAGTTTAGTTTAGTTTAGTTTAGTTTTTTTTAGTTTAGTTTATTCTTTTATATCGAGGATAATGGAATAAGCACATGTGCTTTTTTTCTTCCAGTCCCGTTTGTGTGCAATATTGTCAATTTTGTCACCTGTTCCCACCGGCAGACAATGGCCTACTTTTACGAAAAGCGGAACAGAATTTAACGTGTGCGCAAGATGTTCTGCGTGCGTTCGCACATGCTCGGTTTAAAGTCTCATTCGAAAGACATTTGGGGAGAGTGGAGTCAGCATGATGTTAACTCCAGGGGAAAAATCCACTCCAATGGGAGTCGAACTCGGGTCGTCAAATTGCCAGCGCAATGTTCTGACCACTAGGCTATCCTGTGATGGAGTATGTATGTGTACTGAAGATCTACAGAATTGTATCATGCCTAATGTTATAGATTGCATAGAGCTACATGTAGGTGTTGTTTTTGAATTGTCTGTTGCTGATCTTCCCTCTGCATCCCCATGGTTTCAACTGATGTTTTCCTCCTCCTCTTTTATCTTAAGTCTTGTGGACAGTAGTTCTGAAACAGTTGGTTTGATCAGAAATTCAGGTTTTGGAAGACTTAAGAGGGAACTTGTTACAGTAGGTTTTCAAAGCAGATAATCTTTTTCTTTTAGTCTTTTATTTCAAGGATAATCATAATGGAATAAGCATTCATGTGCTTTTAAAAATTTTTTTTTTACATCCAGTTCCCATGTGTATGCAGTTTTGTAAATTTTGTCATCCATTCCCACCACCACACAATGGCCTACTCTTCCGAAAAGCAGGTTTTATTTGACATGTGCGCAAGATGTTCTGCGTGCATTCGGACACTGGACCTTGGTTTATAGTCTCTTTCAAAGGACTTTTGGGGGAGGGAGTAGAGTCAGCACTGATGTTAATTCCAGAGGAAAAAAATCCTCTTGAGCGAGTTCAAACACGGGTCAACAGACCACAAACACATCACTCTAACCACCAGGCTATCTTCTTTTTTTTAAATTTTTTTTTTAAAATTACTTTTTAAATTATTATTTCTTTTATTCTTTTATATCAAGGATAATGGGATAAACACTCATGTGCTTTTTTTTTTTTCATCCAGTCCCCCCGTGTGTATATGCAGTTGTGTAAATATTGTCCTCTGTTCCCACCCGCACACAATGGCCTCCTACTCTTACAAAAAGCAGAGTCCCCTCACCCCCCCCCCCCCCCCGCCGAAGATAGGAGATGGGTGGTGTCACAGAAATCACTGTGGTTTCCTCTGTGTGTGAACCGGACAGGGAGTGCCGTTCCCTGAATCGGAGCAGAAGGCCATTGACGCGTGATGCAGTACGCCATCTATGGTCTGGGGTTCCAGCCTGGGGACATCGTGCTCTTCGCCTGGTCCATCGGGGGATACAGCGCCACCTGGGCCGCCATGAACTACCCTGACGTCAAATACGTGGTCAGTGATCGGGGGCAAACTCTTTGTATTCAAAGTTTTTTAGACTTCACTTAAATTGTGTTGCCCATGAAATATAGAAATTATAATTCATAAACTACGTCTGAATGCTTGGAAAACTAAATATTCAAAAAAATTTTTTTGCATTTGTTCTGCTATTATATCATTCCCATCATATATTGTTTGATTGCCCTGTGCTCATTGCCTCGTACAAAAAGCAAAGGGATAGATTTAAGAAAAAAATATGGAAATATCCAAAGTGATCTGTATGATTCCAAGTCGCATGTCCTAGTATCAGTTGCAGAAAGTATTTGCCAGTCACCAGTGGCAGTGGCTATGCCTTCTTTTTCACTTTATTTTCATACCATATTAAGTAATGGCAGATTTCTCTGCATGAAATTTAGACTGCTCTCCCTGGGAGAACGTGGCGCCACAAGAGCAGCGCCTACCCATTAGTTGTTTTTTTTTTCCTGTCTGCAGCTGTATTTGTTTCCCTATCAGAGTGGCTTTTTTCAACAGAATTTTGCCAGGGACAAACTTCTTGTTGCCATGGGTTCTTTTATGTGCGCTGAATAATTGTGTGTAACACACGGGACCTTGGTTTATTGTCTCATCCAAAAGACTAGCACCCAGACCACCACTCATGGTCTAATCGATTGGGGGGGAAAGTTTCAGGCCCATATGGGGATCCAATCAATGCACACTCTCAACCCGGACTTTTGGCCTTCTAGGCAGGCACGTTACTTCTAGACCACCGATTCTTTGGCCACATCAGTCCTGTGTGGATGAACATTTTGAGTGGCTCAGCAGACCAATGCATGCATGACAGTCTCTGACACAGTGGTGACAATACCACACTACTACTAATGGTAGCAATATAGATGTTGAAGGTGTTTGTTGACTGCTGCTGCTGCTGCTGATGATGATGTTAATGGTAGCAGTATAGATGATGAAGATGTTGAAGATGACTGGTGCTGATGATGATGATGTAAATGGTAGCAGTATAGATGATGAAGATGTTGAAGATGACTGTTGACTGGTGCTGATGCTGATAATGATGTTAATAGTAGCAGTATAGATGATGAAGATGTTGAAGGTGTTTGTTGACTGGTGCTGCTGCTGCTGCTGATGTTAATGGTAGCAGTATAGATGATGAAGATGTTGAAGGTGTTTGTTGACTGGTGCTGCTGCTGCTGCTGATGTTAATGGTAGCAGTATAGATGATGAAGATGTTGAAGATGATTGTTGACTGCTGCTCGCTGCTGATGTTAATGGTAGCAGTATAGATGATGAAGATTTTGAAGGTGTTTGTTGACTGGTCTGCTGCTGCTGCTGCTGATGTTAATGGTAGCAGTATAGATGATGAAGATGTTGAAGATGATTGTTGACTGGACTACTGCTGCTGCTGCTGATGTTAATGGTAGCAGTATAGATGATGAAGATTTGAAGATGATTGTTTGACTGGTGATGATGAATGTTAATGGTAGCAGTATAGATGATGAAGATTTTGAAGATGATTGTTGACTGGTGATGATGATGATGTTAATGGTAGCAGTATAGATGATGATGAGGATTGTTGACTGGTGCTGATGGTGATGTTAATTAAATGGTAGCGGCATAGATGATGAAGATGTTGAAGATGATCGTTGACTGGTGCTGCTGCTGCTGCTGCTGATGATGATGGTGGTTGGTGTTGCAGGTGTTGGATGCCACCTTCGATGATGTGGTTCCTCTGGCTCTGACCCAGATGCCTCAGTCCTGGAGTGAGTGCTGGCACCTTGCTCTGTGTGTGTGTGTGTGGTGTGTGTGTGTGTGTGTGTGTGTGTGTTGTGGTGTGTGTGTGTGTGTGTGGTGTGTTGGTGTGTGTGTGTGTGTGGTGTGTGTGGTTGTGTGTGTGTGTGTGTGTGTATGTGTGTGTGTGTGTGTGGGTATGTGGTGGTTGTGTGTGTGTGTGTGTGTGTGTGTGTGTGTGTGTGTGTGTGTGTGTGGTGTGTGTGTGTTTAGTGTGTGTGTGTGCGTGTTGTTTTAGTGTGTGTGCATGAGTGTGTGTTTTAGTGTGTGTGTGTGTGTGTCGTAGCATGCTGCTGCGTGCATGTTTATTGTGTGTGTGTGAAAGATGAAAAATAAGTGTGGGTAATGGTGCCTGTGCATGCAGGTCTGAGTTGATGCCTAAGAGACGCTGATCCAACTCTCCTGACAATTTTTGACTTGCAGGTCACATTGTGACCATGGCAATGCGAAACTACATGAACCTGAATCATTGCTGACCAGCTTTTACAGTGAGTCTGGGAAGCAAGAGATGGGTGGATGGGTGGGATAGATAGATGGAAGGTGGGAGGAGAAGGATGAAAAAAAAACAGAAGAGATGGATCGATATGGGTGAGGGAGGTGGGGGGGGGGAGAAAAGGATGGGGAGGGAGTGAATGGACGGATGGTGTGGGACAGAGGAAGAGATTGTGGAGGAAAGGAGGAGGAGAAGGAGGAGGATGGGAATGAATGATGGGTGGGTGTACGTAAGGAGGAAGGATGTGCATGAGAGGAAGGGAGAAGGAGAGGGGAGAGAGAGAAGAGAGAGGAGCAATGGCTGGATCGATTGATCGATCAGAAGAAATTTCCTCAGTCTGATTTTTGCGAGAGATTTTCACTACAGTGAACTACCTAAGTGTTTGCAGCATTTTTTCGTTGAGTATTTTTTTTTGGGGTAACAGAAAATTTATACGTTTCTTGATTGTTTCATCATTTCTTTTATAAAAAATTTTTCTTATGAATGTTGTGTTGTTGCTGTCTTCAATATTCTGATGTTCAGATAGTGCTGCTAATACCTATTCTGATTTCTAGATTTATGAGCGCCGGATAACCCTCGAAAAAAGCCAGGATTTTTGGAAGCCTTACCATCAAATCAAGTTGCATCAGCAAGAGATTGTTTAAGTTTATGAAAATGCAAGTATGTGAAAAAATTCTGTTCACGTAAATGAATCTTTAAAGAAAGCAAATTTGGGAAGAATTCAAGAAGAAATTTGATTTTGCAAAATTCTTGGATAAAAAATTGGTAACATAATCGTCCCAGTTTGAGGGAAGTCACTGGTCTAAATTCACCACTTTGTTAGTCTGCGTTACATCTCTAAGTCTTCACAAGAAAGCAGGTACAGAGTGAAACTTTGCACTCTAAAGAAGTATTGACAGCAAATTTGGGAGTTGTTTTGTCGAAACTCAAAAGCAGAAATCCAGAGAACTTATTGATAAAAGTGAGAAATATTCAACTTCAGCAAAGAAACGGGCAATGTTCCATGGGCTGTTATTGAAGTACTAGATGTTTTTGTGATCCTTTTTTCCCTCAGTACTGCCAATCCCGAATATATATATATTATATATTATTTATTTATTTATTATATTAAATTTATTGTTTGTATATAATATTATATTATTATCTTGATATAAATACAATATTACTCAAAACAAAAAAGGAAAAAAATAATTTTTTTGTTTTGTGCAGGTACCCAGGGCCTATCAAACTAATACGCCGCATCCGAGATGAAATCATCGCCACAGAGTGAGTACAGCTGATGGTGACTGGTGAAGGCATTGGGGGTGAGGGGAAGGCTGGGTCACTAAGGCAGGGGGAGAGAGAGAGAGAGAGTCAGAGACAGAGAGAGACAGAGAGGGAGACAGAGAGAGAAGTACTGTGATGATGGTGATGTGATCCATGTAGATCTATGTATCTATCAATCTATGTGAAAGCAGTAGGTGAGGAGACTGGTAAGGGCATGATGTCTTGAGGTTGTGTGGGGTTGTGGTCAGGCTGAACAGACAGACAAGACAGACATATATATATATATATATATATATATATATATATATATATATATATATATATATATATATATATATAAAAAATAAAAATAAAACGTGTGTGTGTGCGTCGTGCGTGTGTGTGTGTGTGTGTGTGTATGAGTATGTTTGGGGATGTGTGTGTATGTGTTTGGATGCGCGTTTGTGTTCGGATGCATGAGTGTGTGCACATGAGCATGTGTGTACACATGCATGCGTGAGTGCATGCATGCATGCATGCATGCACATATGCATGTGAGCGTATTGAGTATATACATACATACATATATGATTCAAATCTAGAATCTACAAGTAGTTCCATATGTGTGTGGTGTGGTTGCTGTGACAGAAAGACGGAGAACATGGCTTCTGTGCTGTCCTCCAACAGAGGCAACTTCCTTCTGCTCAGGATCCTGCAACACAGGTACATCAGTCAGGCCATCACCATGGGAGGAGGGGGCGGGTGTGTGTGTGTGTGTGTGTGGGGTGTTGCGTGCATGCATGTTTGTAGTTCTCTGTGTGTAATACTCAAAATATTTGCCATGACTGAAGGTGTGAGTCAGCATGTTTGATCATTAATAGGGGGTAGCTGTAATAGTAATGATAATAATGTACGGGCTGCACAGCTTTAAATCTTAAACATCCAATTTACATACACATGCACTTATCACTCAAACCGTTAACACACTTGGTTTGATTAACCTGAGTTTTATACTTACAAAACACACACACACACACACCACAAATACCTTCGAAACACACTTATCAAAACCACACACACCACACACACAAACCAGCAACACGCACGCAGAACATCTTGCGCACACGTTAAATCCTGTTCCGCTTTTCGTAAGAGTAGGCCATCGTGTGCCGGTGGGAACAGATGACAATATTTACAAAACTGCATACACACGGGGACCGGATGAAAAAAAGCACATGATTGCTTATTCTGTCTATCCTCGATATAAAAGAATAAATAAATAAATAAATAAATAAATAAATCAAACTAAATAAATGAAATAAAACACACACACACACGTACATGAAGGAGTCACCCAGTGCTTTTGCTGGCAGCAAATTGTTTGAAACAAGGGTTGGTTTGACCCCCCCGCCCCCTTTTTTTGGTTGTTTTTTTTATGGTCAGTATTCCTTTCCAGCTTAAACCTAGCATTTTTTCCCCTGTGGTGCAGGTACCCCAAGGTGGTGAATTCAGAGACAGTTCCCTGCTGGAAGATTTCCTCAGTGGTACCAGACAGTACCAAGGTACCCTCTTCTTCTTCTTTTCTTCTTCTTCTTTCTTCTTCTTTCTCTTCTTCTTCTTCTTCTTTGCATTCTTCTCTCTTTTGCATTCGCTTCCTCTCTTTGCATTCTTCTTGCTTCTCTTGCATTCTTCTCTTGCATTCTTCTCTTCTTCTTCTTCTTTGCATTCTTCTTCTCCTTCTTCTTCATCTCCTTCTTCATCTCTTCTTCTTCTTTTTCTTGTTCTTCTCCTTCTTTGCATTCTTCTTCTTGTTCCTCTTCTTCTTCATCTGCTTCTTCTTCTTCTTTGCATTCTTCTTCTTCTTCTTTGCATTCTTCTTCTTGTTCCTCTTCTTCTTCGTCTCCTTCTTCATCTGCTTCTTCTTTTCTTCTTTGCATTCTTCTTCTTCTTCTTTGCATTCTTCTTCTTGTTCTCTTCTTCTTGCTCTTCTTCTTGCTTCTTCTTCTTCTTCTTTGCATTCTTCTTCTTTGCATTCTTCTTCTTTGCTTCTCTCTTCTTTGCTTCTTCTTCTTTGCATATCTTCTTCTTTGCATTCTTCTTCTTTTGCATCTCTTCTTCTTTGCATTCCTTCTTCTTTGCATTCTTCTTCCTTGCATTCTTCTTCTTTGCATTCTTCTTCTTTGCATTCTTCTTTCATTCTTCTTCTTTGCATTCTTCTTCTTTGCATTCTTCTTCTTTGCATTCTTCTTCTCTGCATTCTTCTTCTTTGCATTCTTCTTCTTGTTCTTTCTTCTTCTTCTTCCCTTCTTCATTCTTCTTGCATTCTTCTTCTTGGCATTCTTCTTCTTTGCATTCTTCTTCTTGCATTCTTCTTCTTTGCATTCTTCTTCTTGCATTCTTCTTCTTTGCATTCTTCTTCTTTGCATTCTTCTTCTTTGCATTCTTCTTCTTCATTCCCTCTTTCAATTGCGACCCCTACTTCCAAAAGCTTTATACTTCCATTGCAACGACTGGCTTCTTCTTTAATCCTTTGCTTCTTCTTGTTATGCATCTTCCTACATACATTTCATCTCTTCCTTTCTTTCGTTATCCTCATATAAGATTTAATATACACTGCCAGGTGTGTTGTCTCATCAGGTCAAAGAGTCCATGACCCCATGACTTACCTACCTTGGTACAAAACAAACTTGTAATGCTACGATGGATCCCTGCCAAGTGTGGTATGCCTGAAAAAAAAACCCGAACAGGCTGATGAACTTGAAAGATAGGGGGCACAGACAGAACAGTGCGAAAGCAGCCTCACCTTCCATGAAAAGAAGACAGTCATCAAATCAGTGATGATAAGGATAATGATGATGGAAATGGTCATGAGCTTAACAGCATTGCTGAGATTGCGATAACAGTAATGATAATACCGATGGTAATGATAGAGAGATGAAAGCACTGATGGATTGTCAGGGGAACGGTATAGCCTAGTGGTCAGAACATGTGCTCGCAATTTGACGACCTGGGTTCGATTCCCGGTCGAGGGGATTTTTCCTCTGGAGTTAACATCAATGCTGACTCCACTCTCCCCAAAAGTCCTTCGGATGAGATTATAAACCAAGGCTCCGTGCGCGAATGCACACAGAACATCTTGCGCACAAGTTAAATCCTGTTCTGCTTTTGTAAGAGTAGGCCATGGTGTGCCAGTGGGAACAGATGACACGATTTACAAAAACTACATACACACTGGGACTGGTGTGAAAAAAGCTTATGAGTGCTTATTCCATTGTCCTGGATTTAAAAAAAGAATAAAATAAAATAATAATGAATAAATGAATAAAAAAATAAAGATAGGTATGGATGATGATGATGATGATGATAATGATGACATTGACACTAATGATGATGATGACATTGACACTGATAATGATGATGACGATGATGATGACATTGACACTAATGATGATGATGCTGATTCCAACAGACAAACTGCTGATGGAGCACCAGGTTGTGTTGGAGGAGTGTGATGCCAAACTGCGCAGTTACGCCGATATGTCCTCCACCTACCCCATGATGATAGGTAACCAACCCCCTTCACCACCATCCCCTCCTCCTCCTTCTCCTTCTCCTCTTCCTCCTCCTCTTTCTGTTCCTCCTCTTCCTCATCATCACACCATCATTGTCACCACCATCACCATGATCATTGTCATCATCACATCACCATCATGACACCACCCACCACCACCACCCACCACCACCATTGTTATCACCATCACCATCATCATCATCACATCACCGTCACTCATCATCATCACATATCATCATATCATCATCATCATCTCGCGTTGTCATTGTTATCATCATACATACACACACACACACGCAAACATCATCATCGCAGAACATCATCATCAGCACCCAGAACATCTTGCACACCTTAAACTTTCGCTTTCGCAAATAGGCCATTGTGGCCGTGGACAGAAGACAATTCGAAACTTAAGTGAACACTGGGTTGAAACTGATGAAATTTGTACACCCAGAAATTTGCCATATATGGAAAGGCTCACTTGTAAGCTAAAGTAAAGATTACTCATTCTGCACTGTTGCCTGGAAACAATCATTGCCGCCAAACTCATATTAAACTCCTAAACTTTTCTATACAAGTTGACCTGTTTTACACATATTGATGAATCTTATTTGTCGAAGGAATCTCATATAGTATCACATTTTTGATTCTCAAAAACATTTTTGGCCACTTGGACCCGTTCTCACCTATCACACGGGGACTGGATGAAAAAAAGCACACGAGTGCTTATTCCATTATCCTTGATATAAAAGAATAAAATAAAAAAAATGAATAAATAAACATACCCACTCATCCACACCTACACACACACAACATTACACATATCCCCCCCCTCACACACACACACACACACACACACACACACACACACACACACACACACACACACACACACACACACACACACACACACACACCACACACACACACACACACACACACACACACACTCCCCCTCCCACACACACACACTCACATTTTGCATGTATACAGAAGAAGAAAAAGTTTTGCTGTTTTCAATAGAAGTGCTGAGGCAGACTGCTTCTGTTCACTCACTGTGTTGTGATATCTTTCATTTTCTCACTCCTTCTCCTCTTGTCTGTCTGTCTGTTTTTTCTTCAGGGGAGGAAGACAGGCCGGCAGCTCAAAAACAGCTGGCCCTGTTCCTGGTGAGAAGTGTTTTGTGGCGTTATATGTATATCAATAACAAATTTGTGTGTGTGTAAATCATGTCACCTGTATAGTGGTGTAATGTGACACTCCATCACATAATGAGTCACTTTGCACCAGAGTCGATTTTAGTTATTGACATGTTATTCATCTGCAGTAAAATGGCTATACAATACAAAAAAAACGGATCGAAAATCGGACAATTTCATTAACAGTTTTTACAAGTTGAAATGGTAGACTGCTGTAAATGACAAAATGAGAAATTGACAAGTTTAAGCATCCTACTAGGTGGTTAGAATGAGGCTTGGGTATTTTTAAAACACGTTTAAAGGCAAAAGGATACAGAATCATGACTTGATATTTTATTTCAAGGTAATTATAATGACTACAGTTTTATAATCGTTCAAAATCTTAAAATCGACAGCCTGACCCCTACCTGCCTAAAATGGCTCCTAGCAGAAAAGTGGGTCAGGTGCTAAGTGACTCATTTCATAGTGGAGTGTCACGAATAATGTGTTTTAATGATGGTGCTATGCATGCTTATGGCAAGATGTATCTACAGTGTAAAGGGGGGGAAGGGAAGTACATTGATAATTGAAAACATAACTAAATAAAAAGGAGGTAATGTTGGTCCTTTGACTTGACTACAATGACATTGTGTATTGACCACAGTTTTTTAAGGTAAGGTATAGGGCAGCAGAAGGAAAAAGAGGCACACCACTAACATCCTATACTGCCAACATCACTGAGATCAGTGGTCTGGGGGGGGGTTACAGAAGACTGTAGAACTCTGTAGAGACAGAGAGAGAGGTGGCAAACCCTGGTGGCTTTGTGTGGAGCTCCTACTGTTGACAACGGTGATGGAGACAGTTGAGTTGAGTTAAACTGAGGTTAGAACCTGGTTTAAACCCTCTTAGTCCCGATTCGGGATTTGCCGGGATTGAATAATTACCCCCCCCCCTAAGTCCTGATCTGGGATTTGCCGGGATTTACACACGGTTGGTTTCCATCACGCTGTGACCATCACTAATTGCTACCACATGTCAAAGCTCTATCAGGCTAGAAGGAGAAACCCTGCTGAGAGCCTGGAAGTAATTATAGCTGCTGGTATGTACTTAGAAGGAGGAAAAGGCCAGCGAGCATGTATGCCTGACCTGATTTTGTGATGGAATGCGAAATTTAGGGGCAGTTTGTGTTCGGAGACACCGAATGCAAGAGGGTTAAAGAGGGCAGTGTGATTGACTGACCTTGCGTGCATTGTGTGTAATGTTTTCTGTTTGCGTGGGGGGTATTTTGATTTGTGTGAGCATGAGTGGGTGCATGTGTGTGTGTGTGTGTGTGTGTGTGTGTGTGTGTGTGTGTGTGAGTGTGTGTGTGAGTGTGTGTGATGTGTGTGTGTGTGTGTGTGTGTGTGTGTGTGTGTGTGTGTGTGTGTGTGTGTTATTTTTATATATATATATATATATAATATATATATATATATATATATATATATATATATATATATATATATATATATATTATATATGAATATGTATGTATGTATTTGTCTGTGTGTATGTACACATACATGCATGTATATACATGTGTGTGTGTGTTTGTTTCAGGCCTACAAGTACATGGAGGACTTTGATTCAACGCACTGCAGCCCACTACCCACGTCATACCTGTCCCCCATGGTCACCAGTGGGATAACTCTCTCCCAGTCACAATCCTCTTGATGGGAATGGTCCATTGTGGGGGGATTGGGGGGGGTGCTTCTGGTTGTTCTGTTTTGTTTTGTTTCTTTGGGTTTTGTGTTCATTTTTTCAGTTTTTGTTGACATTGTGTACTCCTGTTTTTTGAGTACAAGCAAGACTGGCTAAGTTTATTTTTGATACCATGTGTGTGTGTGTGTGTGTTGTGTGTGTGTGTGTGTGTGTGTGTGTGTCAGTGTGTTAGTGTGTGTGTGTGTTGTGTGAGAGAGTGTGCGTGCGGATAGTGCTTGTTTGTTGCATGCGTGCTGAGTGAAGGCATGAGAGAGAGAGAGTAGCTAGCTGGTGAGTTGTGTTTCCAGTCAGCTACTTCATAGTCATCTTTTTTTTAGTTATGTATGGAGGGGGGTGTGACTCAGTTTGGCTTGAACAAAGTTTTATGAGTTCCAGAACGAGTAGCGCCAATGTATGAAATGATGTGCTGACACAGGCTTGGAGGTTTAGGCTTGTTTTATGGGTTTTTGTTTTTTTTTTAAAGGGGGGGGGGGAAAGGCAGTACCTTAGAGAGTGTGTATACATCAGTAAAAATTTAAGGGTGATGGGGGTTGGCTTTATTTTAGCACTTTTGTGGATAAGTTCACCTGCAAAAATATTGATTTTGGGTACTGATATCAAGAATTCATGTGCAATGGGTTCAGAAGTAGAGTCATTCGGGTTTTTTTTGGAAGGGGGGGGGGGGGGGGGGGGGGGGGAGGAAGGGGAGGATGGGGGTGGGGAGGGGCTGATGGTGAGAGCCAAGATGAGACTAAACGGACGGGAAGCACAAACATGAAGTTGAAGTCTATGTAAAGTAGACGGTGCGGGACATGATTACAAGCATAAGGAGAGAAAGAAGCACATGATGCTACTTACTCGATAAGAGTGAGAGTTGTTGTGGGTTGCTGTCTGAAGAATAGAAGAACACTAGTAGCTTTCCCATCTGTGGCAGTGGTGGAGTGGTGACAATGGCGGATCTCAGCCTAATCAAACTCTCTGTGGGAAAGTGTGTTTGCCTGTTTCAATTAAAAAAATTTTTTTTTTATAGAGAAAAGGAAATGTATAGTGCAGTTCTGAGGGCTAATAATAGCAAGTCTTGCCTGGATTGAGGGGGCTTGGTTTCTGCACTTTTCCTCCTGCCCCCCTCCCCCCCCCCAACCATCTTTCTTTTCTCTGTTCTTAGCTTCAGGCATGTGTCAACAAAGACTGAGAGATATGTGTTTAGTCCGCCCTGAGTGTGTGTGTGTGTGTGTGTGTGTGTGTGTGTGTGTGTGTGTGTGTGTGTGTGTGTGTGTGAGATTGTGTGTGTGTGTGTGTGAGATTGTGTGTGTGTGTGTCTGATTGTGTGTGTGTGTGTGTGTGTGTGTGTGTTTTGTGTTTGTGTGTGTGTCTGATTGTGTGTGTGTGTGACTCTCTGTGTGCGTGTGTGTGTGTGTGTCTGATTGTGTGTGTGTGTGCGCGTGTGTGCGCGCTTGTGTGTCCATATGCGTCCATAATGATAGTCTGCCCAAATGGAGGTAGACAGACGAAACTTGCCTTGAAAGAAAATATTTGTTTTTAGAAGCTGGCACATAAGGAATTCATACCGTAACCATCTTACAAGATATTTTCAAGATTTTTTGGAGAGAAAAGAAATATTCATTACTGAAATGAGAAAAAAAAATTTCATTACTGAAAAGCGAGTTTGGTGTGATTTAAACTGGGATGAAGCCATATGAGCCAACACTATGGTCATAGTCTTCAACACACACACCAAGAAAAACACCGCATACTGCAAGTTTTCTCCTGACACACATAGCGTCTGTCTTGTCGTGTCGGTCCTTGTAAGCAGTCAGAAAAAGGCCAGAACTGAGCTTCCTTCAGTGTTGGGTATTTCTCTGTCTGTCTGTCTTCTGTCTGTCTGTCTCTCTGTCTGTCGTGTGTCTGTCCTTGTAAACATTCAGAAAAGGGCCAGAACTGAGCTTCCTTCCTTCAGCTGTTGGTGCTCTCTGTCTGTCTGTCTGTTTCTCTGTCTGTCTGTCTGTGTCGGTCCTTGTAAGCAGTCAGAAAAGGGCCAGAATTGAGCTTCCTTCAGCTGTTGGTATTTCTCTGTCTATCTGTCTGTCTGTCTGTTTCTCTGTCTGTCTGTCTCCCTGTCTCTCTGTCTGTCTTCCTCCCTGTCTATCTCTCTGTCTGTCTGCATGTTGGCATGATCTCTTGTGTTGCTCATTGCTTGATGTACACAGGGGAAAGGTTCTCTTGTCTGTCTGTCTGTCTCCTCCTCCCTCCCTCCCTCTCTCCTCTCTCTCTCTCTCTCTCTTCTCTGTCTCTCTCTCTGTCTGTCTGTCTCTCTCTCTGTGTCTCTCTCTGTCTCTCTATCTCTCTCTCTCTCTCTCTCTCTGTCTCTCTCTCTTCTCTCTGTCTCTTTCTAATGTCTTTCTCTTCTCTCTCTCTTCTTCTAATCTCTCTCTCTCTCTCTCTCTCTCTCTCTCTCTCCCCCCCCCCCTCCCCTCTCTCTCTCTCCCTCTCTCTCTCTTAGGACATGGCTTGCTTACTGGTGCTGGGGTGGAGGTCGCTGTTTGTAGTAGATGTGTGTGTGTAGAAAGAGTGAAAGAGGATCCCATGTGTTGCACAAACGCATTGAATAATTATTTTTTGTGGTCAGTTCCCCAAGTATCCCATGTGTTTCACAAACCCATCGGCTTATTTATGTTTTATGGTCAGCGCCTTCCACTCTGATGGTGTTTTGGTTTGGTTGTCTTTATTATTATTATTTTTTTTTTTTTTTTTTTTTTTTGGTAGGTGTCAGGAAGGAAAGTGTGTAAGATCAGTCGAGCACCTTTAATCCTGAGCTCTTTTTTTTTTTTTTTTTTGTAACTGTTGTTTAAGTAAAAAAACCAGTTTCCAAAATGTGGAATGCACAAAGAGCCAAATGAAAGCAAGGAATGAATATGTTTTGAGTTGTTGTTTTTTTTTTGGGGGGGGGGGGGGGGGAGGGGCTAGGGTAATGATGATGGGATTGATTGACAGAAAAGAAAGAAAGCACTGCCAAAAGATGGAGGAGGTATGAGGAAGAGAGGTGTTGTGGTGATGTGCTCAGAAAAGCAGTCGGTGTGGGGGATGCAATAGTCCCATGGGTAGAGCATTGCACTCCTGATCTGATACCTGGGTTTCAGCCACCACCAAGACACCTGTTCAAGGGGATATTTTCCTCTGGATTACATCAGTACTGACTCCATTCCCCTAAAAGTCCTTTGGATGAGACTATAAACCGAGGTCCCGTGTGCAAAGGCGTGCAGACCATATTGCGCATTTATCAAAACCTGTTCTGCCTTTAGGAAGAGAAGGCTGTTGTGTGTGCTAGTGGTAATGGATGACGACATTTACAAAACCACTTGCACACAGGGACTGAATGTAAAATAAGTATACGAGTGTGTATTCGTTATCCTCAAAAAAACCAAAAAAACCCAGAAACAGCCTGTCATAAAAAATGGCACTGTCCATGAATAACATCAGCTAGTTTTTTTTCTGGTTTTTTTTTTTTCAATCAAGAAGAGATGAAACTTTGACATTGCTTTTATATTTGATGTGATGAGGACCTCATGCCGATAGACAGATCATAGCAGAGTTCTCTGTGTGAAATTCTGGCCGTTTCCCCCGGGAAGAGCACATAGCCACTTTTAAAGCACAACCCCCCTCCTTCCCACCTCTCTTTTTCTTTTTAATAAGTGGTTCTCCAGTTTGCAAGTGTGCTTATGTTTCTGTGAGAGTGGATTCTTCTGAAATTTTTTGCCTTTAATTGCCATGATTTTTTTTTTTTTTTAACGTGGATTTGATGTATCTTGGTATTGCCATTATGAGAGGACAACATACAGGGCAGGACAGCTCAGTGGTCACAGCACTTGCTCTCCCCAAGCTAAGGTTAAGCAGGATTGGGCATGGTTACCAAGTGGATGGGTGACCATTCGTGCACCTTGGCTTCAAGCGCAGTCCCCAAGGTCACCCAACTGTAAACGGGTATCTGCTCTCTTTAGGGTGAGGGAAGGTAAAGCAGTGAGGGAGAGGAGATTGGAGCCACCCTCAATATGCTGGCTCCCAGAGAAGCCGAGGTTTCATCTACCTTTACCATACTCTTTGTCATGGAACCTTGGTTGGTTTATTGTCTTGTCCAAAAGACTAGCACCCAGACACCATTGCCTGATGGATAGGTGGATGAAGGAAAAGGTTTGTGTGTATAAAATATGTGTATGTGTGGTGCTTTGTTGTGCTGCCTTCTTAAGCGTGTATCAGTGTTTTGGTGGAAAAGTACCAAAGTTACAGCCCCATTGAACTGATATATAACCTATATATATATATATACATACATTTAAAAAAAACCCGGATCTCTTTGATGTTGACGCCATATTATGTTGTTGGTTTTATCGCTGTGGTTATTTCATATTTTTTTGTTCAAGTGAAAATGACCATGGTTTGTGTTGGAACGACCGGTTTGTGTGTGTATGGTGTTAAAAAGTGATGTGCTCGAGTTTGATATGACATACTTGTGTCAGAATGACAATGATGCAACAACAACAACACACACACACGGTTTAATGCTTTTGACAATTCACACGACCAATTCCTTGATCCTCAACATTCTCTCTCTGCTACCCCCTCTGTCTCTCTCTGTCTCTGTCTCTCTCCCTCTCTCTCTCTCTCTCTGTCTCTCTCTGTCTCTCTCTGTCTCTGTCTCTCTGTCTCTCTCTCTCTCTCTCTTCTCTCTCTCTTTCTGTTGCATAGTCATACGTCCTGATGTAGACGTGTTTATTTGTCAGGACGTGTTTATTTTGAACAACGTGAACAGCACACGGTTGTGGTAATACTGAAAAGTCTCGTGACGTTTTCTGTAAACACATCCATCTTACCCGACCTCTTTATATGTGCATTTTTGTTTTTGTTTTTTTGGTAACCACTGCACAACAGAAATGGGTTTCAGGATGGCCTGTCTTTTTAGTGTTATCTCTTATATTTCAACAATAAATACTCTGTGTATCCAGACTTGTGTTCCCTTCACCTTTTTGAAGTACGCTATTTTGTGTGTGTACTGTTTGTCTGATTATTATGTTGTAAACATAATATCATGCATAAGTTGTTTTGAAAACTGAATAAATAAAAGATCTTTCTTATATCTGGGGAAAAGTATTCATTAAAAAAAGATCATTTTCATATCAGGAAAAGTATTCATAAAAAGATAATTCTTATATTCATTAAAAAGATCATCTTGTATTTATTTGGGAAAGTTTTCATGAAAAGATCATTCTCAGTCATATTCATAAAAAAAAGATCATTCTCATATTTATATGGGAAAAGTATTCATAAAAAAGATTTGCATATCTGGAAATAAGTATTCAGGACAAGATCATTCTCATATCTGGGAAAGTATTCATGAAAAAAGATCATTTGCATATCTGGAAAAAAGTATTCAGAAAAAAGATCATTCGCATATTTGGGAAAAGTATTTAGGACAAAGTGATGTCTGAATGATAACAGGGGCTGAATTTTGTAGAAAAAGAAGAAAGGCAGTGACTGAAATTTATGTCAAAATCATCCAGGAAATAATAATAATAATACATGGAATTTATATAGCGCTAAATCTTGTAATGCAAACAAATCAAAGCGCTTGCATTCAAATCAGTCACACGCATGCAACCATTCACAAATGAATTAACAAATTAATCAGTGAATCAAAATTAACTGAACATTGTCTGTTTTATGAAACGCTTACAGACCCATTGACACTGGGGCAACAGCAAAATAAGAGGCTGTATGATGATCAGTGGCTTTCCCACTCATGGAATTCTGCTTTACAGCTTAGTCTTTAGTGATCAGCTATGACTGACTAGGAGGCTTGACTTGCACAGTTCTTATGTGCTGCAGCCCAGGGGCTAGTTGGCCTTTGGGGAACATCTCCAATGCTAACTGTCCATATGACTTGGCTGAGAGAGTGGGGATGTGCTGTGAGTAAGGCATCTCCACTATAATCAAATCTCTGCCCAATTGGAGGTCATCGTCAAACAAGATGGACAAACATGTAATATTTTTTCATGCAGCAGAATTTGGGGACTACATATTTACCCACAAATAGAAAAAGCCCATAGGTATGCCATAAAGCGCTTCTGAACATATTTATTCATTCATCAATATTGTTGTATATGGGAAAATCGGTAGATATGTTCTCTCTTTCTCTCCACACATTCATACTCTCCCTGTCTCTGTCTGTCTGTCTGTCTCTGTCTGTCTGTCTGTCTGTCTGTCTGTCTGTCTGTCTCTCTCTCTCTCCTCTCTCTCTCTCTCTCTCTCTCTCTCTCTCTCTCTCCACACATACACACATACACACATACACACTCTCTCTCTCTCTCTCTCTCTCTCTCTCTCTCTCTCTCTCTCTCTCTCCACACATACATTCATTCTCTCTCTCTCTCTCTCTCTCTCTCTCGCTCTCGCTCTCTCTCTCTCTCAGTACATTTTCTCTCTCTCTCTCTCTCTCTCTCTCTCTCTCCTCTCTCTCTCTCTCTCTCTCTCTCCTCTCCTCTCTCTCCTCTCTCTCCTCTCTCTCTCATATTGGACCCGTGTCATAATGCCTATGGTGGAGCTAGGTTCAATTCACCAGCCTAGGGAAGATTTCTGGTCTGGTCTGCAGTGGGTAGGCAAATCACTTCCACCACAGTTTGCTACTGGAGGTACTGGAGGCGGGCATCTGTACACTCATAAACTGCAAACCAAGAAACAAACAAACAGACAAAGCCAAAGTATAATTATCTGCAGATGTGGGAACAAGCGGCAGTGCACTACACTATACTAAATGTGACGCTCCACCACATAATGAGACGGAGTGCACATGAGGTCAATTTTTAGTTATTGACATGTTATTAATGGGCAATAAAGTGGCTATCAAATACAAAAAACAGATTGAAAATCGGACAATTCTGTGCAACATTATTACAAATTAAAATGATAAGACTGCAGGATGTGACAAAATGAGAAACAGGCAAGTTTATTTTAGTAACAGGTTGTCAGAATGAGTGCTTTGGTATTTTCAAAACACATTTAAAAGCAAAAGGAATAAAAATGATACCTTGATATTTCATTATAAGATAAATAAACAGATCTAGTTTAATAATCAATCAAAATCACAAAATTGACAACTTGACCCCCACCTGCCTTTAAATGCTCCTAGCGCAAAATTCGGTAATGTGCTAAGCGACTCATTTCGTGGTGGAGCGCCACAAATTGTTCTATACTAAAGTGTACTACGCGACATGACACGACACGGCACGGCACGGCACGGCATGGCACTGCACTACACTACACACGATACTACACTTCACTACACTACACTACACTACACTACACTACACTACGCTACGCTACGCTACGCTACACTACACTGGACTGGACTAGACTAAACTGTACTGTACTGTACTGTACTGTACTGCACTGCACTGCACTACACTGCACTGCACTGCACTGCACTGCACTGCACTGCACTACACTACAATACACTGGACTGGACTGGACTGGACTGTACTACACTACACTACACTACACTACACTACACTACACTACACTACACTACACTACACTACACTACACTACACTACACTACACAACACTGTACTGTACTGTACTGTACTAAACTGTACTGTACTGTACTACACTACACTACACTACACTGGACTGCACTACACTACACTACACTACACTACACTACACTACACTGCACTGGACTACACTACACTACACTACACTACACTACACTACACTACACTACACTACACTACACTACACCACACTACACTACATTACACTGTACTGTACTATACTGTACTGTACTGTACTAAACTGTACTAAACTATACTGTACTATACTACACTACACTGGACTGCACTTTACTAAACTA
>CM060345.1:20757570-20760070 GCA_030674155.1 Stramonita haemastoma
CATCATCACCACAATCTTCCTCTTAATCCAGTCCAATCATGGTATTTATAACCCTGCTGACCACTAAGGCCATTAGCATCATCATCATCCATAGCAATAATCATAATCACACCACCACCCACCACCACCACCACCACACACACATCATCACCATCATCACATCATCATCAACAACAATAGGAAGCTTAGCTATATTAAAGCTAATTATAAATAACACATTGACAAATAAATCCCGAAGTATGTATAGACCATCAATACAGATGGATAGAATTTGCAGGCAATGAAAAACCGTTGCATAGATCTTCCATTCAGGATTATTCTTTGATACCGCCAAAGCAGGCCACCCCCCCCCCCCCCCATCCCGCCACACCCCACTCCACTCACCATACCCCACCACACCCACACCACCCCACCCACACACACCACACCACACCCAATCAGATCCACTACACCATATCCCACCACACCACACCACACACCATACCACACATCACACACCATGTCACACCACACTACACTATACCATACCACATCACACCACACCTTGTCACACCACACTACACTATACCAACACATCACACCACACCATCACACCACACTACACTATACCATACCACACACACCACACCCACACACACTACCCAACCAACCACACTATACCATACCACACACCACCATACCATACCACACCACACTACACTATACCACACCACACTACACTATACCATACCACACACCACCATACCATACCACCACACTACACTAACACCACATACCACACACCACCATACCATACCACACCACACTACACTATACCACACCACACTACACATACCATACCACACACCACCATACCATACCACACCACACTACACTATACCACACCACACTACACTATACCACACCACACTACACTATACCATACCACACACCATCACACCACACCCGAACCACACCAAACCCCTCCACAACCACAACCTCACCACAACCACACCCCATCCTACCCCACCCCACCACACCTACCTCACCCCACCCCACCCTACCACACCACCACACCACAACCACACCCCACACCAAACACCACCACACCCCACCACACCCCACCACACAACCCCACCCCACCACACCCAACCACACCACACCCACACCCACCCCACCCCACGCCACACCCCACCCAGAGACCTCGCACGGAGAGGTGTCCTGTAGGGGCCAGTACCACACCCCACCACACCAAACACCCCCCCAACCCCACCCCACCCCAACCACACCCCACCCAGAGACCTCGCACGGAGAGGTGTCCTGCAGGGTCCAGTACCACACCCCACCACACCAAACACCCCCCAACCCCACCCCACCCCAACCCCACACCCCACGCCCCACCCCACCCAGAGACCTCGCACGGAGAGGTGTCCTGTAGGGGCCAGTACCACACCCCACCCACCCACACACACTACCCCCAACCCCACCCCACCCCAACCACACCCCACCCAGAGACCTCGCACGGAGAGGTGTCCTGCAGGGTCCAGTACCACACCCCACCACACCAAACACCCCCCAACCCCACCCCACCCCAACCCCACACCCCACGCCCCACCCCACCCAGAGACCTCGCACGGAGAGGTGTCCTGTAGGGGCCAGTACCACACCCCACCCACCCCACACACTACCCCCACCCCACCCCACCCCAACCCCAAACCCAACACCCCATCCCACACCCACCCAGAGACCTCGCACGGAGAGGTGTCCTGCAGGGTCCAGTTTTCCCGTGACTGGTTTGACGGTGAAGAGTTGGGGGTGGGTGGTTTTCACTTTGAAGAAGACAGGGTCCTCCTCCTCCTCGTTCTCCAGAACATCACACCCCACCCACCACACCACCCACACCTCACCACACCCCACCTCACCCCACCCCATCACACCATACCACACCCAACCACATCATACCACACCCACCTGTTCCACATTTCGTAAGAGTAGGCCATTGTGTGCCGGTGGGAACAGATGACATTTACAAAACTGCAGACACACGGGGACTGGATGTAAAAATAAAAAGCACAAGAGTGCTTAATCCATTATCTTCGATATAATAGAATAAAATGAAATAAAATAAAATAAAATAACCACACCTCACCCCTCCACACCACACACCACCTCACCACAACCCCACCCCACCACAACCACACCCCACCCCACACACTACCCCCACCCCACCACACCCCAACCACACCCCACCCCACACACCCAACCCAACCCCACCACAACCACACCCCACCCCACACCACAACCCAACCCCACCCCACCCCAACCCCACCCCCACCCCACACCCCACCCAGAGACCTCGCACGGAGAGGTGTCCTGCAGGGTCCAGTTTCCCCGTGACTGGTTTGACGGTGAAGAGTTGGGGGTGGGTGGTTTTCACCTTGAAGAAGACAGGGTCCTCCTCCTCCTCGTTCTCCAGAACATCACACCCCACCCCACCCCACCACCCACACCTCACCACACC
>CM060345.1:20770070-20775070 GCA_030674155.1 Stramonita haemastoma
GTGTATGCGTGTGTGTGTATGCGTGTGTGTGTATGTGCGTGTGCACACGCACGAGCGCGTGTGTGTGCATGATGTCATTCTACGTCTCTTCACAATTTTGTGATCTGAGACCACAAAATAGAGTAAAAAAAAAAGAAAGGGTGAGGTGGGGTGGGGTGTGGCGTGGGGGGGGGGGGGGGGAGGGGAGTGGGGATTTGATTGGGATTTTTGGAGTGGAAGCACACATTAATTTTTGAGTACAGGTGGACATCAAAATGGACATCAACTTAACTGACCTACAACGAAAGGTAGATCTATCTATATTCGCAACTTATTGAAGTTGTGTCCCATGCTATTAACTGAAGCAGTCTCCTTTCTAATGAGGTTTTTTTTTTCTCATTCAACTGTCAATTGATTGCTGTGTGTGTGTGTGTGTGTGTGTGTGTGTGTGTGTGTGTGTGTGTGTGTGTGTGTGTGTGTGTGTGTGTGTGTGTGTGGTGTGTGTGTGTGTGTGTGTGTACGGTTTGGGTTTTATTTTATTTATTTATTTTTATAGGTCGTTATATTACAGTTGACGTAGCTAGGGGAGAGGATAGCTCAGTGGTCAGAGTGCTCGCTTTCCCTATGTCAATGTTAAGCAGCATTGAGCGTGGTTACCAAGTGGATCCCGAATACCATCACCAATGAAGAACTCCACCGAAGAACAGAAACTGAACCCATCTCCATGCAAGTCAAACGGAGGCGTTGGCGATGTATAGGACATGTGCTCCGCCAGCAGACTACAGCCATATCCAGAATCGCCCTACGATGGACTCCAGACGGTCGAAGAAAGAGAGGCCGCCCCAAGGAAACTTGGAGGAGAACAGTAGAGAGGGAGATGAAGGAAAAGGGTTGGACATGGGGCCGTCTGGAGCGTATTTCAGCCGACTGACATCAGTGGCGGGCTCTAGTTGAGGCCTTATGTGCTACCTGAGCACAAAGAGGACTAGATAGATGAACCAAGTGGATCGGTGATCGTTTGCGCGCCTTGGCTTCAGCACAGTCCCCCAGTTTACCCAGCTGTAAAAGGGTACCTGCCCTCTTTAGGGTCAGGGAAGGAAAATCAACGAGGGAGAGGAGATGGGCGCCGCCCTCAATATGCTGGCCCCTAGAGAAGCTGAGGTCTCTGACGCATCGCTCCTCTACCACCACACAGGTTATGGGACACCTTTACCTTTACCGTTACCTTTTACCTCAGTCAACGAGTTTTTGTTCGTTGTGGATTTTGTGTAGTCAGGTTTTTTTTTCTTTCATATTTCAGATTGTAGAAGCAAATTTTACTACAATGTGTATGTATGTATGTATGTATGTATGTATGTATGTATGTATGTATGTATGTATGTATGTATGTATGTATGTATGTATGTATGTGTTGGTGTGTGTGTGTGTGTGTGTGTGTGTGTGTGTGTGTGTGTGTGTGTGTGTGTGTGTGTGTGTGTGTGTGTGTGTGTGTGTGTGTGTGTGTGTGTGTGTGTATGTATGTATGTATGTATGTATGTATGTATGTGTGTGTGTGTGTGTGTGTGTGTGTGTGTGTGTGTGTGTGTGTGTGTGTGTGTGTGTGTATGTATGTATGTATGTATGTATGTATGTATGTATGTATGTATGTATGTATGTATGTATGTATGTATGTTGTATGTATGTTTGTATGTTTGTATGTATGTATGTATGTATGTATGTATGTATGTATGTATGTATGTATGTATGTATGTATGTATGTATGTATGTATGTATGTGTGTATGTATGTATGTATGTTTGTATGTTTGTTTGTTTGTTTGTTTGTTTGTTTGTTTGTATGTATCATCATCATCATCATCATCATCATCATCATCATCATCATCATCATCATCATCATCATCATCATCATCATCATCCTTTACACCCAGTGGTGTGTAGGGCAGCAACAAAGACTTTCCACCCCTGTCTATCCTGGGCCAGCCTGGCCAATGAACTCCCAAGAGTGCTGCATGGCTTCCATCTCACATTCCACTGTCCTCCTCCTCCATGTTGTTCTTGGTCTTCCTCTCTTTCTCTTGCCGTCTGGGGTCCAGTGTAGTGCTGTTCTTGCGATAGATTGTGTGTCTCTCCGGAGTATATGTCCAATCCATCTCCAAATGTCTGTCTGTCTGTCTGTCTGTCTGTCTGTCTCTGTCTGTCTGTCTGTCTGTCTGCATGCATGCATGCATGCATATGCATGCATGCATGCATGCATGCATGCATACATACATGGATGAATGGATGAATGGATGTGTGTGTGTGTGTGTGTGTGTGTGCACGCGCGCGCGCCTCTGTGTGTGTCTGCGCGCCCTTGTGTCTGTCTGCGCGCCTCTGTGTGTGTCTATATATATATGTATAGTTATGTATCCCACATCTCATCTTACCTCCCCTCATATTTCTTTTGTCTCCCTTATCTTATTGCTCCCCTCCCGGTCCCTCCCTCCCTCCCTCCCCTTTTTTTCTCAACTACTCAGACATCCCCCCACCCCCTCGTATCTTCCCACCCTCCACCCCTTCTGAATCATTCCTCCTCCTTCCCCTTCCTCTCCCCCTCCCCACCCCCCACATCCGTTCGTTTTCTTTTGTGTTTGAAAATCGCCTTTGTCCAGTCGAGAACTATAATACCGAAACACGCGTTATCTCTGCCCTTTGTTGCTCTCTATACTCGCTTAGTTGACAAAAGCTTTCAGTCTCTCTCTCTTTCTCTCTCTCTTTCCCTGGGGGACATAGCAAGTCTGCATCCTAGTGTGTCCTTCCTGTCGCCCCCCCCCCCCCCCCCCCCCCCCGTGTCAGTCCGCGGAGTCAGGAGTGATGGGGGAGGGTGATAACAGGAGAGACTTTCTTGATGACCCTCACTGGCCTCAACCCCCCTCCCCTTCCCTCCCCTCCCCTCCCCTCATCTCATCTATCCTCACCTCACCTCACCTCATCTTACCTTACAGGGTCATCAGCGTCTAGCACATTGGGGCTCAGAGCATCTCTGGCTGGCTGGCTATCTGGCTGTCTGTCTGTCTGTGCGTGATTCGTGATCCGCACTGCTTACAGGTAAGTTTTGTTTTCTTTTTTTGTGTGTGTGTGTGTGTTGTGTGTGTCTTTGTTTTTGTGTGTTTTTGTTTCTTGTGATTGATTATTTTCCCCATGAAAATGCTGCTAACAGGTAAGTTTTGTTCTTTTTGTGTGTGTGTGTGTTTTGTGTTATTGTGTGTTTTGTTTCTTGTGTGTTTTTTTTTCCTATTATCCTCGATATAAAAGAATAAATGAATAGATAAATAAATAAATAAAATTTGTATTTGTTGTTTTGTATTATTATTTTTTTCTTTCTTTACATTCTTTCTTTCTATTTTTCTTGGTTCTCTTCTCTCTCTCTCTCTCTCTCTCTCTCTCTCTCTCTCTCTCTCTCTCTCTTCTCTCTCTCTCTCTCTCTCTCTCTCTCTCTCTCTCTCTCTCTCTCTCTCTCTCCATTTTTCTTTCTTTCTTTCTTTCTTTCTTTCTTTCTCCTTTCTTTCATTCTTTCTTTCATTCTTACCTTCTTTCTTTCCCTCTTCCTTCTTCTTATTGATAATTCTTTTTTTTTTTAATCAAGTTTTACTGTTAGGGTAGGTGATAGTTTTGGCATTTTTGTGGGTTACATTTGCCGATAGTTTATGAAGTACATTTAAAAATCGATTTGCTTTTCCAGGGGAGAGTGTGTCATCACAAGAGCAGCGCCACATGTTGTTGTTGTTGTTATTATTATTATTATTATTATTATTATTATTATTATTATTATTATTAATATTAATATTATTATCATTATCATTATCATCATCATTATTATTATTATTGTTATTATTATTATTATTATTATTATTATTATTATTATTATTATTATTATTATTATTATTATTATTATCATTATCATTATCATCATCATCATCATCATCATCATCATTATTATTATTATTATTATTATTATTATTATTATTATTATTATTATTATTATTATTATTATTATTATTATTATTATTGTTGTTGTTGTTGTTGTTGTTGTTGTTGTTATCATTATTATCATCATCATCATCATCATCATCATCATCATCATCATCATCATTATTATTATTATTATTATTATTATTATTATTATTATTATTATTATTATTATTATTATTTCTTTTTCCTGTCTGCATGTGTGTTTGTTTCCCTCTATCAGAGTGGCTGTTTTCAACAGAATTTTGCTAAGGACAACTCTCTCGTTGTCGTGGGTTGTTTTACGTGCACTGATGCTTCATATGCTCATATTTCTTCCTCTGTTTCTTTTTTTTAAAATAATTATTATTGTTTCCATTTTTTTCACCAATAAATAGACATATGGCAGTTTTTGCAAGTGCTGTTTTTGGTATAACGAGACTAGTTGGTTGGACTGGGAGAAGATCGTTTCTTGTATTTTTGCCATATTTTTTAGTGGTTTGGGAGGAGAGGAGGGGGGGGGGGAAGTATCGATTTATTTATTTATATTTTATTTATTTATTCTATTTAATTCTTTTATATCCAGGATAATAGAATAAGCACCCATGTGTTTTTTTTTATCCAGTCCCCGTGTGTATGCAGTTGTGTAAATATCATCTATTCCCACCGGCACACAATGGCCTACTCTTACGAAAAGCGGAACAGGGTTTAACGTGTGCGTAAGACGTTCTGCGTGCGTTCGCACACGGGGCTTCAGTTTACAGTCTCATCCGAAAGACTTTTGGGGAGAGTGGAGTCAGCACTGATGTTGTTAACTCCAGGAGCAAAATCTCCTCGACCGGGAATCGAACTCAGGTCGTCAAATTGCGAGCAGCAATGTTCTGACCACTAGGCTATCCCGTCCCCACGTAGGAGGAGTTAAGATGACGGTAAAAGCTGAGAGAGGAGGGAATAGAAAAAAAAAATCACCTTCAGCATTAGATTAAAATAATGTCACAGACTATGAAAATCCCCAACAAAGAAGATGAAATAATAAGTT
>CM060345.1:20780070-20795070 GCA_030674155.1 Stramonita haemastoma
TGTGTGTGTGTGTGTGTGTGTGTGTGTGTGTGTGTGTGTAGGGGGGGGGGGGTATTGTGTGTGTGTGTTGTGTGTAGTGTGTATGTGTGTGTGTGTGTGTGTGTGTGTGTGTGTGTGTGTGTGTGTGTGTGTGTGTGTGTGTGTGTGTAGGGGGGGGGGGTAGTGTGTGTGTGTTGTGTGTAGTGTGTGTGTGTGTGAATCAATCAATCAATCAATCAAATTTTTATTTCCAGATGGTACATTGAATAAGCATCGATTTGCTTTTTCCATCAAGCCATCTATCTAAAGAAAAGAAAAAAATCAAAACAACAACAAAAAACAAAACAAAACAAAACCAAAAAACCCAACAAAAAACAAAGCAGAAAATCCCTAGCAAACCATAAAACCAACAAAAGAAGGAAAAGGGGAAAAAACAAACAAACAAACAAATAAAACAACAACAACAACATTTCACCAACATTAATTAGCTAACATGATTTCAACAGCCTTAAAATAAAATATGCCTATAGATAATACAAGCAACAACAATAACAGCAAAAACAACCAAAAGAAAAAAGAACAACTCCCACTCAAAAGTCACACACACACGCACGCACACACACACACACATTACACACACACTACACACTACACACACACACATTACACACTACACACACACAGTACACACACACACACACACACACACACACACACACACACACACACACACGCGCGCGCGCGCGCGCGCGCGCGCGCACGCACGCACGCACGCACACACGCACGTGTGTGTGTATGTGTGTGTGTGCTGTGTGTGTGTGTGTGTGTGTGTGTGTGTGCTGTGTGTGTGTGTGTGTGTGTGTGTGTGTGTGTGTGTGTGTGTGTGTGTGTGTGTGTGTGTGTGTGTACTGTGTGTGTGTAGTGTGTAATGTGTGTTGTGTGTGTGTGTAGTGTTGTGTGGTGTAATGTGTGGTGTGTGTGTGTGTGTGTGTGTGTGTGTGTGTGTGTGTGTGTGTGAAATTTTGTTTTGTAAACATATTTTGTTTATGCAAATTATATATATATATGTTCAGTTGATTTTGTTTGAAATCCTCCATGCCCCAAGAGGGGTCAAAGGCGAATTAAATCTTGAATCTTGAAATCTTGTGCGTGTGTGTGTGTGTGTGTGTGTGTGTGTGTGTGTGTGTGTATGTGTGTGTGTGTGTGTGTGTGTGTGTGTGTGTGTGTGTGTGTGTGTGTGTGTGTGTGTGTGTGTGTGTGTGTGTGTACTCTGTGTGTGTGTGTGCGCGCGTATGTTTTATTATTTTTTAAATTTATTTTATTCTTTTATATCGAAGATAATGGAATAAGCACTCCATATGCTTTTTTTTGACATCCAATCCCCGTGTGTATGCAGTTGTGTAATTCTTGTCATCTGTTCCCACCGGCACACGATGGCCTACTCTTACGAAAAGCGGAATAGTGTTTAACGTGTGTGCAAGATGTCATAGTCTCATCCGAAGGGGTGTGTTGTGTGTGTGTGTTTGTGTGTGTGTGTGTGTGTGTGTGTGTGTGTGTGTGTGTGTGTGTGTGTGTGTGTGTGTGTGTGTGTGTGTGTGTGTGTGTGTTGGAGGGGGTGGGTTGTGGGTTGCGTGTATGTGTAGTAGTAGTAGTAGTAGTAGTAGTAGTAGTAGTAGTAGTAGTAGTAGTAGTAGTAGTAGTAGTAGTAGTAGTAGTAGTCATTCGGATGAGACTCGAAACCGAGGCCCCGTGTGCGAATGCACGCAGAACATCTTGCGCACACGTTAAAACCCCGTTCCACCTTTCGGAAGAGTAGGCCATCGTGTGCCGGTAGGAGCGGATGACAAAATTATAACAAACCAGCATGCACACAGGTGTCGTGTTTAGACACCATCCCTGAGGAAAAATCGGGGAGTTGGAGTCCCAGAGCGGCTCGGGGCTGTAAGTATATGGCAACGGTACTGGAACCATTCGTATCGGTCAATGCCCTTCCAATGGATCATTCCAGTGCCGTGGAGAGGGGGGGTCTGCTGCATGGGTAACAGCTTGCCCTCCATACATACTTGCCCAGGCTTTGCGCTCTAAAGTGTACAGCAGCAACAAGACAACAACAGTTGATCATCGTTGTTCGTCGTTGATCTTTGCGCCTGGTGGCAGCATGATCTGTGGCTCTGTAGGTCAAATGCAAGCGCTTTGATTTGTCTTTACAAGAGATAGCGCTATACAAATTCCATGTAATAATAATAATAATAATAATAGTAGTAGTAGTCTTTAACTTAACGTCCATGCACAGTTTGTGATTTGGACTACAAAAAGTGAGTGATTTGGGCGGCGTGTATGTGTGTGCGTGTGCGTGTATGTGTATGTGTGTGTATGTGTGTGTGCGCGTGTATGTGTGTGTGTGTGTGCGTGTGTGTATGTGTGTGTATGTGTATTTGTGTGTGTGTGTATGTGTGTGTGTGTGTGTGTGGAGGGGGTGGGGGGTGGGGGATGGGAGGGGTGCTTGTGTGTGTAGTGGGGGGGGGGAGTGCGCGTGTGTGTGTGTTTGAGTTGGGGGGCGTGGGTTATTTTTTTTTGGGGGGGTGGGGGGTACGTGTGTGCATTGGGGGACGGAGGGAGTGGTGTGTGTGTGTGTGTGTGTGTGTGTGTGTGTGTGTGTGTGTGTGTGTGTGTGTGTGTGTGTGTGTGTGTGTGTGTGTGTGTGTGTGTGTGCATGTGTCAAGTCAAGTCAAACTTTTATTTCCAGGTGGTATATTGAATAAGCAGTACAATTGCTTTTTTTTTTTCATCTAGCCATCATGTGTTTGTGTGTGTGTGTGTGTGTGTGTGTGTGTGTGTGTGTGTGTGTGTGTGTGTGTGTGTGTGTGTGTGTGGGCGCGCGCGCGCGCGCGCGCGTGTGTGTGTGCGTTTGTGTGTATGTGCGTGCGTGCATATATATATATATATATATATATATATATATATATATATATATATATATATATGTGTGTGTGTGTGTGTGTGTGTGTGTGTGTGTGTGCGCGCGCACACACACACACACACGCACACGCACGCGCGCGTGCGTGTATGTATGTAACATTCTCCCACCCCCACTTCTTGTTCGCAGAACAACCAGCTCCACCTCACCCACTTCCCCCACCACCTCCCCCACCTCCACCACCTCCCCTACCACCAGCCCCAACCCCCCACTTTTCGCCACCGGATGTGTGTCCCCTGAAGCGAGCCTGTACTGGTGCCTCATGCCAGCTAACGTCCCCAGCCGCTCGACCATGTGTCACGACACCTGTTCCTACTACATAGTTTGCGGCCCCGATGTGGGCGCCACGGCTTTTTCCATCTGCGACGGTGACGACGACTATGACGAAGTGACGGGCACTTGCGTGGCTGACGGCACTTCTAGCACTTGTACGGACTTCGAGACAATCCCTACCCCTACTACTACCACTACTACCTCTGTTTCTACCAGTCCCGTGGCTCCTACCTACACCAACGGTTGTGTTGGGCTTATGGGTGCTCTTTTCTGGTGCTTGTCTGAAGAGAACTTGTCGGGGAATTTCTCTGTGTGTTCCACCACGTGTAGTTCTTATCTCCAGTGCGGGGCTCTACCAGGTCAGGCTTTCTTCTCTTCTTGCGATGATGACGAGGATTATGACGAAGTTCTGGGTCTGTGTGTGGCTGATGACGCGTCGACTACCTGTAGGGATGAGTCGACGTCAACCGTCATCAGTGCTACGTCAGCCACTGACGTCACTACCATCACCAGTCCGAATCCTCCCGTTTACGCGAATGGTTGCATTTCTTACGCCAGCACTGGGGTGTGGTGTTGGTCTCCGGAAAATACCCCAGGGACAGTGTCCGTGTGTGACAACACCTGTGCGCCTTACCTGCGGTGTGGTCCCGGTGTGGCTGTGTCTACTTTGCTGTCGTGCTCAGGTGAGCAGGACTATGATGAGTCCCTGGGGATGTGCGTGGCGGATGGAGCTTCTTCTACCTGTACGGATCCCTGAAGCACTCAAAAAAAAAGCAGCCTCTGGCCTGGCCTGGTCATCATTATTAGTATTATTACAGCCAGCAAGTTACTTGTTGTGATTGATGGTCTGTTAAGGTCTTTGTCTCCGGTGGTCGTTTAGTTACTGTTCTTTTCTGATCGTTAATTCAATCAAGTGTTCTTGCCTTGTTATTCAGTAAGTGTCTTGTTAATATTCAACCAGTTTTATTCAACCAGTGTCCTGTTAATATTCAGCCAGTGTTCTGTTAATATTCAGCCACTGTCCTGTTAATATTCAGCCACTGTCCTGTTAATATTCAGCCACTGTCCTGTTAATTTTCAGCCAGTGTCCTGTTAATATTCAGCCAGTGTCCTGTTAATATTCAGCCAGTGTCCTGTTAATATTCAGCCAGTGTCCTGTTAATATTCAGCCAGTGTCCTGTTAATATTCAGCCAGTGTCCTGTTAATATTCAGCCAGTGTCCTGTTAATATTCAGCCAGTGTCCTGTTAATATTCAGCCAGTGTCCTGTTAATATTCAGCCAGTGTCCTGTTAATATTCAGCCAGTGTCCTGTTAATATTCAGCCAGTGTTCTGTTAATATTCAGCCAGTTTCCTGTTAATATTCAGCCAGTGTCCCGTTAATATGCAGCCAGTGTCTCGTTAATATTCAGCCAGTTTCCTGTTAATATTCAACCAGTTTCCTGCCTATTATTCAACCAGTGTCCTGTTGCTATTCAGCCAGGAAATCAGCCAGTTTCCTGTTAATATTCAGCCAGTTTCCTGTTAATATTAAGCCAGTGTCCTGTTAATATTCAGCCAGTGTCCTGTTAATATTAAGCCAGTGTCCTGTTAAAATTAAGTTAATATTCAACCAGTTTCCTGTTGATATTCAGCCAGTTTCCTGTTAATATTCAGCCAGTTTCCTGTTAATATTCAGCCACTTTCCTGTTAATATTCAGCTAGTTTCTTGTTAATATTCAGCCAGTTTCCTGTTAATATTCAGCCACCGTCCTTATTTTTTGATAATCATTATTTTAATTAGTGTCCTGTGTTATGACAAGGTCAGTTATTGTCTTTAGTGATGATCAGATATGATCTTTCTGATAACTGTGAATCGTGTCCTGTCTGATCATCAGTCACCCTTATCTTTCTTTCTTTCTTTCTTTCTTTCTTTCTTTCTTGCTTTCTTTTTCTTTCTTCTTTTTTTCTTTCTTTCTTTTCTTTTTCTTCTTTCTTTCTTTCTTTCTTTCTTTCTTTTTTTTCTCTTTCTTTCTTTCTTTTCTTTCTTTCTTTTTCTTTCTTTCTTTCTTTCTTTCTTTCTTTTTGTTTCGAGGATAATGGAATAAGCACTCAAGTGTGCTTTTTCTTACATCCGCTCCCTGTGTGAATGCAGTTCTGAAAATTTTGTCATCCATTCCCACCGGCACACAACGGCCTACTCTTCCGAATAGCGGAACTGGTTTTAACGTGTACACAAGATGTTCTGCGTGCATTCGCACACGGGACCTTGCGGTTTATAGTCTCACCCGAAGGACTTTTTGGGGGGAGGTGGAGTTGGCACTGATGTTAACTCCAGAGGAAAAATCCTCATGAACGAGATTCGAACCTGGGTCAGCAGATCACGAGCGTATCACTCTGACCACCAGGCTAACCCGTCCTATATTGAGAGCAAGTCTCAGCCTGATGGATCTGATACTGAATCAGGGTTATACCTGATGATACACAGTCACCCTAACTATCGCTTAGTCAACTAAGGATCCAAAGAGTAAAAGCACTGGGTTTTTTTTCCCTCTCATCCTGTATAGAATGAGGATTTTTCTTCTGGAGTTAACATCAGTGCCGATTCCACTCCCCTCGAAAGTCCTTCAAACGAGACTATAAACCGAGACCCCGTGTGTTGAGCGCACGCAGAACATCTTGCGCACACGTTAAACCCCGTTTCACTTTTCGAAAGAGTAGGCCATTGTGTGCCGGTGGGAATGGGTGACAGCATTTACAAAACTGCATACACACGGGGACTGGATGTAAAAAAACCTCACGAGAGCTTATTCCATTATCCTTGAAATAAAAGAATGAAAAAAATGATTGTTATGTCTGCTAAAACACTTGAGGCTCACTGGAAAGAAATTATTGTCCTCTCTGATAAATGATCATTGTCTTCTTTGATAATGAATGAATGTAATGTTTGTAATAACAAACCACACTTTGATAACACATCACTGACCTATCAGATAACGCATCACTGACCTATTAGATAACATATATCAGATAACGGATCACTGACCTATCACATAAGGGATCACTGACCTATCAGATAACACACTGACCTGTCAGATAACACATCCCTGACCTGTCAGATAACACATCACTGACCTATCAGATAACACATCACTGACCTATCAGATAACACATCACTGACCTATTAGATAACACATCACTGACCTATCAGATAACACATCACTGACCTATTAGATAACACATCACTGACCTATTAGATAACACATCACTGATCTATTAGATAACACATCACTGACCTATTAGATAACACATCACTGACCTATTAGATAACACATCACTGACCTATTAGATAACACATCACTGACCTATCAGATAACACATCACTGACCTATTAGATAACACATCACTGACCTATCAGATAACACATCACTGACCTGTCAGATAACACATCACTGACCTATCAGATAACACATCACTGACCTATCAGATAACACATCACTGACCTGTCAGATAACACATCACTGACCTATCAGATAACATATCACTGACCTATCAGATAACAGATCCTATCAGATAACACACTGGCCTGTCAGATAACACATCACTGACCTGTCAGATAACACATCACTGACCTGTCAGATAACACATCACTGATCTGTCAGATAACACATCACTGACCTGTCAGATAACACATCACTGATCTGTCAGATAACACATCACTGACCTATCAGATAACACATCACTGACCTATTAGATAACACATCACTGACCTGTCAGATAACACATCACTGACCTATCAGATAACATATCACTGACCTATCAGATAACAGATCCTATCAGATAACACATCACTGACCTGTCAGATAACACATCACTGACCTGTCAGATAACACATCACTGACCTGTCAGATAACACATCACTGATCTGTCAGATAACACATCACTGACCCGTCAGATAACACATCACTGATCTGTCAGATAACACATCACTGACCTGTCAGATAACGCATCACTGACCTGTCAGATAACGCATCACTGACCTATCAGATAACACATCAATGACCTATCAGATAACACATCACTGACCTGTCAGATAACACATCACTGACCTGTCAGATAACGCATCACTGACCTGTCAGATAACACATCACTGACCTGTCAGATAACACACAGATAGCGCATCACTGACCTATCAGATATCACATCACTGACCTGTCAGATAACGCATCATTGACCTATCAGATAACACATCACTGACCTATCAGATAACACATCACTGACCTGTCAGATAACACATCACTGACCTGTCAGATAACACATCACTGACCTATCAGATAACACATCACTGACCTGTCAGATAACACATCACTGACCTATCAGATAACACATCACTGACCTATCAGATAATACATCACTGACCTGTCAGATAACAGACCCTATCAGATAACAACATCACTGACCTATCAGATAACACATCACTGACCTGTCAGATAACAGACCCTATCAGATAACACATCACTGACCTATCAGATAACACATCACTGACCTGTCAGATAACAGACCCTATCAGATAACAAATCACTGACCTATCAGATAACACATCACTGACCTGTCAGATAACAGACCCTATCAGATAACACATCACTGACCTATCAGATAACACATCACTGACCTATCAGATAACGCATCACTGATCTCAATTTCACAGCAAAGGAATACCATCTCTCCTTACAAAGCAATGTCATCTCTCCTTACAAAGCAATGTCATCTCTCCTTACAAAGCAATGTCATCTCTCTTCCTTACAAAGCAATGTCATCTCTCCTTACAAAGCAATGTCATCTCTCCTTACAAAGCAATATAATCTCTCTTCCTTACAAAGCAGTGTCATCTCTCCTTACAAAGCAATGTCATCTCTCTTTACAAAGCAATGTCATCTCTGCTTACAAAGCAATGTCATCTCTCCTTACAAAGCAATGTCATCTCTCCTTACTAAGCAGTGTCATCTCTCCTTACAAAGCAATGTCATCTCTGCTTACAAAGCAATGTCATCTCTGCTTACAAAGCAATGTCATCTCTCTGTACAAAGCAATGTCATCTCTCCTTACAAAGCAGTGTCATCTCTCCTTACAAAGCAATGTCATCTCTCTTCCTTACAAAGCAATGTCATCTCTCCTTACAAAGCAATGTCATCTCTCCTTACTAAGCAGTGTCATCTCTCCTTACAAAGCAATGTCATCTCTGCTTACAAAGCAATGTCATCTCTGCTTACAAAGCAATGTCATCTCTCTGTACAAAGCAATGTCATCTCTCCTTACAAAGCAGTGTCATCTCTCCTTACAAAGCAATGTCATCTCTCTTCCTTACAAAGCAATGTCATCTCTCCTTACAAAGCAATGTCATCTCTCTTCCTTACAAAGCAATGTCATCTCTCCTTACAAAGCAATGTCATCTCTCCTTACAAAGCAGTGTCATCTCTCCTTACAAAGCAATGTCATCTCTCCTTACAAAGCAATGTCATCTCTCCTTACAAAGCAATGTCATCTCTGCTTACAAAGCAATGTCATCTCTCCTTACAAAGCAATGTCATCTCTCCTTACTAAGCAGTGTCATCTCTCCTTACAAAGCAATGTCATCTCTGCTTACAAAGCAATGTCATCTCTGCTTACAAAGCAATGTCATCTCTCTGTACAAAGCAATGTCATCTCTCCTTACAAAGCAGTGTCATCTCTCCTTACAAAGCAATGTCATCTCTCTTCCTTACAAAGCAATGTCATCTCTCCTTACAAAGCAATGTCATCTCTCCTTACTAAGCAGTGTCATCTCTCTTTACAAAGCAATGTCATCTCTGCTTACAAAGCAATGTCATCTCTGCTTACAAAGCAATGTCATCTCTCTGTACAAAGCAATGTCATCTCTCCTTACAAAGCAGTGTCATCTCTCCTTACAAAGCAATGTCATCTCTCTTCCTTACAAAGCAATGTCATCTCTCCTTACAAAGCAATGTCATCTCTCTTCCTTACAAAGCAATGTCATCTCTCCTTACAAAGCAATGTCATCTCTCCTTACAAAGCAGTGTTATCTCTCCTTACAAAGCAATGTAATCTCTCCTTACAAAGCAATGTCATCTCTCCTTACTAAGCAGTGTCATCTCTCCTTACAAAGCAATGTCATCTCTGCTTATAAAGCAATGTCATCTCTGCTTACAAAGCAATGTCATCTCTGTGTACAAAGCAATGTGATCTCTCCTTACAAAGCAGTGTCATCTCTCCTTACAAAGCAATGTCATCTCTCTTCCTTACAAAGCAATGTCATCTCTCCTTACAAAGCAATGTCATCTCTCCTTACAAAGCAATGTCATCTCTCCTTACAAAGCAATGTCATCTCTCTTCTCCACAAAGCAATGTCATCTCTCCTTACAAAGCAATGTCATCTCTCTTCCTTACAAAGCAATGTCATCTCTCTTCCTTACAAAGCAATGTCATCTCTCCTTACAAAGCAATGTCATCTCTTATTATAAAGCAATGTCATCTCTCCTTACAAAGCAATGTCATCTCTCCTTACAAAGCAATGTCATCTTATTTCCTTACAGAGCAATGTCATCTCTCCTTACAAAGCAATGTCATCTCTCTTCCTTACAAAGCAATGTCATCTCTCTTCCTTACAAAGCAATGTCATCTCTCCTTACAAAGCAATGTCATCTCTTATTATAAAGCAATGTCATCTCTCCTTACAAAGCAATGTCATCTCTCCTTACAAAGCAGTGTCATCTTATTTCCTTACAAAGCAATGTCATCTCTCTGTACAAAGCAATGTCATCTCTGCTTACAAAGCAATGTCATCTCTCCTTATAAAGCAATGTCATCTCTCCTTACAAAGCAATGTCATCTCTCTTCCTTACAAAGTAATGTCATCTCTCCTTACAAAGCAATTACAAAGCAATGTCTTCTATCCTTTAAAAGCAATGTCATCTCCTCTTACAAAGCAAGGTCATCTCTCCTTACAAAGCAATTACAAAGCAATGTCATCTCTCCTTACAAAGCAATGTCATCTCTCCTTACAAAGCAAGGTCATCTCTCCTTACAAAGCAATGTCATCTCTCCTTACAAAGCAATGTCATCTCTCTTCCTTACAAAGCAATGTCATCTCTCCTTACAAAGCAATGTCATCTCTCTTCCTTACAAAGCAATGTCATCTCTCTTCCTTACAAAGCAATGTCATCTCTCCTTACAAAGCAATGTCATCTCTCCTTACAAAGCAATGTCATCTCTCCTTACAAAGCAGTGTCATCTCTCTTCCTTACAAAGCAGTGTCATCTCTCCTTACAAAGCAATGTCATCTCTCTTCCTTACAAAGCAATGTCATCTCTCCTTACAAAGCAGTGTCATCTCTCTTCCTTACAAAGCAGTGTCATCTCTCCTTACAAAGCAATGTCATCTCTCTTCCTTACAAAGCAATGTCATCTCTCCTTACAAAGCAATGTCATCTCTCCTTACAAAGCAGTGTCATCTCTCCTTACAAAGCAGTGTCATCTCTCCTTACAAAGCAGTGTCATCTCTCCTTACAAAGCAGTGTCATCTCTCTTCCTTACAAAGCAATGTCATCTCTCTTCCTTACAAAGCAATGTCATCTCTCCTTACAAAGCAGTGTCATCTCTCCTTACAAAGCAATGTCTTCTATCTCTCCTTACAAAGCAATGTCATCTCTCCTTACAAAGGAATGTCATCTCTCATTACAAAACAATGTCATCTCTCCTTACAAAGCAATGTCATCTCTCCTTACAAAGCAATGTCATCTCTCCTTACAAAGCAGTGTCATCTCTCTTCCTTACAAAGCAGTGTCATCTCTCCTTACAAAGCAATGTCATCTCTCTTCCTTACAAAGCAATGTCATCTCTCCTTACAAAGCAATGTCATCTCTCCTTACAAAGCAGTGTCATCTCTCTTCCTTACAAAGCAGTGTCATCTCTCCTTACAAAGCAATGTCATCTATCTCTCCTTACAAAGCAATGTCATCTCTCCTTACAAAGCAGTGTCATCTCTCTTCCTTACAAAGCAGTGTCATCTCTCCTTACAAAGCAATGTCATATCTCTTCCTTACAAAGCAATGTCATCTCTCTTCCTTACAAAGCAATGTCATCTCTCCTTACAAAGCAATGTCATCTCTCCTTACAAAGCAATGTCATCTCTCCTTACAAAGCATTGTCATCTCTCTGTACAAAGCAATGTCATCTCTCTGTACAAAGCAATGTCATCTCTCTTCCTTACAAAGCAATGTCATCTCTCCTTACAAAGCAATGTCATCTTTCCTTACAAAGCAATGTCATCTCTCCTTACAAAGCAATGTCATCTCTCCTTACAAAGCAATGTCATCTCTCCTTACAAAGCAATGTCATTTTCTCCTTACAAAGCAGTGTCATCTCTCTTCACAATGTCATTCTCTCCTTACAAAGCAGTGTCATCTCTCTTCACAATGCAATACAATCTCTCTTTTTTTACAAAGCAATGTCCTCTTTCTTCAAAAAGCAATGTCATCTCTCCTTACAAAGCAATGTCATCTCTCTTCACAATGCAATACAATCTCTCTCTTTTTTTTTTACAAAGCAATGTCCTCTTTCTTCAAAAAGCAATGTCATTCTTCCTTACAAAGCATTGTCATCTCTCTTCCTTACAAAGCAATGTCATCTCTCCTTACAAAGCATTGTCATCTCTCTTCCTTACAAAGCAATGTCATCTCTCCTTACAAAGCAATGTCATCTCTCCTTACAAAGCAATGTCATATCTCCTTACAAAGCAATTACAAAGCAATGTCTTCTATCCTTTAAAAGCAATGTCATCTCCTCTTACAAAGCAATGTCATCTCTCCTTACAAAGCAATGTCATATCTCCTTACAAAGCAATTACAAAGCAATGTCTTCTATCCTTTAAAAGCAATGTCATCTCCTCTTACAAAGCAATGTCATCTCTTCTTACAAAGCATTGTCATCTCTCCTTACAAAGCAATGTCATCTCTTCTTACAAAGCAATATCATCTCTCCTTTCAAAGCAATATCATCTCTCCTTACAAAGCAATGTCATCTCTCTGTACAAAGCAATGTCATCTCTCCTTACAAAGCAATGTCATCTCTCTTCACAAAGCAATGTCATCTCTCTTCACAAAGCAATGTCATCTCTCCTCGCAAAGCAATGTTTTTCGGATGAGACTATAAACTGAGGCCTCGTGTACGAACACACGCAGTACATCTTGCGCACGTGTTAAATCCTGTTCCGCTTTTTGGAATAGTAGGCTATTGTGTGCTAGTGGAAACAGATGACAAAATTTACAAAACTGTATACACACGGGGACTGAATGTAAAAAAGCACACGAGTGCTTATTCCATTATCCTTCTTATAAATGAATAAATAGATAAATAAATAGATAGATAAAACATAACTAAATGAATAAATAAATCAATAAATGTCAAATCTCCTTACAAAGCAATCTCGTAATTCCTTATAAAGGAATATTGTATGTAATAACAAGGCATTGTACAATATGACTTTATAAACACACACACACACACACACACACACACACACACACACACACACACACACACACACACACACACACACACCACTGTATGACGTAGTGTTATAAAATGGATTCTCAATCAGAATATAAATCCCCCTTTCTGTGTGGAAATTAGCCATTGTTTTGCCTGTGAACAAACACTCTCCGAGTATTGAATAATTGATGATTCACTTTGTTTCCAATTCGCATAGCCTACGCTGTTTTGTTGCTGTTGTATTGTTGATGTTGTGCGTTCCCCAGCTTAACACTCTGGGGGTCTGTCACCCAGAATGTGCACTCTGACTCAGTCATCCCACCTGGGAATCATTGTGGGATTGAAATTGCACACACTGAATGAGAAGTTTGCGTGTATGACTGTTTTAAGTACCTCGCCATAATTATAGGCAGCCATACTCCGACTTCAGAGGACTTTTTACCTTTAAGACAACCGCTCTCTGACTTTGGGGATACTTCTTTTGTAAACTTCTTGGGGAGTCATTAATGGTGGACAGAAACAGTCGCATATCTGCAGAAATCTCGTCACTGGTAAACCCCGGAGATCTATCCGAGGAAGAAAAAAAAAAGAAGATATTCAGTCATTCATTGAGCATACTGTGTCCTCGTTTCATCAGCACTTCATGATTTGGTGTTTATAATTGTAATGTAAAGGTAAAGGTGTTTCCATAACCTATGTAACCTGGCAAAATTCTGTAGAAAAAGCCACTCTCATAGGGAAACAAATACAGTTGCAGACAGGAAAAAGGAAAAAAAAAGGGGTAGGCGCTGCACTTGTGGCGACGCGCTCTCCCCGTGGAGAGCAGCCAGAATTTTATGCAGAGAAATCTGCTGTGACATAAAGTGGCATAAAATATCATTATTAAAAAAAAAAAGTAATCGTTGAGGGATGAGGTTTCAGAGACCTCGGTGCCACCCATTATTTTTTTTCATGTTCCTGTCTGCAACTGTATTTGTTTCCCTATCAGATAGGCTTTTTCTACAGAAATTTGCCAGGAACAACACTCTTGTTGCCGTGGGTTCTTTTACATGCGTTAAATAATGATGTACAATACACGGGACCTTGGTTTATTGTCTCATCCGAAAGAATAGCACCCAGACCACCACTCATGGTCTAATGAATTGGGGGGGGGGGGGGGGGGGTGAGAGTTTTGAGCCCAAACAGGATTCGAACCACCGCACACCCTGACCCGGACTTTTGGCTTTCTAGGCAGGCGCGTTACCTCTAGACCACCGATCTTCTGTCCCCTCTAAATATCAGTGTTATGTCAAAGACCGAACATAGCGTTCTTGGAGCGGCCTGGCTGCTCTACCGTCCTGAATCTCTCTGAGGATTAAACCAGGGGCAGGGCGGACGATCAAACACACAGCTTTAATTCTTTCTCTGTCAGGAGCAAGCCTGTCCAGCAGACGACAGAGAAAGAATGGTGGAGATCTACAGATTTATCCCTGCCATGGGGACAGGATAGTTCATTGGTCAGAGCGCTCACTTTCCCTCAGCCAAGGTTAAGCAGCGTCGAGCGTGGTTACCAGTTGGATGGGTGACCGTTTACGCGCCTTGGTTTCAGTACAGTTCCCCCAGTTTACCCAGCTGTAAATGGGTACCTGCCCTCTTTAGGGTCTGGAAAGGTAAAGCAGTGAAGGAGAGGAGGTGGGCGCCGCCCTCAACATGCTGGCCCCTAGAGAAGCTGAGGTCTCTGACGCCTTGCTCCCCTACGACTACATATGTTATGGGACACCTTTACCTTTGTTTTTAATCCCTGCCAACTGCAGCTGGTAATGGCAGGATGACCTTAGGGCGCCTCCAGAATGTTGCCATAATATACAGCCTCGAACCGCCCAAGGGGCTCTAACTCTAAGATTTTTCCTCAGGGATGGTGTCTAAAGACAGCAACTGTGTGCATGCTGATTTTTAAAAAATTTTGTTGTCATCCGCTCTTTCACTTTCACCTTCACCTATCCCGTAGTCCCATGGACCGTGGGGGCACAACTGAAGATTCTGCAACCAGCCTCCTCCACTCCCCACGGTCCTCCGCCCTCCGTAGAGTTTTTAAAGTGTGTGCAAGATATTCTGCGTTCTTTCGTACACGGGACCTCGGTTTATAGTCTCATCCGAAGGACTGTAAAGCGGGTAAAGCTCAACTGTGTAGTCCCAGTCTTTCCAATGAGTCCATAGCAAACTCATTTCGGTTAGGAGCCGGCTGGGGTAAAAAACAAAACAAAACAAA
>CM060345.1:20805070-20810070 GCA_030674155.1 Stramonita haemastoma
ACACACGGAGCCTCTGTTTATAGTCTCTTCCGTATGACTTTCATAGAGTAACTAAGATCAGAATAAAATTACTATTGCTGTGCATTCTCCACCTGAGTTGCTTTAAAGTTTATGCAATACCTATTCTGTGACGTTTTATTCTGACCATTGTTTGCAAACTCAGCAAGCATGATAGAATTAATAAAATCAGAATGCAATGTTTCAGGTTTTTTTGTAAATCATGTGTTCATTTTATATTCATAAAAACTATTTCAATAATGGTTCTTTAATTCATCTTTGTGTATTTTGTTTTAAATCAAGTCAGTGAATGTTAAACAGAAAGTCGTATGCTTATCTTGACAAGGTGTAAGTATCTATTAGGTAGATCAATACATCTTGACAGGGTGTAAATATCTAACAGGTAAACCATACACCTTGACAAGGGGTAAAATGTATTAACAGGTAAACCACACATCTTGACAAGGGGTAAATGTTTAACAGGTAAACCCTACATCTTGACAAGGTGCAAGTATGTAACAGGTAAACCCTAATATATTTTGACAAGGTGTAAGTATCTAACAGGTATAAACCATACATCTTGACAAGGGGTAAACGTTTAACAGGTAAACCAAATATCTTGACAAGGGGTAAATGTCTAACACGTTAAAACAATACATCTTGACAAGCTATAAATGCCTAACAGGTAAACCCTACATCTTGACAAGGTGTAAGTATCTAACAGGTAAACCATAGAAAAATACCAGACTAAATTTGACACACGGTTGTTTCACTCAGTCATTAAGAATAACATTTTGAAGTCATAAGGTTTCATAGTTATCCATGAAGAAACTAACATAGAAAATGACAAGAACAGACAGCAGAAAGACAAATACACAAAGTAAAAAGCGACAGGATAAACAGAAAGATAACAGACGGACAGACAGAGAACAGACACACAAACAAACGTAACATGTTACCTGTAGTGGGCGCATCGTCCCCATCCAAAGAGTCCACAGGAACTGTAGTATCTCTCCCTTCGTGAACACGTCTTCAGACACCTGGACACACAGGTGAGAAAGACGTGGTTATAATGATCATTACCTATATTACACCTGGACAGCCAGGTGAGAAGATATGTGACTGTAATAATCATTACCTATATTACACCTGGACAGCCAGGTGAGAAGATATGTGACTGTAATAATCATTACCTATATTACACCTGGACAGCCAGACGAGAAAGACTCGTGACTGTAATGATGTTTACCTATATTACACATGCACAAACAGGTAAGAAAGACATGTGACTTTAATGATCATTACCTATATTAAACTTACACAGACAGGTAAGAAAGACATGTGGCTGTAATGATCATTACCAATATTATACCTAGACAGACAGACGAGAAAGACATGTGGATGTAATGATCATTATCTATAATTATTACACCTGCACAGACAGATGAGAAAGACATGTAACTGTAATGATCATTACCTATATTAAACCTGCACATACAGGCAAGAAAGAGAGACGCTTTTAGGCAGTACAATCCAAAAACAAAGTCACCACAAGCACAATGGAACAAAAACAAAAACACCATTAGCACAATGGAACAAAAACAAAGACACCATAAGCACAATGGAACAAAAACGCATTGGAACAAAAAGTCACCACCAGTACAATCCATATAAAAAGACAGTCACCACAAACACACTCCTCAGCAGGCAGACTCTGCCCTGCCCTACCCTACCCTACCCTACCCTTCCTTACCCTACCCCACCCTTCCCTACCCTACCCTAGCCTGCCCTACCCTACCCTGCCCTGCCCTGCCCTGTCCCGCCCTGTCCCACCCTACCGTACCCTGCCTTACCCTACCCTACCCTACCCTGCCCTACCCCACCCTGCCCTGCCCTACCCTACCCTACCCTACCCTACCCTGCCCTTCCCTACCCTACCCTGCCCTACCCTACCCTACCCTACCCTACCCTACCCTACCCTACCCTACCCTACCCTACCCTACCTCACCCTACCCTATCCTGCCTTACCCTACCCTACCCTTACCCTACCCTTACCCTACCCTACCCTACCCTACCCACAGCGCACAAATCTAACATCACTCAGTCAAGAGTGCTAAATCTAGCATGCCCTTTCCTTTTACCCAGTCAGTGTGGTGGTCAGTTCCTGCTATAAATAACACCAGCTAGTCCCCACCTAGACTGGGATGGGATGGACTAATTAGCAGCTAAGAGACACTGAAAGTGGGGATAAACTGACAGCTGCGTACCCTACCCTGCCATGCCCTACCCTACCCTGCCCTGCCCTGCCCTACCCTACCCTACCCTACCCTACCCCACCTTACCCTACCCTACCTTACCCTACCCCTACCCTACCCTGCCCTACCCTACCCTGCCCTACCCTACCCTTACCCTACCCTACCCTTACCCTGCCCTGCCCTGCCCTGCCCTGCCCTGCCCTGCCCTGCCCTGCACTCACTGGGAAGCGGAGGCCACGGCCACAAAGGCCAGGAGAAGGAGAGCCACCAGAGACTTCATGCTGACCCCACAGCTAGCTCAGATCAGGACTTCACTGCTGACGACAACGACAACGACGACGACGACAACGACGATGAACTTCCTCTGACTGACTTGACTTCAAGACGTGTGTGTGAGTGAGGGCGTGAGGACAGGACTCCTGGATGACTGGCCACGGCCAAAGTCTGGCCTTTTTATGGCTAGCTGGTGCCTGATATTTGATCTGGGCTCTTGGGTCCTGCAACAGTCCGTACCAGGGTACGTAACGAGTGTTGTGCTAAAATGACCTCATCTGTGTTATGCTAGTGGTCTTGGCATTGACAGCTACAGCGTGATGGGTATTATGTTAATGAGGTCATCAGGCTTGACAGAGTCACTTAGAATTCACTTTAACTTATGTGTGTGTGGGGGGGTGGGGGGGGGGGGTGTTTGTGTGTTGCTGTGTGAGTGTGTGTGTGTGTGTGGTGGTGGGGGTGTGTGTTTGTGGTGTGTGTGTGTGTGTGTGTGTGTGTGTGTGTGTGTGTGTGTGTGTGTGTGTGCGCGTGTGTGTGTGTTTTAATGACAAGAGTACCCTGATACCCCTGTCGGTGGTCGGAGTTAACACAACTGCCAAAAAAGTGAAAAACGCAGGTTTGATCCCAGTTATGCCAAAAATGAATGTTTCCTCTTTCCTAGTACAGTATACTTAGTATATTGTATGCTATATGGGATATTCTATCACTAGTCATCTGCAGTAATTTGAACCAGTAGCGAATACAATTAATAGCGGGTGCAATGTAAATGGGGTATCGGTTGAGGAAAAAAGAGAGAGAGAGAGAGAGAGAGAGAGAGAGAGAGAGATGAGAAGAGAGAGAGAGAAGAGAGAGAGAGAGAGAGAGAGAGAAGACAGACAGACAGACAGACAGACAGACAGACAGACAGACAGAAGACAGAGACAGACAGAGAGACAGAGACAGAGACAGAAAGAGAGGTCAATATAAAGGACTCCTTCCTTGGAGTTATGCACTACCAGTTCCCAACAAACCTTTGCCTTCAGTCACGTGTTCGTTCTTTCATCCAGTCATTTGTTTGTTTGTATATTCATCAATTGATTAACATACCTGCTTAAGGTTCTACCCCTCTCCCTTTTCCTAGTCTCTTTTTCTCCACTTCTCCCCCCTCCCACTTACTACATTCACGGTCTCTTTGTATTTCTGTAAGCCCCCCCCCCCCTCTCTCTCTCTCTCTCTCCCCCTCTGTCTGTCTGTCTGTCTGTCTGTCTCTTTCCCTCTCTCTCTCTCTCTTTCTCTTTCTATTCTCCTTTTCTCTCAATAAAAGAATAATTAATTGATTAAAAAAAATAGACGTCTTTGTCTGAATAAAAAAAAGAGTTGTACTTATTCAATTACCATCTAAAAAATACCCCCCCCTCTCTCTCTCTCTCTCCCTCCTCCGTCCCTCTCTCTCTTCTCTCTCTCTCTCTCTCTCCCTCCCTCCTCCCTCTCTCTCTCTCCTCCTCCCTCTCCTCCCTCCCTCCCCCTCTCCCTCTCTCCCCCTTCCTCCCTCTCTCTCTCTCTCTCTCTTCTCTCTCTTCTCTCCTCCCCACCTCTCTCTCCTCTCTCCCCCCTCTCTCCCTCCCATCCCTCCCTCTCTCTCTCTCTCCCCCCTCCCCCCCTCTCTCTCTTCTCCCCCCCAAATATATTTTTTTAATGAAATAAAGCACCGGTCATTGATTTTGTCAACAAAGCAAGCGCTCTTTTGTACAAAATCCCAAACTCAAACAACTGACCCAGCGGGAGATAGACATTCAGTTGGCTTCATTTAGACACGGGGCAGTGTTGTCTTTGTCATTGTCACTGGCACACGTCAGGAGGGGGGGGGGGGGGGGGGGGGGGGGGTGCAGGGGAGGGGAAGGGAGGGGGGAAGGAGGAATTCTTTTTCACGTGCTTCAGGGACAAACAATCTCCTTGCTTGTCTTCCTCTTTGCCTTTGTGATTTAGATATTGTGAGGAGTTTGAAGAGGGTTGAGGGCAGTCTATCCACTTCTTTTCTCTGTGTGTGTGTGTGTGCCTGGTATTAGAGGGTCTAGCTCCTTACAGGAATCTGCAATGTCTGTATGCCTTGTCATTTCACTTATCCTGAAACGGTATCCTGCCATTTTTTTCTCTCAGGTAAACAAAATGTTCAGTTCAACAATCTGTGTGTCTGTCTGTTCGTTTGTCTGTCTGTGTGTCTCGCTCTCTCTATCTCTGTCTTGGTCTCTCTCTCTCTCTCTCTCTCTCTCTCTCTCTCTCTCTCTCTCTCTCTCTCTCTCCTCTCTCTCTCTCTCTCTCTCTCTCTCTCTCTCTCTCTCTCTCTCTCGAGATCTCAGTATCTCTCTCTGTGCCTCTCTCTCAGTCTATCTCTCGGTCTCTCTCTGTGTGTCTGTGTCTCTGTCTCTCTGTCTCTGTCTGGCTCGCGCTCTCTATCGCTCTCTCTCTCTCTCTGTCTCGCTCTCTGTGTGTCTCTGT
>CM060345.1:20815070-20820070 GCA_030674155.1 Stramonita haemastoma
ACACACCACACAACCTCCCCCCCCACACACACCACAACCCCCCCCCTCCCCCCCCCCCCACCACACACGTCAAGTACCCAGCTCATCTAAAGTGAGGACTAAGGAGTAGAGTACCCTACAGTCCTCAAGTCTACCCAGAACCTCTCCAACCTGTACAGGCTATCTCATAACATAATCCCCATCACGTGGACTGGTACAGGCTGTTGCGGACCCCAAGAGCCCCAGATCGAATGTCAGGCAGCAGCGGCCATAAAAAGGCCAGACTTTGGCCGTGGCCAGTCATCCCAGGAGTCCTGTCCTCACGCCCTCACTCACACACACGTCTTGAAGTCAAGTCAGTCAAGAGGAAGTTCATCGTCGTTGTCGTCATCGTCGTTGTCGTTGTCGTCAGCAGTGAAGTCCTGATCTGAGCTAGCTGTGGGGTCAGCATGAAGTCTCTGGTGGCTCTCCTTCTCCTGGCCTTTGTGGCCGTGGCCTCCGCTTCCCAGTGAGTGCAGGGCAGAGCAGGGCAGGGCAGGGTAAGGGTAAGGGTAAGGGTAGGGTAAGGGTAGGGTAGGGTAGGGTAGGGTAGGGCAGGGCAGGGTAGGGCAGGATAGAGTAGGGTAGGGTAAGGTAGGGTAGGGGATGGGCAGGGTACTGAGGAGTCTGCTGGTGGTCACTTTATTTTTGCTGTATTGCTCTGGTGGTCACTTTGTTTTTGTTCCATTGTGCTTGTGGTGACTTTGTTTTTGTTCAGTTGTACTTGTGGTGACTTTGTCTGGGTATGTTTTTGTTCAATTGTGCTTGTGGCAACTGTCTGTTTTTGTTGAATTGTGCTTGTGGTCACTTTGTTTTTTGTTGAGTGTGTTGGTGGTGATTGTCTCTTTTTGTTCCATTGTGCTTGTGGTCACTTTGTTTTTGTTCCATTGTGCTTGTGGTGACTTTGTTTCTGTTCCATTGTGCTTGTGGTGCTTTGTCTGTTTTTGTTTCTTTGTGGTTATTGTGACTTTGTCTGTTTTTGTTGGATTGTGATTGTGGTGACTTTGTTTTTGTTTAGTTGTGCTTATGGTAACTTTATTTGTGGATTGTACTGACTAAAAGTGTCTTGTCTTTCTTACCTGTCTGTGCAGGTTTGATATGGTAATGATCACTACAGTCATATGTCTTTCTCACCTGTCTGTCCAGGTGTAATACAGGTAATGATTATTACAGTCACATGTCTTTCTCACCTGTATGTCCAGGTGTAATATAGGTAATGATCATGATGACCACGTCTTTCTCACGTGTCTGTCCAGGTGTAATATAAGTAATGATCACTACAGCCACATGTCTTTCTCACCTGTCTGTCCAGGTGTGATACAGGTAATGACTATACAGCCACATGCCTTTCTCACCTGTCTGTCCAGGTGTAATATAGGTAATGATCATGATAACCACGTCTTTCTCACCTGTCTGTGCAGGTGTCTGAAGACGTGTTCACGAAGGGAGAGATACTACAGTTCCTGTGGACTCTTTGGATGGGGACGATGCGCCCACTACAGGTAACACGTTATGTTTGTTTGTATGTCCGTTCGTCTGTCTGTTCATCTGTCTATTTGTCTGTCTGTTTAGCCCTTTGTGTGTTTGTCTCTCACTGCCTGTCTGTCTTCTTGTATTTCTATATAGATTCTTCAGGAACTGTGAAAGCTTTTGACTTCAAAATTGGTTCTTGAGGCTGAGGACAAAAACGGTGTGTCAAATCAGTCTGCTGTTTTTGTGCGGTTTACATGTTAGATATTTACGCCTTGTTAAGATGTAGGGTTTACCTGTTAGATATTTTACACCTTGTCAAGATGTAGGGTTTACCTGTTAGACATTTACACCTTGTCAAGATGTAGGGCTTACCTGTTAGATTCTTACACCTTGTCACGATGTATGGTTTACCTGTGAGATATTTACACCTTGTCAAGATGTAGGGCTTACCTGTTAGATACTTACACCTTGTCAAGATGTAGGGTTTACCTGTGAGATACTCACACTTTGTCAAGTTAAGGATATGAGTGTCAACATTTTGTTGTTGTTGTTGTTTTTTCGTAGCATTTACTGACTATATTTATAAAAATAAACAAAAATATAAATCATTTAATGATATTGAAAAGTTCTTTATAAATATCAAAAGTACACATGATAAACTAAAAACCTGAAACATTGCATGTCTGATTTTAAATAATTCTATCATTCTTGTTGGATTTGCAAACAATGGTCAGAATAAAGCGTCACAGAATAGGTATTGCATAAACTTTAAAGCAACTCGGATGAGGAGTGCACAGCAATAGCAAAATTGATTTTGTTCGAATTTTAGTTACTCGAAGGAAGTCATTCCGATGAGACTATAAACAGAGGCTCCGTGTGTGAACGCAAGCAAAACATCTTGCAAACACGTTAAAAACCCGTTCTGCCTTTCGGTAGAACAGGCCATTGTGTGCCGGTAGGAGCGAATGACAGCAATTCAAAAAAACAGCATACACACAGGTGTCGTGTTTAGACACCATTCCTGAGGAAAAATCGGTGAGTTGGAGTACCCAGAGCGGTTCGGGGCTGTATATGGCAACGTTCAGGTGGCTTCTGCGACGGTACTGGAACCATTCGTATCGGCGATTGCCTTTCCAATGGACCATTCCAGAGACGTGGAGAGAGAGAGAGAGAGAGAGAGAGAGAGAGAGAGAGAGAGAGAGAGAGAGAGAGAGAGAGAGAGAGAGAGAGAGAGAGAGAGAGAGAGAGAGAGAGACAGAGAGACAGAGAGACAGAGAGACAGAGAGACAGAGAGAGACGAGAGAGAGAGAGAGGAGAGAGAGAGAGGAGAGAGAGAGAGAGAGTGAGAGAGAGAGAGGAGAGAGAGAGAGAGAGACTTCTGCATGGGTAACAGTGTGCCCTCCACACTAACTTATCCAGGCTTTGCGCTCTAGAGCTTAGAAGGCAACTCCACAGTCTTCCGAGACTGAGGGATGCCTACCTGGGAATGTTCTGAAACCTGACTTTGAAGATAAAAGTGATACGTGTTTTCATGTCCAACTCTGAAGTGTAGCAGACATGTCTTTGCTCTTTGGTATCATAATTGTTTTACCATGGTAAGCTGTTCATTATCATTAGGCTTATTCCATTATCCTCGATATAAAAGAATAAATAAATCAATAAATAAATTATTGGAAGGGGGGGGGGGGGCACAATTTCTAAGCATATTAATCTTGTTACTTTTTTTTTGTGCAGGACTGTCAACTACCAGTGCTACCAGTACTGCGGTAAGCGAGTCAGGTTTTCCTGGCGTGTTTTGTTGCTGTGTTTGACAGGGTTTTCAAGGTGTAAGGCATAGGCTTTCCCTGTGCTTTGTATAGAATGTATGTGTGTAAGTAAATAAGTAAGTAGGTCTTCAATTCTAACGTCTTTCCACTTTAAGTGATACCAGATGACCCTAAGATAGGAGACTAGATAGGTGAGTGAGTGAGTGAGTGAGTGAGTGAGAGAGGAGAGAGAGAGAGGAGAGAGAGAGGAGAGAGAGAGAGAGAGAGAGAGAGAGAGAGAGAGAGAGAGAGAGAGAGAGAGAGAGGAGAGAGAGAGAGAGAGAGAGAGAGAGAGAGATTTAATCTCTGTGTGTGTATTTGTGTGTGTTTATGTATGCATATATATATATTATATATATTTATATATATATATATACATATATATATGTATATATATGTATGTATATGCATACGTACACACATTACAAGTGTGTATGTGTGTTAGCCTCTGTGTGTGTGTGTGTGTGTGTGTGCGTGTGTGTGTGTGTGTGTGTGTATGGGAGTGTCTCTGTGAGCGTCTCTGTTTGCATGCAAGTGTCTTTCTCTCTATTTGTGTGTGTCTATTTTATCTCTCTGTGTGTCTGTATCTCTGTCTGTGAGTGTCTGTCTGTATGTAGGTAGATCTCTGTTATTTTCAAAACACACGTAACACTTACCACACAGACGACCATCACCCACAGAGCAAAGTATGACCTCTGTCTGTCTGTCTGTCTGTCTGTCTGTCTGTCTGTCTGTCTGTCTGTCTGTCTGTCTGTCTGTCTGTCTGTCTGTCTGTCTGTCTGTCTGTCTCTCTCTCTCTCTCTCTCTATCTCTCTCTCTCTCTCTCTCTCTCTCTCTTGTCTCTCTCTCTGAATAGCAACAAATATAGGTTCACAGCAGATAGTAGTTTTTTGGCTTGCCCAAAGTGTAATTGTGCACCTGAAGATGAAATTTACTTTCTTTTCTATTGCCCAGCATGCACTGAGTTGCGACACACTTATTTAGGAAAGTTTAATCTAGAGCTTTTTAGAGAGCAGAAGTTATGGCAAAGTATATATTCTATGCCTTCAAATGCTGAAAATTACAATCCACCTAGTGGCTACGATATCCTTTAAATCAACTAAATAATATATTTACCTAACACTGGCTAAAGACCCCTTGAATGTTAGAATATCGAAGTGTTTTTTTTTCTTTGTTTTGTTTTGTTTTTGGGTTTGTTTTTCTTTGGTAACTATGATAATTTGCTGCAAATTGTGTAAATATGTTATATTCATTTACCCTTGTTTATGGACACCCTGAGTCTGAACAATAAACTATTTTGTCATTGTCATTGTCATTGTTATTCTCTCTCTCTCTGTGTGTCTCTCTCTCCCTCCCCCCTCCTCCCCCTCTCCTCTCTCTCCCCCTCTCTCCCTCCCCCCTCTCTCCCTCCCACTCTCCCCCCACTCTCTCCCACTCTCCCCTCTCTCTCCCCTCCCCCACCCTCCCCCATCTCCCTCCCCTCCCCACCTCTCCCCCCCTCCCTCCCCCCTCTCCTCCCCCTCCCTCCCTCTCCCCCCTCTTCCCTCCCCATCCCCCCTCCCTCCCCCCTCTCCTCCCTCTCCTCCCCCCTCCCTCCCTCTCCCCCCTCTTCCCTCCCCATCCCCCCTACCCCCCCCCCCCTCTCTCCTCCCCCGATCTCATCTCATCTCTCTCTCCTCCACAGAGAACGGAGGCTGGTCTCCT
>CM060345.1:20825070-20835070 GCA_030674155.1 Stramonita haemastoma
TAACTCCGTTCCCATGTCACACCTGTTACCATCACCATCCCGATATCACACCTGTCACCATCATCATCCCCCATGTCACCACCATCCCCAGATCACACCTGTCACCATCATCCCCATATCACACCTGACATCATACCCCGTATCATACTTTATTCCCCTGTCATCATCATCATCTCCACATCACACTTGACTTGACCCTTCTATTTGTCTTCTTTGATTTCGAGGATAACAGAATAAGCACTCATGTGCTTTTTTACATTTAGTCCCCGTGTGTATGCAGTTTTGTAAATTTTTTCTTCTGTTCCCACCCGCTCACAGTGGCCTGCTCTTCCCAAAAAGTGGAACAGGTTTTTTTTAACCTGTGCGCAAGATTTTCTGCGTGCATTCACACACGGGACCTCGGTTTATAGTCTCGTCAGAAGAACTTTTGGGAGAAGTGGAGTCAGTACTGATGTCAACTCCAGGAAGAACAAAATCTTCTTGAGCAAGAATTGTATCCTTGTCAGTAGATCATGAGTTAGCCGCCGCTGTAGTCTAGTGGTTAGGGCGTTGGACTCGTAATCTAAAGGTTGCGGGTTCGATCCCAGCTTTCGGCTATGGCGTTGTGCCCTTGGAAAAGGCACTTTACGGCTATTTTCTCACCCCACCCAGTTGTAAAAGGGATACCAACCTTGTGTTGGGGGTTAACCCTGCGATAGACTGGCGTCCTATCCAGGGGGGAGTCTATGACTCTCAGTCGCTTAACGCCACAGAAACGGGGATAAGCACCGGCCTGATGAGCCTTAGGCTCGGGACAGACTTTAACTTAACTTTTAACCTCCTCCCTCCCTGTACTGTGTGGTTTTATTTTTTGTTTTATTTTTATTTCATTTTATTCTTTTATATCGAGGATAATGGAATAAGCACTCATGTGCTTTTTTTTTTTAATACATCCAGTTCCAGTTTGAATGCAGTTTTGTAAATCTTTTCATCTGTTCCCACCGACACACACTGGCCTACTCTTACGAAAAGCGGAACAGGATTTAAGGAGTGCGCAAGACATTCTGCATGCGTTCGCACACAGGGCCCCAGTTTAAAGTTTCATCCGAGGGACTTTTGGGGAGAGTGGAGTCAGCACTGATGTTAACTCCAGAGGAAAAATCCCCTCGAACAGGAATCGAACACGGGTCGTCAAATTGCCAGCGCAATGTTCTAACCACTAGGCTATCCGTCCCCTCCCCCAGGCGGCTGCTCTGAAGCAAGGGGACGAGTGTGACCCCGAGGTGCCCTACACCTTCCACCCGGACTGTTCCAAGTACGTCATGTGCGTCTCTGGCCGGGCCTACGAGATGGCCTGCCCTGCCGGCACGCGCTTCAACTTCGCCATCCACGCCTGCGACCACGAGGAGAACGTGCCCTGTCTCACCGCCTAGAGTCACCTCCCCTGCCGGCCTGCCTGCCTCACCGCCTAGAGTCACCTCCCCTGCCTGCCTGCCTGCCTCACCCCAGTCATGCCCCTTGCGTGGTCACGTGGGAAGGTTACGTGGGCAGATCACGTGGGTAGAGCTCTTCTTGCTTGTTGAGGATACTACGTTTTCTCCTGGATAGATGCTTGTCTTTTCTGGGTTTGGGTTTTTTTCCAGTGGGTTTTTAAAAAAAAAGTAACCTTTAGTGCATATTCAGTAGATGTATAGTACTGAGTTTTCTTATAACTGAATAAAAGTCTTTCATATTATTACAGTGTGTGTGTTTAGTGCAGAAACGAATGGACAGATATGAGGGAGTGTGTGCGTTTTATTTTCTTTTATCATATATTAATCATTCTTTTATATCGAAGATAATGAAATAAGCACTCTTGTTCTTTTTTTTACATCCAATGCCTGTGTGTATACAGTTTTGTAAATTTTGTCATCCATTCCCACCGGCAAACAACGGCCTACTCTTTCGAAAAGCGGAACAGGATTTCACATGTACGAAAGATGTTCTGCGTGCGTTTGCACACAGGGCCTCGGTTTATAGTCTCATCCGAAGGACTTTGGGGGAGAGTGAAGTCTGCAGTGATGTTAAGTCCAGGGGAAAATCCCCTTTGAACAGGATTTGAACCCGGGTCGGCAGTTTGCGACTGCAATGTTCTAACCACTAGGCTATCTGTCCCTGAATGACTGTCTTCTGTCCAGCATGGATATTTTCTCCTCTGGTCACACAGGTGTGCAAAAGTAATTGCTTTTGGCTCTCCTCCTTCCCTCTCTCTCTCTCTCTCTCTCTCTCTCTCTCTCTCTCTCTCTCTCTCTCCCCCCCCTCTTCTCCTCTCTCTCCCTCTCTCTCCCCCTTCCCCTCTTTCTCTACCTCTCTCCCCACCTCTCCCTCTCCCCTCTTGTTGGAAATGCCAAGAGCTTTAGTGTTGGACAGATTAAGAGCTCCAGATAGTCTTCATGGTTATCTTGTTACCGTCACTAATGGTGTAGTACCACTGGGAGTGTTATCAGTCCTACTCTCAGGGCTGCTTTCCCTTGATCTTTGATCTTGCTTCCCTAGATCCCTATGAATTTCACAGTAAGGTGTATGCCTCAACTTGTGATCGATAAGAAACAAAAAGGTATTGAATAAGAAAAAAGAAACATACCCATGCATACTCCTCAACCTTTATTTCTGAAATAATATATCTTCGAGAAAAATGTGGTGGAAGAAAAACGAGTGCGGGTAACCACTTACAACTTCTCAATCATTTTGAAAATGATTGATCAAAGATTCAATAAAAAAAAAAGCATGCGCGCACGCTCACGAACATACGCACACCCATGTACGCATGCACACACGGATACATAGACACACACATACACATATGCAATGGCTCTGTTAATTTTGCTTCAACTCTCTCTCTCTCTCTCTCTCTCTCTCTCTCTCTCTCTCTCTCTCTCTCTCTCTCTCTCTCTTCTCTCTCTCTCTCTCTCTCTCTCTCTGTGCCACACACACACATACACACACATACTTGCAGTTGCTCCTTTCCTATTGATTTTGCTTAATAAATGCAAAATGATTTCTACTGATCAAACAATGCTGTGGTTATCATCAAACTTCACATCCAAAAACATTAATAGGGACTGTTGATTAAAATGTCAACTTAAACCTTTTATCCTGTAAATGATTCATCTTCTTTTGGATGCCATCTCTGATCCTAATACCCAGTACATATCTCGCAGTGTTCCCACTCAGCCAACCTAGCCAGCCTTTTAGCCAGCATGAGAGTGGTCCACACACGCAGGACTGCAGTCATTGGTTGTTTAGGTCACATGACTCAGTCACGTGCTCACGGATGTCTTGGCACAATCTTCCTGATAGGCTTACACGCCAAACCAGGTAGAGTGTGTGTTTAGAAACAAAATATTGACCAACCCGAGCATGTCACTCACAGCTATTGACCAATCCAGGAATTTTCCTCCTAATAAGTACTGACCAATCCAAACATTCCACTCGTGTGTGTATTTTTTGTTCTGGTTGACTGCAAAAGTAAGCAGGTGAAAAACACGGACACACACGGTGGTCAGTACCATTTGCTCTCTGTGCAGCTTATCAGGGCAGGTGCAGTCATGCGGACAATACCTCTCTGGTTCCTTCTGGACACACTGACAGACCCTCCCCCCCCCATGACCTCGGATCAAGGAGATTTTTCTCCTGAAGTTAACTGACTCCACTCTCCTCCAAAGTCCTTCGGATGAGACTGTAAACTGAGGTCTCATGTTTGAACGCACGCAGCACATTGCGCACACACGTTAAATCCTGTTCCACATTTCGTAAGAGTAGGCCATCGTGTGCCGGTGGGAATAGATAAGATTTACAAAACTGCATACGCACAGGGACTGGATGTACAAAAAGCACAAGAGTGCTTATCCCATTATCCTCGATATAAAAGAATAAAATAAAAATAAATTTAAAAAAATTCCCCTGTCTGTCTATCCCTGCACACATCAGGCAAATCCAGCATAACTCATTCAAGGGTCCAGGGCCCAGTGATGAAATTATCCCTTTCCTTTTCTTAAGTCAAAGTGTGGTCAGTTCCTGCTATAATTAACAGCATCTTAGGTGGGATGGATAGCAACTGAGAGGAGCTGAAAGTGGGGGGGGGGGAGGACACTGACAGTTGTGTGTGTCCTGCAGTGACTTGCATTGACAGGAAAAAAGAAGAAGAGGAATAAGTTGAAGTAGTTTCTTCTTCTTCTTCTTCTTCTTCTTCTCTTCTTCTTCTTCTTCTTCTTCTTCTTCTTCTTCTTTTCTTCTTCTTCTTCTTCTTCTTCTTCTTTGTTGTTGAACGCTCAGACAGCAACTATTGTTGTCTTTTTATATGAGCGAAAATGCGTCACACTGACGTTAAGCGCCTGACAAAGATATAGAAACAGAAAAACAAACAAAGGACTGCCATCAATGTTGAATCAATCAAAGCAAACATATAGAATCAGGGAAACAAATAAAGAACCTTCAATATTTAATCAATCAAAGATGTAGAAACAGGAAAACAAAAAACCGTCTTAAATGTTGAATCAATCAAAGCAAAGATACAGAAACAGGGAAAAAAAAGAACCGCCTTCAATGTTGAACCAATCAAAGGTACAGAAACAGGAAAACAACAAAAGATCTGTCTTCAATGATGATATCTTTTTCCGTTTGGCAGACTAAAGCCTACACACAGCCAGTGGTGACCACACTCTCCCCCCCCTACCTCTCCCTCTCCCAACAGTTTGCACCGGGCTAGTAAGGGCCTCTGCCAATATCGATACATAGACATTGGCTGATTGATTTCTGATTGAAGAGGTGGGGAGGTGAGGAAAGGTGAGAGGACTGGAAGGGGGAAGGGGGAAGTGAGGGTAAGGGGTGTTGGGGTGCGGGGAGGGGGGAGGGAGGGTCAGGGGTGGGTGGGAGGGGTAGTCCCATTTTTGAGCCAACTGCAGCGGTAAATAATACCAGTAAGGTATACCCCGTCACAGCCTTGGGAGTCGACAATTTGAGCAGAATTACAGGTCAGTTTGTTCTCTGCTGTGTGATTTAGTGCTGTGTCTGGATCAGTATTGTATTTCTGGTAGGCCTAGGCAAAAAGCGTGTGGCTGTGGTTATAGTCTTTCATATTATCGGTGATAATCTTCCATATAGTGGTGTGGATAATATAGTCTTGCATATAGTGGTGTGGATATTGTCTTGCATATAGTTGTTACAGTCTTTCATATAGTTGTTATAGTCTTTCATATTATTGGTTATAGTCTTTCATGTAGTGGTTATTGTCTTTCATATAGTGGTGTGGTTATAGTCTTTCATATAGTGGTGTGGTTATAGTCTTTCATATAGTGGTTATTGTCTTTCATGTAGTGGTTATTGTCTTTCATATAGTGGTGTGGTTATAGTCTTTCATATAGTGGTGTGGTTATAGTCTTTCATATAGTGGTGTGGTTATAGTCTTTCATATATTTTCTATAGTCTTTCATATAGTGGTTATAGTCTTTCATATAGTGGTGTGGTTATAGTCTTTCATATAGTGGTTATAGTCTTTCATATAGTGGTTATAGTCTTTCATATAGTGGTGTGGTTATAGTCTTTCATATTATTGGGAATAGTCTTTCATATAGTGGTGTGGTTATAGTCTTTCATATAGTGGTGTGGTTTATAGTCTTTCATATATTTTCTATAGTCTTTCATATAGTGGTTATAGTCTTTCATATAGTGGTTATAGTCTTTCGTATAGTGGCTATAGTCTTTCATATAGTGGTTATAGTCTTTCATATAGTGGTTATAGTCTTTCATATAGTGGTGTGGTTATAGTCTTTCATATAGTGGTTATAGTCTTTCATATAGTGGTTATAGTCTTTCATATAGTGGTGTGGTTATAGTCTTTCATATAGTGGTTATAGTCTTTCATATAGTGGTGTGGTTATAGTCTTTCATATAGTGGTGTGGTTACAGTCTTTCATATAGTTGTTATAGTCTTTCATATAGCTGTTAAAGTCTTTCATATAGTTGTTAAAGTCTTTCATATAGTTGTTACAGTCTTTCATATAGGGGTGTGGTTATAGTCTTTCATATAGTGGTGTGGTTATAGTCTCTCATATAGTGGTGTGGTTATAGTCTTTCATATAGTGATGTGGTTATAGTCTTTCATATAGTGATCTGGTTATAGTCTTTCATATAGTGGTGTGGTTATAGTCTTTCATATAGTGGTGTGGTTATAGTCTTTCATATAGTGGTGTGGTTATAGTCTTTCATATAGTGGTGTGGTTATAGTCTTTCATATAGTGGTGTGGTTATAGTCTTTCATATAGTGGTGTGGTTATAGTCTTTCATATAGTGGTGTGGTTATAGTCTTTCATATAGTGGTGTGGTTATAGTCTTTCATATAGTGGTTATAGTCTTTCATATAGTGATGTGGTTATAGTCTTTCATATAGTGATTATAGTCTTTCATATAGTGGTGTGGTTATAGTCTTTCATATATATGGGAATAGTCTTTCATATGGTGGTGTGGTTATAGTCTTTCTTATAGTGGTTATAGTCTTTCATATAGTGGTGTGGTTATAGTCTTTCATATTGTGGTTATAGTCTTTCATATAGTGGTTATAGTCTTTCATATAGTGGTTATAGTCTTTCATATAGTGGTTATAGTCTTTCATATAGTGGTTGTAGTCTTTCATATAGTGGTTATAGTCTTTCATATTATTGGTTATAGTCTTTCATATAGTGATGTGGTTATAGTCTTTCATATAGTGGTGTGGTTATAGTCTTTCATATAGTAGTGTGGTTATAGTCTTTCATATAGTGGTGTGGTTATAGTCTTTCATATAGTGGTTAAAGTCTTTCATATAGTGGTGTGGTTATAGTCTCTCATATAGTGGTGTGGTTATAGTCTTTCATATAGTGGTGTGGTTGTAGTCTTTCATATATTTTCTATAGTCTTTCATATAGTGGTTATAGTCTTTCATATAGTGGTTATAGTCTTTCATATAGTGGTTATAGTCTTTCATATAGTGGTTATAGTCTTTCATATAGTGGTTATAGTCTTTCATATATTGGTTATAGTCTTTCATATAGTGGTGTGGTTATAGTCTTTCATATAGTGGTTATAGTCTTTCATATAGTGGTTATAGTCTTTCATATAGTGGCTATAGTCTTTCATATAGTGGTTATAGTCTTTCATACAGTGGTGTGGTTATAGTCTTTCATATAGTGGTGTGGTTATAGTCTTTCATATTGTGGTTATAGTCTTTCATATAGTGGTTATAGTCTTTCATATAGTGGTTATAGTCTTTCATATTATTGGTTATAGTCTTTCATATAGTGGTGTGGTTATAGTCTTTCATATTATTGGTTATAGTCTTTCATATAGTGGTGTGGTTATAGTCTGTCATATAGTGGTTATAGTCTTTCATATAGTGGTTATAGTCTTTCATATAGTGGTGTGGTTATAGTCTTTCATATAGTGGTTATAGTCTTTCATACAGTGGTTATAGTCTTTCATGTAGTGGTGTGGTTATAGTCTTTCATATAGTGGTTATAGTCTTTCATATAGTGGTTATAGTCTTTCATACAGTGGTTATAGTCTTTCATATAGTGATGTGGTTATAGTCTTTCATATAGTGGTTATAGTCTTTCATATTATTGGGAATAGTCTTTCATATGGTGGTGTGGTTATATTCTTTCATCTAGTGGTGTGGTTATAATCTTTCATATTATTGGTTATAGTCTTTCATATAGTGGTGGGGTTATAGTCTTTGATATAGTGATAATAGTCTTTCACATATTGTGGTTATAGTCTTTCATAGAGTGTTAGTATCAACGCTTTTAAAGTGTTTGTGCTTCGTGAGGATGTTGTATGTATGGTAGCTTTGTTTAAGCTTTAGTTGGAGTTGTTTTTTTCTTTTGTAAATTCTTTGTTCTTGTTGTTGTTGTTGCATAATTCAGCTGATTTGTTTTCTTTGAAACTCTGGGTAGTGGGATGGAGGTAGGAGTCTGGGGAGGGGCATGGAGTGGAGTAAGGGGAAATACTCTTTCTCTTCTTTCTCTTGTTATGCCTTTTTTAAATACTATTTTTACATTTGCTTTCTTTCTATTGCACGTGTTAAGTCTTTTTTCTCACGTTTGTGGAGGAGTCATGAATTAGTTTTCTTGTGGAAAACTGGATTCAGGCCTGTCTTCAACACAGCAAAACCTGATCCACACATAACTGGACACTACTTAAAGACGCTTAGTATATCGTTGTCTATTAGCACATGAAAACTCGACAAAGTATAATAATAATAATAATATAATAATAATAATAATAATAATAATAATAATAATAATAATAATAATAATAATAATAATAATAATAATAATAAATAATGATAACAATAAATGGAATTTATATAGCGCTAAATCTTGCAAAAACAAATCAAAGCGCTTGATGGCAATAATGGCAATATGAAGATATCATTCAATATAATAAAAACTCATCCGAGGCTTCGAACGTTAAACGAGAACTCGACGGACGCCAAAGCAGAGTGGTTAATACCGTGTGAATTCAATCCCACGGGTCATGAAGTCGTGGATTCGAATCCCGGCGGCCTTTGGTAAATTAAAGGTGAGGATTTTTTAAGATCTCCCAGGTCAACTTCAAGTGCATACCTGCCAGTGCCTTTGTTCCCTTCGTTTATATACACGTGCAGAAGATCAAAGTATGCACGTTAAATATCCCGTAATTCAAGTCACAGTTTGGTGGGTTACAGAAACACGAACATGCCCAGCATACATCCCTGAAGTCAGCATGCGGCTGCCTTCATGATGTGCAAAATACCCCCCCCAAAAAAAAAAAAAAAAAAAACGAAACAAAAAAAAAAACCAAGAAAAAACGGTCGCATACCCAAAATATCCCGATTTGGGTGAACCCCGGAACTGTAATTGAGGAACAGGGAGTAAAAAAAAAAAAACACCCACAAAAAGCCCTGAGAACTACCTAACAACCCCTAGGGAAAGTTTGTTGTTCTACCCGCTTTGCACGCTCACAGAGAAAGTTGTTTGTCTTGCGATTTGTCTGTCAATCTGTGCACTTGTAAGCCCACCCTGCAAAAGAAAAAAATATTGATTCATTCATTTGTTCTTCTATTTCGACGATAATGGAACAACCACTTATGAACTTTTTTTTTACATCCTGTTCCAGTGTGTATACAGTTTCTGTAATTTTTGTCATTCGTTCCCACCAGCACACAGTGGCCAACTCTTCCAAAAAGCGGAACAGGATTTAACCTGTGCGCAAGATGTTCAGCGTGCGTTCGCACACGGGCCTCAGTTTATAAACTCATCCGAAGGACTTTTGGGGAATAGAGAGGGTTAGGTAAGTTTCCACAGAAAGTTTCCACCAAAATTGTTGATATCTATATCTTCTCTTGTTTTTAAAATAACATTTACAAAATTGCATACACACGGGGTATGGATGTAAAAAAGCAAAAAAAAATACTCATAAGCACTCTTGTGCTCTTTTTACGTCCAGTCCCCGTGTGTATGCACAGAGAGAGTAAAAAGTTTTTAGTCTGTCTGTTCTCTTTTAAAGACAACACCCAGTTTACGACACCGCAATGGGCTGGTTGCCTAAAAGCTATCGGCCACTGCTTAACACTGCGCACAAAAGGCTTTTGTTCTACCTGTATCCATATCACACACACACACACACACACACACACACACACACACACACACACACGCACACACACACACACACACACACACACACACACACGCACACACACACACACGCACACACTGCGGGAGGCTCCAGGCTTGTACCAGAGAGAGAGAGAAGAGAGAGAGAGAGAGAGAGAGAGAGAGAGAGAGAGAGAGAGAGAGAGAGAGAGAGAGAGAGAGAGAGAGAGAGAGAGAGAGAGGAGAGAGATTTTATTTATTTATTTTTGATTTATTCTTTTATATCAAGGATAATGAAATAAGCACTCTTGTGCTTTTTTTCATCCAGTCCCCGTGTGTATGCAGTTTTGTAAATGTCTTCTGTTCCCACC
>CM060345.1:20847570-20862570 GCA_030674155.1 Stramonita haemastoma
TTGCCCGTGCCCCATGTTCCGCATCCCCACAGCTTTCACGGCCCAGCCAATCCTCCTGCAAAGGTGAGCCTGTTATGTTGTTAAAGGTAAAGGTGTTCCATAACCTATGTGGTAGCGAGGCGTCAGATACCTCAGCTTCTCTAGGAGCCCAGCATGTTGAGGGCGGCGCCCATCTCCTCTCTCCCACGCTGCTTTACCTTCCCTGACCCTATAAAGAGGGCAGGTACCCATTTACAGCTGGGGGGGGGGACTGTGCTGAAGCCAAGGTGCGTAAACGGTCACCCATCCAACTGGTAACCACGCTCGATGCTGCTTAATCTTAGCTTGGGGGAAAGCGAGCGCTCTGACCACTGAGCTATCCCGTCCCTATTATTGTCATGTTGTGCTTGTGTTAAATTCGTTTCTCAGGTGATCTTTGATTAATGATTAGATTTGTGGATTTAGTGACCTTACCTGATGCATGAGCTGTTACACGTCGCCTTGAAACATGAGACAATGAAGGCGTCGCATTGCATAGGAACCCCAGAAGTTGGCTGATTAGTTTCTCCCCTGTTTCCAGGCTTATGAGAAAACCCACACTGGGCATGTAAAAGCCCCATAATTATAGTGATGCTAAACATTGGACCAAAGTAAATATCACTCGCCTACAATGTTGAAAAACATTGGACCAAAGTAAATATATATCCCCTTCAATATTGCTAAACATTGGACCAAAGTAAATATCTATCTATCCCCCTCAGTGTTGCAAAACATTGGACCAAAGCAAATATATATTCCCTGCAGTGTTACAAAACATTGGACCGAAGTAAATATCTATCTATCCTCTACAGTGAAGCTAAACATTGGACCGAAGTAAATATCTATCTATCCTCTACAGTGATGCTAAACATTAGACCAAAGTAAATATATTCCGTACAGTGATGCTAAACATTGGACCAAAGCAAATATCTACCCCCTACAGTGTTGCTAAACATTGGACCAAAGCAAATATCTATCCCCTACAGTGATGCTAAACATTGGACCAAAGCAAATTTCTATATACTCTTTCACTTATGCAGAAATCTACATATCTAATCAGTTCTGGTCGGACAGACTAGTTGAGTGGATTCAACAGCAGAGTAGATGGATCGGTGGTCTTGAGGTAACGTGCTTGTCTAGAAAGCGAAAAGCCCGGGTCGAAGTGTGCGGTGGTTCGAATCCTGTTTGGGCCCAAAACTTTCCCCCCATCCATTAAATCATGAGTGGGGTTCTGGGTGCTAGCTTTAAGACGAGACGATAAACCAAGGTTCCGTGTGTTACTCATAACTATTTAGCGCACGTAAAAGAACCCACAGCAATAAGAGAGTTGTCCCTGGCAAAATTCTGTAGAAAAATGCCGCTCTGATAGTGAAACAAATACATTTGCAGGCAGGAAAAGAAAACATAAAATAATGGGTGGCCCTGCTCTTGAAGCCACGCGCTCTTCCCAGGAAGAGCAGCCTGAATTTCAAGCAGAGAAATCTGCCGTGACATAAAGTGGTATAAAACAAAACAAAATAAAATAAATAAAATATGTAAAGGCCCGTACAGTGAGGCTTAACACTGGACCACAGCCAATATCTATCTACTCATTCACGTAGGCAGAAATCTACACAATTATCTACGCATTATCTGGGGGACAGGATAGCCTAGTGGTCAGAACATTGCGCTCGCAATTTGACGACCCGGGTTCGATTCCCGGTCGAGGGGATTTTTCTCCTGGAGTTAACATCAGTGCTGACCCCACTCTCCCCAAAAGTCTTTCGGATGAGACTGTAAACCGAGGCCCCGTGTGTATGTGCGAACGCACACAAAACATCTTGTCACACGTTAAATCCTGTTCCGCTTTCCGTAAGAGTAGGCCATTGTGTGCCGGTTGGGAACAGATGACAATATTTACACAACTGCATACACACGAGGACTGGATGAAAAAAAGCACACAAGTGCTTTTATTTTTTATTTTTTATTATCCTCGATATACAAGAATACAAAAAATAAGTGAACAAAATAAAAATGAAAAAAGCATTTCTGGTCGGAGAGAGTATGTTGAGGAGGACTCAATAAATGTGTTCCAGAGCAACGCCTCCGGCCCCTTGCCACCCCTGACCCTGAACCACGTAGCTATCGTGGCCGCCTCGCAGAACAAGCTTCCCCTCGACAAACTCAGGGCCTTTGTGACGCGCATGGGGCGCCATACCCAGAGCAGCGCGGGAAAACTGGGCCGCTGGTACAAGGGCGACAACTACGTGGACAAGGACAGCTACTCGTGGAGAAACATGGAGCTGTTTGCGGACTACCAGAAACAGATGTACACCGCCTCAGGCACTGTCAAGGCTTCGTGCAAAAAATAAGTCACGGGAAATGTTGACAGTGTTGTTTTTGGTGTTGAGTACCTTGAAAGAGAGACTTGACACAGTATGCCGGCATGTCTGGTTTTTGCCACACAGTATTAAGAGTGAAGAGACTGAATGCAGTTAGTAGTTGCTGACACACTCTTGTTACAATATCAAGTATTAGCAGAATGATTGCGTTAGTTACTGACACGCTCTGTTACAATATCAAGTATTAGAAGAGTGACGGTAATAGTTTCTGACACTCTCTGTTACCACATTAAGTATTAGAAAAGTGATGGTAATAGTTTTTGACACACTCTGTTACATCATTAAGTATTATTAGAGTGATGGTAATAGTTTCTGACACACTCTGTTACATCATCAAGTATTAGCAGAATGATTGCGTGAGTTCCTGATAGGCTCTGTTACAACATTAAGTATTAGAAGAGTGACGGTAATAGTTTGTGGTACACTTTGTTACAACATTAAGTATCAGAAGGGTGACAGTAATAGTTTCTGGCACACTTTGTTACAACATCAAGTATTAGAAGAGTGACGGTAATAGTTTCTGACACACACTGCTACAACATGAAATATTAGAAGAGTGACGGTAATAGTTGCTGGCACACTTTGTTACAACTTTAAGTATTAGAAGAGTGATGGTAATAGTTTTGACACACTCTGTCACAACATCAAGTATTAGAAGAGTGACGGTAATAGTTCGTGGCACACTCTGTGACAACATTAAGTATTAAAAAAGTGATGGTAATAGTTTCTGAACACTCTGTCACAACATTAAGTATTAGAAGAGTGACGGTAATAGTTCGTGGCACACTCTGTTACGACATTTAGTATCAGAAGAGTGACGGTAATAGTTTCTGACACACTCTGTTACAATATCAAGTATCAGAAGAGTGACGGTAATAGTTCGTGGTACACTCTGTTACGACATTTAGTATCAGAAGAGTGAAGGTAATACTTCCTGACAAATTTTGTTACAACATTAAGTATTAGAAGAGTGAAGGTAATAGTTCCTGAACACTGTGTTACAACATTAAGCATTAAAAGAGTGACGGTAATAGTTCATGTACACAATGTTATTTATTTATTTGTTTATTTATTTATCTATTTATTTATTTATTTATTTATTTATTTATTTATTTATTTATTTATTCTTTTCTAATATTTATTCTTTTTTTACATCGAGGATAATGGAATAAGCATTTATGTGCTTTTTTACATCCAGTTCCCGTGTGTGTGCAGTTTTGTAAATGTCATCTGTTCCCACCGGCACACGATGGCCTACTCTTACGAAAAGCGGAACAGGATTTAACGTGTGCGCAAGATGTACTGTTACAACATAAAGTATTTGCAGAATGATTGCAGTAGTTCCTGACACTCTATGGCACTGTCACAGCATCAACAGACAGAATGTAGTTATTCCTGAACACCCTGGAAATGCCACAGTATCAAACAAAAACCCAACCTAATTTAGCAGGTTTTTTTTTTAACATTACCAAAACCCAGACGTACATGTTTGGTGGCATGTCAAAATCAATAATGGGTCACATTAATATAGCTTTTTTGTGTTTGTTAAACGGGACAGGAACAGGATAAAGATGGACACTATTTAGCTCTTTCAAATACTACCAAACAGGTGTGGCTTCATTGACCTGTATAGTAGTATTCTGTGATTATATTTACAGTGGAAACGTTCTTTACCTCCATGAAAGAATTATAACGATAAGAAATGATAGAATAGGGTTCGCTTGGTATTTGAATAAAGTTCTCGTGTGATGCTGGTGTTTATGTAGACTGCTAGACAGAGAGTTGTTTCAATGTCAGAAGAGAAGATGTATCAGAAAAAAACACTGTAATTAAGTGTAAAGTTATCCTGATAAAGTTAAGTTAAAATCTGTCCCGAGCCTAAGGCTCATCAGGCCGGTGCTTATCCCGGTTTCTGTGGCATTAAGCGACTGAGAGTCATAGACTCCCCCCTGGATAGGACGCCAGTCTATCGCAGGGTTAACCCCTAACACAAGGTTGGTACCCCTTTTACACCTGGGTGGGGTGAGAAAATAGCCGTAAAGTGCTTTTTCCAAGGGCACAACGCCATAGCCGAAAGCTGGGATCGAACCCGCAACCTTTAGATTACGAGTCCAAGGCCCTAACCACTAGACTACAGCGGCGGCTTCCGTTGTGCAGGGGGTTGTGTAATTTTTTGTCGTCTGGTTACACCGGCCTACTTTTCCGAAAGGCATTGGAACAGGATTTAACGACGTGTGCACAAGATGTTCTGTGTGTGTTCGCACACGGGACCTCGGTTTATAGTTTCATCAGAAGGACTTTCCGGGCGGTGGAGTCGGGACTGGTGTTAATGCCAGGGGAAAAACATTCCCCTTGAATGGGCGTCTCGGTGGTGGCTGAAACCTGGGCCATCAGATCACGTGCGCATCGCTCTAACCACCGGGATATCCCGTCCCTCCCCCCATATAGTAGTTTTTCTGTCATAAGACATTTTGATCCCTTTATCTTATTCTATTTGTGAGATTATTTTCAATTTAATTCAATGACCATTATGGCTGTTTTCCCACTCTTATGATATAGGAACACACCTTCAGATCGTCTTATAAAAATAGATTTGGGACTGAGTGCATGTCTATTTAACATCAGACATGGATTTACTGAAGAGGAATTGCACTGAAAAATGTGCTGAATCATACAAGAAGTTTGTAAAAGAAATATAAAAGAATAAAAGAAAGCGCTTCGATTTGTTTTGCTTTACAAGATTTAGCGCTATATAAATTCCATATATCATTATCATCATCATTATGAATCTTTGAATTGTGAATGGTGATCTAAGAGAGAAATATTCTGAAGCTATTTCATGGTTCTCAAAGAATGTTGTGGTCCAATTTTATGAGAAAAGAGAAACCTATCAGAAATAAATATGTTTGTAAATATCTTCTTCCTTGCGTCTTTATATCTTTTTTTTCCGCCTAAAAGACATACACACATACACACACACACACACACACACACACACACACACACACACACACACACACACACACACACACACACACACACACACACACACACCGCGCGCGCGCGCACGCACGCACGCACGCACGCACGCACGCATGTGCACACAAGCATGCACGCAGGTAGGCATGCACACAGTATAACTAAGACCATTTATTAGCCTAATTACACAACAACCCCCCCTTATTTACCTGATAGGAGAGGCAGGTTGAGATGGACAGAGGGGTGGGGGGGATTATCTCCTAGGATACTGTGGACACTTATGCCATCTTTAGCCACCTGAAGTGTTTAGGCTAGGCTTGCCACACCCCAGCACAGGTAACAGCAGGGCTTAACTCTGGGCTTGCCACTTCCTTTGACATCACCTCCACTGGCCTTTCAACAGCGACAGGAGGAAATGCCAGCCTCCTCATCTCTAAGTGATGGGTTAGAATGGGACCTAGGTATACCTAGGTGATGTAACCGTGCAAAAGTCGGGGTAGGATGGGCCTGAAAACGGCTCTTTGGGTCCCGTCATTGCCCAAAACCGCATCTATTTTGCAGGGGTTGGGTATGCATGCGTGCACACGCGCGCGCGCTGGTATTTGTCAGTGTGTTTGTGTGGGCATGTGGCGGGGACCCTGCACCTTACTGTGGTGCATCATATTGTTGTATGTTGTCATTATTCTTCCGCACACTGCTTTTTTTTTGTCGCGTACTCTTACCAGCTTTCCTTTTGACAAAGTAGCTTTCTTAGCTCTTGGGGGATGTGGCGTCACCACAAATCCGGCGCCACGCATATCCAAGATGGTAGGAGAGAGTATGCATACAGTGCGATATTGTCTTGGTGCCGTGGGATCTTTTACCGTGAAAAAGTGGGGGTTGGGCGGGGCTGGGAACGTCTCTTTCGGTCGCATCTTTGCGCAAGACGGCACCCTTTTCTGCAGGGGGTTGGGTATGCATGCGCGAACGCGCGCGCGCGCTGGTGTTTGTCTGTGTGTTTGTTTGTGTGCTCGCATGTGGCTGGGACCCTGCAGTTTGCTGTGGTGCATCATATTGCTGTATATTGTCCTTATTCTTGCGCGCACTGCTTGTTTTTTGTCGCGTACTCTTACCAGCTTTCCTTTCGACAAACTAGCTTTCTTAGCTCCTGGGGGATGTGGAGTCGCCACAAATCCGACGCCACGCATATCCAAGATGGTAGGAGAGAGTGTATGCATACAGTGCCATATTGTCTTGGTGCCGTAGGATCTTTTACCGAGCAAAAGTGGGGGTTGGACGGGGCTGAAAACGCCCCTTTCGGTCGCATCTTTGCGCGAAACGGCAGCTTTTTCTGGAGGGGGTTGGGTATGCATGCGCGAACGCGCGCGCGCTGGTGTTTGTCCGTATGTTTGTTTGTGTACGAGCATGTGTGGCGGGGACCCTGCACTTTGCTGTGGTGCATCATATTGCTGTTATTAAGCAGACTAGACTTGTTCAACAACAAAAAGACCCCAACTGTATAACACAGAATCTCCCGAAGCTCGACAAAGAAAGGGGCATGGAATGCATTAAGCAAAAGAAACACTTTTTGTATTTTGTATTTTGTACAACTTTATGTCACATCAGATTTCTCTGCGCGAAATTTGGGCTGCTCTCCCCGGGGAGAGCGCGTCGCCACAAGTGCAGCGCCTACCCATTTTCTTTCTTTTTCCTGCATGCAAGTGTATTTTGTTTCCCTATCAGAGTGGCTTTTTTCTACAGAATTTTGCCAGGGTCAACCCCCTTGTTGCCGTGGGTTCTTTTACGTGCGCTAAATAGTGATGTGTAACACACGGGACCTCGGTTTATTGTCTCATCCGAAAGACTAGCGCCCAGACCACCACTCAGGGTCTAATGGATGGGGGAAAAGTTTTGGGTCTTAACGGGGTACGAACCACCGCACACTCCGACCGGAACTTTTTGCTTTCTAGGCAAGGCGCGTTACCACCTAGACCACTGATCCACTGTTTGAAGAAAAAAACAACCCAAAATAAATATCCGTGAGGGGGAACACGTAAACTTGACCCTTTTTCAGCAGTGTGGTCCATTGAATTCACACCTGCATTTTCATTTTATATTATTTATCTATCTCTTCTTTTATATCGAGGATAATGGAATAGGCTATCATATACTTTTTAAAATTTTATTTTACATATAGTCCCCCGTGTGTATGCAATTTTGTAAATGTCATTTGTTCCCACCGGCACACGATGGCCTACTCTTACGAAAAAGCGTAGCAGGATTTAACATGTGCGCAAGATGTTCTGCGTGCGTTCGCACACGGGGACGGGGGGGGGGGGGGGGGAGGGGGGCTCGGTTTAAAGTCTCATCCGAAGGACTTTTTGGGGGGAGAGTGGAGTCAGCACTGATGTTAACTCCAGAGGAAAAATCCTCTTGAATGGATCAGAACATCTTCATAGCAAGTCTTTTTTTTTTTTTTTTTTACCTGTATGACGTGTATCTCTCTTCTTTTTTTTCTTTCCTCGGCAAGTAATTCTTCACTAATGTTTGAGATATCGTGTAAGTGACCGTTTACCTGTCATTATGGTAGCCGCATTCCGGGGATGATGTCTTCAAAACACACCACCAGTGTAAATGCAGTTTCTGTCATTTTTGTCATCCGTTCCCTCCGGTACAAATGGCATGTTCTTCTGAAAGGTGGAACGAACGGGTTTTAACGTGTGTGCAAGATGTTCTTGCTGCGTGCGTTCGCACACGGGATCTCGGTTTGTAGTTTTATTTAATTAAAGGGCTTTCAGGGGAGTGGAGTCGGCACTTATGTTTGTTAACTTCAGGTGAAAAATACTCTGGGACATGTGCCTCAGTGGTGGAAAGAAATCAATCAATCAACCAATCTGTCAATCAATCAATCAATCAATCAATCAATCAACCAACCAACCAACCAACCCATCAGCCAACCAACCCACCAGTCAACCAACCAACCTGCCAATCAATCAATCGACCAATCAATCAATCGATCAATCAATCTGCCAATCAATCAATCAATCAATCAATCAATCAATCAATCAATCAATCAATCAATCAATCAATCAATCAATCAATCAATGTGTCAATCAAGAGCTCAAACAATTAATCAATCAATCAAACTCGTAATTTATTGCAGTATCTTTATTGTTTCCATAATGTTATGTTGCAAGATTCGTCGTACATGTGTAGGGGCAAAAATGACTGCTGAAATGTCTGCATTCAAAATGTAACAGTGAATTTTGTAGAGATTGCCAAGGAGATGGGGATTATCTATTTATTTATCTCTATATATTTTTTCATTTCGAGGATAATGGAATAAGTACTCATGTGCTTTTTTTTTTTTTTTACACATCCAGTCTCTGTGTGTATGCAGTTTTGTCCATTTTGTCATCTGTTCCCACGGTACTAGCACACAATGGCCTACTCTCCAGAAAAGCGGAACGGGTTTTAACGTGAGAAAAAAAAAAGCTGATGTCGATCCCTCGCTCGGGTCTGGATAAGACTGCAGTGACTATGACGATTTTAATCACATCTGTTTCAAGTGAACAGAGTACAATAATGTCTAAACAGGCTGGATGGGGTGTGAATTTTAAGCTGATACTTTGTGTACGTGTAGAAAAGACTTTATATAAAAACTGTAAATGGTATGAGCAAAAACATGCTATGTGACTTACATTTGTTTTTTTTCGCCGAACACTGTTACATATTAATTTTTACTTTAGGCAAGTCCGTTTTTTTCCTGGTAAAAGACATAAAATGATAATGTTGATTTGGGGCATTATGTGGGGAGTTTTTTTTAATGTGTGTAGGAGTGGGGATTAGGGGGGGGGGGGGGAGGGGGGAAACAATAGAAGAGGTGTCACTTTCTTCCTCAGTGTAGAAGAATGTTGATTCTTGAAGATTTAAACGTTTCGTTTTTTTCAGTAGGTGATGCTTCTTTGGTCCTCTGCATCTGTTCAGAAAAAAGTTCGTTCGTTCGTTCGTTCGTTCGTTCGTTCGTTCGTTCGTTCGTTCGTTCGTTCGTTTGTTCGTTCGTTCGTTCGTTCATTCATTCATTCATTCATTCATTCATTCATTCATTATAAATTAATTAATTAATTAATTCATCCATCCATTCATTTATTCATTCATCCGTCAGTCCGTTCATTCATTCATTCATTCATTCATTCATTCATTCATTCATTCATTCATTCATTCATTCATTCATTCATTCATTCATTCATTCATTCATTAATTCATCGAATAATTCACTTGTTTTTCATTCATTTGTTCGTGTCTTTCTTTAACTGGTTTAATCCTTTCTTTAATCGCTTAAATCTTATTCACATATTCTTAACCTTTTCTGGGCGGGATAGCTAAGTGGTCAGAGCGCTTGCTTTCCCCAAGTCAAGTTAAGCAGCGTCGAGCGTGGTTACCAATTGTGTGTGTGTGTGTGTGCGTGCGTGTGTGTTGTGTGTGTATTGTGTGTGTGTACGCTCGCGCGCGTGCTCATGTGTGTTGCGCGTGTGTGTGTGCATTCTTACAGAGTCACTTTGTGAATGATAAACTACTGTAGCTGAACTGATACAGTATTTATTTATTTATCTATTTATTTGTTTATTCTTTTATATAGAAGATAATAGAATAGGCACTCGTGTGCTTTTTTTTACACCCAGTCCCCGTGTGCATGCAGTTTTGTAAATCATGTCATCTGTTCCCACCGGCACACGATGACCTACTCTTACGAAAAGTGGAACAGGATTTAACGTGTGCGCAAGATGTTCTGCGTGCGTTCGCACACGGGGCCTCGATTTACAGTCTCATCCGAAGGACTTTTGGGGAGAGTGGAGTCAGCACTGATGTTAACTCCAGGGGATAAATCTCCTCGAACGGTAATTGAACCTGGGTCGTCAAATTGCCAGCGCAATGTTCTGACCACTAGGCTATCTCCCCCTCCCCCGCATGACAGCAAACAGTGGTGACAGTCATCACCAACTTTGTCATGCTGTCAGAATATGGGGGTGATGGTGACCCTCACTGCGTTTCTGCATACACACGGGGACTGGATGTAAAAAAGCACAAGAGTGCTTATTCCATTATCCTCCAAATAAAAGAATAAATCAAATAAATCAAATCAAATCTCAACAACAGAAAAAACAGAAAACGGAAAACTGAACCAACATAAAGTAAAAAAGACTTGCGCAACTCGTTAAAACCTGCTCCGCTTTTTGAAAGAATAGGCCATATGGTGCTGGTTGGAAATGGATGACAAAGTTGACAAAACTGCATACATACACACGGGGCCTTGATGTAAAAATCCCACCACATGAGTGCTTATTCTATTATCCTCGATGTAAAAGAATGAAATAAAGAAAAAAAGACTATTTAAAAAAAAAAAGCACAGGAGTGCTTGTTCCATTATCTTCGACATAAAAGGATAAATAAATGAATTTTAATATGAAATAAAATATATAAATAGAAAACGACAACAACAGGAAAAGAAAGAAACAAACATGGAGCACGCATAAAACATTTCCAAGTCCTTCGGATGAGACTATAAACCGAGGCACCGTGTGTGAACGCAAGCAGAGCATTTTGCCCACACGTTAAATCCTGTTCCGCTTTTCGTAAGAGTAGGCCATCGTGTGCTAGGTGGGAACGGATGACAAGATTGACAAAACTGCATACACACAGGGACTGGATGCTAAAAAAAAAGCACACGAGTGCTTATGCCATTATCCTCGATAGTAAAGAATAACATAACATAACATAACATAAAATAAAATAAAATAAATAAATAAAGACTGTATGTAAAAAAAAAAAAAAGCGCATGAGTGCTTATTCTATTATTCTCGAAATAAAAGAGTCAATAAATAGATAAACTATACGAATAAAAAACAACAACAGCAACAGGAAAATAAACAAAACAAACATGTAGCGCACATGAAACATTTTCCCCAAGCTTTTATTTTTTTTTTTGTATCTCAAAATCTCCGTACCTGTGCACTAGAGGTGGCCACAGGTAGCGGTTCAATGTCAATGTCTTGAACCCCAGCTCCTTCCGCTTCGCTTCCTTCCACTTCCGCTTCTGCTTTTTCCGCTTCCGCTTTTACTTCCACTTTTCCCACTTCCACGTCGTTTCTTTCCGCTTCTTCTACTTCCTCTTCTTCCACTTCCGCTTCCGCGTCTTCCACTTCCGCTTCCGCCAAACCTTGCAAAGTGCAGTTTCTTCGTGAGCAAGTGTACAAGGTTACTTCCCCTCTTGCTTCCGCTTTTACTTCTGCTTTTACTTTTACTTGTGCCTCCATTAGACCTTCTGACGCGTGCTTTATGTTTTCGGCTGCTTCTACTTTTACTTCCGCTTCCGCTTCCGCTTTTGCCTGACCTTGACTTCCTTTTGCGGTTTGAGAGGGACCCACTTCGGGAATTGGAGCCGCTCCTGGACCGTGACTTGCTTCTGCTCCTGGGGTTTCTTGGGCTGGTTCCCTTTCCGAACACTGCACGGTTTGGAGTAGACAGCATATTGTAAAGCAACTTTTAGAGCTCTTTTTTGTGTTTTATTATTAAGGAAGGTTAGGTTTGTCAAGACCCTTAGCAAATGAAGAAAGAGGGAGGGAGGGAAGGATTGGATTTGATTTGAGTTGATTTGATTTATTCTTTTATATCGAGGATCATGGAATAAGCACTCATGTGCTTTTTTTACAACCAGTCCCTGTGTGTATGCAGTTTTGTAAATGTCATCTGTTCCCACCGGCACACGATGGCTTACTCTTACGAAAAGCGGAACAGGATTTAACATGTGCGCAAGATGTTCTGTTCTGAAAGGAGGGAGGGAGAGAGAGAGAGAGGAGGAGGGAGGGAGGGAGGGAGGGAGGAGGAGAGGGGGGAGGGAGGGAGAGAGAGGTGGGAGGGAGAGAGGAGAGAGGAGGGAGGGAGAGCCGAGAGAGAGAGACAGACAGACAGAGAGAGACAGAGAGACAGAGAAGAGAGATACAGAGAGAGACAGAGATAGAGAGAGACAGAGAGAGAGAGGGAGATGGGAGATAGATAGATAGATAGATAGATAGATAGAGAAGAGAAGAGAGAGGAGAGAGAGAGAGAGAGAGAAAGAGGAAGAGGGGAGAGAGAGAGAGAAGAGAAGAGAGAGAGAGAGAGAGAGAGGAGAGAGAGAGAGAGAAGAGACAGACAGAGACACAGAGACACAGAGAGAGACACAGAGAGAGACAAGAGAGAGACAGAGAGAGACAGAGAAGAGAGAGACAGAGACAGAGAGAGACAGAGAGAGACACATACAGACAGACAGACAGAGACAGACAGATAGACAGACAGAAACAGAGAGAGGCACAAGACAGAAACTGATGGAGAGATACTACAGAGGGAAGGCTACATCCTGTAGTGGAGGAGCAAGGCCTAGGTACTAAGGTGCTCAGGCCTGATGATGGTTACATTTTCTTTTCTTTTATTTATTCTCTTATATCAAAGATAATGGAATAAGCACTCATATGCTTTTTTTTTTTACATCCAGTCCCCGTGTGTATGCAGTTTTGTAAATATCATCTGTTCCCACCGGCACTCGATGGCCTACTCTTACCAAACATGGAACAGGATTTAACGTGTGCACAAGATGTTCTGCGTGCATTCGCACACGGGGCCTCGGTTTAAAGTCTCATCCGAAGGACTTTTGGGGAGAGTGGAGTCAGCACTGATGTTAACTCCAGAGGAAAAATCTCTTCGACCGGGAATCGAATCCGGGTCGTCAAATTGCCAGCGCAATGTTCTGACCACTAGGCTATCCCGTCCCCCTATTACACACATTTTGTTTAATATGAAATATATAGGTAAGTTAAGAGAGAAATAATCAATGTTGATATCTATCAAGCAGATACCATTAGATATGTGAATGAATGTTTTGAGAAAAGAGAACCAGAATGCGACATGTTTTTAGCAGGTGCCCAGGCTTGCTGATGGTTAGACAAATTTTGATATAAACTATATAGGTAAGTTAAGCGACATAATCGCAGATGATATATATCAAGCAGGTATCATTAGATAATTATGTGAAATAATGTCTTGAGAAAAGAGAAGTAGAATGCGACTTTCTTTTTTTTTTTAGTGGACATCAATTTGGGGCCGGAAGGATCATTAAAAATGATCATTGTTTTGTTGTGTCAAATAAGTCTACTTAATTTAAATGGTAATAGAATATTTTGAATCTTGAAACATCCAGCTTAGCTTCTGAGTCCTACTCTACACAGGCAAATGCATCAGCAACAGCAACAACAACACACACACACACATAAACACACAAACACACACACACACACACACACACACACACATACACACACACACACACCACCCCTCACACACACACACACACACACACACACACACACACACACACACACACACACACACACACACACACACACACACACACAAACACACACACACACTGATATAAAAGAATAAAAATAAAAAATAACACACACACACACCCCACCCACCCCACCCCCACACACACCCTCACCCCCCCCACACACACCACCACCCCACACACCCCACACCCCCACAACCCCCACCACCCCTCGCCACCCCCCCACCCCCCAACCCCACCCACCCTCCCCCAAAACCCACCCACACGCCCACCAAACTCACCTAAAGTGACCTGTCTACTGGGCACGCTCCTACAGCCCTTGAGGACGGTGATGCAGGTATATTTCAGAGGGCCTGAAGACCTCGTCAGCTTGACAGACAGCTCGTCAGAGCGGCTGTCCTTCACCTCCTGACCATGCTGGAGAAAGATGAAGCGATCGGGCCTGGGGAGTACCTCGGTACCTCGCAACTCAGCTGGAACTTGACGCACTTGGAGGTTCGGTGCAGCTCTTTGGACACCAGGTCTGGTCGGGCTGGTTTGATTGCGTGGGGTTTGTCTGTAGTGTACATGACTTATTTATTGATTGACCGATTGATTGATTAATTTATCTATGTATTTATTGATGTATTCCTCAGGAAAAGTCGGGGAGTTGGAGTACCAGGGCAGCTCGGGGCTGTAGGTATATGGCAACGTTCTGGTGGCTCCTGCGACGGTACTGGAACCATTCTTATCGGTCATTGCTTTTCCGATGGATCATTCCAGTGCCATGGAGAGGGGGGGGGGGTCTGCTGCATGGGTAATAACTTGCCCTCCATGCATACTTGCGCAGGCTTTGCGCTCTGAAGACTAGAGCGCAACTCCATAGTCTTCCGAGACTGATAGGTGCCTACTACTACTACTACTACTACTACTACTACTACTACTACTACTACTACTACTACTACTACTACTACTACTACTACTATTTATGTATTTATTTATTTATTATTTGATTTGTCTATTCTCTTATATCGAGGATAATGGAATAAGCACTCATGTGCTTTTTATTTTTTATTTTTAATCAAGTCCCCGTCTGTATGCAGTTTTGTAAATATTGCCATCTGTGTCCCAACCGGCACACAATGGTCTACTCTTACGAAAAGCGGAACAAGATGTAACGTGTGCGCAAGATGTTGTGCGTGCGTTCGCACACGGGGCCTTGGTTTACAGTCTCATCCGAAAGACTTTAACATCCATAAAAGGATTGTGCCTTTCGGGGAC
>CM060345.1:20865070-20870070 GCA_030674155.1 Stramonita haemastoma
CACACGCTCTCTCTCTCTCTGTCTCTCTGTCTCTCTCTCTTTCTCTCTCTCTGTCTCTCTCTGTCTGTCTCTCTGTGTGTGTGTGTGTCTCTCTCTGTCTCTCTCTCTAAGGTATGCTGCAAATCGTTTATTTTTTTTTATTTTATTTTTTTACCAATTTGTTTAATTTCTGTAACCTACAAACATTCGTAGTAGTAGTAGTAGTAGTAGTAGTAGTAGTAGTAGTAGTAGTAGTAGTAGTAGTAGTAGTAGTATATCAAATAGCAATTTAACATAACCACTATCTGTCAGTTAAGTTCTCTTAGGACGACACACAATATTTACCAAGGGAGTTTTTTTTTGTTGTTGTTGTATAATACCCCAAGTTACCACATTCTCTCCAAGGGCCAGCAAAAGGGAGACAATCACGGTATGATGAGCTATTTGTCTCCATGAAGTTACCTCCTCCTAACCTAGCCTCTGCAGCACATTGTTTTCAAGGGTCATAATTATCTACACTGATAGTTCGGTTAGGGAGAAACTTGACTTGCGCATCAAAGTTTCTGTAAAATATGAATTCAAACAAAGAAGGACGGTGGCAGGATGGTATAGACATTCACCTGTCTAACAAGTAAACTGTGAGGTTCTGGGTTCGATTCCCAGCCTTGCCTGTCCTTCCCCAGTTTGACAAGAAAAATCTATCTGAATGTCAAAGTCTTTCGGAAAAGACTCTAATCTATTCATACTCATGCGCCTACGCGTATATGCAAGTAAAAAAAAACAAACCCCAAACCCATGGCAGTTGTAAATCGAAAAGAGCAAGAAGGTACCTTCCACTGTCCTGGTAAAACCTAAAAAGTTAAAATTCCCAATTGTATCCCCGAAGTCGGAATGCGGCTACCTTAATGGTGGGCAAAAAACCCCGACTGCATAATATGCAAAAATTTCATCATTGGTAAGCGTGGGACCTCTAGGCGAGGAATGAAAGAAACAGATTTTTTTTTTTAAAGTGAAAGCGTATACAAGATTTTCCTTAAAGAAAAAAAGAGAAGAAAAGAAAACGTATACAAGATTTTCCTTAAAGAAAAAAGAAAACAAAAAGAAAACGTATACAAGATTTTCCTTAAAGAAAAAAAGAAAAAAATGAAAACGTGTATACGATTTTCCCCAAAGAAAATAAATTTTAAAAAATGAAAACGTATACAAGATTTTCCCAAAGAAGAAAAAAGAAATTTAAAAAATGTAAACGTATACAAGATTTTCCCAAAAGATAAAAATTAAAAACTGAAAACGTATACCAGATTTTCCCAAACGAAAAAAAGAAATAAAAAATGCAAACGTACAAGATTTTCCCAAAAGAAAAAAAAATGAAAACGTGTACAAGATTTTCCCAAAAGAAAAAAAAAGAATTAAAAACCGAACATGTGTAAAAGATTTTCCCAAAAGAAGAAAAAAAGAGAGAATGAAAACGTATATTAGATTCCCCCTAAAAGAAATAAAAAAAATAATAACGTATACAAGATTTTCCCTAAAGAAAAAAAGGTTTCCAAAATTTTCCCTAAAGTAAAAAAAGAAATAAAAAATGAAAACGTATACAAAATTTTCCCTAAAGAAAAAAACAGAAATAAAAAAAGAAAACGTGTACAAGATTTTCTCAACACAGTGTGCAGGACTACCATAATTATGTTCCCTGCTAGCCAAGCATCGGCAGAAATGGTATACTACTTGTCATCCTCACCATCAAAAAGAAACGTTTTTTTAAATTATTATTTTCAAGATAATGGAATAAGCATTCATGTGGGTTTGTTTTTTTTTACATCTCGTCCCCGTGTGTATGCAGTTTTGCAAATTTTGTCATCCGTACCCACCGGCACACAATGGCCTACTCTTCCGAACAACATAGCGGTTTTTAACGTGTGCGCAAGATGTTCTTCGTGCATTCGCACACAGGACTTCGATTTATAATCTCATATGAAGAACTTTCGGAGGAGTGGAGTCAGCACTGATGTTAACTCCTGAGGAAAAATCACAACGTATGTATATAGAATAAACAATGCGTTAACAAAACAAAGATAGATTTCAATATATACTACCTGTGTGTGTCATCTCTCTCCTTAGATATCGTTCAAAAAGATGCAGCACTGGAGAGTGTGTCCACTACCCTCAACCTGTAACGATAGACGGTAGAAATACTCTAACCTACACACACACACACACACAGAGACACCAAACGCTCAAAAAGTGTCCACCTCGGACTTGTGTGAGTATAGTTACTTAACCCTCGTTTTTCATAGCTCGCTCCCTGTTCAATGATGTGACACTCCACCACATAAGGAGTCGCATTGCACAAGAGGCCAATTTTTAGTTATTGGCAAGTTATTAATCTGCAAGAAAAAGGCTATTCAATACAAAAAAAAAAAGATTGAAAATCAGGAAAATTATGTGCAAAGTTCTTACAAAATTGAAATGATAGACTGCAGGATATGACAAAATGAGAAACGGGCAAGTTTATGTTCGTAACAGGTTGTCAGAATGAGGGCTTGGGTATTTTCAAAACACTTTTAAAAGCAAAAAGGAAATAAAAAATTATACCTTGATATTTCATTACAAGGTAGAATACCGGGTATGTTTTAATAATCAGTCAAAATAACAAAATTGACAACTTGACCACTACCTGCATTTAATGACTCCTAGTGCAAAATTGGGTAATGTGCTAAGCGACTCATTTTGTGGTGGTGCGTCACTATTATGTTGATCCCCTTTTTAACAGGATGGGAATGACTGGCATGGCTCTATGGCATGTTGAACAGACAACTTACCTTGAAATTTGTCGTCTGTTGGAGCTGTAAAAGTGCTGGATGTGTGGAATGTTGACGGGGAAGATTAGGTCACGCACTGAAGAAACATGTTGGTAAAGTGTGGGGAAAAGCAGTAGACTTCACATTAGTTGACATTCGGGTGAGACTATAAACTGAGGCCCCGTGTGCGAACGTACGCAGAACATCTTGCGCACACGTTAAAAAACCCCGTTCCGCCTTTCGGAAGAGTTGGCCATAGTGTGCCGGTAAGGAGTGGATGACAAAATTATATTAAAAAAAACAACCCAGCATGCACACCGGTGTCGTGTTTAAACACCATCCCTGAGCGAAAGAAAAAAATAATGGGTAGGCGCTGCACTTGTGGCGGGGACGCGCTCTCCCCCGGGTAGAGAGAGAGCAGCCAGCCTGAATTTCACGCAGAGAAATCTGCTGTGACATTAAGTGGCATAAAATAAAAATAAAATGTCATACCTACCAGTGTACCATCCCCGCGCCATCACAGCTAAACTGTCTCTACAGCTGTTAATGTTGGGCTTCAACACCTCAGCCTTTGATTTTAACAGCTGTGTTTTCTCTATCACTGTCTGTGCGGTGACATGAAAGAGAAGGGGGTGACAAAAACGAGGAAAGCGAATTTGTCTGGTTTTAAGAGGTACCATGACAGGATGCATAAAAGAACAGACAGCCCTGTCAAGTTGTCTTAAAGCCCGTGCATTTTTATAGCATCAACATGACAGGATCTTCGTCACAATTTGCCATTATGTAGTGAAAGAAATTAGTTTCTGACAATCCATCTCCTCCCCCTCCCTTCCCTTCATTCTGCTGCCGGTGTTTTGAGCTTAGGAACACCTGGGTTCAACGTGTCCATTGTCAGGCCGTCACTCTTTTTCTGTTTCAGAGCCAGCTGTCTGGAATGACCTCTCCCTCTCTCTCCCTTTGCCAATAGCCTACATTGACGTACTTGAGTTTTGCCTATGGATTTCCTTGGGAAATGTAGGCCTTAGTACTTTGCTCGTGTGTACACACACACACACACACACACACACACACACACACACACACACACACACACACACACACACACACACACACACACACACACACACACACACACAAGCAGAGTACTAAGGCCTACATTCTCCAGGGAATCCATAGGCATAAGTCAAGAACGTCTATATATATATATATATATATATATATATATATATATATATATTATATATATATATATATATATATATATATATATATATATATATATGTGTCTATCTATCTATCTATCTATCTATCTATCTATCTATCTATCTATCTATCTATCTATCTATCTATCTATCTCTCTCTCTCTCTCTCTCTCTCTCTATCTATCTATCTATCTATCTATCTATCTATCTATCTATCTATCTATCTATCTATCTATCTATCTATCTATCTATCTATCTATCTCTCTCTCTCTCTATCTATCTATCTATCTATCTATCTATCTATCTATCTATCTATCTATCTATCTATCTATCTATCTATCTATCTATCTATCTATAAGCGAAAGTAAAACAACCAACACAAAAGTATAGGTGTTCCCCAATATATCGGTTTTCGCCTTCCTCAGGGGATATTTATTATAATGACTTGATGGAATGCCCTTCGTCGCCTGGGCTTTATCCCAGTTCTTGATTAAATGATTGATGCTGGGGGCAACAGCAAAGTGAGAGGCTGTATGATCAGTGGCTTTCCTTCCCACGCATGGAATTCCACTATGGCTCTCTGACTTGGAGGCTTGACTTGCACAGCCCTTATGTGCTGCAGCTCTGGGGGCTAGTTGGCCTTTAGAGAACATCTCCAACGCTGACTGTCCTTATGCCCTCTTGGCCTAGAGAGTGGGGGTGTGCTGTGGGCAAGGCATCTCCACTATAATAAAATTTCTGCCCAATATCTGAAACAGCAGCTTGCCTCCTCTGCTGTTTTGGAGGTCATCGTCGAACACGACAGACAAACGATGGAATGACTCATATTTAAGTGATAGGTCATTGCAAAACTTGTTAGATCTATATATCAAATTAAACGTGGTACTGAGACTGTATGAGAGAGGAGAGAGAGAGAGAGAGAGAGAGAGAGAGAGAGAGAGAGAGAGAGAGAGAGAGAGAGAGAGAGAGAGAGAGAGAGAGGAGAGAGAGAGAGAGAGGGTTGATTAATTGATTGATTGAT
>CM060345.1:20875070-20877570 GCA_030674155.1 Stramonita haemastoma
TTCAAATTGCCAGCGCAATGTTCTGACCACTAGGCTATCCGCCTCCTATGTAGCTTTAAGAAGGAAGGTGGCAGGACTGTTAAGACATTCACCTGCCTAACAAGTAAACCGTGGGGTTCTCTCTGGGTTCAATTCCCACCCTCGCCCTTTCTTTCTATCTTGCGCACAAGTGAAATCCCATTCCGCTTTTTGTAAGAGTAGGCCATCGTGTGCCGGGAGGAATAGATGACCAGATTTGCAGAACTGCATGCACACGGGAACTGGATGTAAAAAAAAAAGCACACGAGTGCTTATTCCATTATCCTCGATACAAAAAAAGAATATAGAAAGAAACGTTCACCTGCCTAATAAGTCAACCGTGAGGTTCTGGGTTCAATTCCCACCCTCGCCCTTTCTTTCCAGTTAGATGGGGGAAAATCCAACTAAATGTCAAAAGATGAGACTATAAAATAAGGCTCCGTGTGCGAATACATGCAGAATATTTTTTACACACGTTAAAGACCTGTTTTGCTTTTTGGAACAGAAGGACATTGTGTGCCGGCTGGAAGGAATGACCCCCCCCCCCCCCTGTATGCACACCGATCTAGGCTGAGGTAGATTGGTCGCAAATTTGTCAATGGGGTGGGGTGGGGTGGGGTGGGGTGAGGGAGCAGAGGGGGTCTAAAATATAAGAATTCTGTAGTTTTGGTTGTAGTGACGTTCTTTTTTCCTTTCTGCTCGAAGCAGTTGTGTGTGTGTGTGTGTGTGTGTGTGTGTGTGTGTGTGTGTGTGTGTGTGTGTGTGTGTGTGTGTGTGTGTGTGTGTGTGTGTGTGTGTGTGCTTGCATGTGTGCTTGCATGTGTGTGTGTGTGTTTTTATTAATCTTGTATATCAAAAGAAAAAGAAAAGAAAATAAGAGATGTGCGATAAGCTTTAAAAATTTCACTCGTCCATCATTATTTTCAACACACACTTCTTTCATTTTGGTATCTTAAGAGCTTCAAAAATATCCAATGTCATATGTGGTCAATAGTTATTGTACACTTCCACATTTTCTTTTTCATTTACATTGTTCCGATATGCTCATAAAGAATTTTTCTTTCGCAAAATGTTTGCCCTGTTCCAGCACACCTCATGCTCCTGTCACAAGCTCCGCCAGTACAGACGAAATTAAAGATGCTTACGTTGAGCCTTGCAAGTAAGTGAGGATTTTTGCTTTTTTGCTGTAAACACAAATTCCAAAGTAGTATTGTACTGTACTGTACTTTACTGTAATGTATTGTAGCGTATCATTTTGTACTTTAATGAATTGTACTGTACTGTACTGTACTGTGCTGTATTGTATTGTAATGTAATGTAATATATTGTATTGTTTTGTACTGTATTGTACTGCACTGTATTGTATTGAATTGTATTGTATTGTATTGTATTGTATTGTATTATATTGTATTGTACTGTATTGTATTGTATTGTATTGTATTGTATTGTATTGTACTGTACTTAACTGTACTGTACTGTACTGTACTGTACTGTGCTTATTGTATTGTATTGTATTGTATTGTATTGTATTGTATTGTATTGTTTTGTTTTGTATTGTTTTGTATTGTATTGTATTGTGCAGCACTTAAAGTCAGGTAGATTTCTCTTTGCGAGATTCGGGCTGCTGTCTCCGGGAGAGCGCGTACAAGTGCAGCCCCACCCACTGGGTGTCTCAACTACCCCACTGGGTTATCCTCGACATAAAAGAATAAATGAATAAATATAATAAAACACTGGGTGGCTCAACTTCACCACTGCTTGCATCAATCTACCCCATTTGGTGTGTCAACCTCTCTGGGGTGTGTCAAATTCTCTGGGTGTCTCAATCTGTCTGGGTGTCTCAATCTCCATGGGTGTCTTAATCTCTCTGGGTGTGTCTCAATCTCTCTGGGGTGTCTCAATTTCTTTAGGGTGTCTCAATCTCTCTGGGGTGTCTCAATCTCTCTGGGGTGTCTCAATCTCTCTGGGGTGTCTCAATCTCTCTTGGGTGTCTCAATCTACCCCACTGGGTGTCTAAAACTCCATGGGGTGTCTCAATCTCTCTGGGGTGTGTCAAACTTCCTGGGGTGTGTTAAACTACCTGGGGTGTGTTAAACTACCTGGGGTGTGTTAAACTACCTGGGGTGTGTTAAACTACCTAGGGTGTGTTAAACTACCTGGGGTGTGTTAAACTACCTGGGGTGTGTTAAACTACCTGGGGTGTGTTAAACTACCTGGGGTGTGTTAAACTACCTGGGGTGTGTTAAACTACCTGGGGTGTGTTAAACTACCTGGGGTGTGTTAAACTACCTAGGGTGTGTTAAACTCCCTGGGGTGTCTCAATCTACCTCACTGGGTGTCTCAATCTACCTCACTGGGTGTCTCAATCTACCTCACTGGGTGTCTCAATCTACCTCACTGGGTGTCTCAATCTACCTCACTGGGTGTCTCAATCTACCTCACTGGGTGTCTCAATCTACCTCACTTGGTGTCTCAAACTCCC
>CM060345.1:20887570-20890110 GCA_030674155.1 Stramonita haemastoma
GGAACAGATGACAAGATTTACAAAACTGCATACACACGGGGACCGGATGAAAAAAAGCACATGATTGCTTATTCTGTTATCCTCGATATAAAAGAATAAATAAATAAATAAATAAAATATTTCACAGTTTTTTTTAACTCATTTGTGCCCATTTTGGGATATGAAAAGTGAACGTCAGGTAAAACAAGAATAAACAACAAAACAAACAAAAATATCACTGCAATATATTAAGCAAATACTGACACAACTTCAGACAATCTAATATGTTTCCAAATGAAGCATTTCTTTTCGATTTAAGAACGACATCAGTGGACAAAAATCTTAAATCGACTTCAGCGTTTCGGACAAACATTGCTTTCTCAAATTGACATACAATGAGCATTCCGTAATTAAATGAAATTCATCACCAATATCATGATTTTTTCCCCTTGGAAAGAGAAAAATGGCGATCTACTTCAACTGGTTATTTATAGTTTGAGCATCTTAAGTTGATGAGAGGATGAATATAAATATCCCGTAAACTAAAAAACACACAATTCCTCTCCAAAAATTCTGTTTTAAAAATATTTGTATAAAAAACCCAGCAAGGTTTACAGCCTGCTTTGATTTTATATAGCCATTTCTGGCGAAAAGGGTTTTGTAAACTGTGTTTGATATATTGTTACACACACACAAGATTCAAGATTCAAGATTTAATTCGCCTTTGACCCCTCTTGGGGCATGGAGGATTTCAAACAAAATCAACTGTAACATATATAATTTGCATTAATAGAATACGTTCATATACAGAATTTTTCACAGAAATAAAAATATAGTCAACCTTTTCATTAATATCATGCAACTTTACTATTAAGTATGAATTTGCTAAGTTTTAATAACATATTTTTATCAGAAGACACACACACACACATCCACACACACACACACACACACACACACACACACACACACACAACACACACACACACACACACACACACACACACACACACACACACACACAAACACACACACATACACACACATACATACATACACACACACACACACACACAAACACACACACACACACACACTCTCTCTCTCTCTCACTCACACTCACACAACACACACCACACACACACACACACACACACACACACACACACAACACACACACACACACACACACACACACACACACAACACACACACAAACACACACACAGACAAAACACACACACACAAACACCACACACACACATCCAGACAAAACTAAAACAGACATGTTACAATCCCCCAACCCACCACAACACACACAGAGGCAAAACCACAGGAATAAAACAGACATACAAAACAGACAGAAAAAACAAGGAACGAAAGAAAAAAACACAAAAAAGAAAAACCACCCTCGGAAGACGAAAAGAAAAAAACAGAAAGTAAAAGAAAAAAGAAAGAAAAAAAGAGAAAGAGTAAAGTGAAGAAAAACAACGACACGTCCCCCCCCTACCCCCCCCCCCCCCCCCCACTTCCCCACTCCCATCCCCCCCCCAGCCCCCCTCAAAAGCAGAAGCCAAATCGATGACGCTTTTCATCCCACTCCTGACGGAAACCCTGGGCCATCAAAGGGAGGCAAGCCAGGCAGCGCGGAGGGATCAAGGCGGTGCACAGCCGCCAATGGGCTGAATGATGCGATTACTCCGCGGCTTCTGTCACGTGCTCTTTTGTGAGGAGCTGAGGTGTGAGCAACTGTGCTAAGAGTTTTGTGTGTAGTGTGTGTGGTGTGGGTTTTGTGTGTGTATCGGGGGGGGGGGGGGGGGGGGGGGGTTGGTTTTTTGTGTTTTGGGGGTGTGGAGGGGGGGGATGTTTTGTGTGTGTGTGGGGAGAGAGGAAGAGAGAGAGAAAAGAGAGGGAGAGAGAGAGAGAGAGGGGAGAGAGAGAGAGAGAGACAGAGACGAGGGCAGACAGAAGACAGACAGACAGACAGGGCGAGAGTTTGTGAATGTGTTGGTGTGTATGTGTGTGGGGTGTGTGTTGTGGGGTTGTGTGTGTGTGTGTGTGTGTTTTGTGTGTGTGTTTGTGTGTGTAGTGTGTGTGTTTTGTAGTGTGGGGTGTGTGTTTTGTGTGTTTTGTGTGTTTTGTATGTGGGGTAGTGTGTGTGTGTGTAGTGTGTGTGTGTGTGTGTGTGGGGTAGTGTGTGTGTTTTGTGTGGTGTGTATGTGTGTGTTATGTGTGTGTGTTTTGTGTTTGTATGGGGTGTGTTGTATGTAGGGGTGTGTGTGTGTATGTAGTGTGTGTGTATGTGTGTGAAGTGTGGGGTATGTGTGTGTTTGTGTGTGTGTTGTGGGGTGTGTATGGTTTGTGTATGTGTGTGTGTTGTGTGTGTGTATAGGGGGTTTTGTGTGGTGTGTGTGAATTTTTGTGTGTTTTGTGTGTGTTGTGGAATATGTGTGTTGTGTAGTGTGTGTGGTGTGTGGGGTGGGGTGTGGTGTTTTTTTTTTTGGGGTGTGTGGTGGTGATTTCGTATACAAGTCCCAGGGCTTTTCAAATCAACAACTTTT
>CM060345.1:20890210-20897710 GCA_030674155.1 Stramonita haemastoma
ACTGATGTTAACTCAAGGGAAAAAAACCCCTAAAAGGAAATCGAACCCGGGTCGTCAAATTGAAGTGCAATGTTCGCCCACTAGGCTATGCGGGCCCCCCAAGGGGTGTGTGGTTGTGTGTGTGTGTGTGTGTTGTGTGTGTGTGTGTGTGTGTGTGTGTGGGTGTTTGGTGCGTGTGTGTGTGTGTGTTGTGTGGGGTTGTTTTGTGTGTTGTGGTATGCGTGGTGTGTGTGCTTTGTGTGTGTGTGTGTATGTGTGTGTATGTGTGTAGGGTGTGTATGTGTGTATCTTGTTTTATGTGTGTGGTGTGTGTGAAAGTGTGTGTATGTTTTTGGGGGGGGGTTTGCGTTGGCGTGCGTGCATGCGTGCTTGCGTGCGTGCGTGTGTGTGTGTGTTATGCCCTAGGAATACAGTAACAGAGGGGAGAAGAATTAAACAGAAAGAAATCTGTTAAATCAACAGCCCCCGGAGAAAACTAGCACAGCCTGTCTTAATCCTTCTAATGCCACTCTCTCTCTCTCTCTCTCTCTCTCTCTCTCTCTCTCTCTCTCTCTCTCTCTCTCTCTCTCTCTCTCTCTCTCTCTCTCTCTCTCTCTCTCTCTGTCTCCCCCTCCCTCTCTCTCTCTCTGTCTCCCCCTCCCCCGCTCTCCCTCTCTCTCCCTCCATCTTTCTCTTTCTGTCTACATGTCTGTATGTCTGTCTGTGTCTTTCTGTGTCTGATAGCCTTTCTATCTGTCTGTCTCTGCCTGTTTCTGTTTCTCACACTGTGCATGTGCGTGTGTGTGTGCGTGCGTGCGTGCGTGTGTATGCGTGCGCGCATGCGCTTGTGTGTGCGCGAATGCTTGTATGTGTATGTGTGTGATGTGTGGTGTGTGCGTGCGTGGGTGCGTGCTTGTGTCTGTGGTGTGCATGTGTGCATGCATGCGTGAGTGCGTGCATGGGCGTGCGTGCGTGCATGTGTGCGTATGTGTGTGCGTGCGTGCGTGCGTGTGTGTGTGTGCTGTGGACTCAGAAGAAATTAAGTAGGGGTAGGCCTAGTAGAACCAGAAAGACAGGAGTGTTGAATCCAGAGAGCCCACAGAAAATATACACAGCACAGCCAGTGCTGATCCCACCTCTAACCCTGTTCATCCTCACCAAACACACACTGTCCATACAGAGCTGAAAGCAGAAGATCTGCGGGTGGATTAGCACAAACAGAATTGGCAGATGGAGTATATATATATATATATATATATATATATATATATATATATATATATATATATATATATATATATATATATATATATATATACAGTGAGATCGTTCTGTCTGTTGAGTCACGGTGTCTGAAGTCATTGCACCAGATAGATAAAAGGCAAAAAACGAAGGTGTCCCATAACCTATGTGATCGTAGGGGAGCAAGGCATCAGAGACCTCAGCTTCTCTAGGGGCCAGCATGTTGAGGGCGGCGCTCATCTCCTCTCCCTCACTGCTTTACCTTCCCTGATTCTAATGAGGGCAGCCTCGCTCACCTACGATCACACAGGGACACCTTTACCTTTTACCTTTAATGATGATGTTGGTTTCTAACAATAGTACAATGACGATAATTGCGTTTTCTGTTTCTGCAGCGTAGGACCCAGAAAGAGAGAGACAGCAAGAGGCAAGCAACACTGCCATCATGGCGACAGAGACAGAGACAGAGATAGAGACACCACAGGCATCCGAGGTCACCTTGAGCTTTAACGCCATCAATGATACCGCAGCACCTGCCTCTGCCCCTGCAGGTCCGCACCCTTCCCCCTCCACACAGCAAACCACGCCCTCAGCTGAGCCACCTGCCGCCACCCGTGAGGACAATGCTGATCCTGGGGGCACCAAGGGTGATGCTCCAGTGATGAGCAAGGATGATGCTCCAGTAAACAAGGAAGATTCTCCATTGAGTAAGGATGATGCTCCAATAAGCAAGGATGATGCTCCAGTGAACAAGGAAGATTCTCCAGTAAACAAGGATGATGCTCCAGTGATGAGCAAGGATGATGCTCCAGACGCTCCAGTCATGAAGAGCGACACACCCACACCTTCACGTGACCCCGTCACTCTCCCAGGGTCTGGAGATGCTGCCGCACCTGTGGCACCTGCGGCAGGCGCAGACGACAGGACCCCAGGCCGTACAGAGAAGGTGTTGCCCGTGCCCCATGTTCCGCATCCCCACAGCTTTCACGGCCCTGCCAACCCTCCTGCAAAGGTGAGTCTGTCATGTTGTTAAAGGTAAAGGTGTTCCATAACCTATGTGGGAGCGAGGCGTCAGATACCTCAGCTTCTCTAGGAGCCCAGCATGTTGAGGGCGGCGCCCATCTCCTCTCTCCCTCGCTGCTTTACATTCCCTGTCCCTAAAGAGGGCAGGTACCTATTTCACAGCTGGATGAACTGGGGGGACTGTACTGAAGCCAAGGCGCGCAAACGGTCACCCATCCAACTGGTAACCACGCTCGATGCTGCTTAATCTTAGCTTGGGGGAAAGCGAGCGCCCTGACCACTGAGCTATCCCGTCCCTATTATTGTCATGTTGTGCTTGTGTTAAATTCGTTTCTCAGGTGATCTTTGATTAATGATTAGATTTGTGGATTTAGTGACCTTACCTGATGCATGAGCTGTTACACGTCGCCTTGAAACATGAGACAATGTAGGCGTCGCATTGCATAGGAACCCCAGAAGTTGGCTGATTAGTTTCTCCCCTGTCTCCAGGCTTATGAGAAAACCCACACTGGGCATGTAAAAGCCCCATAATTATAGTGATGCTAAACATTGGACCAAAGTAAATATCACTCGCCTAAAATGTTGAAAAACATTGGACCAAAGTAAATATATTAGATCCCCTTCAATATTGCTAAACATTGGACCAAAGTAAATATCTATCTATCCCCCTCAGTGTTGCAAAACATTGGACCAAAGCAAATATATATTCCCTGCAGTGTTGCAAAACATTGGACCAAAGCAAATATCTATCTATCCCCCACAGTGTTGCAAAACATTGGACCAAAGTAAATATCTATCTATCCTCTACAGTGAAGCTAAACATTGGACCGAAGTAAATATCTATCTATCCCCTACAGTGATGCTAAACATTAGACCAAAGTAAATATATTCCGTACAGTGATGCTAAACATTGGACCAAAGCAAATAATTATCTCTTCTACAGTGATGCTAAACATTGGACCAAAGCAAATATATATTCCCTACAGTGTTGCAAAATATTGGACCGAAGCAAATATCTATCTCCCACAGTGATGCTAAACATTGGACCAAAGCAAATATCTATATACTCTTTCACTTATGCAGAAATCTACATATCTAATCAGTTCTGGTCGGACAGACTAGTTGAGTGGATTCAACTGCAAAATAGATGGATTGGTGGTCTTGAGGTAATGTGCCTGTCTAGATAGCGAAAAGTCCGGGTCGAAGTGTGCAGTGGTTCAAATCCTGTTTTGGCCCAAAACTTTCCCCCCATCCGTTAGACCACGAGTGGTGGTCTTGGTGCTAGTCTTTTGGATGAGTCGATAAACCGAGGTTCCTTGCGTTACACAACAGTATTTAGCGCACGTAAAAGAACCCAAGGCAGCAAGAGAGCTGTGCCTGGCAAAATACTGTAGAAAAATACACTCTGATAGGGAAACAAATACATTTTTGCAGACAGGAAAAGACTAAAAAAAATACTGGGTGGCCCTGCTCTTGTAGCCACGCGCTCTTCCCAGGAAGAGCAGCCTGAATTTCAAGCAGAGAAATCTGCCGTGACATAAAGTGGTATAAAACAAAACAAAATAAAATAAATAAAATATGTAAAGGCCCGTACAGTGAGGCTTAACACTGGACCACAGCCAATATCTATCTACTCATTCACGTAGGCAGAAATCTACACAATTATCTACGCATTATCTGGGGGACGGGATAGCCTAGTGGTCAGAACATTGCGCTCGCAATTTGACGACCCGGGTTCGATTCCCGGTCGAGGGGATTTTTCTCCTGGAGTTTACATCAGTGCTGACTCCACTCTCCCCAAATGTCTTTCGGATGAGACTTTAAACCGAGGCCCCGTGTGCGAACGCACACAGAACATCTTGGGCACACGTTAAATCCTGTTCCGCTTTTCGTAAGAGTAGGCCATTGTGTGCCGGTTGGGAACAGATGACAATATTTACACAACTGCATACGCACGGGGACTGAATGAAAAAAACCACACAAGTGCTTACTTTTATTATCCTCGATATACAAGAATACAAAAAATAAGTAAATAAAATAAAAATGAAAAAAGCATTTCTGGTCGGAGAGAGTATGTTGAGGAGGACTCAATAAATGTGTTCCAGAGCAACGCCTCCGGCCCCCTGCCTCCTCTGACCCTGAACCACGTAGCTATCGTGGCCGCCTCGCAGAACAAGCTTCCCCTCGACAAACTCAGGGCCTTTGTGACGCGCATGGGGCGCCATACCCAGAGCAGCGCGGGAAAACTGGGCCGCTGGTACAAGGGCGACAACTACGTGGACAAGGACAGCTACTCGTGGAGAAACATGGAGCTGTTTGCGGACTACCAGAAACAGATGTACACCGCTTCAGGCACTGTCAAAGCTTCGTGCAAAAAATAAGTCACCGGAAAAGTTTTTAACAGTTGCTTTTGGTGGTGTTGAGTAACTTGAAAGAGAGACTTGACACAGTATGTCTGGTTCCTGCCACACAGTATTAAGAGTGAAGAGACTGAATGCAGTTAGTAGTTGCTGACACACTTTGTTACAATATCAAGTATTAGCAGAATGATTGTGTGAGTTCCTGAACACGTTCTGTTTCAATATCAAGTATTAGAAGAGTGACGGTAACAGTTGCTGACACGCTCTGTTACAATATCGAGTATTAGCAGAATGATTGTGTTAGTTCCTGAACACTCTGTTTCAACATTAAGTATTAGAAGAGTGACAGTAATAATTCCTGGCACACTTTGTGACAACATTAAGTATTAGAAGAGTGACGGTAATAGTTCCTGGCACACCCTGTTACAACATTAAGTATTAGAAGAGTGATGGCAATAGTTCTTGAACACTGTTACAACATTAAGTATTATATTTTCTGGCACACTCTGCTACAACATTAAGTATTAGAAGAGTGACGGTAATAGATGCTGACACACTCTGTTACAACATTAAGTATCAGAAGAGTGACGGTAATGGTTCGTGGCACACTCTGTCACAACATTAAGTATCAGAAGAGTAACGGTTACATTCTTGAACACACTGTTACAACATTAAGTATTAGAAGAGTGAGATAATAGTTCTTGAACACTCTGTTACAACATCAAGTATTAGAAGAGTGAAGGTAATAGTGATTGAACACACGGTTACAACATCAAGTATCAGAAGTGTAACGGTGTTAGTTCCTGGCACATTCTGTTACAACATTAAGTATTAGAAGAGTGAAGGTAATAGTTTCTGACACTCTCTGTTACAACATTAAGTATTAGAAGAGTGATGGTAATAGTTCGTGGCACACTTTGTGACAACATTAAGTATTAGAAGGGTGACGGTAATAGTTCGTGGCACACTTTGTTACAACATTAAGTATTACAAGAGTGAAGGTAATAGTTCGTGGCACACTCTGTTACAACATTAAGTATTAGAAGAGTGATGGTAATAGTTTCTGACACTCTCTGTTACAACATCAAGTATTAGCAGAATGATTGCGTGAGTTCCTGATAGGCTCTGTTACAACATGAAGTATTAGAAGGGTGACGGTAATAGTTTCTGACACTCTCTGTTACAACATCAAGGATTAGAAGAGTGACGATAACAGTTCCTGGCACACTTTGTGACAACATTAAGTATTAGAAGAGTGACGGTAATAGTTCGTGGCACACTCTGTTACTGCATTAAGTATCAGAAGAGTGACAGTAATAATTCCTGGCACACTTTGTTACAACATTAAGTATTAGAAGAGTGAGGGTAATAGTTTCTGAACACTCTGCTACCACATCAAGAATCAGCAGAATGATTGCGTTATTTGCATGACACTCTATGGCACTGTCACAGCAATCAACAGACAGAATGTAGTTATTCCTGAACACCTTGGAAATGTCACAGTATTAAACAAAAAATCCAACTTAATTTAGCAGTTGTTTTTTTAACATTACCAAAACCCAGACGCACATGTTTAGTGGCATGTCAAAATCAATAATGAGTCATATTGATATAGCTTTTTGTTTTTGGTGTTAACCGGGACAGGAACAGGAAAAGGGTGTACACTATTTACTTCTTTCAAATACCCCAAAACAGGTGTGGTTTCATTGACCTGTATAGTAGTATTCTGTGATTATATATTTACAGCGGAAACGTTCTTTACTTACCTCCATGGAAGAGTTATAACGATAAGAAATGGTTAGAATAGGGTTCGCTTAGTATTCGAAGAAAGTTATCGTGTGCTGCTGGTGTTTGTGTAGACTGCTAGAAAGAATTGTTTCAATGTCAGAATAGAAGATGTATCAGAAAAACTGTAATTAAGTGTCTAGTTCTCCTGTTAAAAGATGGGTTTTATTTGTTCTTTGGGTAGAGAGTTCCAAGGTTCACCAATGGTGAAATTTTACGTATGCGACCGTTTTTTTTTCTTCACCTTTAAGGCAGCTGTATTCTAACCTCAGGAATGCATGATGTCTAAACACGACACCGTCGTGCAGGGGGTTGTGTAATTTTTTGTCGTCTGTTCCCACTGGCCTACTTTTCGGAAAGGCATTGGAACTGGTTTTAAGGTTTGTGCAAGATGTCTCTGTGTGTGTTCGCACACGGGACCTCGGTTTATAGTTTCATCAGAAGGACTTTCAGGACGGTGGAGTGAGGACTGGTGTTAATGCCAGGGGAAAAAAAAATCCCCTTGAATGGGCGTCTGGATGGTGGCTGAAACCTGGGCCGTCGGATCACGTGCGCATCGCTCTAACCACCGGGATATCCCGTCCCCCCCAAATGTGACGCTCCACCACGAAATGAGTCGCTTAGCACAGAACAAACTTTTCCGCTAGGAGCCATTTTAGGCAGGTGGGGGTGAATTTGTCAATTTTGAGATTTTGATGGATTATAAAACTATATCACTTATTCTACCGTCTGGTGAAATATCAAGACAGAGTTTTGTTTCCTTTTGTCTTTAAACGTGTTTTTAAAACAGCCAAGCCTTCATTCTGACCACCTGTTAGGATATAATAAACTTGTCAGTTTCTCAGTTTGTCATTTACTGCAGTCTGTCATTTGCATTTGTAATAACTTTTGATAGAGTTGTCGATTTTTAATCTTTTTTTTTTAATTATTTTTTTTTTGTATAGCAATTTTATTACAAATTAATAACATACCAATAACTAAAATTTGACCTCTGGTGCAATTTGACTCCTAATGTGGTGGAGCGTCACAAATAGTAGTTTTTCTGTCATAAGACACTTTGATCCCTTTATCTTTCTCTTTTTTGTGAGATTATAAATCTTTGAATTGTGAA
>CM060345.1:20902710-20912710 GCA_030674155.1 Stramonita haemastoma
AAAAGAGTCAATAAATAAATAAACTATACGAATAAAAAACAACAACAGCAACAGGAAAAGACACAAACAAACATGTAGCGCACATGAAACATTTTCCCCAAGCTTTTATTATTTTTTTTTTGTATCTCAAAATCTCCGTACCTGTGCACTATAGGTGGCCACAGGTAGCGGTTCAATGTCAATGTCTTGAACCCCAGCTCCTTCCGCTTCGCTTCCTTCCGCTTCTGCTTCTGCTTTTTCCGCTTCCGCTTTTACTTCCACTTTTCCCACTTCCACGTCGTTTCTTTCCGCTTCTTCTACTTCCTCTTCTTCCACTTCCGCTTCCGCGTCTTCCACTTCCGCTTCCGCCAAACCTTCCAAAGTGCAGTTTCTTCGTGAGCAAGTGTACAAGGTTACTTCCCCTCTTGCTTCCGCTTTTACTTCTGCTTTTACTTTTACTTGTGCCTCCATTAGACCTTCTGACGCGTGCTTTATGTTTTCGGCCGCTTCGACTTTTACTTCCGCTTCCGCTTCCGCTTTTGCCTGACCTTGACTTCCTCTTGCGGTTTGAGAGGGAACCACTTCGGGAATTGGAGCCACTCCTGGACCGTGACCTGCTTCTGCTCCTGGGGTTTCTTGGGCTGGTTCCCTTTCCGAACACTGCACGGTTTGGAGTAGACAGCATATTGTAAAGCAACTTTCAGAGCTCTTTTTTTTTGTTTTTTATTAAGGAAGGTTAGGTTTGTCAAGACCCTTAGCAAGGAAGAAAGAGGGAGGGAGGGAAGGATTTGATTTGATTTGATTTGATTTGATTTATTCTTTTATATCGAGGATAATGGAATAAGCACTCATGTGCTTTTTTACAACCAGTCCCCGTGTGTATGCAGTTTTGTAAATGTCATCTGTTCCCACCGGCACACGATGGCCTACTCTTACGAAAAGCGGAACAGGATTTAACATGTGCGCAAGATGTTCTGTTCTGAAAGGAGGAGAGAGAGAGAGAGAGAGAGGGAGGGAGGGAGGTAGGGAGGGAGGGAGAGAGAGAGGGGGGAGGGAGGGAGAGAGAGGTGGGAGGGAGAGAGGAGAGAGGGAGGGAGGGAGAGAGAGCCTGAGAGAGAGAGACAGAGAGAGAGAGACAGAGAGACAGAGATAGAGAGATACAGAGAGAGACAGAGATAGAGAGAGACAGAGAGATAGAGGGGGTATGGGAGATAGATAGATAGATAGATAGATAGATAGATAGAGAGAGAGAGAGAGAGAGAGAGAGAGAGAGAGAGAGAGAGAGAGAGAGAGACAGAGACAGAGAGACAGAGATACAGAGATACAGAGAGAGACAGAGATAGAGAGAGACAGAGAGAGAGAGAAAGACACAGAGACATAGAGACACAGAGAGAAACACAGAGAGAGACACAGAGAGAGACACAGAGAGAGAGAGACAGAGACAGAGAGAGAGAGAGAGAGAGAGAGAGAGACAGACAGACAGACAGACAGAGAGACAGACAGACAGAGACAGACAGACATAAAGAAACAGACAGAGAGAGGCACAAGACAGGGACTGATGGAGAGTTGCTACAGAGGGAGGGCTACATCCTGCAGTGGAGAAACAAGGCCTAGGTGCTAAGGTGCTCAGGCCTGATCATGGTTACATTCTATTTCTTTTATTTATTCTTTTATATCGAAGATAATGGAATAAGCACTCATACGCTTTTTTACATCCAGTCCCCGTGTGTATGCAGTTTTGTAAATATCATCTGTTCCCACCGGCACACGATGGCCTACTCTTACCAAACATGGAACAGGATTTAACGTGCGCGCAAGATGTTCTGCGTGCGTTTGCACACGGGGTCGCGGTTTACAGTCTCACCCGAAGGACTTTTGGGGAGAGCAGAGTCAGCACTGATGTTAACTCCAGAGGGAAAATCTCTTCGACCGGGAATCGAACCCGGGTCGTCAAATTGCCAGCGCAATGTTCTGACCACTAGGCTATCCCGTCCCCCTATTACACACATTTTGTTTAATACGAAATGTATATAGGTTAGTTAGGCGACATCATCACTGTTGATATCTATCAAGCAAAAATCATTCTATATGTGAATGAATGTTTTGAGAAAAGAGGAAAAAGAGAAGTACAATGCAACATGGTTTTTTTTTTTTTAGCAGGTGCTCAGGGTTGTTGATGGTTAGACAACTTTTGTTTAAAATAAACTGTATAGATAAGTTAAGCGACATAATCACAGATGATGTATATCAAGCAGATGTCATTAGATATGTGAATGAATATTTTGAGAAATGAGGAAAATAGAAGTAGAATGCAACATTTTTTTTAGTAGGTGCTCATGGTGATGGTTAGACAACATTTGTTTAAAATAAACTGTATAGATAAGTTAAGCGACATAATCACAGATGGTATCTATCAAGCAGGTATCATTAGATAATTATGTGAATGAGTGTTTTGAGTAAAGAGGAAAACAGAAGTAGAAGGCAACATTTTTTTTCACAGGTGCTCAGGCTTGCTGATGGTTAGACAATTAAAAAACAAACAAACTGTATAGGTAAGTTAAGAGACATCATCACGGTTGATATCTATCAAGCAGATATCATTAGATAATTATGTGAATGAATGTTTTGAGAAAAGAGGAAAAAAAGAGGTAGAATGCAACATTTATTTTATTTTATTTTTTTTTGGGTGGGCGGGGATCATTTTGGGACAAAAGGGTCATTAAAAGTTATGTTTGTTTTGTTGTGTCAAATAAGTCTACGTGATTAAATGGTAATAAACTATTTTGAATCTCGAATCATCCAGCTATGCTTTTTTGAGTTCTACGCCACACAGGCAAATGCATCAACAACAACAGCAACAACAACAACAACAACACACAACACAAACACACACCCCCATCCACCCCCCCTCCCCCCCACACACTGATATAAAAGAATAAAAAATAAATAAAACAAACACCCACACAAACACACCCACACCCACAACACCACACCCCAACCCCACCCACTCTCCCCCAAAACCCACCCACACGCACCCCAAACTCACTTAAAGTAACCTGTCTACTGGGCACACTCCTACAGCCCTTGAGGACGGTGATGCAGGTGTATTTCAGAGGGCCTGAAGACCTCGTCAGCTTGACAGACAGCTCGTCGGAGCGGCTGTCCTTCACCTCCTGACCATGCTGGAGAAAGATGAAGCGATCGGGCCTGGGAGAGTACCCTGGCACCTGGCACCTCAGCTGAAACTTGACGCACTTGGAGGTCCGGTGCAGCTCTTTGGACACCAGGTCTGGTCGGGCTGGTTTGATTGCGTGGGGTTTGTCTGTAGTGTACATGACTTATTTATTGATTGACCGATTGATTGATTAATTTATCTAGGTATTTATTTATTTATGTATTCCTCAGGAAAAGTCGGGGAGTTGGGAGTACCAGGGCAGCTCGGGGCTGTAGGTATATAGCAACGTTCTGGTGGCTCCTGCGACGGTACTGGAACCATTCTTATCGGTCATTGCTTTTCCGATGGATCATTCCAGTGCCATGGAGAGGGGGGGGGGGGTCTGCTGCATGGGTAATAACTTGCCCTCCATGCATACTTGCGCAGGCTTTGCGCTCTGAAGACTAGAGCGCAACTCCATAGTCTTCCGAGACTGATAGGTGCCTACTACTACTACTACTACTACTACTACTACTACTACTACTACTACTACTACTACTACTACTACTACTACTACTACTACTACTACTACTACTACTATTTATGTATTTATTTATTTATCATTTGATTTGTCTATTCTCTTATATCGAGGATAATGGAATAAGCACTCATGTGCTTTTTATTTTTTATTTTTAATCAAGTCCCCGTCTGTATGCAGTTTTGTAAATATTGCCATCTGTGTCCCAACCGGCACACAATGGTCTACTCTTACGAAAAGCGGAACAAGATGTAACGTGTGCGCAAGATGTTGTGCGTGCGTTCGCACACGGGGCCTTGGTTTACAGTCTCATCCGAAAGACTTTAACATCCATAAAAGGATTGTGCCTTTCGGGGACTGACAGGAGGTCCTTAAGGGTAGAAAGGTGGTCTAGAGGTAACGCACCTGCTTAGAAAGTGAAAACTCCGGTTCGCAAGTGTACGGTGGTTCCATCCCCGTTTGGGCCCTAAACTTTTCCCCCATCCATTAATTGACCATGAGTGGTGGTCTAGGTGCTAGTCTTTCAGATGAGACAATAAACCGAGGTCCTTTGTGTTACACGTAATTATTTAGCGCAAGTTAAAGAACCCACGGCAACAAGAGAGTTGTCCCTGGCAAAATTCTGCCGAGAAAAGCCACTTTGTTTGGGAAAAATTACAGTTGCAGACAGGAAAAGGGAAAAAAATATGGGTGGCGCTGCTCTTGTGGCATTGCGCTCTTCCTGGAGGGAGAGCAGCCTGAATTTCACGCGAGAAATCTGCGGTGACTTGAAGTGGTATTAAAAAAAAAAAGAAAAGCAAAACCAAAAGAAAACCTCTCACAAGAAAAAGACTAACCCTACTCCATGGATAGAATAATACGTTTACGTCCTGTTTATCTGACCCCGCTGGTACGTAGCGTGTACATACCTGGGTTGCGATTTTATTTATAGATTAGGAAACCTCAGAAAAAAGGGAATTCTCTGACGTAAACAGGTAAGCCAAGACCCATATTTTGCACGGGCTACCTGTATGCTTTTTTTTTTCTGTCTGTGAGTACAAGGTTGGACAGATTTTTACCGCACCGGGTTTAATAATTATTCACTTGTTTTACACGTCTGGCATCAGTGCAAAGACAGGTAGGCGCAAAGCTTTAATAATTATGAATTTTAAACTGTGACGAGGTGACAGCCCCGATATGGCCAGTGCGGTCAGCGGGGCTCTAAGCAACATCATTGGATTGGATTGGATTGGACAGGCGGGGGGTGATCTGTAAGCCGAAGCAAAAGAAATCAACTGACCGAAGTCAATATATACATAATTATCTCCGGAATGGTGATGAGAGTGACCTCAGCACACTAGCCAGGTAGGTGGTTATAAAGTTTGTAGAAATAGTCATGGAAGGAACTAGTTGCCAAGTCTCCAGGGGCGCCCCCACGGTCGGCAGACTCAGGGATGGATAGATAGATAGATAGATAGATAGATAGATAGATAGATAGATAGATAGATAGATAGATAGATAGATAGATGGATAAATAGAGAGATGGATAGATAAATAGATGGATAGATAGATAGATAGATAAATAGATAGATAGATAGATAGATAGATAGATAGATAGATAGATAGATAGATAGATAGATAGATAGATAGATAGATAGATAGATAGAAATAGTCAATCTTGTTTGAACTTCCTTACGGAAAAAAAGGGTAAAGTGTCCCATAACCTATGTGGTCGTAAAGGAGCGAAACATCAGAGACCTCAGCTTCTCTAGGGGCCAGCATATTGAAGGCGGCGCCCATCTCCTCTCCCTCGCTGCTTTACCTTCCCTGACCCTACAGAGGGTAGGTACCCATTTACAGCTGGTTAAACTGGGGTGGGTGGGGGTGGGGGTGGGGGTTGTACTGAAACCAAAGTGCGCAAACGGTCACCCATCCAACTGGTAACCACGCTCGATGCTGCTTAACCTTGACTTGGGAAAAGCTGAGTACTCTAACTACTAAGCTATCCCGCCCCTTTTTCCTTAACTACAACCGTTAATTTCTGTAGACAGTTTTCTGTTTGGTTGGTTGATAGCAGTGTAACGTGCTGCAGAAGAGAGTTTTCTTCCTCATAAAAGAAGAAAAATCAAGAGGTGTTTATTATTTTCGTTTAATAATTATGTGTTTTAAAACGTTATCACTTCAGTGAGGCTTTGAAGATGCAAGATTTGACTTGGTTTGATTTGATTCAATTTATTCTTTTATATCGTGGATAAAGGAATAAGCACCCATGTGCTTTTTTTTTTTTTACATCCAGTCCCCGTGTGTATATAATTTTGTAAATGTCATCTGTTCCCACCGGCACACAATGGCCTACTCTTACGAAAAGCGGAACAGGATTTAACGTGTGCGCAAGATGTTCTGCGTGCGTTCGGGGCCTCGGTTTACAGTCTCATTCGAAGGACTTTTGGAGAGAGTGGAGTCAGCACTGATGTTAACTCCAGAGAGAGAGAGAGACAGAGAGAGAGATAGAGACAGAGACAGAGAGACACACAGACACACAGACACACAGACACACAGACACACAGACACACAGACAGAGACACACAGACAGACAAACTGAGACACACAGACAGAGACACACAGACAGAGACACACAGACACACAGACAGACAAACTGAGACACACAGACAGAGACACACAGACAGAGATACACAGACAGACAGACAGACAGACAAACAGACAGACAGAGCTCACCCGGACGAGAAGCAGCGGCGAGAACCAGTCCGCCGGTCAAAAAGCACAATGCGTGTAGGATCAGCATTCTGTACACACACACACACACACACACACACACACACACACACACACACACACACACACACACACATACACACATACACACACATACACACACACATACACACACACATACACACACACACACACACACACACATACACACATACACACACACATACACACACATACACACACACATACACACACACACACACACACACATACACACACACATACACACACACACACACACACATACATACATACACACACACACACACACACACACATACACACACACATACACACACATACACGTCAAATCCTGTTCCGCTTTTCGTAAGAGTAGGCCATCGTGTGCCGGTGGGAACAGATGACATTTACAAAACTGCATACACACGGGGACTGGATGTAAAAAGGCATATGAATGCTTATTCCATTATTCTCGATATAAAAGAATAAACTAACTAACTAACTACTAACTAACTAACTAACTAACTAACTAACTAACTAACTAACTAACTAACTAACTAACTAACTAACTAACTAACTAACTAACTAACTAACTAACTAAATATGCAACACATTATTTTCAGGGGTCATAATTATCTACACTGATGGTTTGATTAGGGAGAAACTTTACTTGCACATCAAAGTTTCTGTAAAATATGAATTCAAACAAAGAAGGACGGTGGCAGGATGGTATAGACATTCACCTGTCTAACAAGTAAACTATCAGGTTCTGGGTTCAATTCCCAGCCTTGCCTGTCCTTCCCCAGTTTGACGGGAAAAAATCTGACTGAATGTCAAAGTCTTTCGGAAAAGACTCTAATCTATTCATACTCATGCGCCTACGCGTATATGCAAGTAAAAAAAAAACCCCAAACCCATGGCAGTTGTAAATCGAAAAGAGCAAGAAGGTACCTTCCACTGTCCTGGTAAAACCTAAAAAGTTAAAATTCCAATTGTATCCCCGAAGTCGGAATGCGGCTACCTTAATGGTGGGCAAAAAACCCCGACTGCATATGCAAAAATTTCATCATTGGTAAGCGTGGGACTTCTAGGCGAGGAATGAAAGAAAAAGATTTTTTTTTAAGTGAAAGCGTATACAAGATTTTCCTTAAAGAAAAAAAGAGAAGAAAAGAAAACGTATACAAGATTTTCCTTAAAGAAAAAAGAAAAAAAATGAAAACGTGTATACGGTTTTCCCCAAAGAAAATAAATTAAAAAAATGAAAATGTATACAAGATTTTCCCAAAGAAGAAAAAAGAAATTTAAAAAATGTAAACGTATACAAGATTTTCCCAAAAGATAAAAATTAAAAACTGAAAACGTATACCAGATTTTCCCAAACGAAAAAAAAGAAATAAAAAATACAAACGTACAAGATTTTCCCAAAAGAAAAAAAAATGAAAACGTGTACAAGATTTTCCCAAAAGAAAAAAAAGAATTAAAAAACGAACATGTGTAAAAGATTTTCCCAAAAGAAGAAAAAAAAGAAAGAATGAAAACGTATTAGATTCCCCCTAAAAGAAATAAAAAAAATAATAACGTATACAAGATTTTCCCTAAAAAAAAAAAATAAAAACGTATACAAGATTTTCCCAAGGAAAAAAATACTTTAAAAAAGGAAAACGTACACAAGATTTCCCCAAAGAAAAAACAAAACAAAAACGTGTACAAGATTTTCTCAACACAGTGTGCAGGATTATCATAATTATATTCCCTGCTAGCCAAGCATGGTAGAAAAGGAATACTACTTGTCATCTTCACCATTAAATAGAACGTTTTTTTATTTTCAAGATAATGGAATAAGCATTCATGTGGGGTGTTTTTTTTTTTTTACATCCCGTCTCCGTGTGTATGCAGCTTTGTAAATGTTGTCAACCATTCCCACCGGCACACAATGGCCTACTCTTCTGAAGAACAGAATGGTTTTCAACATGTGCGTAAGATATTCTTCGTGTGTTCGCACACAGGACCTTGGTTTATAATCTCATATTATGAATAACTTTCGCAGGAGTGGAGTCGGCACTGATGTTAACTCCAGAGAAAAAAATCATGATGTATGTATATAGAGGAAAAAGTAGTAGTGAGGAAAGACAAGTGCAGGTACCAACTTCTCAATCATTTTGAAAATGATGTATATAGTGTAACAGAGTGCAGATATTTGATCTGCCGCGACTCTGTACAACTTCTCGGCGACGACAGCACGGTCAGACAGTGGGAATGTGGCCTCTAGAGAGAGGCTGCATAAATACTACATTTTACCGCTACGGGCAAAGTGCATGCAGAGGACGGTTTTCGACCACCCCCCAACGATACAGAACGTCGCACAATTCACAGGTGTGGATCCAAACGTTACACCCACGACGCTGCGATTGGCAGTTCCGATCGCAAGGGAAGTAATCTAATTACCGCCCTGCCACAATAGAATAAATAATGTTTAAACAAACAAAGATAGATTTCAATATATACTACCTGTGTGTGTCATCTCTCTCCTTAGATATCGTTCAAAAAGATGCAGTACTGGATAGGGTGTCTGCTAACCTCAACCTGTAACGATAAACGGTAGAAATACTCTAACCTACACAACACACAACACAGACAACAAACGATCAGAAAGTGTCCACCTCAGACTTGTGTCAGTATAGTTACTTAACCCTCGTTTTTCATAGCTCGCTCCCTGTTCAATAAATTATGTGACACTCCACCACATAAGGAGTCGCATTGCATAAGAGGCCAATTTTTAGTTATTGGCAAGTTATTAATCTGCAAGAAAAAGGCTATTCAATACAAAAAACAGATTGAAAATCGGAAAATTATGTGCAAAGTTCTTACAAATTGAAATGATAGACTGCAGGATATGACAAAATGAGAAACGGGCAAGTTTATGTTCGTAACAGGTTGTCAGAATGAGGGCTTGGGTATTTTCAAAACACTTTTAAAAGCAAAAAAGGAATAAAAAAATTATACCTTGATATTTCATTACAAGGTAGAATAACGGGTATGTTTTAATAATCAGTCAAAATAACAAAATTGACAACTTGACCCCTACCTGCATTTAATGACTCCTAGTGCAAAATTGGGTAATGTGCTAAGCGACTCATTTTGTGGTGGAGCGTCACTATTATGTTGATCCCCTTTTTAACAGGATGGAAATGACTGGCATGGCTCTATGGCATGTTGAACAGACAACTTACCTTGAAATTTGTCGTCTGTTGGAGCTGTAAAAGTGCTGGATGTGTAGAATGTTGACGGGGAAGATTAGGTCACGCACTGGAGAAACATGTTGGTAAAGTGTGGGGAAAAGCAGTAGACTTCACATTAGTTGACATTCGGGTGAGACTATAAACTGAGGCCCCGTGTGCGAACGTACGCAGAACATCTTGCGCACACGTTAAAACCCCCGTTCCGCCTTTCGGAAGAGTAGGCCATCGTGTGCCGGTAGGAGTGGATGACAAATTATATATAGATATATATAGATATATATATAACCAGCATTCACACAGGTGTCGTGTTTAGACACCATCCCTGAGGGAAAAAAAATAATGGGTAGGCGCTGCACT
>CM060345.1:20917710-20918783 GCA_030674155.1 Stramonita haemastoma
ATTTCCAATTCACATAAAAAAGGAAGCAATCGAACAGACCTCTCACCACAAAGTTCTAGGAGTGACAATTAATGAAAATCTCAGCTGGTTCTACCACATATCTCACCTATGCAAATACTTGTCCAAAAAAGTCTACCAGTTGATTAAAATTAAACACTTTCTCGATTTCCATTCAAGGAAACTGTTTTTTCAAGCTTGTATACAATCCTCAATAGACTATGCTGCAACCCTGTGGGACTCTGCCAGTGCAAATATCATGAAACCATTACTAAGTCTGTATAAACGTGGTCTCAAACTGGTCCTTCTGAAGAAAACAACCTTGCTAGAAGGGGATTATACTCAGTTAAATATCCTTCCCCTACACCAAAGACTAAAATATAACAAAGGCATCATGATGTTTAAGATACTGACAGGAAATGTCCCCACATCCTTAAAAGACAAATTCCCAATGAATCATTCCAGAAATACCGTAAAGCCAAGTGTCCCAATCCCAAGAATAGACTTGTTCAAAGCTAGTTTACTATACTCAGGCCCGACGCTATGGAACTCCCTCCCTGACTCAATTAAACAGTATCAATCATCAACAACCTTCAAAAATCACCTTCTAATCTACTTGATGAATCAAAAATAACAAACCACACTTCTCCCCTCTCCAACTATCTGCCCTCTCCCTCCTCACTTCTCTCTGATTATGATGATCTTATGACTATAATCATAAGACTATGTGAGGTGTGTGTGTGTGTGTGTGTGTGTGTGTGTGTGTGTGTGTGTGTGTGTGTGTGTGTGTGTGTGTGTGTGTTGTGTGTGTGTGTGTGTGTGTGAGTGTGTGTGTGTGTGTGTATGTGTGTGTGTGTGTGTGTGTGTGTGTGTGTGTGTGTGTGTGTGTGTGTGTGTGTGTGTGTATGTGTGTGTGTGTGTGTGTGTGTGTGTGTGTGTGTGTGTGTGTGTGTGTGTGTGTGTGTGTGTGTGGGGTGTGGTGTGTGAGTTGGGTTTTTGTTTGTTCAAAAACTTGTGCTTTATGGGACTTATTTTGATAATAGATGGTGGGATTGATGTTTTCAGTCATTTAACCT
>CM060345.1:20918883-20921383 GCA_030674155.1 Stramonita haemastoma
TCTCTCTCTCTCTCTCTCTCTCTTCTCTCTCTCTCTCTCTCTCTCTCTCTCTCTCTCGCTCTCTCTCTCTCTCTCTCTTTCTCTCTCTCTCTCCTCTTCCTCTCTCTCTCCCCCTCTCTCTCTCCATCTCTGTCTCTCTTTGTCTTCTTTGTCTGTCTGTCTGTCTGTCTCCCTGTCTGTCTGTCTGTCTGTCTGTCTGTCTGTCTGTCTGTCTGTCTGTCTGTCTGTCTGTCTGTCTGTCTGTCTCTCTCTCTCTCTCTCTCTCTCTCCTCTCTCTCTCTCTCTCTCTCTCTCTCTCTCTCTCTCCTCTCTCTCTCTCTCTTCTCTCTCTCTCTTTCAGTTGTGGGTGGGAGGATGGGGGGTACGTGGGGTGTTTATTGTGTAATCAATTACATATCATTATTCTTACTTCAAAGCATTTTATTCCTAGAATACAATCTTTGTTATAGTAATAAAAACAATGATCCCTTTTTATATTCGTCTTCTTTAGCATTTTTCGTTATTGTTATGACTAAATATTGTGGCTATTGTTGTCACATCACACCACCACCACCCACCACCACCACCACCCACCACCACCACCACCACCACCACCACCACCACCACCATCATCATCATCATCATCATCATCATCATCATCATCATCATTCATCATCATCATCATCATCATCATCATCATCATCATCATCATCGTTATAATTTTCTTCTTCATCGTTGTCGTCATCGTTGTTGTTGTTGTTGTTGTTGTTATCCTGTTATTATTATATATTATTATCATTATCTATTATTATTATTATTATCTATCATTTATTATTATTATTATTGTTATTATTACTATCATTATTGTTCTTGTTATGAAAAATATCATTTTATTGATATTCTTATTATTGTTATCATTATTATCATCAGCTGTTATTTTCTTCGTTATCATTGTTGCTAGAGGGCTTGAATATCAAAAAGCTGTTATGCTGTTTACCTCCAAGGAATAAAAGTTTGTTCTTTCGTGCTCTCTCTCTCTCTCTCTCTCTCTCTCTCTCTCTCTCTCTCTCTCTCTCTCTCTCTTCTCTCTCTCTCTCTCTCTCTCTCTCTCTCTCTCTCTCTCTCTCTCTGTCTGTCTGTCTGTCTGTCTGTCTGTTCTGTCTGTCTGTCTGTCTGTCTGTCTGTCTGTCTGTCTGTCTGTCTCTCTCTCTCTCTCTCTCTCTCTCTCTCTCTCTCTCTCTCTCTCTCTCTCTCTCTCTCTCTCTCTCTCTCTCTCTCTCTCTCTCTCTCTCCCTCTATCTATTCTTCTCATTCCGACTTGAAACAACTATCTCACTATATGCAAGAAAATGCCAATCAATTATTGGAATGGACAAAACTTAATCATATGGCCCTAAATCATCATAAAACAAAATATATGATAATTACATCTCGACAAAAACGGCAAAATATAACCTTTGTTTTGCCACCAATTCATATTGATTAATAATGTTATTAAAGAAGTAGACACGCATAGACTCCTAGGGGTTACTATTGATAATGATCTTTCCTGGTCGCCACATATTGGTTTTCTATATAAACGAATCTCTCAAAAGATATTTCAGGTCTCTAAAATCAAACACTTTCTTGACCTAGATTCTCGTAAACAGTTTTATTTTACTTATATTCAATCATTTATTGATTACGCCTCAACATTGTATGATAGATGTAGTGCTAATAGTTTAAAACCACTTTTAAGAATCCATAAACGAGCTATTTAAAGTGATACTCTTAAAGCCTTCCACCTTGTCACCCTAAGACTATACTAGATTGGACATTCTCCCCCTAACTTACCATCTGGAATATAATAAAGCAATCATAATGTATCGTATAATGAACGGTCTTGCTCCATCTACCCTGACTATTAGATTCCCAATTAATCAGTCAAGATACACCAATAATATAATAATTCCTAAACCAAGGCTCGACCTCTATAAAACAAGTCTTCGCTACTCTGGAGGAATTATTTGGAATTCTTTACCAAAAAATATTAAAGAGAAAAGTAGTATTGTATCTTTTAAGCGTAACTATAAATCTTTCCTGTTTCAAAAAATACTCAAACATGCTCCTAAACTATAGTCATTATCATTATTAGACATGTTAAAATTGGGACAACAAACGCATCGACAAACTATTCATGACCTCAGGTCTCGTACATATGTATTCTGCTTCTGTATTATGATTATTGTATGTTATGTTATAGTGATAATGTACTCTGACTGCTGATGTTGTTGTTGGGTTTTTGTTGTTGTTGTTGCTGGATGTTGGGTTTTCTTTGTTTTTAAATCAAATTTTGTAATCACCTTCAGAATCTATTATACATCAACTCTAGCTAAAATCGTAATGCCATGTGCTCATAGATTCTTGTTTGTATATAAGTCATGCTTTAAAGACTGGAAAGAGGTAGTCAGAGATGTGGGTAAATAGCATGTCGATTTGTGTGTGTTGTGTGTGTGTGTGTGTGTGTGTGTGTGTGTGTGTG
>CM060345.1:20928883-20933883 GCA_030674155.1 Stramonita haemastoma
TATCAATTAAATCATTGTTAGTTCTTTTGAATGTTTTGTGACGATGCTCGATATTTGAAGGGATTAAATAGTGCTGATTTTTAACTTCAAGGTGACTGTTATTGGAGTAGCTCAAATTGATATATTATGATGGCAGCCCTGATATGGGCGTCATGGTCATTGCATTCGAGCTAAAAACATGAAATGAAATATCTGCACTGTGATACTTGAATTTACGTATCTTAGCAAATGTTCAAGGGCGGTACTGTAACTCTGCTTTTGCACATATTCATATTTTGTGTTTTATTATCGAAAGCTTTGTCGCTGTGTGTGTACATGCGTTTGAACACTGTAATCTTACCTTGCGGAGATGCAAGAAGGTTGGAATTAACATTTTTTTGAGTGTGATGGTAACCGTTGATAAAATCATGCATACATCAACTCAGAGAGTACTATGAACAGTTTCAGTGCCAGTTGAACAGTAGCGCTCATTTTTTTCTTGTTTTAAATTTTTTTTAAATTCTTTTATTTCGAGGATAATGAGATAAGCATCCATGTGGGTTTTTATTTTATTATTATTTTTTTTTTACCTCAGTCCCCGTGCGTAAGCATAGTTGTGTAAACGTTGTCATCCATTCTCATCCGCATGTAATGGCCTACTGTTCCAAAAAGCGGAACGGGTTTTAACGTGTGCGCAAGATGCTCTGCGTGTGTCTGCACACGGGACCTCTGTGTGTGCACGTGCGTGTGAGCACTGTAATCTTACCTTGCGAAGACGCAAACAGGCTGGAATGAAATTTGTGTGTGTGTGATGTTAAACGTTGATAAAATTGTACATACATAAACTAAGAGATTACTGTGTACAGTTTCAGTGTCAGGAGTTAATCAGTAGCGCTCTGGAAGCCCCGGCCTTATCTTTTTTTTTTATACGACTTTATGTCACAGCAGATTTCTCTGCGTGAAATTCGGTCTGCTCTCCCCGGGGAGAGCGCATCGCCACAAGTGCAGCACCTACCCATTTTTTTTTCTTTCTCCTGTCTGCAACTGTATTTGTTTCCCTATCAGAGTGGCTTTTTCTACAGAATTTTGCCAGGGACAACCCCTCGTTGCCGTGGGTTCTTTTACGTGCGCTAGATAATGATGTGTAACACACGGGACCTCGGTTTATCGTCTCATCCGAAAGACTAGCGCCCAGACCACCACTCATGGTCTAATGTATTGGGGAAAAGTTTTGGGCTCAAACGGGATTCGAACCACCGCACACTCCAACCCGAACTTTTCGCTTTCTATGCAGGCGCCTTACCTCCTAGACCACAGATCCACCCTTATGTCTACAGCATCCACGCCGAACAGCTGAACACGCCGGCCTAGCGTTCAAGTCTACAAAAGTCTACGAGTCTATGAAAGACACTGTACAAAATGCAATAGTGGTGATATTGGTGAGGAATTTCATTACATTTTTATTTGTCCAATGTTAAACGAAACTCGTTAAAAAAAAATGTTTACCAAAATATAACGCTAAACATCCAAACATTTTGAAGTATGGACAACTCTTTTCTTCACCCAATAAGAAGTCTCTGATCAATGTTGTTAAAATGATTGATATTATCAGAAGTAACATGTAAAACTTTGTTCAAAGAGTTTGATATGTGTAAACAATTTTTTTTGTTCTGTAGTAATTGTTCCAATATCCACTTACATGGTGCATGTATGTTGTTCAGTTATAATTTTGTTCATTGATGTTATGGTAAATCCTCCATATTCTTAGAGGGATGACAGGAAATAAAGAACTTGAAATTTGACAGGTCGATCTCAGTTTGTTGTGAAGGCATATTGCGTAGATAATATGCTCTGTTTTTTTTAAATATTCTTTAATAGTGTGCTTTGTTCACATTGTCTTCTGAGTTCAAGACTTTTTTTCCCATTTGAAAGGAGTATGAAAGGGAGATATTTTCAGTTTGTGACGTTATGTATAGATGTGTGTGTGTGCTTACATAAACGGGTATGTGACCGCTTTTGCTGTCCTTTACTGAACACACGTTAAAGAAATAGAAAAGAAGTAGCTCTGCATAGCAAAGCACGCAATAGACAAACCACACAGCCAGTCAGTTGACCAGTCAGACAGTTGATCGATCAATCAGTAGATCGGTCAGTCAGTTGATCAGTCAATTGATCAGTCAGTCAATTGATCAGTCAGTCGGACAGCTGGTCATTCATTGAGTTGATCAGTCATTCATTGAGTTGATCAGTCATTCATTGAGTTGATCAGTCATTCATTGAGTTGATCAGTTGATTTGTCAGTCAGTTGATTTGTCAGTCAGTCGATCAGTCAGCCAGCCAGCCAGTCAGTCAGCCAGCCAATCAATCAACCAGTCAATCAATCAGTCAGTCAGTCAAGCCAGTCACACACTTTGACTCAGTTTCAAGTTCAATGACCATAAGTGATAAAGATTGAAGGAAAACAGTAAACTTGAGTAGCCGTAACCTGATCATGCTTTAGAGGGGGGAAGGGGGGGGGGGAGGGGGGGGGGGGAGGGTATAGATCTAGCTAGCAGTAGACTTTGTACATACAGCCTTTGAGTTTCCCTGGAGTTGGAGAAGTGGGGAGGGGGGGGGGGGGAAGGAAGGTGGGAGGGGGGGGGGGGGGAGGAGGTGCCACGGGCCTGCAGCCGAATGATTGGCGTGTGATCAGATGAGATGTCTGTTGAGGGGGGTCATGACCCCCCTTGTGCAGGGTCAACGTGACGTCACGTGCCGCCACTGGCACTGGCACTGCTTGCATCGCCTCTGATGACGCTGACGTGTTGTCTGTACTGTGCCGAAAAGAAAGGGGGAGATAATTTACAAAGCGGAGTTGTTGTTTTTGTTGTTGTCGTTGTTGTGGCTTCTGATAATGCTATGTGTGTTAAAAGAAAAAAAAAGGGGGGGGGGGGGAGAGAATTACTGGTTGAGTTTTGCTCTGAATTGAGAGTGTGCGAAATTAAAGGGGAGAGAATTACAGGCGTTTTGCATTCTCATATTGTGCAAAAAGAAGGGGAGAGAATTACAAGCTGAGTTTTGCACTGGGTTCTGATAGTGTGCAAAAAGAAGGGGAGAGAATTACAAGCTGAGTTTTGTACTGGAATCTGATAGTGTGCAAAAATGAGGGGAGATAATTACATTCTGAGTCTTCCACTGCAACTGAAGTTTCATCACTTACATCTTAAAGGACATGATTTAAAATCTTAAGACCTAAACACACACACACACACACACACACACACACACACACACACCACACACACACACACACACACACACACACACACACACACACACACACACACACACACACACACACACACACACACACTCAATGCACATGCACGCACGCACGCACGCACACACACAAATACATACACATTCACACACACACATAATTATATACACATATACACATACGCACGCGCGCGCACACACACACACACACAAGCAAACACACATACACACACATACACACACACGCACACACACACACACACATGCACACACACAGCGCAGGACACACACTGTCACTGATAATAAACGATGGAACAAAAGAAACAATCTAATCAAAAGGAATTACCGAGTAAATCAAAAGTTAAGGAATAAACCACTAAAAGCAACAAAACAAAACAACCAGGTAGCGAATTATCTAAATAATGCTTCACTTCCGAAGTCGAAATGCGGCTATCTTAATAGTGGAAAAAAAATCGGTCGCATACGCAAAAATCTCACTATTGATGAACCTCTGAGCTTTCTTTAACCTCGAATCAAAAAAGAAACCACCAACAAAAAGCAACCAAACTGTAGAAAGGTAAAGGTGTCCCATAACCTATGCAGTCGTAGGGGAGCGAGGCATCATAGGCCTCAGCTTCTCTAGGGGCCAGCATATTGAGGGCGGCGCCCACCTCCTCTCCTTCGCTGCTTTTTCTTCCCTGACCCTAAAGAGGGCAGGTACCCATTTACAGCTGGGTGAACGTGGGGACTGTGCTGAAGCTAAGGCGCGCAAATGGTCACCCATCCAACTGGTAACTACGCTCGATGCTGCTTAACATTGGCTGGGGGAAAGCGAGTGCTCTGACCACTGAGCTATCCGGTCCCAAAAAAGCAATAATGTATCAAAAAGGAAAGTATTATAAAATCATATGAACAGACATTGTAAAACAAAATTTAATGAATTATTCACACACATACACGCACACTCGTTCGCTCTCACGAATAAAAAAAAAAATGTCCTTGATCTTTATGTGGGAAAACCGAAAACCTACACTGAAATGACTACACTATGATGATGATGATTGTGGTCATGGTGGTAGCGGTGGTGGTGGCGATGATGGTGATAATGATGATGATGGTTGTGGTAACGGTGGTGATGTTGGCAATGGTGGTGGTGGTGGTGGTGGTGATGGTGATGACATGATGACAGAAAGTCAATGGCATACATGAAAATGTGACAATAATAATGATGAGAAGGATAGCGAAAGTGGAAGATGATTGATGAATTCAGTATGCCAGAAAAAGAAGAAAAAAGGAAATGAGTAGGAAGAGGAGGAGAAGTCAACAAGAACAGGAAAAAGAACTAGATGAACAAGAAGAAGAACAAGAAACAATCACCACATTGACAACTACGACAGAAACAGAAACCACAACCCTGATTTCTTCTCTTCTATACTTTTTATGACTTTCTTGCTTCCTCATCCTGTACAATGTTCCTTGTACTGTTTTTCCCACGCCACTCATTTCAATCTCTACGTCCCCCACCACCATATCTAGATTCGTTATGTGGCATCTTCGGGTTCAAAAATCTACAGAGAATCCATCAATGTCTGGCCGCCGTGAGGCTACCAGCCAGAGGGGCCCTGCGCTGCTGCTGGGTCACTTTGGTGCTGTTCAGTGCTGCCTGTTCTAATCTAACATACACAGGACATCATCTACTGAACCCCTGCTGACGACGATAAAAGCTTAGCAGCGGAGCCAGACTGAGTGGGGTACCCACCCGA
>CM060345.1:20936383-20946383 GCA_030674155.1 Stramonita haemastoma
AGAAAACCACACAGGTGCACAAAAATCATCCTCTTCATGTCACGCCATAACAGATGCCGACACTATTTGTACAGGGTGAGACATCGCGGACCCAAATCCAAACTTCCTACACTATGAGCCATCGCGGATCCACACCGGTGGCGTGTTTGGTTGGCTGTCACGGACTGTCGTCTGCTTCGCTGTCGCAGGCGGCGGGATTTGACGTCTGCGTCTTGGATGTGCAGCATCTCAATCGGTGCCATGCGTGCATTTGTTGAGGGTAGCTGCCGGACTGAGTGGCAAGGTAGGGGACATTGATTATTTTCATCAGTTGGACGAATATACTGAGGGAGGAAGAAAGAAAAAAACAAACCCTGGCGTGAATTTGATTCAAGCTGAAGACTGGATTACAAAGATTAGTTGTGTGTTTATTGTTGTTGGTGCCACTTTTTATTTATTTATTTATTTGGAAGTGATGTATTGCTCTAAGAATTTTTGATGACGAATCGACACTGACGCACTGTGGTGAGTAAACAGTGAAGCCAAAAATTCCGAAAGTCAAAAAATATTCCTGTTTGAAACTGGTTTGACGCAGCATACAGAGTGTGTAAACAGCAACACTGTACTACTGGCCTTTTTAGTTAAATACTGACTTTTCGAAATTTTTGAATACCACTCTGCTGACATAAAGATTGGAAAAATAAGTCTGAGTGTGTTAGTATGTGACGTTCAAACTGAAATCAACAAAATCATTGACTATTGTTCAACAATTTTTGTGAAAAACACGACACGCAAGCAAAGCGTATCAAGCACATCGAAAACCAAACGCACACCACACATTATTTACAAAACTTTTCCTTCGCTTTTTGAGATTCAAGATAGTGACGCTGGTACTGGAAAGCTCGAACAATGAATTTCTATATTAGAAGTGCGAAATAAGAGCTGGGCTTTTGACAGAGATGCTTGTGGAAAAGTTTATTGCAAACGCAGTTGTTTTTTTTAATTCAGCGACAAATCTGAGGGAAGGATTTTTTTAATCTCCTTGCCGCGCCGCCTCTTAACAGAAGTCACCTGTGTCGGTTGTATGTGTATGAAGTCGTTGTTTATTTGTGTGGCGTATTTTTCAGTTTCTAAAAGGATTACATATCATTCCGTCATGGATCAACAAAAATGTTCATACAAACTTGGCTGAATTACTCAATTGTATATGATTTTATTCAATCAGAATGAACTTTACATCAGCAAAGATATACGCACAAAACAAGCCAAAAACCCTTGAATAAGAATGTGTGTCTTCAAAACATGGCCTACAATTTTGTCAAATTTCCTTCCACGTCTACAGTTTTGGACTACACTGTGTTTACAGTTCAATGACTGGGGGATTTAGCGTTGGTGTTCCGGATGTATTTTCATTTTCGAAGGAAAAACTGTCAGTTTCATCCCAGAACTGTTTGTGAAAGCCAAGAGTCAGACGTACGTGTGTGCTATTGCTCTGTGATAGAAGACAATTGTTTCCACTGAAACTGATTCGCTATGCTGGCTCTTTTCTTCGTCTGTGGACTAAAGGTAAGATTTATGCGAGGTTGTGAAAAGTTTGTTCATCTCCGCTCCTGTTCTCTTTCTGTGTGTGTGTGTGTGTGTGTGTGTGTGTGTGTGTGTGTGTGTGTGTGTGTGTGTGTGTGTGTGTGTGTGTGTGTGTGTGTGTGTGTGTACGTGTGTGTGTGTGTTGTTGTGTGTGTGTGTCCGTGTGTGTGTGTGTGTGTGTGTGTGTCTGTGCATGTGTGTGTGCGTGTGTGTGTTGCGTGCGTGCGTGAGCGTGCACGTGCACGCGTTGTGTGTGTTTTATTCGTTTATTTAAAAGATAATTGAATAAGCACTCATGTACTTTTTTACATCCAATCCCCATGTGTATGCAGTTTTGTAAATTTTGTCAAGGTTGTGTGTGTGTGTGTGTGTGTGTGTGTGTGTGTGTGTGTGTGTGTGTGTGGTGTGTGTGTGTGTGTGTGTGTGTGCGCGCGCGCGCGTGTGTGTATGAGTGTGTGCGCGTGCGTGCTGGTTTGTGTGTGTGTTTATATTTGTTTTTCTTCAATATTTGTTGTTGTTGTTCTTAGCTAGGCGTTCTTTGTATTTTATAATATGTTCTGACTTCCCTAATTGTTACTGTTAAACTTTCAAGGATCTGTCTGTCCTAATGCTTTTGTTTCTCCCCAGCCATTCTTGTTCTGTCTGTCTGTCTGTCTGTCTGTCTGTCTTTCTCTCTTCTCTGTGTCTCTGTGTCTCTGTCTGTCTGTCTCTCTGTCTCTCTGTCTCTGTTTCTGTCTTTCTGTCGAGTCTGTCTGTCTGTCTCTCTATTTGTCTCTCTGTCTGTCTCTGTCTGTCTCTGTCTCTGTCTCTCTCTCTCTCTCTTTCCCCTCCTCCCTCTGTCTCTGTCTGTCTGTCCGTCTGTCTGTCTGTCTGTCTCTTCCCTCCCTCCCTCTGTCTGTCTGTCTGTCTCTTTCTCTTTCCTGTCTGTCTGTCTGTCTGTCTGTCTGTTCTGTCTGTCTGTCTGTCTGTCTGTCTGTCTGTCTGTCTCTCTCTTCTCTCTTCTCGTCTCTCTCTCTCTCTCTCTCTCTCTCTCTCTCTCTCTCTCTCCTCTCTCCTCTCTCTCCTCCTCTCCTCTCTCTCCTCCCCCCCTCTCTCTATCTCCTCTCCTCTCTCCTCTCTCCTCCCTCCCTCCCTCTCTCTCCCTCCTTCCCCTTTCTCTCCCTCTCTGTCCCTGCTGTTATGATTGACAGCAATCTGACCTGCTCCTCCCATATTGACAGCTTGTACAAAAACAAATCTCGCAAAAAAAGTCTTTCAGCTTTCAAAAATCGAACATTATTTACGTGTTTGTAAACAGCTTTACCATGTGACTGTAGAAATAAATCAGTGATAAAATAAATGATAAAATCATTATCGGTTGTGCCTCAACATGATATAACTTAGGCAATGCCGATAATCTAAAACTGCTTTTAAGGTTAAAAAAAAAAGGCGGCCCTTAAAAATCGCCCAGAAAATATCAGTTTGTTACTTCAAGATTGCTGTTACAATTACATGTACTAGACTATTATCTATTCATTTATTTATTCATTTATCTATTTATCTATTTACTGTTCTATATGGAGGATAATGGAATAACCAGTCATGTCCTTTTTCACATTCAGTCCCCGTGTGTACGCAGTTCTGTAAATTTTGTCATCTGTTCACACCGGCACACAATGGCCTACTCTTTCGAAAAGCAGAACAGGATTTAACATATGCTCAAGATGTTCTGCGTGCGTTTCCAAACTGTGTGCTGGTAGTAGCATTGGAGCTATCTTGTGCAAAAACTGATACACTCCTTAGTGAAAAGAGTGTGTGTGCGTGTGTGTGTGTGGGGGGATGGGGGGGGGGGGGCTAGCTGTTTTTAAACGGTAGAGAGAACACCCAACACATGGGGCAGTGAAGTTTGTGAATCACGACAGCCAACTGTTAACAGCCATAAAATTTCAATACGGTGGTTTTGGCAGCTCTTGTGAAATCAAAGAAAAACATGGGAAAATTGTTACAGTGCATGTTCAGAGAGAGAGAGAGAGAAGAGAGAGAGAGAGAAGAGGAGAGGAGCGGAAGAGAGAGAGAGAGAGGAGAGAGAGAGGATGGGAGGAGGAGGGAGGGGAGAGAGACGGAGACAGAGAGACGGGACAGACTAACAAACCGATAGACAGGCAAGTAAATGACAGACAGCAGTGCACAGACAGAGAGGACAGGATAGACAAAGCAAACTTAACGTAATGCAGTCATGACAAATCAAGAGAACAGAGAACAATAGTCAAAATGAAGGAGGAGTTAGATGCATTGCATATCTATCAGACTTTCAGATAATATTCTGTGTTGTGTGTCCAACCGTCTAAAAAGAGCCATCTTTTTTTCGAGATGCATTTTGGCTGCCGTATTAAAACACGTGTACTGTTCATCACGTTTAACATCTTTTTTTTCTGATAAGATTTTTACTTTAATGCCAAAATAGTTCCATGACAAGAACTCCATCGGGAAGATCATACATAATTATATAGATAATGCCGTATTTCTTCTATTTCCTCACTGCAATGGATACTGTACTCTGTTCATGCAATTAAATTTTTTTAGTTTCTCCCTCTGTCTCTCTCTGTCTGTCTCTCTCTGTCTCTGTCTGTCTGTTCTGTCTCTTCTCGTCTGTCCTTCTGTCTGTCTGTCTGTGTTCTGCTCAGTCTGTCTGTCTATCTTTCTGTCCTGTCTGTCTGCTGTCTGTCTGTCTCTGCTCTGTCTGTCTTCTGTCTGTCTGTCTGTCTGTCTGTCTCTCTCTCTCTCTCTCTCTCTCTCTCTCTCTCTCCTCTCTCTCTCTCTCTCTCTCTCTCTCTCTCTCTCTCTCTCTCTTTTTGTCTTTGAACGAGTGCATTTTTATTACCTTACCATATATAGTGTCCTTATTCTTGTGTGTTGTTTGGTACTTGCGTAAAGTTTCATTGTTTAGTATCTTTTCAACTTGATGTATCCCTGAAAAGGGCGGGGACTGGATGTAAAAAAGCACACGAGTGCTTATCTATTATCCTCGAATAAAATACTTTGCCTTTGCCTTTGCCTTTGCCTTTGCCTTTGCCTCTCTCTCTCTCTCCTCTCTCTCTCTCTCTCTCTCTCTCTCTCTCCTCTCTCTCTCTCTCTCTCTCTCTCTCTCTCTCTCTCTCTCTCTCCTCTCTCTCTCTCTCTTCTCACCTTTTTCTCTCTCTCTCTCCTTCGGATGAGACTTTAAACCAAGGCCCCGTGTGCAAACGCACGCAGAACATCTTGCGCACACGTTAAATCATGTTCCGCTTTTCGTGATAGTAGGCCATCGTGTGCCGGTGGGAACAGATGACATTTACAAAACTGCATACACACGGGGACTGGATGTAAAACAGCACATGGGTGCTTATTCCATTATCCTCGATATAAAAGAATGAATCAATGAAATCAATCAATCAATAAATCAATCTCTCTCTCTCTCTCTCTCTCTCTCTCTCTCTCTCTCTCTCTCTCTCTCTCTCGCTCTGTCTCTCTCTCTCTCTCGCTCTGTCTGTCTGTCTGTCTGTCTGTCTGTCTGTCTGTCTGTCTGTGTCTGTCTGTCTGTCTTTGTTTGTCTCTCTCTCCCCTGATAAGGGTGGGGACTGGATTTAAAAAAGCTCATGAGTGCTTATTCATTATGCTCGAAAAAAAGAATCTCTCTCTCTCTCTCTCTCTCTCTCTCTCTCTCTCTCTCTCTCTCTCTCTCTCTCTCTCTCTCTCTCTCTCTCTCTCTCTCTCTCTCTCTCTCTCTCTCTCTCTCTCTCTCTCTCTCTCTCTCTCTCACGCTCTCTCTCTCTCACGCTCTCTCACGCTCTCTCTCTCTTTCTTTATCTCTCTCTCTCTCCCTCCCCCCCCCTCTCTCTCCCCCCCTCTCCTCTCTCTCTCTCTCTCTCTGATCTTTGCCTGTCAATGTCTGACACCTCTGTCTCTGTTTGTATTGCATTTACTCCATCCCCTCTTGTCGGTCTTAGTCTGTCTCCAACAGTGCATATAACCTGTCTACCTGAACAGTCTGATAGATATGCAATGCATATTACTTCTCCTTCATTTTGACTGTCCTCTCTTCTCTTGATTTGCCATTTCTGCATTACGTTACGTTGGCCTTTGTCTGCCTGTCTCCCTGTCTGCGCACTGTCTTATTGACTTGCCTGTCTATTGTCTGTTAGCCTGTCAGTCTCTTTCTCTCCCCTCCCTCCCTCCCCTTCTCTAGCTCTCTCTGTAGTTGCCTGTCCGTCTGTCTGTCTGTCTCTGTCTGTCTGTCTGTCTCTCTTTCTGTGTCTCTCTGTGTCTGGGCTTGCCTGTCTGTATGTCTGTGTCATTGACTATCAGTCTGTCAGTCTGTCTGTCTGTCTGTCTGTCTGTCTGTCTGTCCGTCTGTCTGTCTCTCTCACTCTCTCTCTCTCTCTGTCTCTCTGTCTCTCTGTCTCTCTCTGTCTCTCTCTCGCTCTCGCTCTTTCTCAATGTCTTTTCTCTGTTTGTGTTTACCTATCTGTCTGTCTGTATGTCTGTGTACATGACTGTCATCTGTCTATATGTGCTCTATGTCTGTGTACTTACCTGACCGTCATTCCATCTGTCTGTCTGTCTGTCCGTGTAAAGCCGCTGCTCCTCTACTGACTGACAGAACGGTGTGATTGATTAATTGATCGGCCGCTCGATAGTCTGGTTTGTGGATCGATTGAAGGATCCATTGATTCCAGCTTATTTTTCCATGCGCATATTTGCTACATTGCCTATCGGTGAGCTGATTGTTTCCCCGCTTCCCCCGCGTGCTTGCTCGATTGATTGATTGATTGATCGGCTAGTTTATTGATGATGAATTGATCGATCTATTGGCTGGTTTGTTGACTGCTTGGTCGATTGATTGATTGATGATTTCACTGTTTGATTTGGTTTAATGAAAATCACTGGGAAAAGCAAAGCAGTAACTATGATGGGGAAAGTATAGATTATTGATGATGAATTAATCGATCTATTTGGATGGTTTGTTGAATGCTTGGTAAATTGACTGATCAATTGGTTATTTCACTGTATGATTGGTTTAACGAAAATTTTGATTTGATTTTTTTAATCGGCTAGTTTATTGATGATGAATTAATCGATCAATTGGCTGGTTTATTAACTGCTTGGTCGATTGACTGATCGATTGATCATTTCACTGTTTGATTGGTTTAATGAAAATGGCTGGGAAAAGCAACAAGTGTATGATGGGGAAAGTATTTGAGTGTGAAGAAAACCGGAAAGGACCCGGTCTTCAGAAAATCTTTCATGGGGGAATAGCTTTCGTCTCATCAATAAAATTATAAAGCGTCTTGCTTCCCCCCCCCCTTTATTCCCAGTCTTTCATATTTTCAAGTGCCTATGAAACAAAGCTGCACAATATAATTTCCATTATTTCGGACAATATTATTTTTTTTATTACTTCTTATTTTGAGTTGGTTTTGGGACGAAATACCTCAGTGGTCAGAGCGCTTGCTTTCCTCAAAGCTAAGTTTAAGCAGCATTAAGCATGGTTATCAAGTGGATGGGTGACCGTTTGCGCGCCTTGGCTTCAGTACAGTCCCCTAGTTCACCCAGCTGTAAATGGGTACCTGCCCTCTTTAGGTTCAGGGAAGGTAAAGCAGCGAAGGAGAGAAGATGGGCACTGCCTTCAACATGCTGGCCCCATAGAGAAGCTGAGGTCTCTGACGCCTTGCTCCCCTACGACCACACAAGTTATGGGACACCTTCACCTTTACCTGCTGCTTTTTTACATAATTGTTTGAGGTTTGTGTCGTCCCAAAATAAAAGTTATTGAAATACGGTAATCGACACAGCGGTTCAAATAGAGCCTCGTCTCTCAGTTGATATCATAGGGAAAAAAACCAATGGCAGTTTTAAGGAGGACATTAATCTCTCTTAGGTCTTCAATGCCATAGTCAGCAAAGGACGTGTGTGTGTTGTGTGTGTGTGTGTGTGTGTGTGTGTGTGTGTGTGTGTGTGTGTGTGTGTGTGTTGGTGGTGGTGTGTGTGTGGTGTGTGTGTGTGTGTGTGTGGGTGTGTGTGTGTGTTTGTGTGTGTGTGTGTGTCTGTGTGTGTTTGTGTGTGTGTGTGTGTTCTGTGTGTGTTGTGTGTGTTCTGTGTGTGTGTTGTGTTTGTTGATACAGAAACAGTAACAGAATCACAAACAAGTCAGTTTCAACCTTTGCTTGTGGCTTTCCATCACCCGTCCTTTGAAAGAATGCAGTAGTTTTCAGTCCATTCGAACAAGATTTAGTGTCATGGGCTTTTGGGTTTGAAACCGTGCATTTATGGTATCAGTGTTTTCTAGTGGAAAGAGAGAGAGAGAGAGAGAGAGAGAGAGAGAGAGAGAGAGAGAGAGAGAGAGAGAGAGAGAGAGAGAGAGAGAGAGAGAGAGAGAGAGAGAGAGAGAGAGAGTTGAGAATAATGATACAAGGACGGGTGCTTTTTCTTACATCTAGTTCCATCAGTGACAACCTATTCCTTGATGCCGAGATCAACAAGCGCATCGGCAAGGCTGCTACGACCTTAGGACGCCTCACTACCCTTGTCTGGGAGAACCCAAAGCTGACAATTTCCACCAAGATGGCAGTGTACAACACCTGCATCGTCAGCACTCTCCTATATGGCAGTGAAACATGGACAACATACTCCCAAACAGGAGCACAAACTGAACAGCTTCCACCTGCGCTCTCTCCGTCGCATCCTCGGCATCCACTGGAGTGACAAAGTTACCAACGCTCAGGTCCTCAAGGTTGCAGGTCTTCCCACCATGTACACGCTCCTCAGACAACGCAGACTCAGATGGCTCGGTCACGTGCGAAGGATGGAGGATGGACGCATTCCTAAAGATCTCTTCTATGGTGAACTTGCCTCCGGCAAGAGAAGCATTGGCCGCCCCCAACTGCGCTACAAAGACGTCTGCAAGCGTGACATGAAAGCCCTGGACATCAACCTAGAGAACTGGGAGAGGTAGCGGCTGACCGCAGCAAATGGCGCAGTGTTCTCCACAAACAGCTGAAGTGTGGTGAAGAAAAGATCCACACCGCAGCAAAAGAAAAGAGAGCCAAGCGGAAGGATGTACTCCAGCCACCTCAACAAGCCACATCTGCATCAGATGCAACAGAGACTGCCACTCCCGCATCGGACTGACCAGCCACAGCCGGTGTTGTCGCTGAACAAATGACCTTTCTTTTGGGCGAATTCCATAGTCCGACACCGACTGACGGAGGCCTACTTACTTACACTTAGTTCCCGTGTGCATGAGGTTTTATAATACATTTCGTCTTCTATTTTCACCATCACACAACGGTCTTCTCCTAGTTCTTTCTTTCTCTATCTTTCTATTTTTCTCTCCTATCCATCCATCCATCCATCCATCCATCCATCCATCATCCATCCATCCATCCATCCATCCATCCATCCATCATCCATCCATCCTCCATCCATCCATCTATCCATCTAGATAAGTAGATGGATCTATCTATATCTGCTTCTGTCTCTCTGTATATATATAATTTTTATATATATATATATATATATATATATATATATATATATATATATATATATATATATATATATATATATGTAGATGCGCGCGCACACACGCACACGCACACACACACCACCACACACACACACACACACACACACACACACACACATATATATATATATATATATACATTATATATATATATATATAATATACTTATGTTTGTGTGTATACATGTACATACATATATACATACATACACTACAATACATATATAATACAGATTATTTATGCATACCTATATTAAAAGGCAGACCGTTGATCTAACGGTCCTTGATATGGCCTTTGTTGTCAGCGGAGCTATAAACATAATGAAATGAAATGAGACCTGACAAAGCTATGTGGGTGTGTGATAGAGTGTGCTTTTGTCATTTTCATATTAACCCTCTCTAAGGGGGCATACCCGTTATGAATAAAACATTTGAACCCTCCCTCCTGTCTGTTTCTCTGTCTGTATGTCTGTCTGTCTGTTCTGTTCTGTCTGTCTTTGTCTTCTGTCTTTTCTCTCTGTCTGTGTCTGTGTTTCTCTCTGTCTCTTCTCTGTATCTCGTCTGTTTCTATGTCTGTCTGTCTGTTTCTCTCTGTCTTTGTCTGTCTGTCTGCGTTCTGTCTGTCTGTCTTTCTCTCTCTCTCTCTCTCTTTCTCTTCTCTCTTCTCTCCTCTCTCTCTCTCTCTCTCTCTCTGTCTCTCTTCTCTTCCTCTCCTCTCTCTCTCTTCTCTCTCTCTCCTCTCTCTTGTCTGTCTCTCTCTCGTCTCTCTCTCTTCTCTCTTCTGTCTGTCTGTCTCTGTCTTCTGTCTCTCTCTTCTCTCTGTCTGTCTGTCTCTGTCTCTGTCTCTGTCTTCTCTGTCTTCCTGTCTCTTGTCTCTCTCTGTCTTCTTCTGTCT
>CM060345.1:20951383-20956383 GCA_030674155.1 Stramonita haemastoma
AGGGGGGGAGGTGAACGTGGGAAGTTGTGGGGAGGAGGTGGGGTGAGAAGGGGAGAGAGAGAGAGAGAGGGGGAGGGAGGGAGAGTGGGAGAGAGTGAGTTACATGATGAGAGAGAGAAAGAGGGGGGGGGGGTTGGGAGGGAGAGAGAGAGTTACATGAGAGAGAGAGAGAGAGAGAGAGAGAGAGAGAGAGAGAGAGAGAGAGAGAGAGAGGGAGGGAGGGAGGGAGAGAGACAGAGAGAAAGAGAGAGAGAGGGTGGGAGAGAGAGCTACATGGTGAGAGAGAGAGAGAGAAAGAGAGAGAGGGAGGGAGGGAGAGAGAGAGAGAGAGAGGGATTGAGGGAGGGAGAGAGAGAGCGGGAGAGAGAGAGAGAGAGAGAGAGAGAGAGAGAGAGAGAGAGAGAGACAGAGACAGAGACAGAGAGACAGAGACAGAGACAGAGAGAGAGACAGAGACAGAGACAGAAAGAGAGAGCGCGTTACATGGTAGAGAGAGAGAGAGACAGAGAGAGAGAGAGAGGGGGGAGAGGGAGGGGGTGTTAGACTGCATTAGCAGAAATAATACAGTTTTTCTGTGGCCGAGAGAGGATCTAGGAGCCTAGCTAACAGGCTGGCCAGGAGATGGTCTGTCTGAATGCATCATCCATCCCACACTACCGCTGCTGCTGCTGCTCTGCTCCTTGTGTCGAACTAGGGACGGGATAGCCTAGTGGTTAGAGCATTGCGCTCACAATCTGACGACCCCGGGTTCGAATCCCGTTCAAGAGGATAATTATTTTCCCCTGGAGATATCATCAGTGCTGACTCCACTCTACCCCGATATTTCCCCCTGGAGTTAACATCAGTGCTGACTCCACTCTTCCTAAAATTCCTTCGCATGAGACTGTAAACCGAGGTTCCGTGTGCAAACGCATGCAGAGCATCTTGCGCACACGTTAAAACGTGTCGTTTTTCGAAAGAGTAGGCTCTTGTGTGCTGGTGGGAATGGATGATGCAATTTATAACACTGCATACACACGGGGACTGGATGTAAAAAAGCATAGGAGTGCTTATTCCATTATTTTCGAAATAAAAGAAATAACAATAATAATAAAACAAACTGCGGTGAAAATAGCTGTAGGATTGTATTTAGTATACTACTTTATGTCACGGCAGATTTCTCAACGAGAAATTCGAGCCGCCCCCCCCCCCCCCCCCCCCGTCTCTCTCTCTCTCTTTCTCTCTCTCTCTGTCTCTGTCTCTCTCTCTCTCTCTCTCTCTCTCTCTCTCTCACATTTGATTTGATTTAATTTGATTTGATCTCTCTCTCTCTCATTTGATTTGATTTGATATCTCTCTCTCTCTCTCTCTCCTCTCTCTCTCTCTCTCTCTCTCTCTCTCTCTCTCTCTCTCTCTCTCTCTCTCTCTCTCTCTCTCTCTCTCACTCTCCCTCCCTTCCCCCCTCCACAGCGGCGTTATCCACTATTTCTGTGTCTTTTCCTGTTATCAAGTGTATTTTGTTTCCCTATCAGAAACGGCTTTTTTTCTACAAAAGTTTTGCCAAGGATAACTCTCTTGTTGCCGTAGCTTCTTTTACGAGCGCTAAATACATATTCCACACAGGACTTCGGTTCATCGTCTCAACCGAAAGACTAGCACCCAGACCACTACTCACGGTCTAGTCGATGGGGGGTAAAGTTTCCTTTCGGACACAGGCGGGGATCGAACCTGGAGTTAATGCTTTCTTGTCACGTGCGTTACCCCTAGACACCAATCTAATGGTGGTTTAGAGGGAATTATGTGTATGACAGTTCCATTAGGAACCCCCCCCCCCCCCAATCCTGGTCCTTTCCCTCTCCCATGCTCTTATTCTGTTTGTGTCTGTTTTCGTATCTGTTTGTCTCCTAGCGATTGTATAGTGTACTACTGTATATTCATGTCTCTCTGTCTCTCTGTCTCTCTCTGCGTACACGAGAGAGAGAGAGAGAGAGAGAGAGAGAGAGAGAGAGAGAGAGAGAGAGAGAGAGAGAGAGGAGAGAGAGAGAGGGAGGGAGGGAGGGGGAGAGAGAAGTAGAGAGAGAGAGGGAGGGAGGGGGAGAGAGAAGTAGAGAGAGAGAGGGAGAGGGAGAGCGAGAGAGAAAGAGGGGGGAGGGAGGGAGGGACAGAGAGGGAGAGAGAGAGAGGGAGGGAGAGGGAGGGAGAGAGAGAGAGAGAAACGTCTGAGACAGAGACAGAGACAGACAGTCAGTCAGACAGATAGTGGGAGAGACAGAGACAGAGAGAGAGACAGACAGAGAGAGACAGAGAGAGACAGAGATAGAGACAGAGACAGACAGACAGACAGACAGTCAAACAGTCAGACAGATAGATAAAGTGGTCGGCTGGAAAGCGCGCGTTTTCTTAGGCTCCGTGTGCGTGCGTGCGTGCGTGCGTGCGTGCGTGCGTGCGTGCGCGTGCGCGCGCGCGTGTGTGTGTGTGCGTGCGTGCTTGCGTGCGTGTGCGTGCATGCGGGTGCGTGCATGCGGGTGCGTGCGTGCGTGAAAAAAAATCACTAACAAGTGCATCATTTATTACCATAGAAACCCAATAGCTTGTAGGTACAAGTACACAAGTTTGTAAAGGAAAAAAAAAGTCACCGAAGATTCATGCACTCCAAAATGCACTTTGCTAATGGTCCTTGAAACCCATCAGACTGTAGTAAATCGGTAAGGATCAGATTGTGAACACAGACTGACAGGACTGGTACCTTTAGAGAAGCAGTAGGATTGCTGCACTGCTTGCTTTCAGTACATTTTCTTCGTAAATCGTAAAACAAACACACAGGCATCGGGGTAAAAAAATGAAATTTATCTTCCATAACTGCACACACATTGTACGATGTTTCTGCACTTGGGTGTGCATGTGTATCGACCATGCTCAGTGTTTTAAATCGTAAGCTTGCAAAAAGCTTGCTTGTAAGACGGATCGATGTTGGTAGTTAAATAGTACTTTCGATGGTAGTCCTTTTTTTCATTTTATCATAACATTACAGATACTTTAGATGGTAGCTCTTTTTTATCATAAAATTCCAGACTGCTTGTTATAGTAGGTTTTGTTGTGCCCAGAACTGTGCATATTTTCTTTCCAACTGCTGGCACAAAGCAAATTTAAATTTGCTTTTACTGAATGTTGATTGATTGTTCCAAACATTTCCAAGCCCTAAGTTATAAAGAATGTTTCTATAAAAAAAACAAACAATATTCAAATCGGTCCTTTTAATTCAGCATACTATTGCACTTGTCTAATATCACTTTTTGTGAAGAGACGTAAAAACTGAAGACCACCATACTATTGCACAACATTTTTATGTAAGTGCCATGATGTGCATCATTCTAAGACATGGGCCCAATAAACAACAACTCGAACTGCAACATGAATTTTCATAGGATGTCTTCCTAATTCTTCCAGTGTTGACCGGTTCAATGATTTGGAATGTAAACCTGAGGCAAATTTATGAAATTTAAGATTACTTTTCTCATGCAGATATATAGAAGAAAGGGCAGTTTCCGCAGAAATTCAACATGTCTGAATTAAATGAACAAGAGAGCGTATTTGTAACTCATGGAAACTTAATTTCATCTCTCTATATTGCTTAGGCATATATATATTTATATTATATATATATATATATATAATAGATAGATGATAATGATAGATATGATATAGATATATAGATAATAGATAGATAGATAGATATAGATATAGATATAGATATTATGATATATTATAGATACATAGTATATATTATGTATGTATGTATGTATGTATGTATGTATGTATGTATGTATGTATGTTATGTATGTATGTAGTGTATGTATGTATGTTGTATGTTGGTATGTATGTATGTATGTTGTGGTGTTTATAATTATACATGTACATATCAATATTTTGTATTTCGTGTGCATATGTGCTTAACGCTTTAAAAAATCGTGTTTAAACTATGAACACGACAGAAATCGTGAAGACACGGTATCATGCCTGCAGTGATGAAGATAATAACTACCTAGAACCTGACGATATACCCGAAAAATACACAGGAGCACAAAAGTTGTTGGTCACGATCAGTGGAAAATAAGAGAGAAAAACAACAAAACCAGAGAAGGCATGTGGTAGAGTAATGAACTAAGATGGGGCAGATTTATTTATTTAGTTTATTTACTCTTTTATATCGAGGATAACAGAATAAGCAATCATGTGCTTTTTTTTCATCCGGTCCCCGTGTGTATGCAGTTTTTGTAAATATTGTCATCTGTTCCCACCGGCACACGATGGCCTACTCTTACGAAAAGCGGAACAGGATTTAACGTGTGCGCAAGATGTTCTGCGTGCGTTCGCACACGGGGCCTCGGTTTAAAGTCTCATCCGAAGGACTTGAGAGAGAGAGAGAGAGAGAGAGAGAGAGGAGAGAGAGAGAGAGAGAGAGAGGAGAGAGAGAGAGAGGAGGAGAGAGAGAGAGGAGGAGAGAGAGAGAGAGAGAGAGAGAGAGAGAGAGAGATTTTTATTTTTATTTTTTTTATATCGAGGATAATGGATTAAGCACTCATGTGAGAGATTGATTTATTCTTTTATATCGAGGATAATGGAATAAGCACTCTTGTGCTTTTTTACATCCAGTCCCCATGTGTATGCAGTTTTGTAAATGAGAGGAGAGAGAGGCAGAGACAGAGACAGAGAGACATAAAGACGACAGACACAGAGACAGACAGAAAGGGCGAGGGGACAACCAGGGAGGGGAAGGGGGAAGAATGTGTGACAGTGTCCATTGATCAGTACAGTAGCAGTCAGAAGCAGACATGGCGGGTGGGGTATGTCTGCAAGGTGTAGTCCCCACATCAACGCGCGGTGTCAACCAATTACACACTGGACTGGGTGAACGTCTGCGGGAACCGATCACTCCGCCACCCTCTCTTCCCTCCCTCCTTCCCTCCTTCTTCCCTGATGTTGTTGTAGTTGTAGTAGTAGTTTGTACAGTCATAATCATA
>CM060345.1:20961383-20963883 GCA_030674155.1 Stramonita haemastoma
GTCCAGAAAAAATGTTCGAAACCGTTGTTCTTGAGCATATAAAGTGCTTTTTGTATAGTTTTTAAAATGACTTTTACATTCTTAAACCCAGAGATATAAACTGGTACTTCAAAGGTATTACTTGTTCTTCAAAGAGATTACATTGAAATGACATTAAGTATATCTACTAATCTATCTATCTATCTATCTATCTATCTATCTATCTATCTATCTATCTATCTATCTATCTATCTATATATATATATATATATATATATATATATATATATATATATATATATATATAAGCGAATGGACAGGCCTAGAACTCAACAAAACCCTGAGAAAGGCAGAACAGAAATAGGAATGGAGGGAACTGGTTGTCAAGTCTTCATGGGTACCCCCACGGTCGCCAGACTAAGGGATAGATAGATAGATAGATAGATAGATAGATAGATAGATAGATAGATAGATAGATAGATAGATAGATAGATAGATAGATAGATAGATATTTATGATAATATATAAATTATCATTTTATTCATGTTTGATCCCCGAAGCGCTCAATATAATGTAAAAAAAAAATGTAACGTCAAATTCAAGGAAACAACGAGGAATTGATGCAGTGCTAGTGACAGCTTTAGGGTCAAATTGTAATTAAAAGAAAGGGGAAACCCATTATCGAAAAACAAAATGTAAAAAAAAAAATGTATAGTACTAGTAGTAGAGAAGAAGTCTTGTTGCTGTACTATAAGTAACAAAAAAAATCATTTATAAAAAAAAACATGATCTTTTCAGAAATACCTATTTTGAATTATTCTCTCAAAACTAGAAAAAAGATAAAAACTCTTCTCCCCATCCTCCTAACACAGACGATGATGCATTACACAAAAGTAGATCAGCTCACTCACTGCCGAACAGAAATGGACAGCGTTTTCATGCTTGAATTGCAAGTTTTTCATCAGTGTTTGTTCGTAGCCAAAGATTGAAGACATGGGATTCCCGTTTTCCCCAGCAGACGATCGATAAAAGAAGGGGGAGAGAAGCCAAGAGCTTTGCAGTACTCACCAGGGGCAACGAAGGATGGCAGGACAGAATTTTCAGAGTAAACACGGCATTCGCCCCAAAGATGACACATTGCTCCCGTGTGCACATTTAGTAATACTAGGGGCAAGTTTTTACTGTACTATAGAGCGGGTTTTGTCACTGCAAGATTTCTGTGTGTAGCATTCTGGGTGCTCTCCCCTCAGGAAAGCTCGTTGCCATGGGCTTTTTAAAATAGAAATTTTGTCAGGGGAGAATTCTGTCTTAGTAGTAGGTGGTTTTTTTACGTGCTTTAAACACTTGTTGCATAAACAGGAGTTTATTTTTTCATAGCAGAAAAACAAGTTTTTGTTTTGGTTTTACATTCATTCTACACACACACACACACACACACACACACACACACACACACACACACGCACACACACACACACACACACGAGAGAGAGAGAGAGAGAGAGAGAGAGAGAGAGAGAGAGAGAGAGAGAGAGAGAGAGAGAGGAGGGAGAGAGAGAGGAGAGAGAGAAGAGAGAGAGAGAGAGAGAGAGAGATTTGATTTGATTTGATTTGATTTGATTTGATTTGATTTATTTTTATATATCGAGGATAATGGAATAAGCACTCTTGTGCTTTTTTTCATCCAGTCCCCGCGTGTATGCAGTTTTGCAAATGTCATCTGTTCCACCGGCACACGATGGCTTACTCTTACGAAAAGCGGAACAGGATTTAACGTGTGCGCATGGTGTTCTGCGTGCGTTCGCACACGGGGCCTCGGTTTAAAGTCTCATCCGAAGGACTTTTGGGGAGAGTGGAGTCAGCACTGATGTTAACTCCAGGAGAAAAACTCTCCTCAACCGGACTCGAACCCGGGTCGTCAAATTGCCAGCGCAATGTTCTGACCACTAGGCTATCCATCCCCCAGAGAGAGAGAGAAGAGAGAGAGAGAAGAGAGAGAGAGAGGATGAGAGAGAGAGAGAGAGGAGAGAGAGAGACAGAGAGAGACAGAGAGACAGAGAACAGAGAGAGAGACACAGAGAGAGAGAGACAGAGAGAGAGACAGAGAGAGAGACAGAGAGGCACAGAGAGAGATCACCAGACAGAGTGAATATATATAGAGCAATTTACAACTTTTGTTATTTGTTTTTTCATTCCTCAGACAGAGCTCCGAGGTTCACCAATGGTGCTATTTTTACGATTGCGACCGTTTTTACTCACTCTTGAGGCAGCTGCATTCCGACTTCGGGGATGGTGTCTGTAGACACTAAAAAAAATTGCCTGTTCCTACTGGCACGCAATGGACGCGATGTCCTACTCTTCCGAAAGGTGGAACGGTTTTTTTTTAACGTGTGGGCAAGATGCTCTGCGTGTGTTCGCACGCAGGGTCTCGATTTTTGGTCTCATCCGAAAGATTTTTTTTTTTTTTTTTTGGGGGGGGGGGGGAGGGGGAAGGAAAATATTATCATTGACTCCAGGGTAA
>CM060345.1:20966383-20969116 GCA_030674155.1 Stramonita haemastoma
ATGGAGAGACGAAATTAATTGAAGCCCTCAGGGAGGGGTAAGGGGTGTGGTATGAGGAAGATGGGGAAGGGGGGCTGGTGGGGGAAAGTCTTGTGGTCGGAATGTTGCACTCGCGATTTGGTATCTGGAGTTTGAGCCCTGGTTCCAGCCACCGCCGTGACACACCGTTCAAAGACGGGGTAGCCTGGTGGTCAGGATGATGCACTCGTGGTATGCTGACTAGGGTTCGAATCTCGTTTTAGAGGATTTTTCCTGTGGATTTTTTTCCCTTTTCTTTTTTCTGTTTTTCCTGTGCCGACTCCGTTTCCCCGAAAAGTCCTTCGGATGAGTCTATAAACTGACGTGCCGTGTTTGAACGTATGCAAAACATCTTGCGCACACGTTTAAACCCGTTCTGCTTTTTGGAAGAGTAGGCTGTTATGTGCCGTGGGAACGGATGACATTTACAGAACTGCATACATACGGTTACTGGATATTAAAAAAGCGCATGATTGCTTATTCCATTATCCTCAGAATATAAGAAAAAAAAGAATAATAAAAAAGATTTTTTTCCTATGAGTACCAGTGCTGACTCCACTCCCTCAGAAGTTCTCTGGATGACACTATAAACCGAGGCCCCGTGTGCAAACACACAGAAAACATCTTGCGTGCAAATCAAAAACCTGTACTACTTTTGGAAGAGTAGGCCATTCGTCCTAGTAGGAACGGATGTAACAACAACAACAACAAAAAAGGATAAAAACGTATGCACATTGGTATCGTGCTTAGACATCATCCCCGAATTCCGAATGAGGACACCTTTTTAAATTCTTAGAATTCTTTTAGTACGAGAATAATGGAATAAGCACTCGTGTGCTTTTTTTTAACATTCAGTCCCTGTTGTATGCAGTTTTGTAAATTTTTGTCATCTGTTCCCACTGGCACACAATGGCCTACTCTTCGGAAAAGCGGAACGGGTTTTAAACGTGTGCGCAAGATGTTCTGCGTGTGATCGCACATGGGACCTCGGTTTATAGTCTTACCGTAGAACTTTGAGGGAGGGGGGGGGGGTAGTTGAGTCAGCACTGATGTTTAACTCAAGAGAAAAAATCTTCTTATTCGAGATTTGAACCCGGATTAGCATATCACGATTAATGGTGAGCAAAAAGTCCGCATACTCAAAAAAATGTCATCATTGTAAACTTCTGTGCTCTATCCAAGGAATAAAATCATAGTAAAGGGAAACATCTGTGTTCAGTATATGCTTGGTGCATTTGAAAAAAACCCCCAATAACAATAAACTAACTCCATAGAACTCCAATTATTATTAGTACTACAAAAAGAAGAAAGGAAAAACAAACTGCAGCATCATTCTTTTACCTGGAGTATTTAGGGTTTTGTTTCTGTTTCTGTTGGTTTCTTTTTTCTTTCCTGGGCTAACTCTCCAAGCTTTACTAATAGGGCGATTTTTGCGTATGCGAACAATTTTACCCCATTAAGGCAGCTGCATTCCGACATTGGGAATAATGTCTAAACAAAACATCAGTTTGCAAGCGATTTGTTTTTGTTTTTGTTTTAGATCGACTATCCGTTCTTAACCACTCGAATGGCCTACTCTTCCAAAGGGTAGAAAAGGTGTTCACATGTGTGGAAGATGATGTGCGTGCGTCCGCTTTCTGGGCTTGGGTTTATGGTCTCATCTGAAGGACTTTCGGGGCAGTAGAGTCAGCACTAATTTAAAACTCCAGGGGAAAAAAATCCTCTTTTAACTGGCACCTTCCATGGTGGCTCAAACTGAGCTATCAAATCGTGAGGCAAAACATTAACCATTATGCTATCCCCCTCCCCCTTTGCCTTACCCCAACCCCCCCGCCCTGATAGAGTGTGGCGGGATATAGACACAGATTTTGTGTGTGTGTGTGTGTGGTGTGTGTGTGTGGTGTGTGTGTGTGTTTGTGTGTTGTGTGGTGTGTGTGTGTGTGTGTGTGGTATTGTGTGTGTTTTTTATTTTATTATATTTTTTGGTGGGGGGGGGGGGGGGTGGTTGTTATGGTTATTTTAGTTCCTCGGTTACAGCTTTCGGGCCCATCCCACTACTACTTTCTACTACTACTACTACTTCTACTTCTAATTTTACTACTTCTATACTAAATAGCAGGGATCATCAGTCTCGGGAGACTATGGAGTTGCGCTCTGTCTTTAGACGCAAAAACCGGGCAAGTATGTTTGGGGGCAAGCTGTTACCCTGCAGCAGACCCCCCCCTCCACGGGACTGGAATATCCATTGGAAAAGGCATTGCGATACGAATGGTTCCCCGACCGTCGCAGGAGCCACCCAAAAACGTTGCCATATACCTACAGCCCCGACCGCCTGGGGGCTCCAACTCCCCCATTTTTTTCCTCAGGGTGGTGTCTAAACACACACCGTGTGCATGGGTTTTTTAATTTTGTCTCCGCCCCACCGGGGACCGATGGCCTCTCTTCCGAAAGGGGGGAAAGGGGTTTTTAACGTGTGCGCAAGATGTTCGCTGCATTCGCACACGGGGCTCGGTTTCGGTCTCTTTCCGAATGACTTTGACATTATACTACTACTATTACTCTACTTTATACTATTCACTACTACCTCACTATTACTACATAATACACTTTTACTACTATACTATACTATTCTTCTCTACTTCTACTACACTACTTTTACTATTATACTACACTAGAAACTATACTACTACTTCTACTATTATATAAAAAATTACT
>CM060345.1:20969216-20976716 GCA_030674155.1 Stramonita haemastoma
TTTCGAGGATAATGGAGAGACAGAGAGAGAGAGAGACACAGAGAGAGAGGAGAGAGAGAGAGAGAGAGAGGAGAGAGAGAGAGGGAGAGAGAGAGAGAGAGAGAGAGAGAGAGAGGAGAGAGAGAGAGAGAGAGGAGAGACAGAGACAGAGAGAGAGAGAGAGAAGACAGAGAGAGAGAGAGAAAAGAGGAGAGAGAGAGAGGAAGGAGAGAGGGGAGAGGAGAATGAATGAATGAATGAATGAATAATCTTTATTTTTCAAGGGTAACAGAGTAAGTAATCATTACATACTTTTTTTCATCCGGCCCTTGCCCTGATCAGGGAATAAAGCTAAGAAACCCCCTCCCTACCCCTACATACCAGCATCACCACCAGCAGCGAGAGAGAGAGAGAGAGAGAGAGAGAGAGGAGGAGAGAGAGAGAGAGAGAGGAGGAGAGAGAGAGAGAGAGAGTAGGAGAGAGAGAGAGAGAGAGAGAGAGAGAGGAGAGAATGAATGAATGAATGAATGAATGAATGAATGAATGAAGAGAGAGAGGGGGGAGAGAGAGAGAGAGAGAAACAGAGACAGAGAGACAGACAGACAGACAGCTACAGAAACAGAGAAACTCAGAAACTCAGAAATGGCTTAATGGCACATCAGCTTAGGCTCTACACCGTGTAGATTTTTTGGGAGTAATGAAATATAAAAACGTGAGATACATTTGACACCTACATTATAATCAATAGGGAAATCACACCAGAGAGAGAGAGAGAGAGAGAGAGAGAGAGAGAGAGAGAGAGAGAGAGAGAGAGAGAGAGAGAGGAGAGAGAGAGAGGAGAGAGAGAGAGAGAGAGAGATCAAATCAGATCAAACCAAATCAGGTTCTTCTTATTTTGAGGATATTGGAGATTGAACCAAGTCAAATCAAATCAAATCAAATTAAAAATATTATTTCCAGATAGTACATTGAGTAAATATATATATATATTATATATATATATATAAAAACCTGCATGCACACAAGAATAAACAACAACAGCAAAAGCAAAACAAAAAGTAAAATAAGAGAGGGAGAGAGAGAGGGAGGGAGGGAGGGAGGGAGGGAGAGACAGACAGACAGACAGACAGACAGACAGACAGACAGACAGACAGATGAGGTGCTCTGGATCTACGAAAATTAGTAGTATGGAGAGACGAAATTAATTGAAGCCCTCAGGGAGGGGTAAGGGGTGTGGTATGAGGAAGATGGGGAAGGGGGGCTGGTGGGGGAAAGTCTTGTGGTCGGAATGTTGCACTCGCGATTTGGTATCTGGAGTTTGAGCCCTGGTTCCAGCCACCGCCGTGACACCCGTTCAAAGACGGGGTAGCCTGGTGGTCAGGATGATGCACTCGTGGTATGCTGACTAGGGTTCGAATCTCGTTTTAGAGGATTTTTCCTGTGGATTTTTTTCCCTTTTCTTTTTTCTGTTTTTCCTGTGCCGACTCCGTTTCCCGAAAAGTCCTTCGGATGAGTCTATAAACTGACGTGCCGTGTTTGAACGTATGCAAAACATCTTGCGCACACGTTTAAACCCGTTCTGCTTTTTGGAAGAGTAGGCTGTTATGTGCCGGTGGGAACGGATGACATTTACAGAACTGCATACATACGGTTACTGGATATTAAAAAAGCGCATGATTGCTTATTCCATTATCCTCAGAATATAAGAAAAAAAAGAATAATAAAAAAGATTTTTTTCCTATGAGTACCAGTGCTGACTCCACTCCCTCAGAAGTTCTCTGGATGACACTATAAAACCGAGGCCCGTGTGCAAACACACAGAAAACATCTTGCGTGCAAATCAAAAACCTGTACTACTTTTGGAAGAGTAGGCCATTCGTCTAGTAGGAACGGATGTAACAACAACAACAACAACAAAAGGATAAAAACGTATGCACATTGGTATCGTGCTTAGACATCATCCCCGAATCCGAATGAGGACACCTTTTTAAATTCTTAGAATTCTTTTAGTACGAGAATAATGGAATAAGCACTCGTGTGCTTTTTTTTAACATTCAGTCCCCGTGTGTATGCAGTTTTGTAAATTTTGTCATCTGTTCCCACTGGCACACAATGGCCTACTCTTCGGAAAAGCGGAACGGGTTTTAAGTGTGCGCAAGATGTTCTGCGTGTGATCGCACATGGGACCTCGGTTTATAGTCTTACCCGTAGAACTTTGAGGGAGGGGGTGGGGTAGTTGAGTCAGCACTGATGTTAATCAAGAGAAAAATCTTCTTATTCGAGATTTGAACCCGGATTAGCATATCACGATTAATGGTGAGCAAAAAGTCCGCATACTCAAAAAAATGTCATCATTGTAAACTTCTGTGCTCTATCCAGGAATAAAATCATAGTAAAGGGAAACATCTGTGTTCAGTATATGCTTGGTGCATTTGAAAAAACCCCCAATAACAATAAACTAACTCCATAGAACTCCAATTATTATTAGTACTACAAAAAGAAGAAAGGAAAAACAAACTGCAGCATCATTCTTTTACCTGGAGTATTTAGGGTTTTGTTTCTGTTTCTGTTGGTTTCTTTTTTCTTTCCTGGGCTAACTCTCCAAGCTTTACTAATAGGGCGATTTTTGCGTATGCGAACAATTTTACCCGCCATTAAGGCAGCTGCATTCCGACATTGGGAATAATGTCTAAACAAAACATCAGTTTGCAAGCGATTTGTTTTTGTTTTTGTTTTAGATCGACTATCCGTTCTTAACCACTCGAATGGCCTACTCTTCCAAAGGGTAGAAAAGGTGTTCACATGTGTGGAAGATGATGTGCGTGCGTCCGCTTTCTGGGCTTGGGTTTATGGTCTCATCTGAAGGACTTTCGGGGCAGTAGAGTCAGCACTAATGAAAACTCTAGGGGATAACTCCTCTTCAACTGGCACCTTCCATGGTGGCTCAAACTCGAGCTATCAAATCGTGAGCGCAACACATTAACCATTATGCTATCCCCCCTCCCCCTTTGCCTTACCCCCCCCCCCCCCCCCCCGCCCTGATAGAGTGTGGCGAGGATATAGACACAGATTTTGTGTGTGTGTGTGTGTGTGTGTGTGTGTGTGTGTGTGTGTGTGTGTGTGTGTGTGTGTGTGTGTGTGTGTGTTTCACGGGAGGGGGATGGGGGGGGGGGGGGTGTTAATGGTTATTTTAGTTCCTCGGTTACAGCTTTCAGGTCCACCAATGCTACTACTACTACTACTACTATTACTACTGCTACTACTACTACTACTACTACTACTCTCCTCCTCCTCATATTCCTAACTACTGCTGCTGCTACTACTACTACTACTATTACTCCTTCTCCTCCTCCTACTACTCCTTCTCCTCCCACTACAACTCTACTACTATTACTTTTACTAACTACTACTAACTACTACTACTATACTAACTATACCACTAACTACTATACTACTACTAACTACTACTACCACTAACTACCATTAACTACTACTACTACTAACTACTACTACCACTAACTACTACTAACTACTACTACTACTAACTACTACTACTACTACCTACTACCTACTACCACTAACTACTACTACAACTACCACCACTACTACTACTACTACTAACTACTACTACTACTACTACTACTACTACTACTACTACTACTACTACTACTTTCTACTACTCCTCCTCCTATTCCTAACTACTGCTGCTGCTACTACTACTACTACTATTACTCCTTCTCCTACTACTCCTTCTCTCCCACTACAACTCCTACTACTACTTCTACTACTACTACTAGCTACTACTCCTACTACCAACTCCTACTACTATTACTTTTACTAACTACTACTAACTACTACTACTAACTACTACTACCACTAACTACTACTACTAACTACTACTACCACTAACTACTATACTACTACTAACCACTACTACCACTAACTACTACTACTACTACTAACTACTACCTACTACCACTAACTACTACTACAACTACCACTACTACTACTACTACTACTACTACTACTTCTACTACTACTACTACTACTACTACTACTAACTACTACTTACTACTACTACTACTACTACTACTAACTACTACTACTACTACTAACTACTACTACCTACTACTACCTACTACTACTACTACCACTACTACTACTACTACTAACTTCTGAAACAACTTCGACCTCAGCTATTACTAGTGCTGCCAGGAGCAGAGTTTAGGGGCGAGAAAGAGAAAGGGGAGGAGGGTTGGGGAGGGGGGGGGGAGAAGTGTGCAGTTTTTGCCCGTTGTGCGACTCATTGATTGGTGGAGGGTGAAGGGGGTTCAGTGGCCATCGATTGCCGTGTTTTTCCCGTGCAGGGTCCGGCAGGCAGAGAGGCAGGCAGGCAGGCAGGCAGGCAGGCAGTGCCTCTGGTACTCTCCTCACCCAGTCTGCTGTGTCTAACCCAATCAGTATCCACCACTTCTTTCGCCCTCGGCAACTCTCTTTTTTTAAAATTATATTTCTCTCTCCGTCTGTCTGTCTGTGTGTCTGTCTGTCATCGATTGATTGGTTGATTGGTTATTTAGTTCTTATAAAGTATCTGTGCTAGGAGTAACTGCATATACGGTAATTCATCTACCATCTGTATTAGTCTGTCTGTGTGTCTGTTGGTCTGTCTGTCTTTCATCGATTGATTGGTTGATTGTTTTTTTTATGCTTCTTTAGTTCTTATGAAGTATCTGTGCAAGGAGTAACTGGATATACGCTAATCCAAGTACCATGTGTATTTGTCTGTCTGTCTGTCTGTCATTGATTGATTGATTGGTTCTTTACTTATTTGTTGTGAAGTATCTGTATGACGGGTAACTGGATATACGGTAATTCAAGTACCATAATTATGTATTATTCTGTGTGTCTGTCTGTCTGTCTATCTGTCTGCTGGTCCGTCTGTCTTTCATGGATTGATTGATTGGTTATTTACTTCTTTATTTGTTATGAAGTATCTGTACAAGGAGTAACTGGATATACGCTAATCAAAGTACCATCTGTATTAGTCAGTCTGTCTGTTTATCTAACTGTCAGTCTGTCTGTGTGTCTGTCTTTCATCGATCGATCGATTGATTGATTAGTCAACTCTTTATTTCTTATGAAGTATCTGTACAAGGAGTAACTGGATATACGGTAGCCCAAGTACCATCTACATTATTTTGTCTGTCTGTCTGTTTCTGTCTGTCTCTCTCTTTTCTGCTCCCTCCCATCTCTCTAATATAAAATATTGGGTCAAAATGTCTGTTCTCTTAGGATCGCTTTTACAGCCTTCAAAACTAATATGACCAACAAAAATAATCTCTTCTCTTGATTGCTGATGAATTGAGAAAAACACCTTAAGAAGAGTTCTAGTAAATGGCAATGGAGCCTTTGAAGTATTGTTGGGGTCTTTTGAAGGAATAAACAAACAAAACAACAGAATATGATGTCACGTTGTAGTTATTTGCTAGCAGAAGCTACTTTTTGCTGCGAGTTTGTTTCGTCACTCCAGTTCTCAATGTAGCGATTCCTCACCAACTCTGCACAAAAGGTAGGAAGAGGGTGGGGGATTGAAGAAAATAAGGGAACAAATATCAAACTGATATGACCGAACAGCTGTAGTCCTGTTAAGAGAAAAACAGCAAGTACAACATCAACAACAACAAAAGTGTTAGCTCTTCTGTCTCACTAGTCAAATCTCCTGTTAGCGCTTTGATTTGCTTTTGCAAGGTATAGCGCTATCTAAATTCCATGTATTCTTCTTCTTCTTCTTCTTCTTCTTCTTCTTCTTCTTCTTCTTCTTCTTCCTACTACTACTACTACTACTACTACTACTACTACTACTACTACTAACTACTAGTTCTACTACTACTACTACGACATTGAACAGTGTAAAGCACTTCTAGGCTAAGAAATGGTCCACTGGCAAAACAGAACCACGGCCGACACTTTTCTTTCTCTGATGGTAAGTCGCGCGATTGTCAAACGAGCTACACAACATGTAGGGCAGAAAAACGACCTGTTACCGGGAGCAAAACCAGCAGACAGAACCCAGCTGGGAATGGAAAGGAAAAGTAATCCTCCCAGGTACTGCTCACTGATTGAAGGGACGCAACTCTCTCTCCACAATGCCAGTTTTCTCTTCCTTGAACCTCTGAGCGAGGCGAGGCAAGGCGAGGCACGGCAAGGCAAGGCAAGGCTAGGCTAGGCAAGGCAAGGCAATTGCGCAAGGCAAGGTAAGGCGAGGCAAGGCAAGGCAAAGCTAGGCTAGGCAAGGTAAGGCAGGGCTAGACAAGGCAAAGCTAGGCAAGGCAAGGCAAAGCTAGGCTAGGCTAGGCAAGGTAAGGCAGGGCTAGGCAAGGCTAAGCTAGGCAAGGCAATTGCGCAAGGCTAGGCAAGGCAAGGCAAGGCTAAGCTAGGCTAGGCAAGGTAAGCCTAGACAAGGCAAGGCAATTGCGCAAGGCAAGGCTAGGCTAGGCAAAGCTAGGCTAGGCAAGGTAAGGCAAAGCTAGGCAGGGCTAGGCAAGGTAAGGCAGGGCTAGGCAAGGCAAGGCAAGGCAAGGCAAAGCTAGGCAAGGCAAGGCTAGGCTAGGCTAGGCAAAGCTAGGCAAGGCTAGGCTAGGCTAGGCTAGGCAAGGCAAGGCAAGGCAAGGCAAGGCAAGGCAAATTCTTTTATTTCGAGGATAATGAATAAGCGCTCGTGTGCTTTAATTTTTTTTTTTTTACATCCAGTCCCCGAGAAGGAAGAAGCACGCTAAGGCGCCAGCGGGAAGGTTTTCAACTAGAGTGTAACACTCCTTTCAGACAGCAAAGAAAGCGTTGATTATATGTATAGTTGTTCTTATGATGCGAAACGTTTCTGTTAGGAACGCAAGCTGTGTGTCGATATTTTGTTGTTGTGATTAAATTAAGGTCCCAGCGGAGATTTCCAATTTTGGGGTTGATGTGTAAATATGCTCGAAATATATACAAATAAACACTACGTGTTTCGATATGCTCGAAATGAAGTATTCATGTCTGTTCTCAGCGGATGAATTTATTTGATTTTATCATGAAATATCCCTACTTCAGTCACTTACGGCAAAACTTTTATTCCACGGTATTTTCTTCAACCAATGTCAGGTTTCTTTCTGTTGGTACTGTTGATATTTCCAAGTCAGTCGCTGTTAGGTTTATTCTCCTGTTAAATAATGTGTGTAATCCTCCATAACCCAAATTAAGTTGTGATCCTAGATAAACAGGAACCGTTTTCCGCGGTGACACGCGTGAAAGAACTCGTGACGATAACATTGGTTAAAATATTCTTTATTTTCCCTTTTCAAACTTGTGTGGTCATTTTCGACCTTAAAAACAAGTATATGTAATATCATTATGCTAGAATATGGTGTTTCAATATTTTTAACAAGTGTAAATGCAATACTGCAAAGCACTGTCCGAGGAGGAAGAAAAAGAGGCAGACCCAGGAAGAGATGGGAGGACATAGTGAATGGACAGGCCTAGAAC
>CM060345.1:20981716-20991716 GCA_030674155.1 Stramonita haemastoma
CAAATACAGTTGCAGACAAGAAAAAGGAAAAACAATGGGTAGGCGTTGCACTTGTGGCGACGCGCTCTCCCTGGGGAAAGCAGCCCGAATTTCACGCAGAAAAATCTGCTGCGACATAAAATGGTAAAAAAAAAATCCAACCGATGCCACCCTAGAACTGTAGAAAATTTTGAGAAATTTACATGGCCGCTTTATGGTGGCCTAAATATGTAAAAATGTTGTATAAACACTACATATAATTAGGAGCATGATTTATTTGATGACAAAACACATAGAAAATGTTATGCAAATAATAGACTACATATCCACCTGATATCGACCTAGCAGCGTTGAACATTTTGAGAAATATTTGTTTTCTCTATTTTTATATGTTATTTGTTATCAGTGTATATCAGTCTAAGAATTCATAAAAGATAACACCCTTTTCACTTTAGTTTGTACATTACTGACAGCTTTGCAACGCACCAGCTTGCATAAAAAGCACATCATCTCCCCCCCCACCCCCCCCTTGCCCCCCTGCCCCCAATCTCAATCCCCACTCGCAACATAACCCACGACTTACTGCCAATAAAGAGTTAATGAAACTAGTAGTGATTGTTTAACGGGCCAATACAAATCTAGATCTATATTAGTGATAATCTTTTATTAAGCGAACGTACTATACAGCAACTTATAAAGGTTTGAATGACATTTATTACGAAATGAATTCAGATTAACAAGTAATAATGCATTAGACTATTTCTCCACTGTTGGGGTCATTGGGGGGTCACCCTCTAAAACTTTCCATTACACTTAAACAAAATATGTTTGAACCATTTATCATCACTCAATACATTTCACATATATCAAGGAAACAGTGCGAGCAGAAACAAGACCCAGAACAGAAAATTATGTTTATGAGAGAGAAATTTCTGGCGAAAATGGCCTAAAAATGGCGACGAAAAACCGGAACGCTTACCCCTACTCGCTTCTAAAGTTCACTACTGCAAAGATCGTAACCCCTAGTCAAAAATGCTTTCATAGAACTAAAGATTAAAGATGCATTGAAATACTCACGTAAAGAACTGGTGTTTTTAAATAGTTTTCTTGACAAACAAAGATTGTGAATTTCGGGTTTCTACGTTACCAGTCACGTCACAGATCATGACCAACTTTTTGCTTTCAGCACCAAGTCAGCAGACAATAATTGCACAAAATTTGGTAACAAATCGATTATTTATCGAGCGAAAATTAATATCAAGCTGCAGTTTCATGCTTGAAATCAAATGAGTAAATGTAGTCTAAAAAAATCCGTTTTGCGTCACAGATCATATACACGTTACTGGCAGAATTAATGTGCTTAGCAAAATTATATCACACAGGGCAGTCCACTGTTTGCTGTTTGCCTCGATGAATTGTGGAATAGAACACGCGTCTGTGACGTTTTTCTGCAAATTTGACGGGAGAAAGTGACGTATTAGGTAAAAATGAGTGCTGTGTCACACCTTCTCTCTGCTACTTGTTACTTGTGCACTGTTACTTGTGTGTGTGGAACAATAGTCTTGAGGACAAATCAGCAAAATAGTTATTTTTGGTAAGTGTACTTCTCTGAATTTGTAATGGATTAGGCAAATAATATGTTTATGCATGTTCTTGTGTCAGTATTCTTTGTTCTGTGAGTCTGTTGTGTTGATGTGGTTGACAAAAATGAGATGTGTGGAAATGTAAAAAGGAGTCATATGAAATGAAGGTTTGCTCTCATTTCATATTTCTTTACTGGCACCATCTGTTGAACTTTTCTTTACATTATCTTGCATATTTTATCATATTCAGCGGTTGTACATTGGCCAATAATCATAAGAAGAGAAACAAAATCAGTTTGAAGATTGTTGGGTAAGGTTGCCTCCATTCAGTCTGTGACGTCGTCGGGGAAAGAGCAGACAGTGACAGGAGCTGTCAACACTGACCTGTTGAATCTTTCCTCTTTCTCTACAGTCTACCATCCACGGCTACACTTCTCTTTCTCCCCCCCCCCCCCCTCCCCCCCAATTATTACCTTGTTTTCGGCAGGTGCCTGTAAGTTGTCATGGTACCAGAGCTGTTAGCTCTTTCCAACCACCACTCCACCCATCTCTCTCTCTCTTCCCTGCCCCCCCCCCCCCCCCACTATGTCTCCACTCCCTCCCAACACACATACACACAATTCTCTGTCTCCCTGTGTGTGTGTGTGTGTGTGTGTGTGTGTGTGTGTGTGTGTGTGTGTGTGTGTGTGTGTGTGTGTGTGTGTGTGTGTGTGTCTCTCTCTGTATCAGTCTGTCTCTCTCTCTGCTCCACACACACACACACACACACACACACACACACACACACACACACACCACACACACACACACACACACACACACACACACACACACAAAGAAGAGTTTCTCTCTCTCTCTCTCTCTCTCTCTCTCTCTCTCTCACACACACACACACACACACACACACACACACACACACACACACACACACACACACACACACACACACACACACACACATACACACAAATGGGAGATTTTTAAATAGTGGACAAAACTTAAGAAGTACTAACAGGAGTGCTCTTCATCAGCTTACATTGATTTATGCTTCTTGTACTGATGCTTGTGCCTTTCTGCTGTATTGTTTTGATTGAATACAATTTTGTGTGTGTGTGTGTGTGTGTTGTGACACATGATTTGTACCATTAAGACTTACTTTCTAGTCTGCTCACTGTGTTGTTGTGTGTTCCCCAAGTGTAACCTTCTGGGGATCACCCAGAGAGTGCACTCTGACTCACTCATCCCACCTGGGAATCACTGTGAGATTGAAATTGCACACTGAATGAGCAGTTTGCATGTATGACTGTTTCCATGTACCTCACCATATAAGCAGCAATACTGCAACTTCAGAGGAATTTTTCTCCTTTAATTACAGGAGAGTGCATGTTGTTATTAAGAGCTTGTCATGGCTGAAGGCAATCTCAAAACAACATTTTACAACATTACAACATTCTAGTGTAGGCCTTGGCAATTAGCTGACATCAATACCCCACACAGCTTTTGGCCTGGGCCAAACTCACTGCCTTACTAAACATAAACAAATTAAATTGTCTTTATCGATTAAAAAAAAATTCCAGTCAGTTAATTATCTTTTTATATCTGAACTACTTGTTGATTTGTCTTGATTTTATTGCTTTTGTATGATTCATGTCAGTTCACCATGTTTTATACATGAAGAAAGGTTTTGTTTTCTTTCTTTATATTTCTTTGTTTTTCTGAACCATGTACACAAACAAATGAAAATTTTTATCATAATTCTTGTTAGTTACTGTTCATGACCATGTAATCATCAATTCTGTAATAAAAGTATTGTTGTACATCAACAGTTTGCTTTGTTTTTTATTCAAATGTCATAATTGGTGTCACGTGTAATGTTACCACACAAACTTTAAAGGCCCATATCAGAGTTGTGTTTTGCACAATCTGTTTTCCATTCCATGGCTTTAATCTACATGCAATAACTAATGATGCTGAGGTATTCATTGAATACTGGTCCAGAATGTCTTGGCTGTGTGATATTGTCATGACCCCCTTGTAACATGCATTACAGTGTCACACTTATTGCCGGTACCTACTCCCATAATTAAAAAAATGTTTTTGGTTTCTTTGTGTCTAGTGGTTGGCACTAAGTAGTAACTTCACTTCTGAATACTGTTTGTTGTAAATACATGTTTTCATTTAAAGTTATAGGCACAACAGTGTCACAGTGAAATGCTGTTACATGTTTTGGAACATGTGACTTCATTTGCATATATCTGAAGATACGAACCACCTGCTGCTGTTTTGATAATGGCTACAAAATCTTTAACCATTTGGCTTTTCAAAATTAACAGAATAAAGCCTTTATCACAATATTTAGAAATTGAGCCATTTTCCTGTTTTTGTTGCCAACAGTGGAGAAATAGTCATTAACTATAAAACTACGAAATGTGATCAAAACTTTGAATCTAAATTCCCAAACACCCAAACTCAACAATATAGCGTCTACATTAAATTAATAATAATAATAATAATAATGATAATACTAATGATAATAATAATACATGGAATTTATACAGCGCTATATCTTGCAATCTTGAACAAATCAAATTCCTACCAAAGCTAAATCTGCTCCCACGGTACATTTCTGATCTAGATCTATTAAAGATATTTACCTTCGCGAAAAGAAAGAAGGAAGTAATAAAGAAAGGAAGATTGTAAGACTTAAAAAAACAACCCCAAAAACAACAACTGGAGACAAAGTCGGAAGAAAAAGAATAAAGGACAGAATGAAGATTTAAACAAGAAGGGGCAGGGCGGGGAGGGGCGGGGGGGGGGGGGGGGGAGACTGTGGAGGGATGGGAAAGACTGTGTGCATACTTACGAAGCTTAGATACATTGTACCTCAATAGTCACACGCGTATTTCTTCGTTACATCGCGACGTCCATAAATAACTTCTCTTATTAAAAGAAGATGGAAAAGGGAGGTAACACCTGGAACATCATCAAATCTCCGATTTGTGTAGATTCAGAGAAAACCTGAAAGGAGGAAAGGTGAGAGGGGGTTGGGGGGGTGGTGGTAACATCTGGGACATCATCAAATGTCTCGTGTATGTGGTGAAGCCAATCCGTTGCCCCCGTGGCTGTGAAGCAGTGCACAGCTGTAGCGGTATGACAAGGCAGCTGTACACACGAGAAAGATAGTATAGTATATGTGTGTGTGTATGTGTGTACATACATGTTGCAAAGTCCGAACACAGCCTTGGACAGCAGTTGGATTTGTGTCGAGTTAGGAGAGAGTTTGTGGTGTTGATAACATGCTTTTTGTTGTGCTGGTGGTTTTATCTTAATTACTGTTGTGGGTTTGTGTCGTTTTTTGTTTTTTGTGTTTTTCACAGTCGCCTGTGTTTCTTCGGTAGAGGTGTTACTGGTGTGGAATGTGTACGCTTCTGGTTTTGAGAAAGAACAGGTAAAAAACCCAACCGTGTTTGTTTTGAGTTTAACTGTGTACTAACCACAACCATATTACGCCATATCATACCATAGCAAACCACACCGCCATACCACACCATACCACACACCACACCGCTACACACCACTACACAATACACACCACACACATAACACAACAAAACAACACCCCACACTACATCATATCACTATACCTCACTATGCTACATACCACACTACGCCATACCATAGCACACCACGCAACACTATACCTCACTATACTACACCACACCACACCACACCATATCACACCACACCACACTATACCTCACTATACTACACCACACTACACCATACCAGAGCACACCACACCACAACCACACCATGCCATATCACACCACACCACACCATGCCATATCACACCACACCACACCATGCCATATCACACCACACCACACTATACCTCACTATACTGCACCACATGCACACAACACAGCACAACACAACACAGTACACAATACCATAGCACATCCCACCATGCTTCACTCTACCACATCACACCACATTACACAATACAACACACTATACCATAGCACATCGAACCACATCGCACCATAGACTCGGGTGCACATACGTGCGAACGTATGCACCTACCTACTCTATCTCCCTCCTCCCCCGCCCCCCCCCTCCCCCCCCCACACACACACACAGGGCTTTCTTCGTAACTTGTATTTTGCATAATTACATTACCTGCCCGATGGGGGGGGGGGGGGGGGGGGGGGGGGGGGGGGGGGGGGGGGGGGGGGGGTGGCGAGCTAGTGGTCAGAACATTGCGCTGGCAATTTGAAGACCCGGGTTCGAGTCCGGTCGAGGAAATTTTCTTCTGGAGTTAACATCAGTGCTGACTGCACTCTCCCCAAAAGTCCTTCGGATGAGACTTTAAACCGAGGCCCCGTGTGCGAACGCACGCAGAACATCTTGCGCACATGTTAAATCCTGTTCCGCTTTTCGTAAGAGTAGGCCATCGTGTGCCGTTGGGAACAGATGACAATATTTACAAAACTGCATACACACGGGGACCGGATGAAAAAAAGCATATGATTGCTTATTCTGTTATCCTCGATATAAAAGAATAAATAAATAAATAAATAAATAAATAAATAAATAAATAAAATGTGTTTATTCATCTAGTTGTATAGTTTTCTCACCTGGTGTTACTTTTTCACCTATGCTACCTGCCGGATGCATTTAATTCATTTCGATGTTTAGTTTTCTCACCTAGCGTTACTTTCTAGTTTAGTTTTTTTTTTTTTTTACCTAACGTTACCTTGTTTACCTATGCTACCTGCCCGATGTATTTATTCATTTAGTCATCTAGTTTTCTCACCTGGCGTGACTATGCTCACCTGCGCTACCTTCCCATGTATTTATTCATATTTTAGTTTAGGTGAGAAGTTTCCCCCCTCCTCCCTCCATCTATCTTTCCATCCATACACACCACACCACACCACACCACATCACACCACACCACACCACATTATACAATACAACACTGCATTACACTACATTGCATTACACTACACGACACGACACTAACCCACCGCACCGCACCGCACCGCACCGCACCGCACCGCACCGCACCGCACCGCACCGCACCGCACTCCACTCCACTCCACTCCACTCCACCTCCACTCCACTCCACTCCACTCCACTCCACTCCACTCCACTACACTACACTACACTACACTACACTACACTACACTACACTACACTACACTACACTACACCACACTACACTACACTACACTAACTACACTACACTACACTAAGAACCAGACCACCAATGTATTAGCAATGAAAACCAATAAGGGCAAAACAACAACAACACAATAAATCCAGGGCACTCAAGAGAATTCAAACAAAGCCCACCAGAGCAGAGCAAAGGCTGTCTGCTACACTACCATTCACGTTTACACTCGGCTTTACACCATGAGCTTTACACACACCACAATCAGCTTTACACCATCAGTTTTACCATTCCATTATGCACCATCAGTTTTACACACACCACCTGCAGCTTTACACCGTCAGCTTTACACACACCACCTGCAGGTTTACACCATCAGCTTTACACACACCATCAGCTTTACACACACCATCAGTTTTACACACACCATCAGCTTTACACTTTTAGCTTTACACACAACACCATCAGCTTTACACCATCAGCTTTACACACACCACCTGCAGGTTTACACCATCAGCTTTACACACACCATCAGCTTTAACACAACACCATCAGTTTTACACACACCATCAGCTTTACACTTTTTAGCTTTACACACAACACCTGCAGGTTTACACCATCAGCTTTACACACAACACCTGCAGGTTTACACCATCAGCTTTACACACAACACCTGCAGGTTTACACCATCAGCTTTTACACACAACACCTGCAGGTTTACACCATCAGCTTTACACACACCATCAGCTTTACACACACCATCAGCTTTACACACACCATCAGCTTTACCACACACCACCTGCAGGTTTACACCATCAGCTTTACACACACCATCAGCTTTACACACACCATCAGCTTTTACACACACACCATCAGCTTTACACACACCATCAGCTTTACACACACCACCAGCTTTACACACACCATCAGCTTTACACACACACCATCAGCTTTACACACACCATCAGCTTTACACACACCACCTGCAGGTTTACACCATCAGCTTTACACCATGAGGTTTACAACACCACCATCAGCTTTACACCATCAGCTGACACCATCAGCTTTACACATCAGCTTTACACCATCAGCTTTACACACACCACCATCAGCTTACACCATCATTTTACACCAGCTTTACACCATCAGCTTTACACATCACACACACATTTTGCAGCTTTACACCATCAGCTTTACACCATCACACATTGCGCTTTACACCACACTTTACACCATCAGCTTTACACCACACTTTACACCATCAGCTTTACACCACCACCTTTACACCATCAGTTTACACCATCAGCTTACACCATCAGCTTTACACCATCAGCTTTACACACACCACCTGCACTTTACACCATCAGCTTTACACCATCACCTTTACACCATCACTTTACACCAGCAGCTTTACACCATCAGCTGTACACCATCAGCTTTACACCATCAGTTTTACACACACCACTATCAGTTTTACACACACCACCACCATCAGCTTTACACCATCAGCTTTACACCATCAGTTTTACACCATCAGCTTTACACAACACACACACCTGCAGTCAGGTAACCAACCAATTTAAATAAAATACAGATTTCTTTTTGTTTATAAATTCTCCGGTTAGAGCTTCGACGCTCACCAATATAGTGAATTTTCTGTGTATGCGACCTTTATTGCCCATCATGGTGGTATCTGCATTCCAACTTCGGGCATACGTGTCTGAACGCGACACCGGCGTGCATGCAGTTTTCTCTTTTTTTTAATTTGCTATCTGATCCTACCGGCACGCAAAAAAGTAGGTAGGTAGGTAGGTAGGTAGGTAGGTAGGTAGGTAGGTAGGTAGGTAGGTAGGTAGGATAGATAGATAGATGGAGAGATGGAGAAGATAGATAGATAGATAGATAGATAGATAGATAGATAGATAGATAGATAGATAGATAGATAGATAGATAGATAGATAGATAATAGTAATAGATAGATAGTACAGAAGACAGAGGTTAATCGATCGATTGATCCTACCGGCACATAAAAGCTACTCTTCGAAAAGGGAAACAAGTTTTCAACATGTGTGCAATATATTCTCTGTGCATTTTCACACGGACCTTGGTTGATAGTCTCATCTGAAGGACTTTTTGGGGGGGGGGGGGAGTTAGTCGGCACTGATGTTAACTCCAGAGGAAAGTCCGAACTCGAACCCGGGCCGTCAGATTGTATGCTCAATGATGTAACCACTAAGCTGTCCTCGCCCCAAAGGGACTACGTGCAGAAACATATAACCAGATGAAACAGATATATAATCAGACAAAACAGATGTGATCAGATGAAACAGATAGAATCAGATGGAGCAGATATAATCGGCTTAGTGTAGCGGCTTGCGGTTTGATGACAGCACACTACTTTGTTAATGGCGTACAGTGGTTACAGTTTATACATCTTAGAGTATGCTTTGAACCTCCTGTGACAGATGATAGCGTACAAACGTTTGAATTTACCCCCCCCCCCCTAATTTGTGTGGATACCTGTATACGCGAGCTGCATTTTTGTACGTGTGCTTTATCTATCAATCTATTGATCTGTCTGTCCGTCTGTCTGTCTATTCTGTCTGTCTGTCTGTCTGTCTATCTATCTAGTCTATCTGTCTGTCTGTCTGTCTGTCCCGTCTGTCTGTCTGTCTGTCTGTCTGTCCGTCCGTCCGTCCGTCCGTCCGTCCGTCCGTCCGTCCGTCCGTCTGTCTGTCTGTCTGTCTGTCTGTCTGTCTAGCTTCTAGCTATCTAATATCTGTCTATTGATTTATATATTGATCGATCTATAGATCTGTCTGTTTTCCTGTCGCTTCTGTCTGTTTAATACCAGTTGGAGAGAAAAAAGAACATTAGAGGAAACCTGTTGCGTCATGTAACTTTGAAGTGGATATTTTCAAAGTTATGCTAACTATATGTGTACAATGGAAGTGTGTGTGTGTGTGTGTGTGTGTGTGTGTGCGTGCGTGTGTGCGTGCGTGGTGCGTGGTGTGTGTGTATTGTGTGTGTGTGTGTTTGTGTGTGTGTTTGTGTGTGTGTGTTTGTGTGTATTTGTGTGTTGTGTTGTGTGTATGTGTGTGTTGTGTGTGTGTGTGTGTGTGTGTGTGTGTGTGTGTGTGTGTGTGTGTGTGGTGTGTGTGAGATGATGGGGAGGGGGTACCGAGTGCAAAATTAATGTATGTACGCACTGGATTAAAGCATATGGGCGTATATAATATATGCTTAGCTGTATGCGTGCCTT
>CM060345.1:20999216-21001716 GCA_030674155.1 Stramonita haemastoma
CTTTGTCGTCCTTCCTCTCTAACATTCCCATTCTCTGTCTCGTCTGTCCTGTCTGTCTTGTCCTGCTCTGTCTCTCCGCCTGCCTGTCTGTCTGTCTGTCTGCCTTGTCTGTCTTGTCTCCTCTCTTCTCTTCTCTCTCTCCGTCTTTCGTCTTTTTCTTCTCTCTCTCCGTCTGTCTTCACTCTCTTCTCTGTCCTCTCTCTTTCTTCGCCTTCTTTCTCTTATCTCTCTCTCCGTCTCTCTTTTGTCTGTCCCTGTCTCCTCTCTCTTTCCGTCTCTCTTCTCTGTCGGTCTCTGTCTCTGTCTCTTGTCTTTGTCTCTGTTGGTGTCTCTCTCTCTCTCTCTCTCTCTCCCTCCCTCTCTCTCTCTCCCTCCTCCCTCCCTCTCTCCCTCCCTCTCCCTCCCCCTCCCTCCTCCCTCCTCTCTCTCTCTCTCTCTCTCTCTCCCTCCCTCCCTCTCTCTCTAACTCTCTGTCTCTCATTTCTGTCTTCTCTCTCTCTCTCTCCCCTCTCTTTTTTCTACTCTCTCTCCGTCTCTTTTCTGTCTGTCTTCTCTTTCACATCTCTCTCTTCTCTTCTATTCTTTCCCAAGCTCTCTCTCTCGCTCACAGCTCTCTCTCTGTCTCTGTCTCTCTGTCTCTGTCTGTCTCTTCCTCTCCTCTCTTCTTCTCTGTCTCTTCTCCTCTCCCTCTCTCTCTTCTCTCTCTCTCCATCTCTCTCCTTCTCTCTTCCTCTTCTTCTCTGTCTTCTGTCTTCTTCTTCTCTGTCTCTCTCTCTTTCTTCTCTCTCTTCTCTCTCTTTCTCCTTCTCTCTCTCTCCTCTCTCTCTCTTCTCTCTCTCTCTCTCTCTCTTCTCTCCTCTCTCTCTTCTCTCTCATGGGGGCAAGGAAAGCCGCGAACAATGAGGAACTAGGGGGATCAGGAGAGGATAGACAGTTTAAAAAGTTCCACAACATCAGAAAAGGGGGAGAAAGCCTCACTGACATGAAGTGACAACAGGAAGCTCCGAGTTGTGTAACGGTTTTGTACTGTGTTTGGAACCTGGTGAAATTCAAATTGTAGAAGAAGGAGGATGTGTATTTAGAAGCTGGGAGAAAACTGTATTGTTGTTGTTGTTGTTGTTGTTGTCGTTATTATTATCATCACTATCGTCGCCGTCATTATATCATCTATCATCAATCATCACATCATCATCATCATCATCATCATCTCATCACATAAATCAAATAATATATATCAATATAATATAATAATAATAATAATAATTAATAATAATAAATAATAATAATAATAATAATAATAATAATAATATAATAGTAATAATAATAATAATATATATATAATATAATAATAATAATAATAATAATAAATAATTAATAATAATATAATTATTATTACATTATATTATTATCATTAATATAATATTATTTTTAATTATTTTCTTTCTATCTTTTTCATTTCTCTTTTATCTCTTTTATTTTTTCATTTTCTTCTTCATTTTTCATTCTTCTTCTCTTCTTCATTCTTCTTCTTCTTTCATCTTCTTCTTTTCTTCTTCTTCTTCTTCTTCTTGCATTCTTCTTCTTTGCATTCTTCTTCTTCTTTCATTCTTCTTTTCTTTTCATTTCTTCTTCTTTGCATTTCTTCTTCATTTGCATTCTCTTTTTCTTCTCTTGCATTCTTATTGCTTCTCTTATGATTCCTTTCGTAGTATGTAGTAGAGCTAGCAGCAGCAAGCAGCAGCAGCAGCAGCAGCAGCAGCAGAGTAGTAAAAGTAGTAGTAGTAGTCATTATTATCATTATTACCATTAACATTGTTATTATTATTGTTATTATTTTTTCATGATCATCATCATCATCATTTCATCATCCATTTTTATTATCATCATAATTATTATCGTCGAAAAAAGGCTTGTTGGCCAACTTTGCGCGAGCGAGTAAATACTAGCTGTACCTGGCTATATTATCAAGATGCACGGGTCAAACCATCGCCACTCCCCCTTCCTTTTGCTGATCGATAACAAATCAATCTCTGTATCACTGTAAACTATAACAGATTTATCCGCACCTCAGAGCTTTCTAAGTATATCATAGGTACAGGGGACGGGATAGCTAAGTGGTCAGAGCGCTTGATTTCCCCCAGCCAATGTTAAGCAGCATCGAGCGTTGGTTGACCAGTTGGAAGGTGACCGTTTTTGTGTTGGCTTCAGTACAGTTCCCTCCAGTTCCCCCAGCTGTAAATGGGTACCTGGCCTTTTTAGGTCAGGGAAGGTAAAGCAGCGAGGGAGAGGAGATGGGCGCCCCCTCAACATGCTGGTCTTAGAGAAGCTGAGGTCTCTGACGCCTTGCTCCCTACGACCACCAGGTTATGGGACACCTTACCTTTTTTTTTATAGGTTAAAGAAAATACAAAGCATAAAACCTAAGTTACAATGAATTTGGTATAACATAGTTCCCGTATAAACCTGGGTGTTTTTTGTGGTAAATCATAGACAAACCACA
>CM060345.1:21029216-21064216 GCA_030674155.1 Stramonita haemastoma
CTAATGTTAACTTCGGGGGAAAAATTCCCTCGAACCGGAATCGAACTCGGGTCGTCAAATTGTGAGCGCAGTCTTCTGACCACTAAGCTATCCCGTCCTCCCATCATTGTATGAGTCCAATTACATAGTACAGCATCAACACACACACATGCACACAAACACACACACACACACACGCACGCACACACGCATGCAAGCACACGCACACACACACACACACACAACACACGCACGCACGCACGCAAGCACACATGCACACACGCAAACACACACACATACACACACACGCGCGTTCACGCACACATATACAAACACACATACATACATACATACATACACACACGTGCGCGCGGACACACACTCACACACACAAACGCGCACACACACACACACACACACACTCACATACACTCACACACACACACAAATGCGCGCACACACACGCACGAGCGCGCGCGCGCACACACACACACACACACTCACACACACACACGTACACACAAATACTCATGCCTGCCTCTCTCTGTTTCATACGGATAACACAATTTACAAAACTGCATACACACAGGGACTGGATGTAAAAAAATACACATGGGTGCTTATTCCATTATCTTTGAACTAAAAGAATAAAAAAAAATAAACACACGCGCACACATAATCACACACACACACACACGCGCGCACGCACGCACACACGCATGCACACACGCAAACACACATACATGCGTACGCGTGCACAAACACATACACATACGTTGATGAATACGAGAGAGAGAGAGAGAGAGAGAGAGAGAGAGAGAGAGAGAGAGAGAGAGAGAGAGAGAGAGAGAGAGAGAGAGAGAGAGAGAGAGAGAGAGAGAGCAGGAGGAAGAGAGACAGAGAGAGGTGGAGAGAGAGACACAGAGACAGAGAGCGTGACAAAAGAGAGAGAGGAGAGAGCAGGAGGGAGAGAGGAGAGAGAGAGAGACAGAGACAGAGATAAAAAATCAAGTCAAAATTTTATTTCCAGATGGTACATTGAGTAAGCAATAAATTTGCCTTTTTTCATCAAGCCATCTATCTAGCAAAAAAAAAAAGAGAGACAGAGAGAGCGGGAGGAGGGAGGGAGAGAGAGAGAGAGAGGAAGAGAGAGAGAGAGAGAGAGAGAGAGAGAGAGAGAGAGAGAGAGAGAGAGGAGAGGAGAGAGAGAGAGAGAGAGAGAGAGAGAGAGAGAGAGAGAGAGAGAGAGAGGAGAGAGAGAAGCGAGGCACGTGTCTCTGCTTCATACCTACCCAAACATCGAGAGAGACTGGGGGTGGGTGGGTGGGTGGGGTGGGGAATCAGGGGACTGCACTCATGGAAATGGAGCCGTGAGGTTTCTACCATTCTAAGCATGAGTTTCCTTTTCCTTCATTGGGTGGGTGTCTGTGGACTGCTTTGTCTGGGCGGTTCATCCACTCGCTGACTTGGCATCGAGTCCGGGCAGAGCTCTCTTTTCAAGCGCTGTCAGAAATTTGCGCAGAAGAGTAACGAGAATTGATGAGGACTGTACAACAACAACAAAATTGGGTGTCGCTGCACTTGTGGCGACGCGCTCTCTTCGGGGAGAACAGCCCGAAATCTGCTGACAAAGTGGTATAGATAGATAGATGGATGGATGGATGGATGGATGGATGGATGGATGGATGGATGGATGGTAGATAGTAGGATAGATAGATAAGACTAGACAGACAGACAGACAGACAGACAGACAGACAGACAGACAGATAGATAGATAGATAGATAGATAGATAGATAGATAGATAGATAGATAGATAGATAGATAGATAGAGAAGATAAGAAAGAAAGAAAGAAAGAAAGAAAGAAAGAAAGAAGAAGAAAAAGAAAGAAAGAAAGAAAGAAGAAAGAAAGAAAAACACGTCTGTCCATTAAAAACCCGTTTTGAATCTGCTATATGTTTCTGCTTGAAGATATAAAGGTTCTCGTAGCTCTAACCATTTTTGAAGTGCAGACATATTAATAGACCTGTTCATCATTTTTGTTCGGGTTTTTACATATTCTGTGTCCTTTACTGTAAGCGGTACTTTTAGTGTGTGTCCTTTTAAAGTGTAGCTGGGCTTCAAAAGTCCGAGTATCTGTTAATGGCTAAAGACAAGGTAACTCACTGTATTTTAAAAAAAAAAATCCTTTTTTTATATCGAGGATAATGGAATAAGCACTCATGCGCTTTTTTTACATCTAGTCCCCGAGTGTATGCAGTTTTGTAAATTTGTCATTTATTCCCACCGGTACATAATGGCCTACTCTTTCGAAAAGAGGGGGGACGGATAGCCTAGTGGTCAGAACATTGCGCTGGCAATTTGACGACCCGGGTTCGAGTCCGGTCGAGGAAATTTTTCTCCTGGAGTTAACATCAGTGCCGACTCCACTCTCCCCAAAAGTCCTTCGGATGAGACTTTAAACCGAGGCCCCGTGTGCAAACGCACGCAGAACATCTTGCGCACACGTTAAATCCTGTTCCGCTTTTCGTAAGAGTAGGCTATCGTGTGCCGGTAGGAACAGATGACAATATTTACAAAAACTGCATACACACGGGGACTGGATGAAAAAAAGCACATGATTGCTTATTCTGTTATCCTCGATATAAAAGAATAAATAAATAAATAAATAAATAAATAAATAAATAAATAAATAAATAAATAAATAAAATAAAAGAGTGCAGCATGCACACAGGTGTCATGTTTAGATACCATCCCTGAGGAAAAATCGGGGAGTTGGGAGTCCCCAGCGCGGCTCGGGGGAAAAAAAAAATGGGTAGGCGCTGCACTTGTGGCGACGCGCTCTCCCCGGGGAGAGAGAGCAGCCCGAATTTCACGCAGAGAAATCTGCTGTGACATGAAGTGGTTTAAAAAATACAATAAAAACGGTATCATTTGTTGTGCCTGTAATCATTGGTTATGGCCTGCATGTCTGTCTATATCTGTGTCATCTTTTTTGGTACGTTCACCTCTTCCTTGTCTTTCTGTCAGTATATAGGCATTGTTGATGGAAGTGAAAAAAAAACACAAAAAAACCAAACTAACCACAAACAACTTTCGGAATGAAAATCGAGCCTGATCGTTTCCCTGGAAACGGTGAACTTTAAAGTGGGGAGTCAAAGTGTAGGTATTGTAGGAGAAGTGAAAAAAAAAACCCAATACAACAACAACAAACAAAACCACAAACAACTTTCGGAATGAAAATCGAGCCTGATCGTTTCCGTGGAAACGGTGAACTTTAAAGTGGGGAACCAACCCCGTACCCAAACTCGTCCAGCCTCCACAGTCCTGGCCTGTCTGTCACTATGGCAACCATGAACGTGCGTCTTTGTCATGGTAATGGGCTGTGATGGTGACAGCCAGCAAAAGCAGCAGTGGTAGTTGTAGTAGTAGTAGTGATGATTGTGGTGGTGGTGATTGTGGTGGTGGTGGTGGTGGTGGTGGTGGGGGTGGTGGTGATGGTGGTGGTAGCAGTAGCGGTGACTTGGGTAGTTATTGTAGTGGCATAAGCAGCAGCAGCAGAGGTAGAAGGGGTAGTAGTAGTGGTGGTGGTGGTGGTGGTGGTAGTGTGTGTGTAGTAGTAGTAGTAGTAGAAGTAGAAGTAGTAAGTAGTAGTAGTTGTTGTTGTTGTAGCAGAAGAAGAAGAAGAAGTAGTGTAGTAGTAGTAGTAGTAGTAGTAGTTAGTGTAGTAGTAGTAGTAGTAGTAGTAGTAGTAGTAGGTAGTAGTTATATAGTAGTAGTAGTAGTAGTATAGTGTAACAGTAACAGTAGCAGCAGCAGCAAGCAGCAGCAGCAGCAGCAGCAGCAGCAGCTAGTAGTAGTAGTTAGTAGTAGTAGTAGTAGTAGTAGTAACAGTAGCAGTAGCAGTAGTATCAGTAACAGCAGCAGTAATAATAGTAATATCAATAATAGTAGCAGCAGTAGCAGCAGCAGTAGCAGCAGCAGCAGCAGCAGCAGCAGCAGCAGCAGCAGCAGTAGTAGCAGTCTTCAATCTGAAGTCTGTACACTATTAGTGACACTGATAATCGGAACACGGGGTAAGGGTGGAAGGGGTGGATGGGTGGATGGGTGGGATGGGTGGGCGGTGTGTGGGGACTTAAGATCGATGGAACAGAGGTGGGTACGTACGTGTGTACGAATAAAACTTAACAGGAAACGACGAAAGCAACGTGTTCAATAGGAGTAAAATCAAAACTGAAATAGATTCAACGTGAAACGGCTGTAATAAAGCTATAGCAAGCTTTCAAGTTGACTATGCAACAAACATTTAGCTACGTTAAAAACCAATCTTTTCTTCTTCTTCTTTTTTTTTTAATGAAATACTCATCCTCGAGAATACTTTTAAAATAGATAACAAAAAACTGTTTATCATTTACGCTTTAAAGTACGATTTGACAACTGGAAATGTGTCCGCCACATAAGCACACTATACTCTTTCTCAATTCTGTAATAAATGCATTTAAAAACAAAGCAAAAACGCATGCACACTGGTGTTTGTGTCTAGACACTAACTCGAAGTCGGAATGTGGCTACCTGAATAGTGGCTTAAAATGGTCCCATACGCAAAATCTTGGCCTTTATTCAACGTCAAAGCTTTAGCGGAGAACGGGGAAAAAATCGAGCAAATATTGCGGACATCCTTTTTTTTATTTTTATTATTTTTTTTTTAGATCTTTATAACCTCATATTTCACCGGAACAAATAAAAAAAACAAAGACTAGATCTGTTGTAAACCGAGGTCTTGTGTGTGAACCCACGTAGAACATCTAGCGCACATGTTAAACCCGTTCCGCTTTTCGGAAGAGCAGGCCATTGTGTGTTGGTGGGAACGGGTAACAACTGTACAAAAGTGCATACACACGGGAACTGGATGTAAAAAAAGAACATGAGTGCTTATTCCACCATCCTCGAAATATAAGGATACATAAACAAACAAACAAACAAATAAATAAATGAATGAATGAATAAGTAAAGTAAAATTTTAGCTGTATATGTAGCCATGTTAGAATAACTTTCTGTTTGTTTTTGATATACATGTTTTTCTTATCACTTGTCTTTTAAACAAGACGTTTGTTATTTACTGTTTATTTCTTTATTTTTTATATCGAGGATAATGGAATAAGCATTCATGTGCTCCTTTACATCCAGTCCCCGTGTGTATGCAATTTTGTCAATTTTGTCATCTTTTCCCACCGCCGGACAATGGCCTACTCTTTCGAAAAGTGGAACATGATTTAACGTGTGCGCAAGATGTTCTGCGTGCGTTCGCACACGGGGCCTCGGTTTAAAGTCTCATCCGAAGGACGTCTGGGGAGAGTGGAGTCAGCACTGATGTTAACTCTAGGGGAAAAATCTCCTTGAACGGGAATCGAACCCTGGTCGTTACATTGCGAGCGCAATGTTCTAACCACTAGACTATCCCGTCCCCCTGTTTTCGATATTCAAGCTACTTTTTTAAAAGTGTAACAGAGGGGAAGGAGGCATAATGGTGTAGACTTTCAACTGCCTAACAAGTAAACCGTGAGGGTCTGGGTTCGACTCCTAGCCTTGCCCTTTCTTCCCAGCTTGACTGAAATATCAAACTGAATGTCAAAGTCTTTCGGATGAGACTCTAAACCAGTCAAACCCGGGTGCATTTCGAAAGAACCCATGACAATTGAAAATCGGAAAGAGCTGGGGGGGGGGGGGGGGTACCTCCTGACTGTCTTGCTAGGTTCAATTCCCAACTGTACCCCCGAAGTCGGAATGCGGTTACCTTGGTGGTAGGGAGGAAAATGTCGCATACGCTAAATAACATCATTGGTGAACCTCGGAGCTTTAGCCGAGGGACAAAAGAAAGTTGTATCTTAACTTGCGATATTTTGTCAGTCAGCCTTTTTAATATGAAATTTTGGAATGTTGTCTTCTTCAGTTTTTTTTTTTTTTTACAACGGTTTAGTGTTTTATTCCATAACCAATAAGTAGGTGATCTTGTTGTGCTGTTGTTGTGCATTCACCAGCTTAACACTTTTGGGGGGTCACCCAGAATTTGCGCTATGACTTACTCACTCATCCCACCTGGGAATCACTGTGAGATTGAAATTGCAGCACTGAATGAGAAGTTTGCGTGTATGACTGTTTCCGAGTACCATGCGATATAAGCAATTAGGCAGCCATACTACGACTTCAGAGGAAGTAGGTGATCACCTCTAAGCGTTTCTGTGTTTTCTACTCACATGCAGTCTGGAGTCTGGAGTGGTAGCAGACAGTTAAAATACAAAGACAGATCTAAAGCTGTTGCCCTGTGAATTGAAATACCCTGTGAATTGAAATACCCTGTGAATTGAAATACCCTATGAATTGAAATACCTGTGAATTGAAATACCCTATGAATTGAAATACCTATGAATTGAAATACCCTATGAATTGAAATACCTATGAATTGGAATACCCCGTGAATTGAAATACCCCGTGAATTGAAATACCCTGTAAATTAAAATACTCGTGAATTGGAATACCCTGTGAATTGAAGTACCCTGTGAATTGAAATACCCTGTGAATTGGAATACTCTGTGAATGGAAATACACTGTGAATTGGAATACCCTGTGAATTGAAATACCCTGTGAATCAAAATACCCCGTGAATTAGAATACCCCGTGAATTGAAATACCCTGTGAATTACAAAACCCTGTGAATTGAAATACCCTGTGAATTGAAATACCCTGTGAATTGAAATACCCTGTGAATTGGAATACCCGTGAATTGGAATACCTATGAATTGAAATACCCTGTAAATTGAAATACCCCGTGAATTGGAATACCATGTGAATTGAAATACCCTAGTGATACTTCAATTATTTAGCAGCAGGCACAGTGTGTGTGTTTGTGTGTGTGTGTGCGCGCGCGCGCGTGTGTGTGTGTGTGTGTGTGTTGTGTGTGTGTGTGTGTGTGTGTGTGTGTGTGTTAGAGAGAGAGAGAATGAGACTGTGTGTGTGTGTGCGTGTGTGTGTGTGCGTGCGCGCGTGCGTGTGTGTGTGTGTGCGTGCGTGCGTGCGTGCGTGCCGTGCGTGCGTTGTGCGTGTGCGTGCGTGCATATGTGCGCGCGCGCGTGTGTGTGTGAGTGCGCGAACGCGCGTGTGTGTGTCCACGCTCGTGCGCACGCGAGCACGAGCTCATGGTTTTAGCGACATTTTGAGATATTGACAGAGTGAGACAATACGCTTTTCCCCACAGAAACCAATTACATTAAAGCCTATAAGCTCAACCTGGAAGCAGTGTCTCCGGCACATTAACGAGTGAAAGTAAAATGTATCAGCAGCAGCAGTAGTTGCAGCAGCAGCAGCAGCAGCAGCGGAGACAGACACAAGTTGTAATTATAGTAAAAAGAAAACAACTGCGGCAGTTGCAGTAGCATAGCAGCAGTAGAAACAGCAGCAGCAGTAGTACAGACAGACACAGCTCGCAGTAGCAATAGTAGAAATAGCATTGTCATCAACAGAAACAGCAGCGATGAATGGGGCACAAAGATACGGGTACCAACAACAAAAGAACAACATTGAAAAAAGAAAGATAATAACACTTATGAAAATCCTCAATGATACCCGATCAGAGTTTGAAACAAGAGACATTTCGTAAATAAACAACCAATACAAATAATTTAAAAAAACCAACCAACCAACCAACCAAACAAACATTCAATCAATCAGACTTTTCAATCTTATTCAGCACCGTTTCGGTGTGTACAGTCCATCATCTAATGGCCCTGCGCGCGGTAATGACTTCGGCACAACCTTCACTAATCGAATCTCATCGACTAAGAGCCCGGTGCCAAACGGCCGTATCACCACCACCACACCACATCGCACCGCACCACACCACACCACACCACACCACACCACACCACACCACACCGCACCGCACCACACCGCACCACACCACACCAAAACCGCACCACACCACACCACACCGCACCACACCACACCTGACCACACCACACCCCACCACACCATACCACACCCACACCCACACCACACCCACACCACACCCACACCACACCACACCCACACCACACCCACACCACACCACACCCACACCACACCCACACCACACCCCACACCACACCACACCCACACCACACCACATCACACACACACACCAACCCAACCACCACACCCACCCATCACCCAGACCGCAAGCAGACGACAGTCTATTTGGATCCCTTGCTGGTCGTTAGCACCGCTGTGTTTTCGCCCTCTCATGTTTGCACAACGAATCTTAACGGTTTATGTACGTTTGCCTTTGGATACGGGTGATGGCTATCGTATTGGGTTTTTAAAAAAAAATCTGTGTGTGTGTGTTCTTGTTTAGTCAGTATAGATGGTGTGCGTGTGTGGTTGGGGTTGGGGGTTGGGGGGTTGTGTGTGTGTGTGTTGTGTTGTGTGTGTGTGTGTGTGTTGTGTTGTGTTGTGTTGTGTTTGTGTGTGTGTGTTTCAATCTACCTATTCACAAAACAAGCTCCTCATTTTTTTTCTTTGCCACCTTTTTGTTTTTTTAGTCTACTTTCCAGTTTCTGGAAGAGTTAAAATGTGTGTGTGTGTGTGGTGTGTGTGTGTGTGTGTGTGTGTGTGTGTGTGTGTGTGTGTGTGTGTGTGTGTGCGTATGCGCGCGTGCGTGTGTTTATGCACAGAAAGAATGTGAACGTATTCTTTTCTATAATTATGTCACTGTGCTGTGAAATTGAATCAAAGCTATTGTCACAAATGCTTGAATCTTCTGAGTATAATGCACCCTTCTTCTTCTTCTTCTTCTTCTTCTTCTTCTTCTTCTTCTTCTTCTTCTTCTTCTTCTTCTCCTCCTCCTCCTCCTCCTCCTCCTCCTCCTCCTCCTCCTCCTCCTCCTCCTCCTCCTCCTCCTCCTCCTCCTTCCTTCTTCTTCTTCTTCTTCTTCTTCTTCTTCTTCTTCTTCTTCTTCTTGTCACTATTATCATTGCTATCAAATATCATCATCATCATCATCATCATCATCATCATCATCATCATCATCATCATCATCATCATCATCACGGTTGTCCTAATGATTTCCACAACGTGATGCATCTACAGTTGCTTCCGAGTTTCTTTATATTATATAAGTTGCGATGTCTTTGACATAAAGCGCAAAACCATGACACGAAGGGAGAAAATATTTCTATGTCTCGAAGGCTGGTCTTTTTCTGAGTGGCGTTTTGTAAGCGCTATGGAGATGTGAGTGTTTTCATGTTGTAATTAGGAGCATGCAAAGGAATAGTATAAGAGCAAGTCATACTCCTGATCTGCTTGGGTGGACACTATTCCTCTAATAATAATAAAATAATAATAATAATATATGTTCAGAGAGAAAGAGAGGGAGAGAGGAGAGAGAGGAGAGAGAGGAGGGAGAGGAGAGAAGAGAGAGAGACAGAGAGAGAGAGAGACGAGAGAGAGAGAGAAGAGAGAGAGAGAGAGAGAGAGAGAGAGAGAGAGGAGAGAGAGAAGAGAGAGAGAGAGAAGAGAGAGAGAGAGACAGAGAGAGAGAGAGAAGGCAGCACACGAGTGTTTAATCTAATATCTTTGGAATCTGGAATGAAGAGATAAATAAATGAATTAAATAAACTAATAAACAAATAAATTTAAATTAATTGATTATAGCAATCTCGAGCTCTCTTTACAGTTGGTTGCCATGATTTACTTTCTATATTTGACTGCATTTGATTTGGGGGATCAGTGGCCTAGAGGTTACGCTCCTGCCTGGTTTCTTTTTCTGATAGTTTAAATCTGGAACCACTTACAGCTACTTACCTTATTGTTCATCTGTTGACGCAAGTTTTGTTCAACTGCAGCCCATTTTAACATACAACACACACACACACACACACACACACACACACACACACACACACACACACACACACACACACCACACACACACACACAACACACAACACACACACTACAAATATATATTATATATATATATTATAGTGTGTATATATATATGTATATATATATTGTGTATATGTATATATTATATATGTATATATGTATATGTTATATATTGTATATATAGTATATATTATATATTATATGTTATATATATACATATATATATATATATATATACATACATAGCATATATGGGATGTTGCAGTACTCATATAAGCATTGCTTCTTGTACTCATTTCATTATATTGATGCTACGTTGTTTCTGAACTAATACAATTTTGTTAAAACTAAAGTGAGGATCAAAGTTCGACCCCATTTGTGCCAAAACTTTCCCGGTAGTCTAGATGCTAGCTATTTCGGATGAGACGATAAACCGAGGTACTGTGTGCAACACGGTTTCAGCGCGCGTAAAAGAACCCACGGCAACAAGAGTTGTCCCGGGCAAAATTCTGTAGAAATAAACTATAGAGTTGTCCCGGGTAAAATGCTGTAGAAAAAGTCACTCTGATACAGAAACAAATACACATAAAGACAGAATTTCTCTTTTTTTAATATAATGTGTGGCAATACTCTTGAGACGACAACGCTCTCTCCGGGGAGAGCAGCCCGAATTTTACGTCCAGAAATCTGCCGTGACTTTAAGTGGTTTACAAACACAGTATAGAATTTCTCTCGTGAAGGAGTAAAAAAGTTTTTGCTGTAAGAAGCAGTTTGCAAATCGAAGAGGAAAAAGGCTCACGTGTCGGAAGTTTTGTAAAGTAAGTTAGATACTGGTTGACAACAGACGACTCACTTTGAAAGTAAAAATCTATGACCTAAAACGAAAAGTAATCGTTATATGGTCATGGTGATCTAGAGCTGAGTAGAAGAAGAGTAGGTAGAACTAGTATAAGTAGTCGTAGTAGTCGTAGTAGTAGTCGTAGTAGTAATCGTAGTAGTAGTCAGTAGTGTAGTAGTAGTAGTAGTAGTAGTAGTAGTAGTAGTAGTAGTAGTAGTAGTAGTAGTAGTAGTAGTGTAGTGTGGTAGTGGTAGTAGTGGTAGTAGTAGCGTGGTAGTAGTCGTGGTAGTAGTCGTGGTAGTAGTCGTGGTAGTAGTGGTAGTAGTAGTCGTGGTGGTGGTCGTGGTGGTGGTCGTAGTCGTAGTCGTAGTCGTAGTAGTAGTAGTAGTAGTAGTATAGTAGTAGTAGTCGTAGTCGTAGTCGTAGTCGTAGTCGTAGTAGTATAGTAGTAGTAGTCGTCGTAGTAGTCGTAGTAGTAGTGTAGTAGTAGTATGTAGTAGTCGTAGTCGTAGTAGTAGTCGTAGTAGTCGTCGTAGTAGTCGTGGTAGTAGTAGTCGTGGTGTAGTAGTCGTGGTAGTTAGTAGTCGTGGTAGGTATTTAGTGTGGTAGGTAGTGGTGGTGGTAGTGGTGGTGGTGGTAGTAGTAGTAGTAGTAGTAGTAGTAGTAGTAGTAGTAGTAGTAGTAGTAGTAGTAGTGGTAGTAGTAGTCGTGGTAGTAGTAGTCGTGGTAGTAGTAGTCGTGGTAGTAGTAGTCGTGGTAGTAGTAGTCGTGGTAGTAGTAGTCGTGGTGGTAGTAGTGGTGGTGTAGTAGTAGTAGTAGTAGTTAGTAGTTAGCAGTAGTAGTAGTAGTAGTGTAGTGGTTTGGTGGTGGTGGTGGTGGTAGTGGTGGTGGAAGTAGTAGTAGTAGTAGTAGTAGTAGTAGTAGTGGTGGTGGGTGGTGGTGGTGGTGGTGGTGGTGGTGGTGGTGGTGTGGTGGTGGTGGTGGTAGTGGTGGTGGTAGTAGTAGTGGTAGTAGTAGTGGTAGTAGTAGTGTAGTAGTAGTAGTAGTAGTAGTAGTAGTAGTAGTAGTATAGTAGTAGTAGTAGTAGTAGTAGTAGTGGTACTAGAAGAAGAAGAAGAAGAAGAAGCAGTAGCAGTAGCAGTAGCAGCATAAAATTCTACTGTTTTGAATATGCATCAAATCTTCCGCATCTACAGTGTGACTTAGAAAAGCCAGGGCCTCCACACACAGAGCGTGAGTTTTAAACTATATGCCCCCTCCACACATCCCCACCACCATAATTATAAGTATGTGATCTTTAAGGTGCATAAAAGCCTCTGCACCTATAGTGTGAATTTTAAAGTGCATAAAAGCTAGTACCCTAGCACCCATAGTGTGAATTTTAAAGTGCATAAAAGCTAGTACCCTAGCACCCATAGTGTGAATTTTAAAGTACATAAATGCTAGTACCTTAGTAAAACAAACAAACAACAACAACAAAACCAAAAAAAAACAACGAAAAAAAGTGTGGTCTGCAAAGCACATAAAATAGCTACATCCGTACTGAGATTTTTAGAGTATATAAAAAAAGTCCTGCCCCCATAGTGTGATTTCTAAACCTAGTGTGATTTTTAAAGTGCATACAAAACCCCACACCTATAGTGTGATTTTTAAAGTGCTTAAAAGTTCCACACCATAATGTGATTTTCAAAGTGCATTAACACTCCACACCATAATGTGATTTCGAAAGTGCATTAAATCACCACACCATTATGTGATTTCTAAAGTGCATAAAACCACCACACCATACTGTGATTTCTAAAGTGCATAAAACCACCACACCATAATGTGATTTCTAAAGTGCATAAAACCACCACACTTGTGATTTCTAAAGTGCATAAAACCACCACACCCCATAGTGTGATTTCTAAAGTACATAAAACCACCACACCATAATGTGATTTCTAAAGTGCATAAAACCACCACACTTGTGATTTCTAAAGTGCATAAAACCACCACACCCCATAGTGTGATTTCTAAAGTGCATAAAACCACCACACCATAATGTGATTTTTACAGTGCATAAAACCACCACACCATAATGTGATTTCTAAAGTGCATTAAACCACCACACCCATAGTGTGATTTCTAAAGTGCATTAGACCACCACACTTATAGTGTGATTCTTAAAGTGCATAAAACCACCACACCCATAGTGTGATTTCTAAAGTGCATTAGACCACCACACTTATAGTGTGATTTCTAAAGTGCATAAAACCACCACACCCATAGTGTGATTTCTAAAGTGCATTAGACCACCACACTTATAGTGTGATTTCTAAAGTGCATAAAACCACCACACCCCATAGTGTGATTTCTAAAGTGCATAAAACCACCACACCATACTGTGATTTCTAAAGTGCATAAAACACCACACTTGTAGTGTGATTTCTAAAGTGCATAAAACCACCACACCCATATTGTGATTTCTAAAGTGCATAAAACCACCACACCATACTGTGATTTCTAAAGTGCATAAAACCACCACACCCATAGTGTGATTTCTAAAGTGCATAAAACCACCACACCCATAGTGCTATTTCTAAAGTTAAGTGTATAAAACCACAACACCTATGTGTTATTTCTAAAGTGCATAAAACTACCACACTTATAGTGTGATTTCTAAAGTGCATAAAACTACCACACTTATAGTGTGATTTCTAAAGTGCATAAAACTACCACACTTATAGTGTGATTTCTAAGGTGCATAAAACTACCACACTTATAGTGTGATTTCTAAAGTGCATAAAACCACCACACCCCATAGTGTGATTTCTAAAGTGCATAAAACCACCACACCCCATAGTGTGATTTCTAAAGTGCATAAAACCACCACACCCCATAGTGTGATTTCTAAAGTGCATAAAACCACCACAACCCATAGTGTGATTTCTAAAGTGCATAAAACCACCACACCCCATAGTGTGATTTCTAAAGTGCATAAAACCACCACACCCCATAGTGTGATTTCTAAAGTGCATAAAACTACCACACTTATAGTGTGGTTTCTAAAGTGCATAAAACCACCACACCCCATGGTGTGATTTCTAAAGTGCATTAAATCACCACACCATAATGTTATTTCTAAAGTGCATAAAGCCACCACACCCATATTGTGATTTCTAAAGCGCATAAAACTACCACACCCATAGTGTGATTTCTAAAGTGCATAAAACCACCACACCTATAGTATGATATCTAAAGTGCATAAAACCACCACACCCATAGTGTGATTTTAAAGTGCATAAAACCACCACACCCCATAGTGTGATTTCTAAAGTGCATGAAACCACCACACCCATAGTGTGATTTCTAAAGTGCATAAAACCACCACACCCCCATGGTGTGATTTCTAAAGTGCATAAAACCACCACACCCCATAGTGTGATTTTAAAGTGCATAAAACCACCACACCCATAGTGTGATTTTTAAAGTGCATAAAACCACCACACCCCATAGTGTGATTTCTAAAGTGCATGAAACCACCACACCCATATAGTGTGATTTCTAAAGTGCATAAAACCACCACACCCCATGGTGTGATTTCCAAAGTGCATAAAACCACCACACCCCATAGTGTGATTTCTAAAGTGCATAAAACCACCACACCCATAGTGTGATTTCTAGAGTGACCCAAAACCACATCTAATGTGATTTTCTAAAGTGCCCCCGAAACCACATCACAGTGTGATTTCAATAGTGCCCAAACCAAAAAAACCCACATCATAGTGTGATTTCAATAGTGCCCAACACCAAAAAACCACATCATAGTGTGATTTCAATAGTGCCCAACAGCCCAAAAACCCACATTATAGTGTGATTTCAATAGTGCCCAACAGCCAAAAAAACCCACATCATAGTTGATTTCAATAGTGCCCAACAGCAAAAAAACCACATCATAGTGTGATTTCAATAGTGCCCAACAGCAAAAAAAACAAACCCACATCATAGTGTGATTTCAATAGTGCCCAACAGCCAAAAAAACCACATCATAGTGTGATTTCAATAGTGCCCAACAGCCAAAAAACCACATCATAGTGTGATTTCAATAGTGCCCAACAGCCAAAAAACCCCCACATCATAGTGTGATTTCTAATAGTGCCCAACAGCCAAAAAACCACATCATAGTGTGATTTCAATAGTGCCCAACAGCCAAAAAACCATATCATTGTGTGATTTCTAAAGTGCCCAACACCAAAAAAACCACATATAGTGTGATTTTTAAAGTACCCAAAAAAACATATAGTGCGATTTTTAAAGTGCCCCCCAAAAAAAACCCACATCATAGTGTGATTTCTAAAGTGCATAAACCACCACACTATAGTGTGATTTTTAAAGTGCATAAAACCACCACACATAGTGTGATATTTAAAGTGCATAAACCACCACACCATAATGTGATATCTAAAGTGCATAAAACCACCACACTATAGTGTGATATCAAAAGTGCAAAAAAACACCACATCACAATGTGATTTCTAAAGTGCAAAAAACCCACATCATAATGTGATTTCTAAAGTACCCCAAAACCACATCATAGTGTGATTTCAATTGTCCACAACGGCAAAAAAAACCAAACACATGATAGCGTGATTTCTAAAGTACACAACAGCCAAAAAAAAACACACACATGATAATGTGATTTCTAAAGTGCACAACGGCCAAACCCCCCCCCCCCCCCCCCCCCCAAACACATGATAGTGTGATTTCCAAAGTGAATGAAAAAAATCCCCACGCAGGCAGCAGCAGCACGTGTGATTGTTTTTGGTTCTCCTGTCTCTCTGTGTGTGGCAGAGGACAAGGGTGGAGAGAGGAGGGGTATGGGGGGTGAGGGGGGGTTGTATGTCTGTGCATACCGCCCGCACGCTGATTCTCTGTCTGTCTGTCTGTCTGAGTCTGTCGATCTTTACCTTTTTGTATATGTCTTTGTGTGTTTCTGTCTATCTGTATGTCCCTCTGTCCGTCCGTTCGTCCGTCCGTTAGTCCATCCGTCCGTCTGTCTGTCTCTCTCTGTCTCTGTCTCTGTCTCCCGGGTTCGAGTCCGGTCGAGGAAATTTTCTTCCTGGAGTTAACATCAGTGCTGACTCCACTCTCCCCAAAAGTCCTTCGGATGAGACTTTAAACCGAGGCCCCGTGTGCGAACGCACGCAGAACATCTTGCGCACACGTTAAATCCTGTTCCGCTTTTCGTAAGAGTAGGCCATCGTGTGCCGGTGGGAACAGATGACAATATTTACAACAACTGCATACACACGGGGACGGATGAAAAAAAGCACATGATGCTTATTCTGTTATCCTCGATATAAAAGAATAAATAAAAATAAATAAAATCCTTCTGTCTGTCTGCCTGCCTGCCTATATCTCTGTCTGTCTGTCTGTCTTCTCTCTTTCTGTCTGTCTGTCTGTCTCTATGTCTGTCTGTCTGTCTGTCTCCATCTCTATCTGTCACCAGGTGTGGTTGTATCTGTCTTTCTGTGTTTCTGTTTGTCTGTCCCTGTTAATAGTGCAATTGGTGTGGGCGTGTGCGTGAATGCGTGGCTGGTGTGTGTGTGTGTGCGTGCGTGAATGCGTGTGTGCGTGCGTGCGCGCACGCACGTGTGTGTATGTGTGTGTATAGTGCATGCATGTAGCAAGGTAGACGAATAGGCGGCAGCATGCATGCTTGCACGCGTACGCTCGTATGTATTGTGTTTATGGACATACGCATACCTGCATGTTGACGCTCATGTGTGTGTGGTGTGTGTGTGTGTGTTGTGTGTGTGTGTGTGTGTGTGTGTGTTGTGTGTGTGTGTGTGTGTGTGTGTGTGTGTGTGGACAGAGAGACAGAGAGAGACAGAGAGAGACAGAGAGAGAGAAAGAGACGGCAACAGATTTTGTATATATAAAAAAAAATTAGTCCGACTACCTTGCTTTCTCTCTCCGGTGCCTATTTATAACCCAATTGTCCTTTACATTCGTCATACGGACTTTCTGCAATCAAAGGGGAGAAAGAGGGGGAGAAAAAAAGTAAAAGGGAGAAGAGAAGAGGAAGAGGAGGAGGAGGGAGAGAGAGAAATTACCCATGAATGTTGTGCCTCGTCTACCTCGTGTAGGCGAGAGACAGGCGGGCTTGTGACTGCCAACTCCAGGCAGGAAAAAAAACAACTGAAGCTTGCTAGCACTCACACACCGGCTACGTCTAAGACAGCAACAACAGCAGCAGCAGAGCAGCAGCAGCCGCAGCTGCAGCAGCAGCAGCAGCAACAACAGCAGAAGCAGCAGAAGCAGCAGCAGCAGCGATAGTGACAGGCGTATGGCTTTTCCCAGGTGTGGAGTGAGAGTGGGGAAAAAAGAGCATTGAGCGGTTGCGTCGTTGCGACACCTGAGCTGTCTTTGAGTAGCCGTTTTCCTCGTGTCTCGCTCCCTCTCTCTCGGCAGTTCGTCTCTCTTTCTCAGGCACTGTCGGCTCACTCATTGACCTGTGTGTTCCTTGCAAGTACGGGGCAGGCACATCACCTCAAAACTGCCTGTGATCCGCGGTTGGTCAAGGGAGAGAGAGAGAGTCTCTCTCTGCACTTGCGAGCTATCCACGTTGTTTCACTCACCGCTTTTCTTCTTCAGAATCTAGGAGGAAATATGTTACTTCTCCTTCCCAAGGTGATCTTTTGTGCTGTGTGTCTCTTTTAGTTTTCCCCGTGATTTTTTTTGTTGTTTGGTGGGTGTGGGTGGGGGGAAAAGTGTAAGGAGAAGCGTTGATAAGGAGAGGTAGGGATGGAGGAGAAGGTCAACAGAGGCTTATTGATTTTTCTATCATTTTCCTGAGACACTGCACGCCACAGTGAGTGAGTGCTGGAGGAGGAAAGCCGCTCTGGAGATAAATCGCCGGGGTTTCTGTTCCATGTGGTTTCGCTCATATTGGTTAGTAAACTCTCGCCGCTAGCTGAGACACGTATTGACACTACCCGTGAGGTAAACAAAGTCTGTCTTGGCAGAAGTGTGTGTGTGTGTATTGTGTGCGTGTGTTGTGCGTGGTCAGGATCTTTCTAGTGATCAACACGTGGTCAGGTGCTCGGAGGAGGTTGTGATGATGATGGTCAAACATATGTGTTTTGATTATTGATCGGAAGAGACACACGCCAATCATTTCTGAGTTATTATCATATTAAAAAGAGGTAAATGGAGTTACGTATTTGTCGTGTATTGGTTTTTCAGGAAAGCTCAGTATTTGAAAATGTCATATAACAAACGATTTGAATGTTGCCTCAAAACGGTTACGGTAAAATGATTTTGGAGGGCTGGGGGATATAAATTAAAAACCGGTTATGCAACTATACAAGCAACAGAGATGAAATGATCGATGATTTAACTGTAAAATTGTAATGGAAGTACTTTATTTTGGGGTAGAGATTCAGGATCTGTGATGAAACGACAGGGATCAGTGATGTAACTGCAGAGACCAGTGACGTAACTGAAAGATCCAATGATGGAATGGCAGAGACCGATGACGTAAGTGTGAGGACCAGTTGTGCAGTAGTTGTGACCAGTGCCGCATTGGCGGGCCCCACGTGGGGACCAGTGATAATTATGGGAACCAGTGACGTAACTCCAGGGATCCGTGATACAACTCGTAGGACCAGTGACGACATCACACAAGGGAAGTATCACTAAGGGACCGATGACGTAACACAGTGATGTAACTCCAGGGACCGATGACGTAACTTTGGAGATACCGAACACGTGAAGAGAATGAAACCCTCATACTGTGTAGTCTAAATTCCAGCAGTGTATGTATGTGGTACATGCTGTTGAACCCTCCCCCATCTACTCCCCCCTCCACCCCTAAATCCGAAAATTCCCCCCAAAAAATCACAGATCACGCGTCACGTTACTCAAAGTCAACAACAAGTGACAACGTCTTGGACACCACTGGATTAAAAACTTTCATCTTCTCACAATAAAAAAGACGAAAGCTGAACCAGACGGATTTGTCTAAACGTTTCCCCTGGTCACCCAGCAGCCGCGAGTATTGTGATTGACAGGTATGGCTGGATACACCCTCGGCGGCAGGGGGGTCTGCAAAGCTTGTGCATTGATTGAAACCACTGTCATCTTTTCCAGTCCTCACGCCCACGGGGCATTGAGCTGCGGCCAGGCTGTTTCTCTTTGATTTGGCAAATTGATCGGGGAGACACGAGCTTGTGAATTTGAGAAAAAAAAAGGGAAAAGAGAAAAGATTGAGAGAAAACAAACGCTTGTGTGGTTGTGCTATATTTTTGATAGTGATTTGTTAACCTTGAAGTCTGAATGTGGCTGCCTTTCTGAAAACAGAAAATGGAGGCGTAAGTTGTTGTCTTGCCGCTGGAAAATGTGAAGTTAACATGATTGTGTTGGTTTTTAGATTTAAAAAAAGCACACAACAACAACAACAAAACCACCCCAAAACTGGAAAACGCTTTCAACGGTGAAATCAAATCAAGCGAACGTGTTTTCTAAATTACATTCTTTGAAGAGCTTTTGGGAGAAAATGCTGCCACATTTTTGCAAAACTTTGAAGATATAATTATGCAATCAATATGGCATGCAATCAGGTATAACCTTATAACCATGCATCAGATATCCCGCTAGAACAGATCATACCATATCATTGTGCAAATGTTTAAACCTCAGACCCGTTTGCAAAGGTTTAGACAATATTCAAGTGACCTAAAACAGACGGAAAACACGAACACACTCTTTTCATCAAAAAAAAGAGAGAAACTTTTATCACATCGTTAGAATCGACACACAAAACTGTGATACACACCCAGCCCAGTACATAAAACAACGAGGTTTATAGCATCCACACACACCTAGCGTAATTAGCACAGTAACTAATTCGCACACCATTAAACAAAAAAACTGTACCATTCTAAAAACCTAAAAGGGAACAGTTTTCCAAAAGTTAGCGAGGGAAACAAAACAAACGTTGAACAGCAGCGATAGCCTGCCCGCTGCTTCTCCCTCCCTCCCTCTCTCTCTCTTTGCTGCTGCAGCAGAAGCAGAAGCAGCAGCAGACGTGAGTGACTGATCCACTGACCTTGCCCAAAGCCTTGCAGAAAACTGTCACACAGCACAGCACAGCACAGCACAAAGAAAGGTGTCGCCCAACAATGCTGCACGTCCACCTCGTCGCTACAACCAGTCTGCTGCACGAAGGGGACGTCACCGCGACATGTGCGAAGACGACAGGAAAAAGAAGAGAAGAGGAAAGGGTATGTTATCAGTGAGAAATGACTACGCGAATGCGTTTGATAAGAACGGAGAGGGTGTGTTATCAGTGAAAAAAGATGACTACACAAATGCAAGGTTTTTTTTTTCTTCTACCTCCAAAAACCATGCACACTTACAACAAAAACGTTACCTTTACCTGGATGTGTTATTGTACCTTTGCCCATCCTCTGCATTCCCCGCACGTACCTAGCTAGGTGTGCAGCAGGTCTTGGCTACCTGATGTGTTGTCTGTAGCCCAGCTGCCCCCAACGTCAAGCAGCAGCAGCAGCAGCAGCTAGCAGCAAGTGAGGAGGTTTTTGGCTATGCAAGAGGCGGGGGAGGAGGAGGGGCAGGGGGAGTGGGAGGGGGAGGGGGAGGAGTACGCGCAAGACTACGCCGAGGAGTACGCGAGGCGTGGAGACATGTACGACGCTTCGGATGAGGGGGAGGAGGAGGCCCAGTTTGCTGATGAGGATTCAGGTGAGAAGGGTGGGGGTTGAGGTGGGGGATGGGGGTGGGGGTGGGGTGGAGTTGTTACCTGTGGTGATGATGAGGTGTGGATGGGTGTGGGTGGGTGGATGGTGTGTGTGGATGGGTGTGTGTGTGTGTGTGGATGGGTGCATGGGTGGTGGATGGGTGTGTTGGGTGTGGGTGGGTGGGGAGTTGTACCTGTGGTAATATTGACAGTGTGTGGGTGTGGGTTGATGGTGTGTGTGTGAATGTGTGTGTTTGTGTGGGTAGATGGGTGGGTGGATGTGTGTGGGTGGGGAGTTGTACCTGTGGTGATAATGACAGGGTGTGATTGTGCGTGTGTAGTGAGCTATGTTGATACTGATAGGGGTGGGTGGTACCTGTGTTGATACTGACAAGAGGAGAGAGAGAGAGAGAGAGAGAAGAGAGGAGAGAGAGAGAGAGGAGAGAGAAGAGAGTGTGTGTGTGTGTGTGTGTGTGTGTGGTGTGATTGGGTGTGTGTGTGTGTGTGGTGATATTGAAAGGGTGTGTGTGTGTTCGTGTATGTATGTATGTATGTATGTATGTATGTATGTATGTATGTATGTATGTATGTATGTATGTATGTATGTATGTATGTGTGTGTGTGTGTGGTGTGTGTGTGTGTGTGTGTGTGTATGTGATTGGGTGTAGTGATACTGGCAGGGTCTATTTGACTGGAGAGTACCTAAGTACCCTTGCTGTTACTGACACGCATATCGTGGTGGTGTGTCGGAACACAGAAAGCTATTTTCTGCCTGTCATTCCTTGACTCTACTGGTCACTGACACCTAACCTTGCCTCGAGATCTCTCTCACCCTCTGACCTGATCTGTTGATGATTCCTTGGCCCTGGGTAGTAAAACTGCCAGATGGGGCTGGAAGAAAACGAGTTCTTTTGGGGGTGGGGGTTTGGTCTGTTTTGAGAAGGTTTTTTTTTGGGAGACACCACTTTGTTTAGTGTGCAGACTTTTTAGTCACATCAGGCCTAGAAATATTGCTACACTTTTTATATCATGATAATGATAAAAGCAATATTACTACTACTACTACTACTACTACTACTACTACTACTACTACTACTACTACTACTACTACTACTACTACTACTACTACTGCTACTACTGCTACTACTACTGCTACTACTACTGCTACTACTACTACTACTACTACTACTACTACTACTACTACTACTACTAGTGATAATGATAATGATAATAACAAGAATATAATGATAAGAAGAAGAGGAAAAAGAAGAAGAGGAGGAAGAGGACGAAGAAGAAGAAGAAGAAGAAGAAGAAGAAGAAGAAGAAGAAGAAGAAGAAGAAGAAAAAGGAGGAGGAGGAGGAGGAGGATGACAATAGTGATGATGATGATATGATGCTCCTGCTGCTGCTGCTGCTGCTGCTGCTGCTGCTGATGCTGATGCTGATGCTGATGCTAATAATTATGATAAGACAATAATAATAGTGATAGAAATGACAAATAATAAAGATAACTGTTAAGTTGTTATCATCATTGTTGTTATTGTAACTGTTGAAGCAGATGTGACAACTAGCGATAGTTTGGAATGATGACATGACCTGGGAGCTAAGCGATAACAAGAAAGTAGAGTACCGTATCTTTACCTCCAGGCCTGTCTGTCTGCCTGTCTGTCTGTCTGTCTGTCTGTCTGTCTGTCTGTCTGTCTGTCTGTCTGTCTGCTGTCTTGCTTGTTTGTCTGTCTGTATGTCTGCCTGTCTCGTGTTGTCTGCATGTCCTGTCTTGTCTGCGTGTCTGTCTTGTCTCGTTTGTCTGTCTTGTCTGTCTCTCTCTCTTTCGTGTCTGTCTTGTCTGTCATGTCTGTCTTGTCTGTATGTCCGTCTTGTCTGTCTTGTCTCGTCTGTCTGTCTTGTCTTGTGTGTCTGTCTAGTCTTGTCTGTCTGTCTTACCTCTCTGTTTTTTTCTATCTGTCTCTCTGTCTTGTCTGTCTGTATGTCTGTCTGTCTTGTCTGTCTGTCTATCTTGTCTGTCTATCTGTCTTGTCTCTGTCTTGTCTGTCTGTCTGGTCTGTCTGCTGTCTTGTCTGTTTGTATGTCTGTCTGTTTTGTCTGTCTGCTCCTACCTCTCTGTCTGTTTTTTCTGTCTGTCTCTCTGTCTTGTCTGTCTTGTCTGTCTGTCTGTCTTGTCTGTCTGTCTGTCTTGTCTGTATGTCTGTCTTGTCTTGTGTGTCTGTCTTGTCTGTCTGTCTTACCTCTCTGTTTTTTTCTGTCTGTCTCTCTGTCTTGTCTGTATGTCTGTCTGTCTTGTCTGTCTGTCTATCTTGTCTGTCTATCTGTCTTGTCTCTGTCTTGTCTGTCTGTCTGGTCTGTCTGCCTGTCTTGTCTGTTTGTATGTCTGTCTGTCCTGTTTATTTTGTCAATCTGTCTCTCTGTCTGTCTGTCTTATCTGTCTGTCCGTCTCTCTGTCTGTCTCTCTCCTATACAACTTTTTGTTCACCACCCCGCCCCCCTTCTATACTTTACTCCTTGTCCTCCCTGTGTTTGGTGGTGTCGACAGATACAGAGATACTGGGTGGCAGGTGCGATTTTGTCTGCTTACAGTATACAAATTGGTACACACTGCCAAGGAAAGAATTGGCTCTATCCGGCAGTGGCGACACACCACTATCAGCAGCAACAGTAGCAGTAGCAACAACAACTACTTCAACAACAACAACTTCAACAACGATAGCAACAACAGCAGTAGGAACAACAATAACAACTACAACAGCAAACAACAACAGCAGCAGCAACATCAACAGCAGTAGCAGCAACAATAACAACAGCAGCAGCAACAACAACAACAGCAGCAGCAGCAAGAAGAAGAAGAACAACAGCAGCAGCAACAACAACAACAACAGCAGCAGCAGCAACAACAACAGCAGTAGCAGCAACAACAATAACAGCAACAACAACAACAGCAGCAATAGCAGCAGGGGCAACAGTAGCAACAACAACAGCAGCAGCAACAACAATAACAACAGCAACAACAACATCATCATCAGCAGCAGCAACAACAACAACAGCAACAACATCAGCAGCAATAACAACAACAGCAGCAACAAAAGCAGCAACAGCAACTACAACAGCAGCAGCAACAACAACAACAACAGCAACATCAACAACACTAACTAGAGATTACAGAAAGTACAGATCAGCTTCACGAAACAAAGTAACACACACAACCCATTTCCACAGAGAACATACAGGGTCGTGGGGGGTTGGCAATGGGGAGAACAAAACATAACGGAACACTACTGAAATGAATCAGAAGCAGTGCAGGAACTCTTCTGGTCGGTGGCCTTCTGTCGTCAGTCCAGAGCTGGCGTCTTCCTGGTGGACTTCTGGCATGGAAATAATGAGAAGAAGAAGATGAAGAATAATAATAATAATAAGAAATAATAATAATGATAATAATAATGATGATGATGATGATGATGATGATGATAATGATAATGATGAAAAAAAATATATAAAAAAATAATAATAATAACAGCAACAACAATAACAATAACAATAACAATAATTATATGGAATTTATATAGCGCTATATCTTGCATATTGGGGACTGGCTGAGCCGTGTCGCACTTGGGTAAGGTCGGTTAATTAGTTCGCCGAGGTGTATGAGATCAATCGATCCATCAATCGATCCATCAATCAATCGATCAATTAATCAATTAATCCAGCGATCAATCAATCGACCAATCAATCGATCCATCCATCCAAAAATCGATCCATACATCGATCGGTAAATCCACCAGTCGATCTATTCACCTATCGATCCATCCATCAATCGATCCATCCATCAATCGATCCATCCATCAAAAATCCATCCATGAACGAACCATATGTGTTAATCGATACATCAATCTTAGTCAGTCAATCGATCGATCGATCGATCGACTGGTCGATCACGGAACGGTGTATAAATCATCAGTCGATCAATCTACCTGTCAATCTTGCGTGTCAATCCAACCAAAGCGAACAGTAAAAATATATATAACTGTTTAGAAAAAAACAACAACACAAGGACACACTTTGTCAGAAGGTCCTTTCCCGTTAAACAGATAGATAAATACAGTAACAAAGTGAAACAAAACTCCACAATTATCATCCACATACAGAAAAAAAAAAAAGAAATCACAGCTGTCACCCAAATAGATACACTCTCCATCATCCACATGGATTTCTCACCCTTTTGAAACATTAAAGAGTTTGTATTCGTATTCGTTAATTCCAACGCAAGTCCCGCTGCTGCCATTTTAAAATATAATATTCATGCACCGTTTTTCCTACAAGCAGAAAGGCATACATACATACAGACAGACAGACAAGAGAGACAGATACGCACACATACACACACGTACGCACGCACACTCGCACACACATACACACACATGCATACAGAAACAAAAACACGCGCGCGCGCGCATACCACACACACACACACACACGTGCACACGCGCACGCAGGCACGCACACACATACACACACACAAACATACATACACACACACTTACACTTACACCTACACACACACACACACTTACACCTACACACACACATACACACACACACACACCACACCACCACCCACACGCACCCCCACCCCCACACCGCACCCCCACCCCACACCCACCACCCACTCACACACACACACACACACACACACACACACACACACACACACACACACACACACACACACACACACACACACACACGCGCACTGATAACCACGCATACTTCACGAATCGCCCATCCCTCCCCACCCCCAAAAAAAAGTCTAATTTCTTCGCCAAGCTGTTCACTTGCAGTTTTGATTTATTCAACGTCCACGGTCTGAAACTTCCAGCAGTCCGTCAAAAACAGTAGACTATGGACCTTTGGCCGCCGGCAGTCCACAGCCAGTGGAGACCCTGCCCTGTAGTAGCCCTGCTGAGGCAGATGGTAGAGCTCATCCTCCCCTCACTCCCCCCCTCCCTCACCCCCACTACTATTGAAATGAGAGAGGCAGTGACAGAGCCAGACAGAGAGAGAGATGTTGCCAGGCTTAATATCACTTTGTCCCCGACTGTTTGTTCGCTTACTAATCTCCTCCATCTCTCTCTCTCCTCTCTCTCTCTCTCTCTCTCTCTCTCTCTCTCTCTCTCTCTCTCTCTCTCTCTCTCTCTCTCTCTCTCTCTCTCTCTTCTCTCTCTTCTCTCTCTGTCTGTCTGTCTGTCTGTCTGTCGTCTGTCTTCTTCTCTCTCTCTCTCTCTCTCTCTCTCTCTCTCTCTCTCTCTCTCTCTCTCTCCTCTCTCTCTCTCTCTCTCTCTCTCTCTCTCTCTCTCTCTCTCTCTCTCTCTCTCTTCTTCCCAAGTTTTCGGGTGGTCTTCTTTTTCTTGACATGATTTCTTGTCTCTTTCTCTTTGTCTGTGTGTGTGTGTGTGTGTGTGTGTGTGTGTGTGTGTGTGTGTGTGTGTGTGTGTGTGTGTGTGTGGTGTGTGTGTGTGTGTGTGTGTTGTATGTGTGTATGTGTGTATGTGTGTATGTGTGTATGTATGTATGTATGTATGTATGTATGTATGTATGTATGTATGTGTGTGTGTATGTATGTGTGTATGTATGTGTGTATGTACATGTATGTATGTATGTATGTATGTATGTATGTATGTATGTATGTATGTGTGTATGTGTGTATGTGTGTATGTATGTATGTATTTATGTATGTACGTATGTGTGTGTGTGTGTGTGTCTTTCTGTCTGTCTGTCTGTCTGTCTGTCTGTCTGTATGTATGTATGTATGTATGTATGTATGTATGTATGTATGTATGTATGTATGTATGTATGCCTGCTCGTTTGTTTGTCTGTCTGTCTGTCTGCTTGTCGGTCTGTCTGTCTCTGTCCTTCACTGTCTCACCAGGTCTGTGTTTTTTCTTTTCTAATAATTGTGTCTGCGTTACTTCCCTTCTCTCTTTTTCTGTCTGTCTCTCTTTTTTTAAAACTTTTTTTTTCTTTTTTGCTGTATGGCTTTTTTTTTTTTGCGTTCCCCTATATTGTGTTTTCTTGTATCTGTCTCTCTGTTTGTTTTTCTGTCATTCTTACCCTCTGGTGTGTGTTTGTCTGTGTTGTCTGTTTTCCTCTCTCTTTCTTTCCACTCTGGTGTTTTATTTTTGTTGGCAGTTTCTCTGTTTCCCTCTCTTTCTTTCTCTCTCTGTGATGTTTTATTTTTGTTGGCAGTTTCTCTCTGTTTTCCTCTCTTTCTTTCTTTTCCTCTGTGGTGTTTTATTTTTGTTGGCAGTTTCTCTCTGTTTTCCTCTTTCTTTCTTTTCCTCTGTGGTGTTTTATTTTTGTTGGCAATTTCTCTGTTTTGCTCTCTCTTTCTTTCCCTCTCTGGTGTTTATTTTTGTTGGCAGTTTCTCTCTGTTTTGCCCTCTCTTTCTTTCTCCACTGGTGTTTTATTTTTGTTTGGCAGTTTCTCTGATTTGCTCTCTTTCTTTCTCTGGTGTTTTATTTTTGTTGGCAGTTTCTCTGATTTCCTCTCTTTCTTTTCCTCTCTGGTGTTTCATTTTTGCTGGCAGTTTCTCTGTCTTGCTCTCTTTCTTTCTCCTCTCTGGTGTTTTATTTTTGTTGGCAGTTTCTCTGATTTGCTCTTTTTCTTTCCTCTCTGGTGTTTTCATTTTTGTTGGCAGTTTCTCTGTTTTCCTCTCTTTCTTTCTCTCTGGTGTTTTTTTTTTGTTGGCAGTTTCTCTGTTTTCCTCTCTGGTGTTTTATTTTTGTTGGCAGTTTCTCTGTTTTCCTCTCTGGTGTTTTATTTTTGTTGGCAGTTTCTCTGTTTTCCTCTCTGGTGTTTTATTTTTGTTGGCAGTTTCTCTGTTTTGCCCTCTCTTTCTCTCTAGTGTTTTAGTTTTGTTGGCAGTCTCTCTGTTTCCCTCTCTTTTCTTTCCTTCCCGGTGTCGCTGCGTTGTCTGTCTGCCTGTCTTTCTATTTTTCTTTCTTTCTTTCCTCTTTTTGGGTGAGTTTACAACTGGCTGAGGTGCTGCTGACTTGTGGGTGCTCTTTATACTGTGGTGGGTGCGTGATGATATTCAGAACCTGTGTTGTTGCTATATTGATTTTTTTTGTTAACGTGGTTATTGTTCTTATATATGGCTTGTAACCTGCCGGAATTTCTCTATTTTAGGGATAATAAAATACTTTTGAATTGAATTGAATTGAATTGGAGGAGGGTTTTTTGGTGTTGTTTGTCTAGTTTGCTATCATTCCCTCTGGTGTTTATATTTTTGTTGGCAGTCTCTCTATTTCCCTCTCTTTTCTTTCCTTCCCGGTGTCGCTGCGTTGTTTGTCTGCCTGTCTTTCTATTTTTCTTTCTTTCTTTCTTTCCTCTTTCCGGGTGGGTTTACAACTGGCTGAGGTGTTGCTGACTTGAGGGTGCTCTTTATACTGTGATGGGTGCATGATGATGTTCAGAACCTGTGTTGTTGCTATATTGATTTTTTTAACGTGGTTATTGTTCCTATATATGGCTTGTAACCCACCGGAATTTCTCTGTTTTAGGGATAATAAAGTGTTTTTGAATTGAATTGCATTGGTTGAGGGTTTGGGTTTTTTGGTGTTGTCTGTCTAGTTTGCTATCATTCCCTCTGGTGTTTCTTTGTGTTTGTATGTCTTGTCTGTTTTAATCTGTTTTTTTCCCTCGCACTCTGTTGGGAGTTTCTCTGTTTGCTCTCTTTTCTTTTCTCTCTGGTTTTTTCTTTGTGTTGTTTGTCTTTCCTGTGGTGGAGGTTTTCTTTTTGTGTGTGTGTTCTCTGTGTAATCTGCTATTATTCCTTCTGGTGTTTCTTTCGTGCTTGTATGTCTGTCTTTCTATGGGTTTTTTCCCTCTGGTGGGTTTTCTATATTTTTTTGGGTGTTGTCTGTGTAATTTGCTATCATTCCCTCTGGTGCTTCTTATGTGTTTGTATGTCTGTCTTTCTGTGTTTCTGTCCTCTGGTGGGTTTTCTTTTTTTGTGCGTGTTCTCTGTGTACTTTGCTATCATTGCCTCTGGTGCTTCTTATGTCTTTGTATGTCTGTCTTTCTGTGTTTCTGTCCTCTGGTGGGTTTTCTTTTTTTTCTTCTTGGTGTTGTCTGTCTGATTTGCTATCATTCCCCTCTAGTGATTCTTTTTGTGTTTAAATGTCTTGTCTGTGTTAATCCATTTTTTCCCTGCACTCTGGGTATTTTCTTTGTGTAGTTCGTCTCTCTGTATCGCTCTGTTTTCTTTCCTTCTGGAGTTTCTTTCTTTCTTTTTTTTTTTTTTAAGCCTGTCCCTCTGATTTTTCCCTGCTGATTTCCCTCTGGTGTTTCTTTTTGTTGTCCATCTGTCTGTCTGTCTGTCTGTCTGTCTGTCTGTCTGTCTGTCTGTTTGTCTGTCTCTTTGTCTGTCTGTCTATTTCGCTGGGTTTTTTTTCCCTTTCTGATTAGTTTTTCTGTACTTCCTGTCTGTGTCTCTGATATACAAAATCCCATCCAAGTGTTCACATCCTCTTTGTCTATGATTCATTTTCCGCCAGCCTGTCTGTCTGTTTGCCAAGGCCTGTCTGTCTGTCTAGGCCTGCCTGCCTGTCTGTCTGTCTGTCTGTGTAGTCTGCCTGTCTGTCTGTCTATCTGTCTATGTCTGCCTGTCTAGGCCTGTCTGTCTGCCTGTCTGTCTGTCTGCTTGTCTGCCTGCCTGTCTGTCTGTTTGTCTGTCTGGCCTGTATGTCTGTCTGTCTGCCTGTCTGTCTAGGCCTGTCTGTCAGTCTGTCTAGCCTGTCTGTCTGTCTAGGCCTGTCTATCTGTACGCCTAGCCTCTGTGTGTGTGTGTGTGTGTGTATGTGTGTGTGTGTGTGTGTGTGTGTGGTGTGGGTGTGTGAGTTTCTGTGTGTATCTGTGTCTGTGTTTGTGTCTGTGTAGAGACTGTCTGCATCCGTTTCTTCTTCCGCCCTCCCGTTTGCCTCTCTGTCTGTCCGTCCCTCCTGCCTGCCTCTCTGTCTGTCTGTCTGTCCGTCTACCTACCTGTCAGTGTGTCTGGCTTTTCCCTCAGATTCTCTATCCCGGATGGCCGGGTCCCCGAGCGTAAATCCTGATCAATGGTATCTGTGATATCGATCCGTGTTGCTGCCTCCTAGGCTGGTTTCTGAGGGTAAAAACTTAATGAGCAATGTAAATTTGCACACAGGCTTTAAAGGCCTCTGGCTGTCTTTGGTCGTTCACGCTTCGATTCCCGTAATAATAATAATTCTTCCTCGCAGGGGGGTTTCTTACGGGTTGCTTCTTGCGTTATTATTGTTATTGTTATTATTGTTGTTGTTTTTATGAGGAGGAGGAGGAGGAGGATGGGAGATGTGTGGGGGCACCAGCTGTGTGTGTTGTATATATATATATATATATATAATATATATATATATATATATATATATATATATATATATATATATATATATATATATATATATATATATATACAGCATGGTGAGTGGTTACTATAGTTAGTGAGGGGTGGAGAGAGAGAGAGAGAGATAGAGAGAGAGAGAGAGGTGTGCGTGTGTGTACGTGTGTGTGTCTGCGTGCGTGTGTATGTGTGTGTGTGTGGGGGGGGGGAAGGTTAGTGTGTGAGTGTGTGTGTCTGTGTGTAGGGGGGGGGGGGGGATAGGTGTGTGTGTGGGGGGGGGGTGGGGTGCGTGCGTACGTGTGTGCGTGCGAGCGTACATGTGTGCGTGCTTGTGTGTGTGCGTACGTGCGTGTGTGCGTGCGCGTGTGTGCACGCGTGCATGTGTGTGTGTGTGTGTGTTACTAGGAACACTATTGATTTAAGGAACCTAGTTTTGGTTTTTATATAATTTTATTTGTCGTTTGGGGTGACCGTCCTGGGTTGACCTTATGGTGAAGTTGATCAGATCATTGATACAAGGACGTTGGTAGCGTTGGTCGACAATCCTGCTTTAATCTGTATATAGTTGCACAGTTTTAATCTCGAGATTAAAAAGAAAAATAATGACAAGGTAACAGCCCTGACATGATCATGATTATAGTTTCTGTGGTCGGCAGGGTTATACATAACAAAATTGGATTGGATTAGTGTTAGTATTAATGTGTATGTGTGTGGGGGTGGGGGTGGGGGGTATGTGTGTGTGTGTGTGTGTGTGTGTGTGTGTGTGTGTGTGTGTGTGTGTGTGCGCGTGTGTGTCTGTGTGTGCGTGCACGTGCAGCACATGTGCATCTTTTTGTCCAGACTCTCTGATCGAGTTGAGGTAGAAAACAGAGTTAGCCAAAGCCATATCCTCAGAAATTCAGAGGAAGTAATTTGAGTTAACTCTGAAATGTAGAGATATAAGTCAATGTTTATATGCACCATGTCCTCAGAATTCAGAGATGGAAATTAGAAAAAAAACCCTCTGAAATGTAGAGATAGAAATCACAGAGTTTATAAGCACCACACTCTCAGAAATTCAGAGATAGAAATTAGAGTAAACTCTGAAGTGTAGAGATATGTCACAGAGCTTATGATATACACCACACCCCCAGAAATTCAGAGGTAGAAACCACAGGGTTAGAAAACACCATACCCTTAGAAATTCTGAGATAGAAACTATGCAGTTAGACAAAACATACCCTCACAGTTAGCACAAAACATACCCTCACAGTTAGCACAAAACATACCCTCACAGTTAGCACAAAATATACCCCCACAGCTGGCACAAAACATTCCCTCACACTTAGCACAAAACATACCCATACAGTTAGCACAACAACACACCCTCAGAAATTCGGATATATAACAGACAGTCAGCACAATACGTACCCTCATAGTTAGCACAAAACATACCCCCAAAGTTAGCACAAAACATACCCCACAGCACAAAACATACCCTCACAGTTAGCTCAAAACATACCCCCACAGCTGGCACAAAACATACCTTCAATTACCACAAAACATAATCTCACAGTACAAAAATATCCTCATATTTAGCACAAAACATACCCCACAGCTAGCACAAAACATACCCTCACAGTTAGCACAAAACATACCCCCACAGTTAGCACACACCTCCCCCCCCCCCCGTTGCACAAAACATACTCTAACAGCTAGCACAAAACATACCCCCACAGTTAGCACAAAACATACCCTCAAGTTAGCACAAAACATACCCCCACAGTTAGCACAAAGCATACCCTCATAAATTCAGAGATAGAAACAACACAGTGCAAAACAAACCCTCACAGTTAGCACAAAACATACCCTCACAGTTAGCACAAAACATACCCTCACAGTTAGCACAAAGCATACCTCACAGTTAGCACAAAGCATACCCTCACAGTTAGCACAAAACATACCCTCACAGTTAGCACAAAGCATACCCTCACAGTTAGCACAAAACATACCCCCACAGTTAGCACAAAGCATACCCTTACAGTTAGCACAAAGCATACCTCACAGTTAGCACAAAGCATACCCTCACAGTTAGCACAAAGCATACCCTCACAGTTAGCACAAAATATACCCCACAGTTAGCACAAAACATACCCTCACAGTTAGCACAAAACATACCCCCACAGTTAGCACAAAACATACCCTCATAAATTCAGAGATAAAAACAACACAGCACAAAACATACCCTCACAGTTAACAACAAAACATACCCTCACAGTTAGCACAAAACATACCCCCACAGCTAGCACAAAACATACCCTCATAAATTCAGAGATAAAAACAACACAGCACAAAGCATACCCTCACAGTTAACACAAAACATACCCTCACAGTTAGCACAAAACATACCCTCACAGTTAGCACAAAACATACCCTCACAGTTAGGGACAAAACATACCCTCACAGTTAGCACAAAGCATACCCTCACAGTTAGCACAAAACATACCCTCACAGTTAGCACAAAGCATACCCTCACAGTTAGCACAAAACATACCCTCTCAGTTAGCACAAAACAGTTAGCACAAAACATACCCTCACAGTCAGCACAAAACATACCCCCACATTTAGCACAAAACATACCCTCACAGCACAAAACATACCCTCACAGTCAGCACAAAACATACCCCACATTTAGCACAAAACATACCCTCACAGTCAGCACAAAACATACCCTCACAGCTAGCACAAAACATACCCTCACAGTTAGCACAAAACATACCCCCACAGTCAGCACAAAACATACCCTCACAGTCAGCACAAAACATACCCTCAAAAGTTATCACAAAGCATACCCCACAGTTTAGCACAAAACATACCCTCACATTTAGCACAAAACAATACCCTCACAGTTAGCACAAAACATACCCTCACAGCTAGCACAAAAAACATACCCTCACAGTCAGCACAAAACATACCCTCACAGCTAGCACAAAACATACCCCCACAGTTAGCACAAAACATACCCCCACAGTAGCACAAAACAACATACCCCCACAGAAACTCAGGTTCGCTGCAACCTGGTACCTACATGCAGCAGCTGCTGCCTACAGCATTGGCAAACAGACCGCAGTTTTTGTGTGTGTGAATTACATTTTATGACTGGAAAAAATATCGATCATGTCACGTCGCTTCGCTGCGGCAGTGTCGTGGTGTGTGTGTGTGTTTGTGTGTGTGTTGTGTGTGTGTGTGTGTGTGTGTGGTGTGTGTGTGTGTGTGTGTGTGGTGTGTAGTCTGTCTGTCTGTCTGTCTGTCTGTCTGATGTGTGTGTGTCTGATGACTGTTGTGTCTGTCTGCTGATGTCTGTCTAGTCTGTCTGACTGGCTAGTGCTGGCTGGCTGTCTATTTGTGTGATGTTTGTGGTGTGTATGTCTGATGTCTGTCTGTCTGATGTCTGTCTGTCTGTCTGATGTCTTTCGTGTATCTGTGTGTCTGCCTGATGTATGTCTGTCTGTTGTCTGCCTGTCTGTCTTGCTGTCTGATGTCTGTCTGTATGTGTCTGTCTGTCGTCTGTCTGTCTGTCTGTCTTATGTATGTAGTATGTCGGCGTGCATGCCTGCCTGCCTGTTTGCTGATACAAAACAACAACCTGACGGTTCAGCGTCACATTGTGATCTGACACAGATGTGAGGAGATTATGTATGTATGTATTTTTTTTTTTTATGGAGGACAATGGAATAAGCACTCGTGGTTGTTTTACATTCAGTCTCCGTGTGTATGCAGTTTTTGTAAATCTTGTCATCTGTTCCCACCGTCACACGACGACCTACTCTTCCAAAAAAAGGGAACAGGATTTAACGTGTGCGCAAGATGTTCTGCGTGCATTCGCACACGGGGCCTCGGTTTATAGTCTCATCCGAAGGACTTTTGGGGTGGTGAAGTCACACTGATGTTAACTCCAGAGGAAAAATCCTCTTGAACGGGTGCCTCGGTTGATGCTTGAACTCAAGCCCTCAGATCGCGAACTCAACTATCTAACCACATGCCTACCTTGCTCTGCCCCCCCCCCCCCCCCCCCCTCAACACACAACACAACACAACACAACACACACACACACACACACACACACACACACACGCACACACACACACACACACAGCACAGACACACACACACAACACACACACAACACGCACGCACACACACACACACACACACACACACACACACACACACACCACACACACACACACACACACACACACTTCCCCCTCTCCCGATCCCCCCTCCCTTCCTCCCTCAACCAGCTGTCCTTTCGAGACATTCTTCAGATCGTCTTATAAAAATAGATTTGGGACTGAGTGCATGCCAAAGATCTGGTTGAAACTCAAATCGCCCATACAAATCCACTGACAAGGATTAAGCATGGAAGATGTGGATTGTCCTACTTGAAACATGGTGCTGAATCATACAAGAAGTTTGGGTAAAAGAAATATAAAAGAATAAAAGTAAGCGCTTCGATTTGTTTGCTTTACAAGATTTAGCGCTATAAAAATTCCATAATATCATCATCATCATCATTTTCCCTGGATGGGTGAGACAAAGGACACGAGGTCTGTCCTGTCTGCCGACACACGGACTATATCTTGCCCACATCATCCATCTTTGCAATGATGCTGGTGGACTAGATGGCCTGGTATGGCTGACAGTAGGGATGAAGTACATGTGCCCAGCATGCAATCGCAAATCTGGAGATGGTAGGTAGGGCAAGCAAGGCAACAAGGCAAGGCAAGGCAAGCAAGGCAAGGCAAGGAAGGCAAGCAAAGCAAGGCAAGGCAAGCAAGGCAAGGAATTTTTTATTTCAGGATAATGAATTAAGCACTCGTGTGCTTTTTTTTTTTACATCCAATCCCTGCCCTTATCAGGGATAAGGTCGAGATAAAAAGAAAAAAACACTAAAAAAAACTCAACTTAACAACAAGAATAATAATGATCCAAATATCAAGGAAAAAAACAACCAAATTGCAAACCACAGACAACAAACTGCGTAGGCAGGGGGTACGGTGGCTGGAGGGACGTTGCGGTGGTCGCCACTTCAGGTGGGTGACTCACCCACTGT
>CM060345.1:21076524-21079024 GCA_030674155.1 Stramonita haemastoma
CTGAGCCAATCTGCATTGGATAAGGACACACTCCATACAATACTGCCATCAATTTGAAGGATGGCAAGTTTCTTTCCTCGTCTGAACCATTCTTTCATTAAAGAAACGGTCAGTTTTTTCAGATGGGAACTTATAGACACAATCCTCAAAACAAGGAGATTATAACTTGAAATCGGCTTTCTATTCTTATATGGGGGAAGGGGGGTTATTATTCACTATTACACTGTTCACACATTCATAGAACTAAGTCGTGTACGCGCACTTATACACATACTTTTACGAGTAAGCACGTTCATTCTGGCTGAGAGGAGGGACATGCAGAGACAGAGAGACACTGAGACAAACAGACACAGAGACAGACAGACAGGCAGGCAGGCAGGCAGGCAGGTAGAGAAGGAACAAAACAGAAACAAAAAGACACAGAAGAAAAAGACATAAACAGACAAACATAGGAGGAACAGAACATAAACAGACATACGAGGAACGAGACATTAACAGATAGACAGAGATCGAACAAGATATCAACAGACAGAGAAGGAAAAAAACATCAACAGTTAGATAGAAAGACAAAATATAAGAGATAAACAGAGAGACAGACAGAGAAGTTATAGGACATAAACAGATAGACAGACAGAGAAGATATTAGAGATAAGCAGACAGAGAAGATATAAGAGATAAACAGATAGAGAAAGAACATGACATAAACAGATAGAGAAGATAATAAGAGATAAACATATAGACAGACAGAGAAGATATAAGACATAAACAGATAGACAGAGAAGATATAAGAGATAAACAGACAGACAGAGAAGATAATTATAAGAGATTAACAGATAGACATACATAGAAGATATGAGATAAACATATGGACAAAGAAGATATGAGACATAGACAGACAGACAGAGAAAGATCAGAAGATGAACAGTACTAGTTAATCAGGTTGATAGACATTGACCTGATGTCACTAACAATCACAGACAATCATGTTGACGGACTCTGATCTGGTGCCATTAACAATCACAGACAATCAAACTGATGGATACTGATCTGGTGCCACGAACAATCACAGACAATCATGTTGATGTACACTGACCTGGTGCCATGGACAATCAAAAGACAACAATCACAGACAATCATGTTGATGGACACTAGCATGGTGCCATGAACAATCAAAAAAAAAACAAACACGCTGAAACTGTAAACGAGTTCAAACTTTCTTGCACTGACCGCCATTTTTCAGCAAACTGCCATAGCGTGACAGACCTAAATTGGGGAAGCAACTAGAAAAAAAAAAGTTTAGAACCAGGAAAAAAAAAAAAAACCCTTTAAAAAAAACCCTGTTCGTTCTTTGTGTTAGAGGGTCTGGCTTGACAAGAAAAAAAAAATGACGGTGAGCTAGGGTGTTTTTTTTTTGGTTGTTTTTTTTTTCTTCTTTTGTACAGGGCTATTACTGCCAGCCTTGCAGACTTCTGGAATGACCGTCTGGTTCGGAAATATGTTGAAAGAAGAAAGCGAAGCTCTGAAGCAAGCAGCACTGTTACAGCTAGCCCCGGGCTGGGTAAGATAGTCTTGGTCTGACCTACCCTCTCTGAAGACAGCATAGGGAACAATATTGCACGGGAAAGTTCTTGTTGTATTGTTATGGTCGCTTCCCTGACTTTTTTAACATTTGTGTGTGTGTGTGTGTGTGTGTGTGTGTGTGTGTGTGTGTGTGTGTGTGTGTGTGTGTGTGTGTGTGTGTGTGTGTGAGTGTGTGTGTGTGTGAGTGTGTGTGTGTGTGTGTGTGTGTGTGTGTGTGTGTGCGTGTGTGTGAGTGTGTGTGTGTGTGTGTTTGTGTGTGTGTGTGTGTGTGTGTGTGTGTGTGTGTGTGTGGAGGAGGGGTCACCCGCAATTTGTTTGTTTGTTTGCGGGTTTTTTCCTTTCTCTGCTCGAGTTCCGAGGTTCACCAATGGTAGGATTTTTAGATATTCGGGTGTTTTTGCTCACCGTGAGGGTAGCTGCATTCCGACTTCATGGGTGCCCAGAATACGTACTCTGTCTCGTCACGTCTATGAATCACCAGACAGACTGCGCAGTTGTCAGTTTCCCCCACTTTCAGCTCCTCTCAGCTGCTAATTATCCCAGCTCAGCTCAGTCCAGCCCAGCTGTGGCCAGCTGGTAGGCTGCTATTTACAGCAGGAGTTGACCACACATGGACTAGGTTAAAGTAAGGAGCGTGCAAAATTTAGCAGACTTGACTAGACCCTACTGAGTGATGTTGGATTTGTGCACTGTGACTGCAATACGTACTGGATGAGAAGTTTGCTTTAATTGTTTTCGACAATAAAAACTTACGTTTTTCTGTCAGTTTAACTTTTTCAGAGACCTAGCTAGTTATTCATGCAGATAGTGGTAACAGACAGAGTAGCCTACTGACAGGCAAATAACAGGCAGATGACAGGATAAAGGAAATATATGCAAATGAAAAAAAAGCATATCAAGACAAACACAACCTGAGGAA
>CM060345.1:21081524-21089024 GCA_030674155.1 Stramonita haemastoma
CAAAAAACCCAACATTACCAGCAGTAGAAGAAGAAACATTACTAGCAGTAGAATCTTCACCATTCTTTCCTTCAAAACTACGAACGATATTTAAAATAAAAATAAAAACGATAAATCAGAAAAACAAAAATAAAAAAAACACATTACTAACAGTAGAAGGAAAATAGCATTCCTATCTCATTAAAAGCAATGACGAAGACGTACAGTTATCAAAACAAAAAAAAACAAAAACAACAAAAAAACCCAAAACCCTTAGTAGTAGGACATTCTCCGATTTGCTAAGCTACGGTATAAATTGTGATTGAACTAATCATTCTTCAAAAACAAGAGCCTGCTTATGAGCACGAGCAAGTTATGACCGCCATATTGATTTTTCCTCCCCTCTTTGACGTCTTACGTCAAGAGTGACGACAAAAGCTTTGGTTTTCATTGCCAGGTTTCTCAGCAGTCCGCTGTCTTCGGTTATCTGGGCTATAGGCTGTGCTGTGTGTGCAGCCATCATACACTGTGCAGCCCTTGGGTGGGGGGGGGAGGGCGGGGAGAAAAAAAAGTGGCATATGTGTGTGTTGTGGGGGGGGGGGGGGGGGGGGGGGTGGGGGGGGGGGGGGTGGTGGGGGGGGGGGGGGGGGTGGTGGTGGTGGTGGGGTGTGTGTGGTGGTGGGGTGTGTGTGTGTGGTGGGTGTGGTGTGTGTGTGTGTGTGTGTGGGTGATGGGTGTGTGTGGTGTGTGTAGGAGATGGTGAGAGAGAGAGAGATGAGGAGAGAGAGAGAGAGAGGAGATGAGAGAGAGAGGAGAGAGAGAGGAAGAGAGAGAGAGAGAGAGAGAGGGGGAGGAAGAATAATCTTTATTTTCAAGGGTAACAGAGTAAGTAAGCATTACATACTTTTTTTCATCCGGCGAGAGAGAGAGAGAGTTAGGCAGCTTTCTTTCTTGGTTCTCTGGTTTTCTGGTGCCTCTTTTCTGTCCTCTTGTTCTTGTTGTTGTTGTTGCTTTTCTTCTTCATACTTCTAATCATCTACTTCTAGTACTACTACTACTACTTTGCAATTCTTCGCAGTTCTTCTTGTTCTTCTTCCTCTTCCCCCTCCTTTTCTTCTTCTTCTTCATTCTTCTTCTTTTACTACTACTACTACTACTACTACTACTACTACTACTACTACTACTACTACTACTACTACTACTACTTCTTCTTCTTCTTCTTCTTCTGCTGCTTCTTCTTTGCATTTCTTCTTCTTACTCCTCCTCCTCCTCCTCCTCCTCTTCTTCTTCTTCTTCTTCTTCTTCTTCTTCTTCTTCTTCTTCTTCTTCTTCTTCTTCTTCTTCTTCTTCTTCTTCTTCTTCTTCGTCTTCTTCTTCGTCTTCTTCTTCTTCTTCGTCGTTGTCGTCGTCGTTGAAAGATCAGATAACTATCGTTGTCTTTCATGTCAGGAAAACGCGCTGCGCTGCCGTTAAGCACCTGACAAGTCAGACCCAGCACACCACACCTCGGCGTGGGAAAGAAATATTATCTTTTAAGTCTCTCTGAAGAAAAGAAGGCAGAATTTATTTATTTATTTATTTATTATTTTCAATTACTTCTTCATTATTTATCAATTTATTCTTTTATATCAAAGATACTGGAATAAGTACTCATATGCTTTTTCACATCCACTCCCCGTGTGTATGCAGTTTAGTAAATCTTGTTAATTGTTCCCACCGGCCTACAATGGCCTACACTTTCAAAAAGCGGAACAGGATTTCACGTGTGCGCAAGATGTTCTGCGTGCGTTTGTGCACGGGACCTCGGTTTAAAGTCTCATCCGAAGGACTTTTGGGAGAGTGGAGTCAGAACTAATGTTAGCTCCTGAGGAAAAAATCCCCTCGAACGGGAATCGAACCCGGCTTGACAAATTACGAGCGCAATGTTCTGACCACTAGGCTATCCCATTCCCCCAGAATGGACCAAGAAGGCAGACAATAGACAAGGAAGTGGTGACAGGAAGAAAAGGGCAGAAACAAGGAGAAGGATAGAAAAGAGGGAATTCCAAGCACAGGATGTGAAGAAGGTGGGGACATTGTTTGAACTGACAGATCCCCGGCACCACTGCAGGCGGAGAGACAGGAATTATCCAACCCTTGATTTACCAGAAACCACCGAGATTTGAACCCACGACTCGTCATTTCGGAAACGCTAATATTGTTAAGCAGCGTCGAGCGTGGTTACCAGTTGGATGGGTGACTGTTTGCTCGCCTTGGCTTCAGTCCAGTTCCCCCAGCTGTAAATGGGTACCTGCCCTCTTTAGGGTCAGGGAAGGTAAAGCAGCGAGGGAGAGATGGGCGCCGCCCTCAATATGTTGGCACTTAGAGAAGCTGAAGTCTCTGACGCCTCGCTCCCCTACGACCGCCTTGGTTATGGGACACCTTTACCTTTCACCTTTAATATTGCAGCAGAGGCTTACTGGATACATGTCTAATCTGCCACAGTGCATTTTTACATTGCTGCTAGTGTGTGTGTGTTTGGGGGGGGGGGGGCGTTAGTTGTGTGTGCGTGTGTGTGTGTGTGTGTGTTTGGGGGGGGCGTTAGTTGTGTGTGTGTGTGTGTATTGTTTGTGTGTATTGTGTGTGTGTGTGTATGTGTGTGTGTATGTGTGTGTGTGCGTGCGAGCGTAGGTGCGTGCATGTGTTGTGTGTGTGAGCGAGAGAGAGAGAGAGAGACAGACAGAGAGAGACAGAGAGAGAGAGACAGAGAGAGAGAGAGACAGAGACAGAGACAGACAGAGTCAGAGAGACGCAAAAACCCCCAAACAATCCAGAAATAAATACTGCTTGTGCAGCAGAATTTTTCCACCAGCTATTTTGAAGACTGTTTTTTTTATTCTCTTCAATTTATTTTTAGACGTGGACAAGTTTTTTTCACTTGCCATTTTGACTACTGGTGTCTGAAAGGACTAATTTACCAGTGAGAAACAACGGTGTACAATTATTTGTCTGACAGCATAAAGTCTGTAACGTCTGTCTGTCTGTCTGTCTGTCTGTCTGTCTGTCTGTCTGTGTGACGTTCTGCTGTTGTCTTCCTTTCCAAGCTGCACATCATGTTTGTCTGTCTGTCTGTTGCTTTGTCTGTCTGTTGATCTGTCTGTCTGTCTGTCTTGCAGTGCTGTTCTGCGTGATCCAAATTTTATTTTTACACCACTTTAAGTCACGGCAGATTTCTCTCAGTGAAATTCGGGCTGCTCTTCCCAGAGAGAGCGTGTCTCCACAAGTGCAGCGCCACCCATTATTTTCTTTTCTCCTTCCTGTCTGCAACTGTATTTCTTTCCCGATCAGAGGGGCTTTTTTCTACAGAATTTTGCCAGCGACAACCGCTATGTTGCCGTGGGTTCTTTTACGCACACTAAGTAATTTTGTGTAATACACGGGACCTCGATACATACCCTCTTTAGGGTGAGGGAAGGTAAAGAAGTAGCGAGGGAGAGGAGATGGGCGCCGTCCTCAATATGCTGGCCCCTAGAGAAGCTGAGGTCTCTGATGTCTCGCTCCCCTACGATCACGCAAGTTATGGAACACCTTTACCTTTACATGTGTTTCTTTCTTTAGGACAAGACTCGGCCATGCGCCTTTTAGAGACGTAGCTCTCCACAGTGTAGAAAGACGAGAGAGGGACTTAGTTATGGCGTGCAGTGGCTAATTCAAAGATTAACTCATTCTCTTCTTCCCCCCCCCCCTCCCCATCAATTTGGTAATGGCCGTTTGTAGCTGGATACTGACCCTTATAATGAGGTCAGACATAAGGGGAGGGGTGGTGCTGATGGTGGTGGTGGTGCGTGCGTGCGTGCGTGCGTGCGTGCGTGCGTGCGTGCGTGTGTGTGTGTGTGTGTGTGTGTGTGTGTGTGAATGAGTGAGTGAATGAGTGAGTGAGTGAGTGAGTGAGTGAGTGAGTGAGTGAGTGATTGAGTGAGTGAGTGAGTGTGCACGCGTGTATATGTGCATAAGCCTATGTTTTTATGTGTGCTTGGTTGTCGGGTTTTAATTTTCAAATTTTTATAAATACGAAAAGCCGAAGGGCTGCGCTGACACAGGTAGGAAGAAAAATAAGGGAGCTGGACAGACAGACAGACAGACAGAGACAGACAGTGGGACAGAAAGAGATAGAGAGAGACAGAGAGAGACAGAGAAAGAGACAGAGGGAAACAAAAAGACATGAATCATGTATCATTTATAATGTATAAGTGAATGCATACATTTAAACACAGGTTTTTACAAACACAAGTGTGTATGTGTGCACATGCACATCTGGGCACACACATACAGACACACATTGATTCGTGTACCCCCACCCCCACCCCAACACACAAACACACACACACACACACGCGCGCGCACACACACACGTTTCACTTTCACTTGACTTTAGCCCCCACCCCCACCCCCCCCCACCCCCCACCCACACACACTCATCCACACCCCACCTACCCACACCCACACAAACACACACACCCTCCACACCCACCCACCCTCACCTCATTACACACACACCCTCCACCCACGCACACCCCACACCCTCCCACCCACCCACTCACCCACCCCACCCCCCACCCCCCACACCTCCCACCTCCACACCCACCCTCCACATTCCCCCTCCCCCACCTAACCCCATACCACCCACCCACCCACACCCCTCCCCCACACACCCCAACCCCCTCACCCCTCCACCCCCCACCAACCCGACACCCACCCACCACCCAAACTCACCCTCACGACCGTGCCTACCGAAAAAACGGTACTTGGACAGGTTGTTGTCGTCAGGGTTGTTGTTGTGGTTGATGGACCAGGGTCTGAAGACGGTGCGAGGCCTGAACACCGTCCACACGGTCTTCTGACTGAAGGCCATCAGCTCCCCTACCGTGCTGTACCACTTCTCCAGAACCTCCGTCGACCTCTTCTCCCCGCCTGGCGGCCCGCTCAGCAACCTGGCAGCGACCTGAGGATCTGTGTAGAGGTAGCTCTCCCCTCGCCGGTTTAAAGGCGTGCGCGAGGAAGAGGAGGAGGAGCAGAGAGCGTGGTGGGGGGTTTTGGAGGTGGTGGAGCGAGGTTGTCCTCCTCCTCCGGGTGTTGTGGATGTTCCAGGTTGTTGCAGTGTTCCTGCGTCGTCTTGGAGGTCGTTTTCGTAGAGGATGTCGTCCAGGACGTGTTGAAAGTATTGTGCTAGAGCGTGGGCGATGTCTGCAGGACCTAGACCGCTCCCTGTGTGGGGGAACTTAGGCTGCGTGGCTTGTTGGGTCGTCGTCGTCGTCGTTGTCGTCGCTGTCGCCCGCGAAGCAGGGTCTTCCATGTGGCTGCTTTTCCGGGACAGCTTTCTACCCGTGGGCATGTCGGGTTGGGAGTCTGCCCGGGCTCGGAAAGACGTGCCTGCTGTCGGGGAGGTTTTGTTGTCGGAGCCTGAGACGTCGTTGGCGGATTCTAAACAGTCGTCCGCGGAGTAGGAGCGATCCACGCCGGGTCCTTTGTGGGTGGAGTCCTTCCTTCGCTTGTTCAGCACCAGTCCTCGGGGAGCGATGTCGGGTTTGTCCACGGAGGGCTGGGCAAAGAGCTGCAAGGCGCCTGACGTGGAGGCGGAGGCTCGGAGAGAGCTGGAGAGAACCTCGTGCATGGGCAGGTCCTGGTTGAACGTTCCGCCTGAAGGTCTTTCCCCAGGGTTCGGGCAGGACAGTCTCTGCGCCAGAGAAGGCTTGGCGGACATGTGTGGCGACAGCGCCATCTGCGGCGCCTGCAAGGCGCTGAAGGACGTGAAGCTCTCCCCCACCACCCCGCTTCCGGAACACCCCGGGTAGGCGGCGGTTAGGGTCCGCTGCCTGGGGAGGTGCCTCATCCTGATGGCGTCCTTGGGAGCTTCTGCAGACCCCGCAGAGGATTTACCAGGATCACCATCAGAGATCCTGGAAAAGGAACTTTTCCCCTCTCCGGGTAGACCTTGCGAAGAACGACGTCTGGTGGCGGTTTTCTTTCCGTTAGAGTCCGTTAAGGAGGCAAGGGCGTGATGAGGTTTTGTATGCCCTACCAGCAAGGGCGTGGTTTCCTCCTCCTCCTGCCCCTGTCCAGAAAAACCGCCACTGTCTTCACTGGTCTGAGCCACCACGGTGACCTGACACGATACTTCTTCTTCTACTTCGTCCTTCTTCTCGGATCGTGGTAAAAACGGCACGTGTTCATCTTCGGCGTGGGGGTTGTCCTGAAAGGTAAGCGGTTCCGCCGCCGCCGCGGCAGCAGCAGCAGCAGCAGCCCTACTACCTGACTCGCCAGACGCGGTCTGATCCATATTGTCACAGCTCTGCACGGCGCCAGTTAGTCTGGAGAGACAGAGAGAGAGGTGGTGATGTTGTCGGCTGCTGCTACGAATGGCTGTATAAAGATTGCTGTGTGTCTCTGTCTGTAGTTTAGGGTTTTCTGGGTTACACTGGCACAGTAATAACGGCTGTAGTGAAATCGTTACCCTGGCTGTCTCTTCTCTTCTCGTTGTTTTTTTGTTGTTTTGTTTTTTGCTTTTTATTGATTTGTCACACAAGAAGAGGAGGCAGACGACGACTTAAAGGAATCTGTGGTAACACTTGTTACAACCTCCTCAGGGCCTCTCTCTGTTCTCTGTCTCTCTGTCTCTGTCTCTCTCCGTTTAGGGATCTTTCAGCGGAGAGAGATAATGATGAGGGGTGGTGATGTGGGAGGTGAGAAATATGTCACTCCTGATTCGGCAGTTAAAGACATTTGTTTGTGACACCATTTCGCGTCACAAGAGCGTTGACACTCAGACTGTAACTTTTGTGTAGTAGAAATACAGTTTTGTCGATGCGAAAATTTGTTCCCTTTTGTTTATTTTTTTGCTGGTTGTTTTCACTTCACGTGTGTGTGTGCACTCTCTCACACGTTGGTAAAAACCATTTAGCTGCTTATATGACAAACATGTTGTATCTACTGGAGAAAAAAAGCAAAACACACTTGTTGTCACTGACTATCATGAAGCACAGTAAGAAAAAAAGAAAAAGAAACACAAGACGCGCTGACGTTTTGGTCGTTTCACTTTCGGTAACTATGGTCTCTCCACTGACGTCAGCACATAAGTTTGTTTCGTCTTGTTTTGACGGTTAAAGTCAGGATTTAAAACCAACACGAACATTTTATCCATGGTACTGCTTCAATGTCTCTTCCGCAGACACCATTCACTGTCTGCATGAACGGGTTGATACACAGACACAGTCGTAGACCAATTACAGATCATTGCCTGTGTCTAGGTAGTGAATTGTTTGTAGAACAGTATGCCGGGGAAAAAATCCGAAATTCACAAAGCAAGAGTCAACCGGTCCACACAACCTTGCTCCAGTCATGTTGATTCCATAAATGTAGACCTTGAGTACTGACAAAGTAAACGAGAACAGAACTGTCTAAGTTAAAAGAACATTCCTCTTTCTAGTGCCGTTCATGTCGGCCTAGGTACAAAGTAAATGATAACTGAACTGTCTAAGGTAAAAG
>CM060345.1:21094603-21099603 GCA_030674155.1 Stramonita haemastoma
TTTTTTTTAACACACAGAATGTGAGGGAGACAGACAGACAGACAGACAGACAGACAGACACACACACACACACACACACACACACACACACACACACACACACACACTCACTCACACCACACACTACACAGACACACAACACACAAGAGCAAGCCCCATCAACAAGAACAAGAAGAAAATAACCCAGAAACGAGATCCCCCAAGACAAATGGAAAAAGTTGTTTACTCTGCTTGCTTTCCCGGCAATATTTGATTTGCGCTCTTCAAGGCGCATGAATAAATCATTGCCGAGCTGCAACAAAACTGATCGTTGAATCCTCACACGTGTTTGCATTCCCAAACGGCTCGCCCACAGAAACAATTATACACAGGGAGGGAGGAAGGGACGGAGGGAGAGAGGGAGGTGGTGGGGTGGGGTGGGGTGGGCGCTTACCAAGGACAGATTCTGTCTGTCTGCTGCACTCCGCTGCTGAGGAAAAGTCTAATCTGCTAAGTGTTGTGGTGAAGTGGTTAGCGCAAGAGGATTGTCCAAGGTTCGAACCTCTCACACTGCAAAGATTTGTGAAAGGTGTCCCATAACCTATGTGGTTGTAGTGGAGCGAGGCGTCAGAGACCTCAGCTTCTCTAGGGGGTCAGCATGTTGAGGTTGGCGCCCATCTCCTCTCCTTCGCTGCTTTATCTTCCCTGGCCCTAAGGAGGGCAGGTACCCATTTACAACTGGGGGGACTGTACTGAAACCAAGGCGCGCGAACGGTCATCCATTCAGCTCGATGCTGCTTAACCTTAGCTTGGGGAAAGCGAGTGCTCTGACCACTGAGTTATTCCGTCAAGGTGTGTGTGTGGTGGGTTTTTTTTTTTTTTGTTTGTTTTTAACTGTTTATTATTGTTTGGGAGAAGGTGGGAGTGTGTGGTTCTGGCAAACCTTCTACGCAATATGAGATTATTGTCATATAAACCAATTTGTTAAAAGTTTGATGAGATGACAGGGATAACGCCGTTAGGCTGGGTATCATTCGCTTTTAATGGACCCGTTAAGAGAAACCTTGCTCAATGCACGTACTGAATCACCAGTGAAGGTGTGTGGGCCTGATTAATTTATTAATGCAGGGATATCATTATGAGCGAAAGCATCACGTACAGCCTTGTCACTCACTCACTCACTCAGTCCCATGTCCCAAAGGACGTAGGGGTAGGGACATGAGAGAAGACGCAACAGAGATCTTTTTCCATGCTTCACGATCCTGTGTGGCTAGTAGAAGGTGTTGCAGGGGTTGGGCGGTCCAGTCTTTGATGTTGTCAACCCATGATTTCTTTTGGCGGCCTCTTCTTCTCTTGCCCTCGACTGTTCCTTGCAAGATGGTGTTTACTAAGGTGGTTGTGTCTTGTGGTGTGACCAAACCACATCAGCTTTCTGCTCTTCATGGTGGAGAGCCTTGTGAAGTAGTCCAAATGGAAGGTTCACACCCATGGCATCATTAGCACCACCCTCACACCACTGGTCATCATGCAAAATTTATGAAGAATAATTTTTTTTAAAAGTGTCCCATGGCACCATCATTTCGCTTTCTCCTAGCTTCTGTAGCTGCGGTGAATCCATGGTAAAGCCTTCAGTAGTCTGCAGATTGAAAACGTTGGGAAGGTGTGGAGGGAGGGGGGAGGAAAGGGGGGAAGGGGGGGGGGGAGCTGGGACTGATTGATTGTATTGTCAGTTGACTTCGGCATGTGTCTCTTGTAACTGATTGTAGTATTGAGCCATGGGAAAATACGTAGTGACCTTAACTGATCGAGTTTTAGCCTTTTTTTTTTTCTCTCCTCCCTCTCCTCGTCCGTACATATGTTTTGTGTTACTTTCCTTCCAACCTAAAGAGATCTGGGTCCTTGTTGCTGTGGCAAAAAAAAAAAAAGAAAGTAGACACACGAGTGACGAAGAATTCAGATGTTTTCAGGTTGTTGTAATCAGTTCTGTTTGTTATGTGCGAGCATCTGTGTATCTGTGTATCTGTGTATGTATGTATGTATGTATGTATGTATGTATGTATGTATGTATGTATGTATGTATGTATGTATGTATGTATGTATGTATGTATCTATCTGTCTGTCTGTCTACCTGTCTGTCTGTCTGTCTGTCTGTCTGTCTACCTGTCTGTCTACCTGTCTGTCTGTCTGTCTACCTATCTACCTGTCTGTCTGTCTATCAATCTATCTATCTATCTATCTATCTATATCTATCTATCTATCTTCTATCTATCTATCTATCTATTGTCTGTCTGTCTATCTATATATCTATCTATCTGTCTGTCTGTCTATCTATCTGTCTATCTGTCTGTCTGTCTACCTACCCACCTACCTACCTACCTACCTACCTACCTATCTATCTATCTATCTATCTATCTATCTATCTATCTATCTATCTATCTATCTACCTGTCTGTCTGTCTGTCTGTCTGTCTATCTCTGTCATGTCTGTCTGTCTGTCTATCCATCCCTTAGTCTGATGACCGGGGGGCACCCCTGAAGATGATGATATTATTACCGTCTAGTATCACATTAAGTGAACAGACGTAAAATTGAAGACATACATACCCCTGAAAGACTTGACAACCAGTTCCCTCCATTCCTCTCTCTGTTCTGCCTTTCTCAGGGTTTTGTTGAGTTCTAGGCCTGTCCATTCGCTGATGCTGTCCTCCCATCTCTTCCTTGGTCTGCCTCTTTTTCTTCCTCCTTGGACAGTGCCTTGCAGCATTGTCTTTGCAAGTCCTTTTAATCTTGTGACATGCCCGTACCATTTAAGTTTACGCTTCTTTACGATTGATAGAAGATCTTTGTAGGGACCAATGGTTTGCTGGATTCTGTTATGCGCGCCTTCGTTGCTTATGTGGTCTTTGTAGGAGATGCCAAAGAGTCTCCAGAAGCACCTACGTGTAAGCGCTTTGATTTGTTATTGCAAGATATAGCGCTATATAAATTCCATTTATTATTATTATTATTATTATTATCATTATTGTTATTGTTATTATTATTATTATTATTATTATTATTATTATTATTATTATTATTGTTGTCGTCGTCGTCGTCGTCATTATTATTATTATTATTATCATCATTATTATTATTATTATTATTATTATTATTATATTATTATTATTATTATTATTATTATTATTATTATTATTATTATTATTATTATTATTGTTATTATTATTAATCATCATCATCATCATTATTATTATTATTTGTTGTTATTAAGAGGAAGAAAAAGGTTCTTGTTTTTGTAAACCGTGGTTTCACCTCGTGTAGCAAGTATTAAAATCATGGGGTTTTTTGTTTGTTTTGATGTTGTTGGGTTTTTTTGTGTGTGTTTTTATATCGTTCTTCGGCTAGAGCTCCGAGGATCTCTAATGGGGAGAATTTGTGCTTGTGCGACCGTTTTTGTCCACCATTAAGATAGCGGCATTCAGGCTTTGGGGATCATATCTACACGCCACGCCATTGTGCATACGTTTTGTTGTTGTTGTTGTTGTTGTTTTTAAATATACTTTTCATCATCCACTCATACTGACACGAAAGGCCTACTCTTCCGGGAGGCAGAACAGGTTTTAACGTGTGACAGGTAAAAAGAAAACAATAATGGGTAGGCGCTGCATTAATTTTGTGGTGATGCGCTCTCCCCAGGAAGAGCAGCCCGAATTTCACGTAGAGAAATCTGCTGTGACATAAAGTGGTATAAAACAAAAAAATGTTTTGCGTGCATTTTGCACACGGGACTTCGGTTTATATAGTCTCATCAGAAGGACTTTTGGAAGAGTGAAGTCGGCACTGATACTCCGGGGGAAACTAACTTTGGATCAATGGGCGTCTCGGAATCCTTGCTCGATCCTGGGCTATTTGTTTATTTATTTATCTTTTCTTTTATATCGAGGATAATGGAATAAGCACTCGTGTGCTTTATATATATATATATATATATATATATATATATATATATATATATATATATATATATATATATATATATATATATATATTTTACATCCAGTGTGTATGCAGTTTTGTAATTCTTGTCATCTGTTCCCACCGGCACACACTGGCCTACTCTTACGGAAAGCGGAACAGGATTTAACGTGTGCGCAAGATGTTCTGCGTGCGTTCGCACACGGGGCCTCGGCTTAAAGTCTCATCCAAAAGACTTTTGGGGAGAGTGGAGTCAGCACTCCAGGAGAAAATTCCCCTCGAACGGGAATCGAACCCGGATCGTCAAATTGCGAGGACAATGTTTTGACCACTAGGCTATCCTGTCTCCGGGCTATCACATGGCAAGCCTAACACTAACAACCAGGCTATCTCACACCCCCTCCCCTCCCCCGCCCCCAGAAAAAGAACAAAAAATGCTCAATTAAACAAAATAAACAAAGAAACCCCCAGGTTTAAATGTGATGTGAGGGCCTTGTTCGTTGTCATTTTTATGATGATCTATTTCACAACTACGAAACGAAGATCGGGGTTTTTTTTCTGTTGCATTAGCAACATATTAAGTAAAAAATGTCTCACATTTTCCCCCGTCAAGAGAAATAAGCTAAAAAAGTGTCCTCTAGCAGCACAGTTTGCTAATGACAGAGCCTATTGTCTGTCTACCCTCTTTGTTCCAAAACGGAAGCCAATGTAGTGTCTACACAGCGGGAGAAATATGTTGTCACTTTCGGAAATTTTGTTAGCATGCTGCACGATTTCGTTTGGCTCAGTCTGGTTTTGTTATTGAGAAAGACGAACAAGGAGACAAGTTTGACGTCAAATGCTTGACAATACGTCATCTTCTCTCGCTGCTTAACACCGTCATATGTGTCTGAGAAAAATAATGACGTGTCCTTTCCAGCTCCTCTCGTGGGCCGTACAGCTTGGTCTGTAGGGTTATCTCCGTCGGTCACACAATTTTCCTCAGGTCGCTGTATAGCGTGTATTTTTAAATGCTGTGTTCGCTAGTCTGGATTTCTTTACCTAAGGCAC
>CM060345.1:21107103-21111142 GCA_030674155.1 Stramonita haemastoma
TATTTCTGGTCTATCGATCTGGAACGACCTTCCTCTCTCCCTTCGGCAAAAGCCTTCTTATGACACTTTCAAATCCAACCTCAAGACACATTTATTTCAAACCTAAGATTTTCGCCTTCTGTTTCCATCTCTTATCTGTCCCTGCCTTCATAATCTGAAATCTCGTTCACCCTTGCAAAGTGTATAACCTTTATAAGTGTGTGCGCGCGGGCGTGTTTGTTTGTGTGCACGTGTGTGTGTGTGCGCGTGTGCGTGTGTGCACATTTGAATTTGTTAAAATTGTTGTTGTTGATTGCTTGTGTCTTGTTTAGGTCGAATGCAAGCGCTTTGATTTGCTTTCTTGCAAGATATAGCACTATATAAATTCCATGTATTCTTATTCTCATTATTATTATTATTATTATTATTATTATTATTATTATTATTATTATTATCTGCCTATAATATCACGAAGCAATTCTGGATTTCTAGTCGTAACAGGCCTAAGTCTTCAAAGCAAAAGTAGACAGCTGGAAAAAAGACGTCATTTGGATGGGCTTTGGAGGAACAATGAACGTCATGTGTTAATTTCCCTTAGTTACAGCAGATGCCTTTGTGACCTAATGCTTATGACGCTAAACTTCACATATGACGCGGCCTTTCACCTTCACCTATCCCGTAGTCTTGTAGAAGGATGGTACACCATTTATTTTTTTTTAATCAGCTTCCTCCACTCCTTGAGGCCTTCATGTATCCCAAGTCCTGAGGCCACATGTTTAGATTCACTGAAGGTTTTTCAGCCAGCTTCCTCCACTCCTCGCAGCCTTGTTGTATCCCAAATTCTGAGGACACATGTTCAGATTCGAACCCAGGCATGAAAAAGAGGCAGCAGCTAAAGTGCATCCAGAGGTCATGTTCTGGAAATGGCCCGTCTCCCCCCTCCCCCCCCCCCCCCCCCCCCCCCCCCCCCCTTAGTGTCAGATGTGAAGGAACGACACACTTTCCATCAGGGAGCTTGTTCTCTTTAGACCCTCCACTGTCCAGCTCTCTAAACAGTTACTGTCAGTTTTCTGTTCCAGTTATTTTGATATTCTGAAGGATGTCTCTGCCCTCAATGTGCTTCACTTTGGTTCGTTTCGTTTGTTTTGGGGGGGGTTTGGTGGGGGTTTTTTTTTGGTTTTTTTTTTTGGGGGGGTGTATCTAATTTGATTCAAACACTGTTTATTCATTACACATACATCAAAGCATTTAACTTAAGGCCAGCTTTATTGTCCTCTGCATCCACTCTGCATAAAATTTTCCTTATGCTTGTCATATCATTGGCCATGAGTGCTGTTTCATCACAGCACCTAGGTTTTCATGAAAGTAATCAGGGTGGATCGGTGGTCTAGAGGTTACGCGCCTGTCTAGAAAGCGAAAAGTCCGGATAGAAGTTTGCGATGGTTTGAATCCCGTTTGGGCCCAAAACATCTCCCCCCCCCCCCCCCCCCCATGCATTAGACCATGAGTGGTGGTATGGGTGCTTATCATTCGTATGAGACGATAAACTGAGGTCCCGTGTGTTACACATATTTAGCACACGTAAAAGAACCCATGGCAACCTGAAAGTTGTTCCTGGAAAATTTCTGTAGGAAAAAGCCACTCTGATAGGGAAACAAATACAGTTGCAGACAGGAAAAGAAAGAAAAAAAGAGTGGCGCTGCTCTTGTGGCGACGTGCTCTCCTCGGGGAAAGCAGCCCGTTTTCACGCAGAGAATTCTGCCGTGACTTAAAGTGGTTTAAAATGGAAATGTAAATCTCGTTGGAAGGTTGCTTTCTGATCTGGATACAAATCTGAGCGAGACACGATTCTTTGGAAAAGACATTTGTAGTATTGTAATTAACAGATGATGATATTCGACTTTATCAAAAGCTTTACTGTAGCCCGTGCCTCAGCTTCCGTTTTTAATTTTTTTTTTTATCTCTTTCCCTGACAGTATTTGAAACACACACACAAAAAAACATTTCTGCTGTTTCGCTTCCGCTTTTATATCTATATCATGCTTAACAATCAGATATCTTTTTTTTCAACTTTATATTTCATTCTGCCGACGGAGATAACCCTACAGACCAAGCCGTACGGCCCACGAGAGGAACTGGAAAGGACATGCCATTATTTTTCCCCAGACACATCCAAGGAGGAAGAAAAAGAGGCAGACCAAGGAAGAGATGGGAGGACAACATCAGCAAATGGACAGGCCTAGAAATTCAACCCAATTTTGAGAAAGGCAGAACAAGAGAGAGGAATGGAAGGAACTGGTTGTCAAGTCTTCAGGGGTGCCCCCACGGTCGCCAGACTAAGGGACAGATAGATAGATAGATAGATAGATAGATAGATAGATAGATAGATAGATAGATAGATAGATAGATAGACAGACGGGTAGATAGATAGACGGGTAGATAGATAGACGGGTAGATAGATAGATAAATAGATAGATAAACAGACAGACAGACAGACAGACCGGTAGGTAGGTAGGTAGGTAGGTAGATAGATAGATAGATAGATAGATAGATAGATAGATAGACAGACAGACAGACAGACAGACAGACAGACAGACAGACAGACAGACAGACAGACCGGTAGGTAGATAGATAGATAGATAGATAGATAGATAGATAGACAGACAGACAGACAGACAGACAGACAGACAGACAGACAGACAGACAGACAGGTAGGTAGATAGATAGATAGATAGATAGATAGATAGATAGATAGATAGATAGATAGATAGATAGATAGATAGATAGATAGATCTGACGGTGTAAAGCGAACGAGAGAAGAAAAAGATTCTGTTGAGGATGGCGTTTAGGAGAAATTTCCCTGTGTGGCTTTATCAAGGCGATTGTTCCGTCCGTAATTGCCCGCAGTCTTTACAATCTCTGCTCTTAACCGAGCGTGACGAATTCTTGTGGCTTCCACTTGTCAGGCCATTGACAAATCTCCCAAACTCTTTTATACAGATGGTGTGAAGCTGTAAAACTGGAAGAGCCTGAGTTCTTCAAAAGCTCATTTGGGATGTTAACCGTTCCAGGGGGATTTGCCGCCTTCTTTCAGTAGTTCTTTTTGGTGGTATTAGTAAGTTCTTTTTTTTTTTTTTTGGTGGCAAAGGTTTCTAGCTCTGGGAATCTACATTGCGGGTCAGTTCACTAGTAGTGCTGGTTTTTTTTGTTTTTGTGTGTGTGTGTGTGTGTGTGTGTGTGTGTGTGTGTGTGTGTGTGTGTGTGTGTGTGTGTGTGTGTGTGTAAGTGTGTGTAAGTGTGTGTGTGTAAGTGTGTGTGTGTGTGTGTGTGCGTGTGGTGTGTGTGTGTGTGTGTGTGTGTGTGTGTGTGTGTGTGTGTGTGTGTGTGACATCAAATTCTTTCAAATTCTTTTTATTTCGAAGATAATGAATAGGCACCTATGTGCTTTTTAACACCCAGTCCCCGTGTGAGTGCGTGCGTGTGTGCGTGGGCGCGCAGACATGCAAGCGCGCGTGCGTGAGCGACATTTCTCAGGATTAGAATAAGGCAAAGAGCATTGAACGGGGTAACAGAGGAACAAAGAAGACAAGCAAAAAAAAAAAAAAAAGGTGCGAAGTGTGAATAAAAAGAGAGAGGGAAGAAGAAGTGAGAAGACAGGAAAAAGCTGTTCTTGGAGTGAGAGAGAGACAGAGACAGAGACAGAAAAAATACCTGAAGGGTATAAGTAGGGTGGGGGTAGGGGTGGGAACAGGAAAAAGCTGTTCTTGGAGTGAAAGAGAGAGTGAGCGAGAGAGAAAGAAAGAAAAAAATACCTGAAGGGTATAAGTAGGGTGGGGTAGGGGGTGGGAACAGGAAAAAGCTGTTCTTGGAGAGAGAGAGAGAGAGAGAGAGGAGAGAGAGAGAGAGAGAAGAGAGAGAGAGAGAGAGAGAGAAATGCCTGAAGGGTATAAGTAGGGTGGGGTAGGGGTGAGAGAGAGAGAGAGAGACAGAGAGACAGAGAGAGAGAGACAGAGAAAAGAAGAGACAGAGAGAGTCAGAGACAGAGAAAGAAAAAAAGATA
>CM060345.1:21111242-21116242 GCA_030674155.1 Stramonita haemastoma
GGGGGGGGAGGGACAGAGAGAGACAGAGAGAGAGGGGGAGGGAGGGAGAGAAAGGGATGGGGAGGAGAGAGACAGAGGGAAAGAGAGACAGAGAGAGAGAGGGAAAGAGAGAGACAGAGACAGAGGGAAAGAGAGACAGACAGACAGACAGACAGACAGACAGACAGACAGAGAGGAAAAGAGAAACAGAGACAGACAGAGAGACAGACAGAGAGACAGACAGAGAGACAGACAGACACAGAGAGACAGACAGACAGACAGAGAGAAAGACAGAGACAGAGAGACAGAGACAGAGAGAGGATGACAACAGGGGGCGGGGTCATAAACAACTTCAAATGGCCTGGCTTGGCCTACTCTGGCCTGTTTTTGTTCCTTCCGCTAGTGATGATGGTGATGGTGATGATGGTGGTGATGGTGGTGGTTGGTGGTGGTGATGATGGTGGTGGTGATGATGATGTGTGGTGATGATGATGATGGTGGTGATGATGACAATGGTGATGGTGATACTTTGTGCCATGGCGTACATTTGGCCATGGCTACAATATACGGTGTTTCGTGACTGCAATATAATTATGCAATAACTACCTGATATAGTGTGCAATAACTACCATATATAGTATGCCATAACTGCAATATATAGTATGCAATAACTACCATATATAGTGTGCAATAACTACCATATATAGTATGCCATAAAAGCAATATATAGTATGTCATAAACTATAATACAAAGTATGCCACAACTGCAATATATAGCATGTCATAACTACCATATATAGTATGCCATAACTGCGATATATAGTGTCATAACTACCATATATAGAAGGCCATAACTGCAATACATAATATGCCATAACTGTAATATATAGTATGACATTACTACCATATTGAGTATGCCATAACTGCAACATATTGTATGACATTACCATCATATACAGTATGCCATAACTGCAATATTCAGTATGTCATAACTACCATATTGAGTATATATAGTGGATCGGTGGTCTAGAGGTAACGCGCCTGCCTAGAAAGCGAAAAGTTTGGATGGAGTGTGCGGTGGTTCGAACCCCGTTTGGGCCCCAAACTTTTCCCCTTCCATTAGACCATGAGTGGTGGTCTGGGTGTAAGTCTTGCGGATGAGACGATAAATTGAGGTCCCGTGTATTACACATCATTATTTAACACACGTAAAAGAAGCCACGGCAACAAGAGGATTGCCCCTGGAAAAATTCTGTAGAAAAAAAATCACTCTGATAGGGAAACAAATACAGTTGCGGACAGGAAAAAGAAAAATAATGGGTGGCGCTGCACCTGTGGCGACGTGCTCTCCCTAGGGAGAATAGCCCAAATTTCACATAGAGAAATCTGCTGTGACATAAAGTGGTATAAATGAATAAAACAAATGAAATGGCGTAACTGCATTATATAGTATGCTATCACTGCAATATATAGTAAACCATAACTACAATATGTAATATGCCATAACTGCAATAATAGTATGTCATAACTACCACATGCAGTATACCGTAACTGCAATATATAGTATGTCATAACTACCATATATAGTATGCCATAACTGCAATGTATAGTACGTCATAGCTACAATATATATAATATGCAATAACTACCGTACCCAGTGTGCCATAACTGCAATGTGTAGTTTGTCATAACTACAATATACAGTGTGCCCTAACTGCAATATACAGTGTGGCTTAACTGCTATATACACTGTGCCTTAATTGCGTGTGTGCTTTCGAATTTGCTAGAATTATTTATTGTCATTGGTTGTTTGTTGTGAGGGTCGAGTGCAAGCACTTTGATTTGTTTTTACAAGATATATCGCTATATAAATTCCATGTATTATTATTATTATTATTATTATTATTATTATTATTATTATTATTATTATTATTATTATTATTATTATTCCGTAAATATAATATGTACTATTCCATAATTGCAATATACATCGTGCCTCAACTGTATTACATATTATGCTATAACTGCAATAAATAGTATGTCATAACTACCATATATTGTCTGCCACAACTGCAATATATAGTATGCCATAAATGCAATACATAGTATGTCATAACTGCAATATATAGCACGTCATAACTACCATATAAGTAGTACGACATAACTGCAATATATCGTATGCCATAACTGCAATATATGGTATGCCATAGCTACCATAATTAGATAGTATGCCATAGCTGCAATATATTATGTGTCATAACTACAATAAAAAGTATGCCATATTTGCATAATATAGATAAAAAAAATGAATTAAAAATCTATGAATAAACAAATTTATGAATAAATGAATAAATAAATAAAGTGTAGATCTATCCAAAAGAAATATCAAAGTAAAATACAGTGCAGTATTTATTTCTCGTTCTTCAAGCTAGATCTCCACGCGTGTGTCACTGATGGCAAAATTTTGCGTACGTGACACAGCTTTTACCCACCATATAAGTCAAGTCAAAGTCAAGTCAAAAACACTTTAAATCATCCCTGAAGGGCAACTACAATACTGACAGGCATATTAATACAAATCATAATCAAAGACACGAAATAGCTACATTGCATATTTGTTCAGACATTATACGATAACTTCAAATAAGCTAGCGGCATTTCGTCTTCGGGGATCTAGTGCAGTATGATATAATGCACAAGTCTTAAAAGTGCAGCACAGCAATGTACAGTGTTACGGAGAGCGAGAGAAACTGCCCAAAATAATCATACCTTGAAGGGGAAATACGATCACCGAGAAATGCATTTGCATAAAGGAGAGAGAGAGAGAGAGAAGGAGAGAGAGAGAGAGAGAGAGGGGGGGGGGGGGGGGAGGGGGGGGGACAAGGCAAGGCAAGGCAATTTTTTTTATATAGCGTGGATAATTGATAGCACTCATATGCTGGGGGGTTTAACAGAGAGAGAGAGAGAGAGAGAGAGAGGGGGGGGGGGGGGGGGGGGGGTGGAGGCAGACAGACAGAAACAGAAGCATAACTTTTTGTTTCGCTGATAATGGATATCACTCATAAACTGGGTTTTTTTTTAATATACAGAGAGGGAGACAGACAGACAGACAGACAGACAGACAGACACAACACACCACACACACAACACACACCCCACCCCCCCCCCCCCCCCCCCCCCCCCCCCCCCCCCCCCCCCCCCCCCCCCCCCCCCCCCCCCCCCCCACCAACACACACACACACACAGAGGCAAGGCAAGGCAAATTCTTTTTATTCGAGGATAATGAATAAGAAGCACTCGTGTGCTTTTTTTTTACATCCAGTCCCGCTCTTTTCAGGGATAACATCAGGGAGAGAGAGAAAGAGAGAGAGGAGAGAGAGAGAGAGAGAGAGAGAGAGAGGAGGAGAGAGAGAGAGAGAGAGAGAGAGAGATGAAGAGGAGAGAGAGAGAGAGAGAGAGAGGAGAGAATGAATGAATGATCTTTATTTTTAAAGGGTTACAGAGTAAGCATTATAAGAGAGAGAGAGAGAGAGAGAGAGAGAGAGAGGAGAGAGAGAGAGAGAGAGAGAGAGAGAGAGAGACAGACAGACAGACAGACAGACAGACAGACAGACAGACAGACAGACAGACAGACAGACAGACAGAGATAGAGACAGAGAGAGAGAGAACAGGGAGGAGGGGGGTGGGGGTGATGGTGGTGGTGCAGGTGATGGTGGTTGTTGCACCACCATGAACGCGCGTTACAATGTTGAGTGACCAGGCGGTAGGGAACAGGGTATATACCGTGTGCAGGCATCGATCTCGGCAGGCAGGCTGGCAGGCAGGCAGGCAGGCAGGCAGGCAGGCAGGCAGGCAGGCTATTCAGTGAACTCCGCAGTGCTCCAATCAGCAGACGGTAAAGGCAGTTGGCGGGCTGATCGAAGTGGAAATTAATTGAGAGAGGGGGTGGAGGGTGGGGTGGGGGTGTGAGGGGTGGGGGTGGGGGGGGCAGTAGGTGTGTGGGAGAGGGGAGATCGATCCTTTAACTGATGGAAGGGGATCGTTCTTCTTCCTCTCCTTCCCTCCTTCTTCCCCCTCATCTCTTTCTGATTCAGTCTCTGTCTCTCTCTTTCTCTCTGTGTCTCTGTCTCTCTATGACTCTCTCTATGTACTGTCTGTCTGTCTGTCTGTCTGTCTGTCTGTCTGTCTGTCTGTCTGTCTGTCTGTCTGTCTGTCTGTCTGTCTGTCTGTCTCTCTCTCTCTCTCTCTCTCTCTCTCTCTCTCTCTCTCTCTCTCTCTCTCTCTCTCTCTCTCTCTCTCTCTCTCTCTCTCTCTCTCTCGTGTGTGTGTGTGTGTGTGTGTGTGTGTGTGTGTGTGTGTGTGTGTGTGTGTGTGTGTGTGTGTGTGTGTGTGTGTGTGTGTCTGTCTGTCTGTCTGTCTGTCTGTCTGTCTGTCTGTCTGTCTGTCTGGGTTTTTTTTGCTGTCTGTCTCTCTGTTTTTCTCTTGGTCTGTCTGTCTGCCTGTCTCTCTCTCTTTGAGAGAACAAAGAACAATTTAACGCAATTATTTTACTTTTTTAAAAAATGGCATGAATGCACATTGATATAAAAAGTACCCGATCTTAATCCAGCAAGAATAATAACATGCAGGTATCTGTCCGTATGTGCTTAAAAGGTATTGCATTAGCAACTGTTTTGAAATGTTAAGTTTTGATTTTTTAAACTAGAAGAATTTATTACTTAAAAACCCACTGGGTTACATGAATATACGCATTACAATGACGCACAGATCCCTACAGATTTTAGACATACACGCCATGCATATTCAACCATTATCTATCTATCTATCTATCTATCTATCTATCTATCTATCTATCTATCTATCTATCTATCTATCTATCTATCTATCTATCTATCTATCTATCTATCTATCTATCTATCTATCTATCTATCTATCTATCCCTTAGTCTGGCGACCGTGGGGGGCACCCCTGAAGACTTTACAACCAGTTCCTTCCATTCCTCTCTCTCTTCTGCCTTTCGA
>CM060345.1:21128742-21133742 GCA_030674155.1 Stramonita haemastoma
TGTCACTACTGTTGGTGTTTTTGTTGTTGTGGTGTCACTAGTGTTGGTGTTTTTGTTGTTGTTGTATCACTAGTGTTGGTGTTTTTGTTGTTGTTACGTCACTAGTGTTGGTGGTTTTGTTGTTGTTGTTGTTGCGACACTAGTGTTGGTGGTTTGTTGTTGTTGTTGTTGTGTCACTAGTGTTGGTGGTTTGTTGTTGTTGTTGTTGTGTCACTAGTGTTGGTGTTTTTGTTGTTATTGTTGTTGCGTTACAAGTGTTGGTGGTTTTGTTGTTGTTGTTGTTGCGACACTAGTGTTGGTGTTTTTTGTTGTTGTTGTGGTGTCACTAGTGTTGGTGTTTTTATTGTTGTTGTCACTAGTGTTGTTGTTTTTGTTGTTGTTGTGGTGTCACTAGTGTTGGTGTTTTTATTGTTGTTGTCACTAGTGTTGGGTGTTTTTATTGTTGCGTCACTAGTGTTGATGTTTTTGTTGTTGTTGTGTCACTAGTGTTGGTGTTTTTGTTGTTGTTGGGTCACTAGTGTTGGTGGTTTTGTTGTTGTGGTGGTGTCACTAGTGTTGGTGTTTTTGTTGTTGTTGTTGTCACTAGTGTTGGTGTTTTTGTTGTTGTTGTGGTGTCACTAGTGTTGGTGTTTTTGTTGTTGTTGTGGTGTCACTAGTGTTGTGTTTTTGTTGTTGTTGTGGTGTCACTAGTGTTGGTGTTTTTGTTGTTGTTGTCACTAGTGTTGGTGTTTTAGTTGTTGTGTCACTAGTGTTGGTTTTTTGTTGTTGTTGTTGTGTCACTAGTGTTGGTGTTTTTTGTTGTTGTTACGTCACTAGTGTTGGTGTTTTTGTTGTTGTTGTTGTCACTACTGTTGGTGTTTTTTGTTGTTATTGTGTCACTAGTGTGGTGTTGTTGCTGTTGTTGTTACGTCACTAGTGTTGGTTTTTTGTTGTTGTTGTTGTGTCACTAGTGTTGGTGTTTTTGTTGTTGTTACGTCACTAGTGTTGGTGTTTTTGTTGTTGTTGTTGTCACTACTGTTGGTTTTTTGTTGTTGTTGTTGTGTCACTAGTGTTGGTGTTTTTGGTGTTGTTGTGGTGTCACTAGTGTTGGTGTTTTTGTTGTTGTTGTGGTGTCACTAGTGTTGGTGTTTTTGTTGTTGTTGTGGTGTCACTAGTGTTGTGTTTTTGTTGTTGTTGTGGTGTCACTAGTGTTGGTGTTTTTGTTGTTGTTGTCACTAGTGTTGGTGTTTTTTGTTGTTGTTTGCGTCACTAGTGTTGTTGTTGTTACGTCACTAGTGTTGGTGGTTTTGTTGTTGTTGTTGTTGTGTCACTGGCTCTAGATCTGATTTATTCCCCGTGGGGATGCTTGGGGGCCTGTCAGTATAATAAACAGCATCCCCCACCGTCTGAAAATCCTCTGCTAAAAACTGCCTTCTCTCTGTCCCTCTCTTTGTTTCTGCCTTGTGGCTTTTCTTCCTGTCACTTCCTTTGTTTTCCTCCGCAGAAATGCTTGAAAGATAATTGGTACATGTATATATTTTCTTATAAATCTTGTTAACAATACAACTTATTTCGATATTGATCAAAGCAGTATCAGAATTAAAAGAGGACCCGCTATAATTGCAGCAACTAGTCTAGAAATCATGGGTTGACAACATCAAAGACTGGGACCGCCCAACCCCTACAACACCTCCGACTAGCCACACAGGATCGTGAAGCATGGAAAAAAGATCTCTGTTGCGTCTTCTCTCATGTCCCCCCTACGTCCTTTGGGACATGGGACTGAGTGAGTGAGTGAGTGAGTGAGTCTAGATCTCCCATAGTGTGCTTATTCCATTATCCTCGATATAAAAGAATAAACTAATAGATAAATAAATAAATAGATAAATAAGTAGATAAATAAATAAATAGATAAATGGCAGAGAACTGCAGTACCTGTTTATAGACTGCTCTATGTTCCACTTTACAGCTTAGTCTTTAGTGATCGACAATGACTTTCTGACTAGGAGGCTTGACTTGCACAGTCTGTCCTTATGTGCTGCTGCAGCCCTCGGGTCTAGTTGGCCTTTGGAGAACATCTCCAACACTGACTGTCCTTACGCCCTCTTGGCCGAGAGAGTGGGGATGTACTGTGGGCAAGGCATCTCCACTTTAATCAAATTTCTGCCCAATTTCCGAAACAGCAGCTGTCTCCTCTGCTATTTTGGAGGTCATCGTCGAACACGACGGACGAACACAATAATATGGTAGAGCTGTATTTGCAATTTTGACACTAGCCTACAATCATAAGAATCAGGAAAAAATCCCGACCCTAAATTTTTACACTGTCGTTTTTCAATCTTCTATATACGTATAGATCTACAGTGCCACTGATGTGAAACTGTTTAGTGAATTGGCCACTTAACCTCAAAAGTGTGGTTCCACATTGATTCAGAGTCCAGTTTTATAAGCACCGAAAGGTTTAAGCTTAAGCATTAAACCAAGAGGAGAACTGAACTTCCTCTAGATCTATAACGACAAACTACGATAGTACCTTTCCCTCACATTGTAAACTAACCATTAAAGAGTTGAGTTGACCATTTGGAATAAAGTGGTTGCAAAGGAAATCAATATTCTGCAGCATTTTAATGATATCCATCCCCTCTAGTGTTGACAAAGGTCACCGGTAACAGGTACAAGCTTGCAGAAACCGTATCGAGAAAATGTGATAGCTGTTCTCAAGTCACAGAGATTGCCAGACAGGAAAATGTGTTGCACTAAGGCGTGCCAGCGTCAAAATAGACATTTAACCAGCCCGACATATAGATCTAGGCTGCATGCATTCAGAAACAAATTCTAGGGTGGTTTTTTTTTTTTTGCTTTTGTTTTTTTTTAACTGGCTTGTCTACGTACGACTCTGAATTATCTCATCAACACGTCATTTTTCACGGCATTACGTCAACTGTAGTTGTTCCAGTCTTTCTACATATAGAATTTCGGTAGCCTAATTACCAGTTACTGGGATAGCCTAATTGCTTGTTAATTAATTAACAAATGCTCTTCTTGTTAGCAACGGTTTTTTATTGGCAATTTATCCTAATGTTCTCGTTCTTGATAACGGAAGTTTTTGGTCTTGTCTACGCTTACCATTGACCAGGTTATAGATATGGATCGTTATAGGCTTATGATGATGAGATTATTAACAGGTGAGTTATTTTTGTGATTATTGCACATGTGTTCACGCTGTCACTGACTCAAGTACACACCGCATGCGTACACGTGCACACCACGCACGCATGAACGAACGCAAACACGCGTGCAAACACATACACACACCCCTCCCCATGAAGCTACAATTTTAACCCAAGGTTGGGAGAAACCACGTTTTAAGGAGCTTTTAAAGAAAGATTGACAAGCGTGCAGACAGACATATGGATAGATAGACGAACAGACAGACAAACAGGCATACAGTCTGACAAACGTACAGACAGACGGGCAGACAGATAGACGAACTGACAGACAGAGAGACTTCATGAACGAGACAAATCTGTGTACAGGCGAACAGAAAGACATATATATATATGGACAGAAAAACAGACTGACAAACAGACAGACCCATGAATAGACAGACGGACACACAGACAGACCCATGAACAAACATATGAACAGACAAATGGACAGAAAAACAGACATATGGACAGAAAACAGACAGGCCCATGAATAGACAGGCGGACACACGGACAGACCCATGAACAAATAGACAGACCCATAAACAGGCAGATGGACAGACAAATGGGCGGAAATATACATAAAAAAATTATGGGGAAGAAAACGGGACGGCCAGACAGACAGACATACTAGTATGAACAGAGAAACAGATGAACAGACAGAAATATTATGGACAGAAAAACAGACATTACGGACAGAAAAACAAATGCACAGAAAACAGACATAGTATGGACAGATGGACAGAAAAACAGATGGACAGACGGACAGACATACATATGGACAGAAAAAACAGACATGGACAGACAACCAGACGGACAGACATAGACAGAAAAACAGACATGGACAGAAAATAGACGGACAGAGATATTTTGGTCAGAAAAAAACAGACATTATGAACAGAAAAAAAACAGATGAACAGAAAACAGACATATTATGGACAGATGGACAGAAAACGAGATGGACAGACGGACAGACATACATATGGACAGAAAAAACAGACATGGACAGACGGACAGACAGACATATTACGGACAGAAAACCAGACGGACAGATATACATAATATGGACAGAAAAACAGACATATGAACAGAAAACAGACAGACGGACAGACAGACAGAGATATTATGGTCAGAAAACCAAACGGACAAAGAACACACAGAGAGAGGCGGACAGACAGACATTACAGACAGAAAAACAGACATATGGACAGAAAAGCAAACGAACGGACAGACAGACAGAGATATTATGGTCAGAAAACCAGACGGACAAAGAACACAGAGAGAGGCGGACAGACAGACATTACAGACAGAAAAAACAGACGGACATATCATGGACAAAAAAACCCACACACATATGGACAGAAAACAGACAGACAGACAGACAGACAGACAGACAGACAGACAGACAGAGATATTATGGTCAGAAAAGCAAACGGACAGAGAGCACACAGAGATAGGCGGACAGAGCTAGAGGAGGTTCAGACAGGGTGGTGTTTATATGGCCATAACCGTTACCCGGGGACAGATTGCTTTCATTCTGGGACTTAATGAATCATCGGGACAGTTTTGTTGTCCCCCCCCCCCCCCCCCCCCCCCCCCCCCCCCCCCTCCTATACGCCGGACTTTATACACTCTTACATAAAATTGCACAGAAAGGGTTTGTCCCTGCCCCGTCTTGTTTCTTACTCTGTGTGTGTGTGTATCGGTGTGTGTCAGTGTGTGTGTGTGTGTCAGTGTGTGTGTGTGTGTGTGTTGTGTGTGTGTGTGTGTGTGTGTGTGTGTGTGTGTGTGTGTGTGTGTGTGTGTCGGTGTGTG
>CM060345.1:21141070-21143570 GCA_030674155.1 Stramonita haemastoma
ATGTTCCCACTGGCGCACGATGGCCTGCCTACTCTTACGAAAAGTGGAACAGGATGTAACGTGTGTGCAAGATGTTGTGCGTGCGTTTGCTTGCACACGGGGCCTCGGGTTTAAAGTCTCATCCGAAGGACAATGTCGTGTGTCTTTACAAGAGCACACAGTGTATCAATCCAACACATCACTCGGTCAGGAGTGCTAAATTTAACTGGCTCCCTCCCTTAACCTTATAACGATGGAATAAATAAATAAATGAATGAATAAATAAATAAATAAAACCTAGTCCAAGTGTGGCCAGCTCCTGCTATAATTAGCACGCGCACCAGCTGCCTCCATCTGCGCGGGGATGGGGATGGAATGATTAGCAGCTGAGAGCAGTTGAAAGTGGGGGGGGGGGGGGGGTAAAACTGACTGCGGTGTACAGTCATTTGTTATGTTGGTTGTTGAGGTTTTCATTTCAGACAGGTTTTTGTTAGGTCGTGGTGGTGTCAGGTAGATGCTATGTTGAATTTTGCAATGAAGGGCGTTTAGTTCAGTTTAAGCTCGAAGTCGGAAAGCGGCTTACCTTAATGGTGGGGGGTGAACGGTTGTATACGCAAAATTTTAACCGTTGGTGAACCTCGGAGTTCTAGCGGAGGAACAGGGGAAAGAGTTTTGGTGTTTTTGTTGTTGTGGTTGTGTTACTAGTGTTGGTGTTTTTGGTGTTGTTGTTGTCACTCAGTCAGTCCTCAGTCAGTCCCATGTCCCAAAGGACGTAGGGGGGACATGAGAGAAGACGCAACAGAGATCTTTTTCCATGCTTCACGATCCTGTGTGGCTAGTAGGAGGTGTTGTAGGGGTTGGGCGGTCCAGTCTTTGATGTTGTCAACCCATGATTTCTTTTGGCGGCCTCTTCTTCTCTTGCCCTCGACTGTTCCTTGCAGGATGGTTTTTGCTAGGGTGTTGTGTCTTGTGGTATGACCAAACCACATCAGCTTTCTCCTCTTTATGGTGGAGAGCAAAGGCTCTTGGGGGCCCACACGCTTTTTGATTTCTTCTTTCACATAGTTATTGGTCTTGTGTTCTTTGTATGATATTTTGAGAAGTCTTCTGTGGCACTTGTTCTCGAATGCTTGGATTCTCCTCTCTAACTCTGCTGTCAGAGTCCATGATTCACAGCCATATAGGAGGATAGATATCACGAGGGATTTGTAAAGGTGGTATTTGGTGCCGAAGCTGTTGTTGCTTCTGATGATCTTCTCGAGTCTGACTAGAGCAGATGTTGCTGTTGCAATGCGAGCTTTCACCTCATTGTTTGATGTGCCATCTTTTGTTAGGATGGAGCCTAAGTATTTGAATTGGCTCACCTCTTCTAGTGTTTCTCCATTCATCTTTATTTCCGTGATGTCATTACTTGCGCTGTTGACCATGATCTTTGATTTCTCTGTACTGACCTCCATGCCGTATGCGCTCTACTGTTGGTGTTTTTTGTTGTTGTTGGGTCACTAGTGTTGGTGGTTTTGGTGTTGTTGTGTCACTAGTGTTGGTGTTTTTGTTGTTGTCACTAGTGTTGGTGTTTTTGTTGTTGTCACTAGTGTTGGTGTTTTTGTTGTTGTTACGTCACTAGTGTTGGTGTTTTTATTGTTGTTGTTGTCACTAGTGTTGGTGTTTTTATTGTTGTTGTTGTCACTAGTGTTGGTGTTTTTGTTGTTGTTGTTGTCACTAGTGTTGGTGGTTTTGTTGTTGTTGTTGTTGTGTCACTAGTGTTGGTGTTGTTGTTGTTGTGTCACTAGTGTTGGTGTTGTTGTTGTTGTGTCACTAGTGCTGGTGTTTTTATTGTTGTTGTCACTAGTGTTGATGTTTTTGTTGTTGTTACGTCACTAGTGTTGGTGTTTTTTGTTGTTGTTGCGTCACTAGTGTTGGTGGTTTTGTTGTTGTTGTTGTTGTGTCACTGGCTCTAGATCTGATTTATTCCCCGTGGGGATGCTTGGGGGCCTGTAAGTATAAAACAGCATCCCCACCGTCTGAAAATCCTCTGCTAAAAACTGCCTTCTCTCTGTCCCTCTCTTTGTTTCTGCCTTGTGACTTTTCTTCCTGTCACTTCCTTTGTTTTCCCTCCCCAGAAATTCTTGAAAGATAATTGGTACATGTATATAGTTCTTATAAATCTTGTAAACAATACAACTTATTTCGATATTGATCAAAGCAGTATCAGAATTAAAAGAGGACCCCGCTGTAACTGCAGCAACTGGTCTAAATCTCCCATGGTGTGCTTAGTCCATTATCCTGATATAACAGAATAAATAGATAGATAAATGAGTGAATGAATGAATAAATAAATAAATAAATAAATAAATGAATAAATAAATTTTAAAAAAATAATAATAAATGGCAGAGAACTGTAGTACCTGTTTATAGACTGCTCTATGTTCCACTTTACAGCTTAGTCTTTAGCGATCGACAATGACTTTCTGACTAGGAGGCTTGACTTGCACAGTCCTTATGTGCTGCTGCAGCCCTCGGG
>CM060345.1:21151070-21153570 GCA_030674155.1 Stramonita haemastoma
TGTACAACAGGTAACACTCACCGCTCCCTCCCTCCCTCGCTCCCTCCCTCACTCACTCACTCATTCCCTCACTCCATCTCTCCCCTCTCAATCTGCACACGTATGCCGACAGAGACTCTCTTGTCTCACAACAGGTAACTGCTTGTTGTGTGTGTCTTATCTCTCTGTCTCTGTGTGCCATCATCTTTTTGTTGGCAATGCAGACAGAGGAAGAGAGAGTGTGGGGAAAAGGGAGAGACTCTGAGAGATACAGTGTGTGTGTGAAATCCACCCTACTAAGTCCTCTTCGTTTGAAAAGGTCAATCCAGTTTTGTGGCTGATGCAACCGGGCTTGTTGACAACGCAGCACTATACGGTGTACTAACCAGAAACGGTTCTCTACCAATTGGTGCCTGTGTGTGTGTGTCGTCTTGTCTGTGAAAGAGTGTGTGTGTGTGTGTGTCTGTGAAAGAGAGTGTGTGTGTGTGTTGTCTTGGGGATTTTCCTTGGAAGAGTTGAAGCTGCAACAAACACAGGCAGGCCTCCGGGAGTTCTTTTCTGGTTTCGACAAAAAAGGATATTCACCATCAGAGTCTGTTCGTTCCACTTTGGTTGCTGATGCTTGTGGGTTACCTGATACCTTACATACTGTTGTGACACGCACGCAACTTTTTATTATTATTATTTTTTATTTTATTGTAGATACCGTGATGGTGCTGGTGCGGTGCGGTGTGGTGTAGTGTAGTGAAGTGTGGTAGGTAGGTAGGTACTGACTGCAGAAAAGTCTGGAGTGGAGTTTTTTTTCTGTTTATATGTGCGGGGCTGTATGTGTGTGTTTTTCTTATGTGTGTGTATATACATACTGGTGTGATGGTATGGTGGTTTGTTTTTGCTTCTTTTTCTTCTTCTTCTTGCTGCAATGAGATGGTCAGCCGTCCACACAACCAACCTCTGCAAAGAGACAGACAGACAGACACAGAGAAACAGAGAGAGAAGGCTTCTGTGGCTGTGTTTAGGGGTGGGAGTAGGGGTGGAAGGGGTGGGTGTGTGTGTGGAGGTGGGATTGGGGTTTTTTTTTTGGTTTTTTTTCCCTCTTGATCGTATTTTGGACGATGTTGATCGTTTTCTATGTGCTTAAATGAGTTTGTTTTTTTATATACTAATAGATAAGTATACTAAAATGTATCAAGAAATAATGAGAACAATATTGATCATGATAATATAATTATGGAAATATGATATTAATAACAGTAAAATAATGATAAATAACAATAATAATAATAATAATATAATAATATTTTATATAATGATGAAAATAATGATAACAACACGATTAACAATACTGGAAACCATCAAAAACTGCCATTGTTAAAGAATACTGATATCAAGACAAAATCACTAAAAAAAATGTAATCATAAGCAACCAAAAAATGATAATAGTCACAATAACAATAACTACAATGATACAAAGAAATAAACAACAATATGCAAAGGTTCATTTACGTTCCCCATTAAGAATCTGTCATTTAACTACACATCATCTATCCATCCTACATTAATTTAAATTTCTCTGTATATGAGATATAAAATGTTATATCTATTCTATCTTCTATCTATCTATCTATCTATCTATCTATCTATCTATCTATCTATCTATTACTATCTATCTATCTATCTATCTTTTACTACTCTATCTATAGGTAGGTAGGTAGGTAGGTATGGTAGGTATGGTAGGTAGGTTAAAAAAGTGATTAATGTGAAATTGAATTGAATAATAAAGCATGGTAATAGGACCCCGCTAAGGTAATAGACCTTGCCATGTAAACTGTCTTTATGAACATTGGGAAGAAACACAGGATTGACACCTCAGAAGCCATGAACTAAAGGGTCACTACACACCTTCTAGCCCACGAAGCAATTCTAAGGGAAAGTCACAGGCACGACCTACCTCCACAGAAGCCAATTAACTAAAGGAGCAAGTCAAACTGACAAGTCCTTCTAGCCCCCCTAGAATCCATGAACTAAGGGTCAGTCACAACACAAGTCCCTTCAAGCCTAAAGGTCATCACAACGACACGTCCTTCTAGCCCACAAACTAAACTAAAGGGTCAGTTACACGACACGACACGTCCTTCTAGCCCCCACAGAAACCTATAAATCTACAAGAAGTGGATAACAGAGTTACACACATGACACGTCTGTCTAGCCAGGGTTGTGGAGGTGGAGACAGAGCTCTGCTGCATTAGTGACCGCTGTAGTGTAGGCCGTGCATTGCAGGAGAGCTGTGTCGTCTGGTACTTAGTCTTCTGTTTCCTATTGTTGTCATCTCTGACCACTTCTGCTCCTTCTCTTACTGCTTCTGCTGCTGTTACTGCTGCTGCTGCTGCTGTTACTACTGCTGTTACTGCTGCTGCTGCTATACTACTACTGCTGCCACTACTACTGCTGCTGGTGCTGCTACTGCTGCTGCTGCTGCTAGCTGCTAATACTACTGTTGCTGCTGCTGTTGGTACTACTACTA
>CM060345.1:21156070-21158570 GCA_030674155.1 Stramonita haemastoma
GTACATGAAGATAAAAGGAAACTGTCACAGGTAATGATGCTGTAGGATCTCAGCCAAGTCTTAGGAGTTCATCACTGGACTATCACTCACTCACTCAGTCCCATGTCCCAAAGGACGTAGAGGGGACATGAGAGAAGACGCAACAGAGATCTTTTTCCATGCTTCACGATCCTGTGTGGCTAGTAGGAGGTGTTGCAGGGGTTGGGTGGTCCAGTCTTTGATGTTGTCAACCCATGATTTCCTTTGGCGGCCTCTTCTTCTCTTGCTCTCGACTGTTCCTTGCAGGATGGTTTTTGCTAGGGTGTTGTGTCTTGTGGTGTGACCAAACCACATCAGCTTTCTCCTCTTTATGGTGGAGAGCAAAGGCTCTTGGGGCCCACACTCTGGACTATACACGAAGCTTTTCTGACCAGACTTGTCAAGGTCAGTCAGAACTCAGAGAGGTATCAGCAATGCCGAACAACGTGTACAATTACAACTGCTAAGAGATGATGCAGATAAAGTTGTGGTCCCAGTCATTTGAACAACGTTGTACAATTACAACTGTAAGAAGATGATGCAGAATAAAGTTGTGGTCCCAGTCATTTGAACAACGTTGTACAATTACAACTGCAAGTAGATGATGCAGAATATAGTGTGGTCCCAGTCATTTGAACAACGTTGTACAATTACAACTGCTAAGTAGATGATGCAGAATATAGTGTGGTCCCAGTCATTTGAACAACGTTGTACAATTACAACTGCTAAGAAGATGATGCAGAATAAGTGTGGTCCCAGTCATTTGAACAACGTTGTACAATTACAACTGCTAAGAAGATGATGCAGAATATAGTGTGGTCCCAGTCATTTGAACAACGTTGTACAATTACAACTGCTAAGTAGATGATGCAGAATATAGTGTGGTCCCAGTCATTTGAACAACGTTGTACAATTACAACTGCTAAGAAGATGATGCAGAATATAGTGTGGTCCCAGTCATTTGAACAACGTTGTACAATTACAACTGCTAAGTAGATGATGCAGAATATAGTGTGGTCCCAGTCATTTGAACAACGTTGTACAATTACAACTGCTAAGAAGATGATGCAGAATATAGTGTGGTCCCAGTCATTTGAACAACGTTGTACAATTACAACTGCTAAGTAGATGATGCAGAATATAGTGTGGTCCCAGTCATTTGAACAACGTTGTACAATTACAACTGCTAAGTAGATGATGCAGAATATAGTGTGGTCCCAGTCATTTGAACAACGTTGTACAATTACAACTGCTAAGTAGATGATGCAGAATATAGTGTGGTCCCAGTCATTTGAACAACGTTGTACAATTACAACTGCTAAGTAGATGATGCAGAATATAGTGTGGTCCCAGTCATTTGAACAACGTTGTACAATTACAACTGCTAAGTAGATGATGCAGAATATAGTGTGGTCCCAGTCATTTGAACAACGTTGTACAATTACAACTGCTAAGTAGATGATGCAGAATATAGTGTGGTCCCAGTCATTTGAACAACGTTGTACAATTACAACTGCTAAGTAGATGATGCAGAATATAGTGTGGTCCCAGTCATTTGAACAACGTTGTACAATTACAACTGCTAAGTAGATGATGCAGAATATAGTGTGGTCCCAGTCATTTGAACAACGTTGTACAATTACAACTGCTAAGTAGATGATGCAGAATATAGTGTGGTCCCAGTCATTTGAACAACGTTGTACAATTACAACTGCTAAGTAGATGATGCAGAATATAGTGTGGTCCCAGTCATTTGAACAACGTTGTACAATTACAACTGCTAAGTAGATGATGCAGAATATAGTGTGGTCCCAGTCATTTGAACAACGTGTCAATTACAACTGCTAAGTAGATGATGCAGAATATAGTGTGGTCCCAGTCATTGAACAATACATACAACTGCTAAGTAGATGATGCAGAATATAGTGTGGTCCAGTCATTTGAACAACTGTACATTACAACTGTAAGTAGATGAGCAAATAAGTGTGGTCCCAGTCATTTGAACAACGTTGTACAATTAAACTGTAAGAAGATGATGAAGATATATTGTGGTCCCAGTCATTTAAACAATGCCCTACCTAAATCTGTTAAGTAAGATCACAACAATTTCAGTTATTAACAGCCTACACTGTTAAGTAGATGAGCACAACTAAGTGTGGTCCTAGTCAATTGACATGCTGTACAACCTGTAAATGACGAAGGGCCCAGTCATTAACAATGTCAGTAAATTCTGTAGAGATGCACAACAAGTGTGGTCCCGTATTGAACTCCTATGTTATAATACGCAACTAAGTGTGGGACAATGAACAATGCTGTACACTGTTAAGGATGATGCAGGATATAGTGTGGTCCCAGTCATGTAAGCAATGCCCTACACAGCTAGGTTATGATAAGTTGATGATGCACAACTAATGTGGTCCCAGTCATTTGAACAATGTTCTACAACTGTTGAGTAGATGACGCTTAACATAGTATGGACCCA
>CM060345.1:21173570-21178570 GCA_030674155.1 Stramonita haemastoma
CTACACAGGCAGAATCTATCTATTATTTATTATTTTATTTATTTATTTTTTTATATCGAGGATAATGGAATAAGCACTCATGTGCTTTTTGACATCCAGTCCTCGTATGTATGCAGTTTTGTAAATCTTGTCATCTATTCCCACCGGCACACAATATGGCCCACTCTTACAAAAAAAATGGAGCAGGAATTAACCTGTGCGCAAGATGTTCTGCGTGCGTTCGCACACGGGGCCTCGGTTAATAGTCTCATCCGAAGGACTTTTGGGGAGATCAAATATGCACGTTTAAGATCCTGTAAATTATGTCACGGTTCGGTGGGTTACGAAAACATTAACATATCCATCTTACATTCCCGAAGTCGAAATGTGGCTACCTCTGTGATGGCAAAAACGGTGGCATACGCAAAATCAGTGGTCTCTTTATTGGTGAACCTCGGAGCTATGGCCGAGGAACGGGTGAAAAAAAAGAGGTAGGTAGAGTGAACTTTGTGAAACAATGACGATATTGTGATTATAATTTTCATGACATGAAGCTACCATATCAGAGTTGAGTACAGAGGTCTGGTGCGACTTGTCACGAGAAACAGGTCTACTAACCTTAATCCCAGTCTTGAAATATCATTCTAGATTAGCGATTCCCCTGAGTCGGTGTCGGGGGTCCTGTCAGTATAAATAACATCCCCACCTTTTTTTAAAAATTCTGTGCTAGAAAATTCCCGCTTTTCTATCCCTCTCTTTGCTTCTGACTTGTTTCTTTTCTTCCTGTCGACCCCTTCTTGTCGTTTTCTTCCGTCTTGGTCCATTTCCCAGCCTTTTTTTCTCTCCAGAAAGACTTTACAATAATAACCATTCTCTCCCATGCCAAGTCAGAATTGCTGGGTCTGACTTGTCGGCGCTTAACGGCAGTTCAACATATTTACGCTTATATGACAGACAACAATAGTTGCGGACTGAGCATTCGACAAAGAAGAAGATTAGCACTTGTAAAAATCGTTAGCACACAAAAACAGATAAAAAACAACAACAGTTATAACAAAAACCTAGAGCTGATTGAAGTTCAACATGACAATATAATTCTGCGAGTCTGTGATTAAATTTTTCGAACCTGAAAGTTTTTCGACTGTATGAATAATTAAAAACGTGCGACAATGGACAGGAAAAAAACCACATTATCCAAAAATCTCTGTCAATGAATCCTTATAAATCCTCATGATTGAAAATAAAATCGCTCGAACTGATGCTGTACTTTGCTGATTGTCATTGAAGTACTCATCTAGATAAACATTTCATGTAGTGAACGTTGAGCCAACTCTCTTTCTGTCTCTGTCTCTCTTTCTCTGTCTGTCTCTGTCTCTGTCTCTGTCTCTGTCTCTCTCTCTCTCTCTCTCTCTCTCTCTATATATATATATATATATATAGAGAGAGAGAGAGAGAGAGAGAGAGAGAGAGAGAGAGAGAGAGAGAGAGAGAGAAGAGAGAAAGAGAGAAAGAGAGAGAGAGAACAAGTTAGCATACCTTCGGAAGAAGGTAAAAGAAAAATCAACGGTACTCTTAAAAAAAAAAATCCCGTGTGATCACACAACCATAAAATACATGACTGAACAATGGTTAATGAACGAATGAATGAATGAATGAATGAATGAAGAGATTTTCTTTTCATGAAGAAGATTGCTCTGCAAACTTTTATCATTTACCTAGGTAGGCCCCAGGCCAATAGGATTGGCACTAGAGAGAGGAATGTTCTTTTACCTTAGATAGGTCTGTTATCCTTTACTTTGTACTTAGGCCAACATGAATGGCACAAGAAAGAGGAATGTTCTTTTAACTTAGATAGTTCTGTTCTCATTTACTTTGTACTTAGGCCAACATGAATGGCACTAGAAAGAGGATTGTTCTTTTACCTTAGATAGGTCTGTTATCCTTTACTTTGTACTTAGGCCAACATGAATGGCACTAGAAAGAGGATTGTTCTTTTACCTTAGATAGTTCTGTTCTCATTTACTTTGTCAGTACTTAGGTCTATATGAATGTCATCAACATGACTAGAGCGCGAGGTTGTGTGGGTCGGTTGACATTTGCTTTGTGAATTTCCGTTGTTGTTTTTTTCTGGCATACTGTTCTACAAACAATTCACTACCTAGGCACAGGCAATGATCTGTAATTGGTCTACACCTAACGGCCCTGACTGTGTCTGTGTGGTATCAACCCGTTCATGCAGACGGTGAATGGTGCCTGCGGGAGAGACATTGAAGCAGTACCATGGGCAAAATGTTCGTGTTGGTTTTAAATCCTGACTTGAACCGTCAAAACAAGACGAAACAAACTTATGTGCTGACGTCAGTGGAGAGACCATAGTTACCGAAAGTGAAACGACCAAAACCGCCAGCGCGTCTTGTGTTTCTTTTTTTTTCTTTCTTACTGTGCTTCATGATAGTCAGTGACAACAAGTGTGTTTTGCTTTTTTTCTCTCCAGTAGATACAACATGTTTGTCATATAAGCAACTAAATGGTTTTTACCAACGTGTGAGAGAGTGCACACACACACACACACGTGAAGTGAAAACAACCAGCAAAAAAATAAACAAAAGAGAACAAGTTTTCTGCGTCGACAAAACTGTATTTCTACTACACAAAAGTTACAGTCTCTGGGTGTCAACGCTCTTGTGACGCGAAATGGTGTCACAAACAAATGTCTTTAACTGCCGAATCAGGAATGACATATTTCTCACCTCCCCCATCACCGCCCCTCATCATTATCTCTCTCCGCTGACAGATCCCTAAACGGAGAGAGAGAGACAGAGAGACAGAGAGACAGAGAGACAGAGAACAGAGAGAGGCCCTGAGGAGGTTGTAACAAGTGTTACCACAGATTCCTTTAAGTCGTCGTCTGCCTCCTCTTCTTGTGTGACAAATCAATAAAAAGGAAAAAAAACAAAAACAAAACAAAAAACCAACGAGAAGAGGAGAAGAGACAGCCAGGGTAACGATTTCACTACAGCCGTTATTACTGTGCCAGTGTAACCCAGAAAACCCAAAACTACAGACAGAGACACACAGCAATCTTTATACAGCCATTCGTAGCAGCAGCAGCCGACAACATCACCACCTCGTCTCTCTGTCTCTCCAGACTAACTGGCGCCGTGCAGAGCTGTGACAATATGGATCAGACCGCGTCTGGCGAGTCAGGTAGTAGGGCTGCTGCTGCTGCCGCGGCGGTGGCGGAACCGCTTACCTTTCAGGACAACCCCCACGCTGAAGATGAACACGTGCCGTTTTTACCACGATCCGAGAAGAAGGAAGAAGAAGTAGAAGAAGTCTCGTGTCAGGTCACCGTGGTGGCACAGACCAGTGAAGACAGTGGCGGTTTTTCTGGACAGGGGCAGGAGGAGGAGGAAACCACGCCCTTGCTGGTAGGGCATACAAAACCTCATCACGCTCTTGCCTCCTTAACGGACTCTAACGGAAAGAAACCCGCCACCAGACGTCGTTCTTCGCAAGGTCTACCCGGAGAGGGAAAAAGTTCCTTTTCCAAGTCCTCTGATGGGGATCCCGGTAAATCCTTCTCGGGGTCTGCAGAGGCTCCCAAGGACGCCATCAGGATGAGGCACCTCCCCAGGCAGCGGACCCTAACCGCCGCCCACCCGGGTGTTCCGGCAGCGGGGTGGTGGGGGAGAGCTTCACGTCCTTCGGCGCCTTGCAGGCGTCACAGATGGCGCTGTCGCCACACATGTCCGCCAAACCTTCTCTGGCGCAGAGACTGTCCTGCCCGAACCCTGGGGAAAGACCTTCAGGCGGAGCTTCCAACCAGGACCTACCCATGCACGAGGTTCTCTCCAGCTCTCTCCGAGCCTCCGCCTCCACGTCAGGCGCCTTGCAGCTGTTTGCCCAGCCCTCCGTGGACAAGCCCGACATCGCTCCTCGAGGACTGGTGCTCAACAAGCGAAGGAAGGACTCCACCCACAAAGGACCCGGCGTGGATCGCTCCTACTCCGCGGACGACTGTTTAGAATCCGCCAACGACGCTTCGGGCTCGGACAACAAAACCTCCCCGACAGCAGGCACGTCTTTCAGAGCTCGTGCAGACTCCCAACCCGACATGCCCACCGGGAGAAAGCTGTCCCGGAAAAGCAGCCACATGGAAGACCCTGCTTCCCGGGCGACAGCGACGACAACGACGACGACGACGACGACCCAACAAGCCACGCAGCCTAAGTTCCCCCACACAGGGAGCGGTCTAGGTCCTGCAGACATCGCTCACGCTCTAGCACAATACTTTCAACACGTCCTGGACGACATCCTCTACGAAAACGACCTCCAAGACGACGCAGGAACACTGCAACAACCTGGAACATCCACAACAACCGGAGGACGATCTCACCCTCCCTCCACCTCCAAAACCCCCCACCACGCTCTCTGCTCCTCCTCCTCCTCTTCCTCGCGCACGCCTCTAAACCCGCGAGGGGAGAGCTACCTGTACACGGATCCTCAGGTCGCTGCCAGGTTGCTGAGCGGGCCGCCAGGCGGGGAGAAGAGGTCGACAGAGGTTCTGGAGAAGTGGTACAGCACGGTAGGGGAGCTGATGGCCTTCAGCCAGAAGACCGTGTGGACGGTGTTCAGGCCTCGCACCGTCTTCCGACCCTGGTCCATCAACCACAACAACAACCCTGACGACAACAACCTGTCCAAGTACCGTTTTTTCGGTAGGCACGGTCGTGAGGGTGAGTTTGGGTGTGGGTGGGTGGTGGTGTGGTGGCTGTGTGGGGAGGGTGTGGTGGTGAGGGTGGGGGTGTGTGTATGAGGGGGTGGGGGGGAGGGGGTGTGGTGTGGGGGTGTGTGGTGTGGGGGTGGGGGTGGGGTGGATGGTGTGTGTGTGTTGGGTGGTGTGTGGGGGGTGTTGGGGTGGGTATGGGTGTGTGTGGGTGTGGTTAGGTGGGGTTTGGAAGTTTGGGGAGGGGGGTTCAAGTCAAGTCAAAGTCAAATATGTGTGCGCGCGCGCGCAC
>CM060345.1:21188570-21191070 GCA_030674155.1 Stramonita haemastoma
TCAGGCCAAAAGCTGTGTCAGTTAGTTTTTGATGTCCGCTAATTTGCCAAGGCCTACACTAAAAGGTTGTTATGTTGTAAAATGTTGTGTTGAAATTTGCCTTCAGACGCGATAAGCTCTTAATATAACAACGTGTACTCTTCTTTTAGAGCGAAAAATTTCTCCGAAGTCGGAGTATGGCTGCCTATATGGCGAGGTATTTAAAAAACAGTCATACACGTAGACTTCTCATTCATTGTGCATTTTCAATCTCACAGTGATTCCCGGGTGGGATGAGTGAGTCAGAGTGCACATTCTGGGTGACCCCCAGAGAACGCACAACAACAACAATAACAACAACAACATCATCCCCCAATGCAGATTTAGTACTGATTATGTTTGGCTTTGAAGAGTAGTTTAAGATTTGTTGAATGCGTGTTCTATTGGTCGGTCTTTTATTTCCTGTTCTTCTGTGGTCTACATAAGGAATCCTAGTCGCCATAATGATAATATACTGATACTGATGTTGTATTTGACCACACATGTTTCTACCTGGTTGTTACCATCTTGCTGATGTTCTTTAAGTGTCGTGTTTGTTGTTGAATGAATAAGGGATGCATTTTTAAACCAAGGCTGCAGCTTAAGGGCGATATAATGTATCTACACAGGATTAGAGTGCTTTGTTCATGATGTCGTTTATTCTTGATGTTTGTCTCTTTCCTTTTTCTGTCCTCTTTTTCTTATCTTTTCTCTTCTCTTTCTGCTTAGTTACTGGTCGTCCACGAGTTGTATGTATACTCCTGTGTCTGTCATGTCTGTCTCTGACTGTCTGTCTGTCTGTCTGTCAGTCATCTGTCTGTCTGTCTGTCTGTCTGTCTGTCTGTCTACATGTATACATGTCTGTCTGTTCTCCCCTCTCTCTCTCTCTCTCTCTCTCCTCTCTCTCCTCTCTCTCTCTCTCTCTCATCTCTCTCTCTCTCTCTCTCTCTCTCTCTCTCTCTCTCTCCTCTCTCTCTCTCTCTCTCTTCTCTCTCTCTCTCTTCCTTCCTTCCTTTCTCCCTATCTTCTTTTTCTCTTTCTTTCGTCGATTGTCCTTATCTTCATTTTTTTCTTTCTCCTTGTATTTCCTTCTTCTTCTTTTTCTTTCTATCTTTCGTTCTCACTTTCTTTTAATCTTTGCTCTCTTCTCTTTACATTATTTCTTTCTGTTGTTCCTATCTTCTCCTCTTTCACTTTTGCTGTTTGCCTTCCTTCCATCCATCCTCCTTCCTTCCTTCCTACTTTCCTTCCTTCCATCCATCATTCTTTCTTCCTTCCTACTTTCCTTCCTTCCTTCCTCGCTCCCTCCTCCCTTCACTCCTTCTTCCCTTCTTTCCTTCCCTCCTTCCTTCCTTCCCCCCTTCCTTTCTCTCTCCCTTCCTTCTTCCCTCCTTCCTTCTTCCATCCTTTATTCCTTCCTTCTTTCCTTGTTTTTTTCCTTTCTTCTTCCCTTCCTTCTTTCCTTCCTTCCTTCCTCCCTCTTTCCCCACATCTTTCCTTCTCCCATCATTCCTCTTTTAAAGAATCAAAATTGATTAACTCCCCCAGTCCCAGTCACTTGTATCTCTGTCCCCTGTGTGTGTACGAACAGCAATCTTCCCTCTCTTCCCTTTCTTCCTCCCTTCCCTCCTTCTTTCTTCTTTCCTTCCCTCCTTCTTTCTTCTCTCCCTTCATTCCCTCCTTCCCCCTTCCTTCCCTCCGTCCTTCCTTCTTCCATCATTCCTCTTTTTAAGAAAAAAAAATTAACTCCTTTGGTCCCAGTCACTTGTGTATCTGTCCCCTCTGTGTGTGTGTTCAAACAGCAAGTGCGCCCTCTCTTCCATTCCATCCTCCCTTTCCTCCTCTCCTTCCCTCTCTCTTCTTTCCTCATTTAAGATCTATTCAAAACGATTAACTCCTTCCGTCCTATTCACTTGTATCTCTGTCCCTGTGTGTGTGTGTGTGTGTGTGTGTGTGTGTGTGTGTGTGTGTGTGTGTGTGTGTGTGTGTGTGTGTGTGCGCGCTTGCGCGCGCGTATGTGTGTGTGTGTGTGTGTGTACAAACAGCAAGCTCCCCCTCTCTTCCCTTCCCTTCCGCCCATCTTTCCTCTTTTAAAAAATCAAAAACAATTAACTCCTTCAGTCCCAGACACTTGTATCTCTGCTCCCTTGTCTGTTTTTACCAAACAGCAAGCGCGCGGCTGCGCTACAAGGCCCGCACGATGATCGGGGCCACGGGCAGCCGCCATCTGGGCCAGCGGCGAAGGACCTCGGTGGCCTCCAGCTCTCTGGGCCTCTCTCCGACCATGCTGTCGCATCTGGAGAGCGTCTCCGAGGCCTCCGAGTCGCGCTCCAGGCCCGTGACACGACGCCGCGTGGTGGATACTAGTGACTTGAGGACCTGCGCGATCCTGCAGACGCGGCTGAAGGAGATCAAGACACCGTATCCTGAGTAAGTGGTTTTGTGTGTGTGTGTTGTGGGTGTTGGTGTTGGGGTGGGTGGG
>CM060345.1:21225032-21229536 GCA_030674155.1 Stramonita haemastoma
CCCGTAGTGTGTGTGTGTGTATGTATGTATGTGTGTGTGTGTAGTGTGTAGTGTGTGGTGTGTGTGTAGTGTGTAGTGTGTGTGTGTGTAGTGTGTGTTTGTGTGTGTATGTGTATGTGTGTAGTCTGTAGTGTGTGTAGTGTGTGTGTGTGTGTGTGTGTGTGTGTATGTGTGTGTGTGCGCGCGCGTTTGTGTGTGTAGTGTGTGTGTATGTGTGTGTGTGTGTGTGTGTGTGTGTGTGGTTGTGCGAGCTATGTCATGTTGTGTTGTGTTGTGTGAATGTGCGCGGGTGTCCAAATAAGTGCGTATAAAGTGTGTGGAGGGGGGAGGGGGAGCGTGTGCGTGTGCGTGCATGCTCGTGCGTACGTGCGTGTGCATGCGGGTGTATGTATGTACCTCTGCATGCAGTGCATTTGTGCATACTTGCGCGTGGGTATGTTTATATCCGTTAGTTTGTCGTGTGGATTACATGGAAATGTCCAGATGCTAGGGGCAGGGGGCTTCGTTTTACGTGCTTTTTTTTCCCTAAAGGGTTTAATTGCCCGGAGAGAGAGAGAGAGAGAGAAGAGAGGAGAGAGAGGAGAGAGAGAGAGAGAGAGAGAGAGAGAGAGGAGAGAGAGAGACAGAAGACAGACAGACAGACAACAGAGACGGACAGACAGACAGACAGACAGACAGACAGACAGACAGACAGACAGCAAGACAGACAGGGAGAGAGGATGAGAGAGAGAGAGTGTGTGTATGTGTGTGGTGTGTGTGTGTGTGTGTGTGTGTGTGTGTGTGTGTGTGTGGTGTGTGTGTGTGTGTGTGTGTGTGTGTGTGTGGTTCTGTGCGTTGTGTGTGTTGAATGCGCTTGTGTGGGTGAATGCTCTTTGTGTGTGTGTTGTATTGCTGTGTGTGTGTGTAGTGTAGTGTCTGTGTGTGACCCATGCCCCCCTTCCCCCCCCCCCCGTTTACCATTCCCCCCCAGGGGCCCTAACCCCCACCCCCACGCCCCCCCAGACAGCATGGCCGACTGTTGAAAAGTTCTCTGGCCAACACATGCGATCAAACCTCATGCAGTTTCCCTCCCTCCCCTCCCCCCCCCTCCCCTCCCCCCCTTCCCTTCTCACCCCCTCCCCGCCCCCCCCCCCCCCCCTTTTCTCTTTCCCCCCACCTTCCCCCCTCTATTCCCTTTCCCCCGCCCCTTTTCCCCCCTTTTTCCCCTTTTTTTCCCCCCCTCTTGCTCCCCGGTTTTCTTCTCGCCCCTTGTTTGCCCCCTTTTTTTCCCCCCCCCCCGGGCTCCAGCCCTTTCCCCCCTTTTTTACTTTTCCTTTTTTTCCCCCCCCTTTTCCCACCCCCTCCCCTTTCCCCCCCCCCTTTTCTTTTTTTTGGTTTTTCCCCCCTTTTTGCCCTTTTTTTTTCCCCTTTCCCCCTTTTTCCCCTTTTTTTGTTTTTCCTTTTTTAATACAAGTCTTTTGGGGTTTTTGGGTTTTGTTTTGGGGTTTTAACCCAAAAAAGATTAAATGGTGTTTTTTTTTAAAAAATTCCTTTATAAAAATTTTTCATTTTTTGAAAATTTAACCCCAAAAACCCCCCGGGAACCGTTTTGTGGCCCACCTTACGAAAACACAAGTTAAAAACGTAAGGGTTTTTTCCTGCCCCCCTTTTATTTCTTTTTGGTTTTGGTTTTTTTTTTTTGGGGGTTTGGGGGTGTGGTGGTTTTTTTGGTTGTTTTTCTTTGTTTTTTCCGGGGTTTTCCCCATCTCTTCCCCTTAATTTCCCCCCCGCCCCCCCTTTTTTTTTCTCCCCCCCCTTTTTTTTTTTTTCCCCCCTTTCCCCTTTCCCCCCCTCCTCCCCCGGGGGAAAACAAAAAATTCGGGGATTTGGCCCAAGTGGCCATTTTTGAGGAATTTGCCCGGGCAGTTTGAGGGGTATGACGGGAAGTTCTGGTAAAGAAAAGGCACAGTTTTTGGGAGGGGAAAAAAAAGGACTTTTCTGGGTGACTGACAGATGGCACATTTTCTGAGGGTTTTGACTGAAAGGGACTTTTCTGATGGTGATGACGGGGCAAGTCTGAGATGACTAAAGAGGGCACACACTTCGGGAACTTTTACGAGCAAAATTTTTAATTAAGTGGCACCCCTTTGTGTTGATTGCAATTCACCACTTTTGAGACTAATTAAGATAGCACCACTTCTGATGACTTTTTTAAATTTGGGAAAACCCTTCAAAAAAAAAAATTTTGATTGTTGAAGATCCCCAAATTTCTCAGAAAAAAATAACCTTAGTTCAGACTCACAGATTTTTTGCCCAACCAAATGACGTATTTGATACTAAAAATACAAGTTTTCTGATGAGTAAATTCAATCACACACATTCGATCAATCACACCACAAATCACACACTAAACGCGCGCGCGGGAGGGGAGACCACAAACACAACACACAAACACACACACACAGGGGTTTCTTCTCTCTCCACGCTCCCCCCCCTATCTCTCCTCTTCACCTCTCATCTTTTTCCCTCGGAAAATAAAGATCATTCTTAATTCATTTTTCATTTATTCATTCATTCCTTCTTCGTCGTTCATTCCCCCTCTCTTTTTTCTCCTTCTCTCTCTCCCCCTCTCTCCCCTCCTCTCTCCCTGCATTCTCTCTCTCTCCTTCTTCTCTCTCTTCTCCCCTCTCTCCTCCCCTTCTCTCTCTCCGCTTTCCCCCCCTCCTCTATCTCTCTCTTTTTCCTCTCTCTCCGTTCTCCTTCGTCTCACTTTCCCCTCTTTCTCTTCCTCTCTCATCTCCCTCTCTTCCCCCCTTCTCCCTTCCTCTTCTCCTCTTCCCTCGCTCCCCTCTCTTCTCTCCTCCTCTCCTCTCTCGTCTCTCTTCTCCTCTCCTCCCCCTCTCTCTCTCTCTCTCTCTCTCTCCTTCCCCCCTCCCCCTCCTCTCTCTCTCTTCTCTCTCTCTCTCCTCGCTTGGGTCTCGCTCTCTCTTTCACGCTCCCACCCCGCTCCCCCCCCTCTCATCTCTTTTTCCTCCCCCTTGGGAAAAAAAAAAAAAAAAAAAAAAAAAAAAAAAAAAAAAAAAATAAAAAAAGGGGTTTTAATGAAAAGGGGGTTTTTAAAATTAAAAGAAAAAAAAAAAAGGGAATGGGGAAACCAAAAGAAAGAAAAAAAAGAAAGGGAAGGGGGAAAAAAAGAAAAAAAGAAAAAAAAAAAATAAAAAAATGGGTTTTTTTTTTGGAATTTGTTTTAAATTTTTTGTTAAAATTTGGGGAAATTGGGTTTTTAAATTTATTTTATTTTAAAAAAAATTTTTTTGGGGGTTTTTGGTTGGGGTTTTATTTTAAAATTTTTTTAATTTTAAAAAAGGGGGGAAAAAAAAATTTTTTTTAAAAAGGGGAAAAAAGAAAAAAAAAAAGGGGAAAAAGGGGAGGGAAAAAAAAAAAAAAAAAAAAAAAAAAAAAAAAAAAAAAAAAAAAAAAAAAAAAAAAAAAAATAAAGGATTTTTTTTTTTTTTTTAAAAAAAAAATTTAAAAATTAAATTATATAATATATAAATATATTTTTAAAATTTTTAAATATATATATATAAAAAAAATATAATAAAAAATAATTATTTTTTTAAAGAAAAAAGGGGTGAAATTAAAAATAAAAAAAAAAAAACATAAAAAAAAAAAAAAAAAAAAAAAAAAAAAAGGGGGAAAGAAAAAAAGAAGAAGAAGAAGAAAATAGAAAGAGAAGAGGGGGAAAAAAAAAAAAAAGGAAAAGAGAGAAAGAAAAAGAAAAAGAAGGAGGGGGAAAAAAAGGGGAAGAAAAAAGAAAGAAAGAAAAAAAAAAAAAAAAAAAAAAAAGGGGAAAGGGGAAAAATTTATTTTATAAAAATAATAAATTATTTTTTTGGATTAAAAAATAAAAAAATAAGGAAAATTGGGGGGGGGGAAAGGGGGGGGGGGGGGGGGGGGAGGGAGGGAATTTTAAAATTTTTTTAAAAAATTAAAACAAAATAATAAAAAAAATTTTTTTTTATTTTTTTTTTTTTTTTTGGGGTTTTTACCCTTTTTTTTTTTTTTTGGTTTTTTTTTTTATATTTTTTTCTTTTATTAAATTTTTTATATTAGAGTTTTTTTTTTTTTTTTTTTTGTTTTTTTTTTTTTTTTTTTTTCTTTTTTTTTTAATTTTTAAATAAAAAATGAAAAAAGGGTGATTGTTTTTTTTTAGTTAGTGAGTTAATTTTTGAAATGTATTTTTCCCACCCCACGTTGGTTTTTTTTTTGGAAAAAATTTTAAAAGGGGAAAGTTTGGGTTTTCGGGTGGTTTCCCAAAGGGGGGGGGTGGGTTTTAAAAAAGGGTTTTGGGGGGGGGGGAGGGTTAATTTAAAAAAAAAAAGGGGGTTTGGGGGTTTTTTTTTTGTGGTGGTGTGGGGGGGGGGTCGTCTGCCGGCCGGGCCGGGCCCCCTTTTTTTTAAAATTTTTTTTTTTTTTTTTTTTTTTTTTATTTCCCTCTTTTTCCCCCTTTTTTTTTTCCCTT
>CM060345.1:21229636-21232136 GCA_030674155.1 Stramonita haemastoma
TTCGTCGTCATCGTTGCCATCAACACTCAAGACATAATTATTGTTGTCTGACATATGAGCGAAAATGCGTTATGCTGCCGTTATACGCCTGACAAGTCAGGCCCAGTGCATCCGACTTCGGCGTGGGAGAGCATTGTTCTCTTTTAAGTCTTTTTTTTTTAAGTAAATAGATTAATAGATAAATAAACAAACACATAGATAAATGAATGAATGATTAAATAAATAAGTAAATATGTAAATATATAGTTAGATAGATAGATAGATAGAGAGATAGAGAGAGAGAGAGATAGATAGATGAGATGAGAGAGAGATAGATAGATAGATAGATAGATAAGATAGATAGATAGATAGGATAGATAGATAGATAGATAGATAAGATAGATAGATAGATAGATAGATAGATAGAGAGTAGATAGATAGAAGAGAGAGAGAGAAGATGAGAGAGAGAGATAGAGAGTAGATAGATAGAAGAGAAGAGAATGTGATAGATAGATAGAAGATGAGAGAGTAGATAGATAGAAGAGAGATAGGTAGATAGATAGTAGATGAGATGATAGATGATGATGATGATGTATGGATGATAGGATGGATAGATAGATAGACACAGACAGACAGACAGATAGAAAAGACAGACAGATAGACAGACAGACAGACAGATGAGATAGAAAAAACAGAATATATTGTTGTTTCAGATTGGCAATTCAGTTCTGAAGGGGGTCTTCATAGATAAGTCTAAAGAGCTGATAGCTATATTCTCAGAAAATGTCGAAGAGTGCTTATGAAGTGACACTCAGAATCACGAAATTAATGGCCGTCCCTAAACGACAACTCTTCATCGTCAATGACGACAATAAATCAAGAAACAACAATACAATTATGAAAATTACAGGATGGGGGCTATAGATTAACAACAGTAATATGATGAAACAAGAACGTGATTATGAAGCTTACAGAATGAGGGTAGAGGTTAAAAGCTGACATTTGTCACTGTCACTGTATGTTTGTCCTTCGTTGTAGTCTTTTTTATGTGTGTCTTTCTGTCTGTCTGTCTGTCTGACTGTCTGTCTGTCTGTCTGTCTGTCTGTCTGTCTGTCTGTCTGTCTGTCTGTCTGTCTGTCTCTCTGTCTCTCTCTCTCTCTCTCTCTCTCTCTCTCTCTCTCTCTCTCTCTCTCTCTCTCTCTCTCTCTCTCTCTCTCCCCTCTTGCGTGTCTTTGTGTGTGTGTGTGTGTGTGTGTGTGTGTGTGTGTGTGTGTGTGTGTGTGTGTGTTGTGTGTGTGTGTGTGTGTGGTGTGTGTGTGTGGCGCGCATGTCTGTGTGTGTGTGTGTCACTGTCACTGTCACTCCATCTATGTCTGTCTGTCTGTCTGTTTGTCTGTCTGCCTGTCCATCTGTCTGTCTGTCTGTGTGTTTGTCTGTCTGTTCATTTGTCTGCGTGTCCATCTATCTGTTTATCTGTCTGTCTGCGTGTCCATCTGTCTGCCTGTCCAGCTGTTGTCTGTCTGTCTGTCTGCGTGTCCATCTATCTGTCTGTCTGTTTGTCTGTATGCCTCGCTCTGTCTCTCTGTTGTTGTCTTTTGGTTGTCCCCAAATGGGAATTGAACCACAACGTGTTTGGAGCCCTGACTTGTCGCTTGCTAGGCAGGTGTGTTTCCTGTAGACCACCGAGCCATCCTGCTCTGCTCCTTTTCTATATGTGGCGCTCCACCACATAAGGAGTCGCATTACACCAGATGTTATTTTTTTAGTTATTGACAAGTCATTATCTGCAATAAAAAGGCTATTCAATGCAAAAAACAGACTGAAAATCGGACAATTCTGCGCAAAGTTATTACAAATTGAAATGATAGTCTGCATGATGTGATGAAAATGAGAAACGGGCAAGTTTATTCTAGTTAACGGTTGTCAGAATGAGGGCTTGGGTATTTTCAAACCACATTTAAAAGGTAAAGGAATAAAAAATTACGCCTTGATCTTTCACTACAAGGTAGAATAATGGATATAGTTTAATAATCAATCAAAATCTCAAAATTGACAACTTCACCCCCACCTACCTTTGATGGCTCCTAGCGGAAAATTGGGTAATGTGCTAAGTGACTCATTTCGTGGTGGAGCGTCACATATTTCAATTTACTTCCTAGATATAGGTTTCAACATTGTTTGCAGTAGATTGTGAATTATATGACTACAGTGTTTGCAATAATCATTGATGATCCTATGACGACATTGTTTGAATTGAGTTAGTAACCTTGTTGGAATTAGTGTGGTCATTATTATATACCGTACCGCCCCCCTCTTAAACATTAACCTATTTCATTTTCTGGTGGTAATGATCATTGTGCGAAATAAGGCATGTGTTTTGTTCGTTTTCTTCCCAGAAAAAGAAAATTAGAAAATATATTTTTTCCCCATTTCTCCTCTGTTATGCTTCACAGTCTATCATGTGGATTGTTATTTGTGGGAAAAAAAAACCCAGTATTTTAATGGTACACTTCCTGAAAGA
>CM060345.1:21263062-21273062 GCA_030674155.1 Stramonita haemastoma
TTTAGTGGATTACTGAAACACGGTTACAGCCAGCATACGTCTGAAGATGGGCCAAAATACAGGGGGGTGACGCGTTAAACAGGCATCTGCATGCAGTGTACACGTGCTGTGTTCGCAGATAGGGAATGAACTGCCGTTTCACATTCCTTTGTTATTCCTTACGTTATTATAATTATTCGCGGTGCCATCTCAATAGAGATTACCTATCTATTTGTCTGTTTATCTGTCTATCTATCTATCTGTCTATCTGTCTACCTATCTATCTGTCTACCTATCTACCTATCCATCTATCTATCCATCTATCTATCCATCTATCTATCTATCCATCTATCCATCCATCTATCCATCCATCTATCCGTCCGTCCATCCATCCATCCATCCATCCATCCATCCATCATCCATCCATCCATCCATCCATCCATCCATCTATCTATCTATCTATCTATCTATCTATCTATCTATCTATCTATCTATCTGTCTGTCTGTCTATCTATCTATCTACCTATCCATCTATCCATCTATCTATCTATCTTTCTATCTATCTATCTCCATCTCTATCTATCTATATCCATCTATCTATCTCTCTATCTCTCTATCTATCTATCTTTCTATCTATCTATCTATCTCCATCTCTATCTATCTATATCCATCTATCTATCTATCTATCTATCTATCTATCTATCTATCTATCTATCTATCTATCTATCTATCTATCTCTCTCTCTCTCTCTATCTATCTATCTCTCTATCTATCTATCTATCCATCTATCTCTCTATCTCTCTATCTCTCTATCTCTCTATCTATCTATTTATCTATCTCTCTATCTCATTCTATCTATCTATCCCGTAGTCTGGTGACCATGGGGGCACCCCTGAAGACTTGACAACCAGTTCCCTCCATTCCTCTCTCTGTTCCGCCTTTCTAATGGTTTTGTTGAGTTCCAGGCCTGTCCATTCACTGATATTGACCAGCAATAGAGATTACAGGGAAAATACAAGTTAACTGCCATATCACATTCTTTTCTTCTTCATAAAATATTCGCATTTGCAAGGACATCACATTAAGTGACTCTCTAAAAAGAAAATAGTGAAGAGCATTTTTAACATTCCTGAATTCATGTTTCTTCCAAAGCTCAAAACACATACGATAAAGCTTTTTTTTTTCTTTTTAGACAGATGACGGTGAGACACACCACCAATCTACCAACCAACCCTCAACCCCCCCATCTCCACCCCCCACCCCTACCCTACCCCACCCCCCTTGTCTCTGCAGTACATACACCATCCAAAGCACGGGATGGGATAGGAGGAAGGAGGAGGAGGAGGAGGAGGAGGAGGAGGAGAGGTTGATCTGTATGGCCTTAGTCCCTCCGTCCATCGATCTGGAGAGTGGCTGCTGACCCGAGTGGATGTCTTTATAAGCTGCCATAAAACCGCGCCACTACTGCCCCAGACTGCTCCACAACTTCCCCCCCCCCCCCACTGCTCATACCACCCCTACCCCCTTCTCCCCCTCCCTTCCTCCTCCTTTCCCTATCTTTCTTCAAGATGTGGAGCTAACGGGGGAGAAGGAAGGGAGGATGGGGTGGGGGGTGGGAGGTGGGGGGGTTAAAGGGAGGTTTTGAAAAGGAAGAGATTTAAATGTGAGGGAGAAGATGACATATATCGAAAAAAAAAAAAAGGTGTGGATGTAGTTAACTACTGTTTTGTTTTATTTTTATTTAATGATCGAGTTAAACTAATACTGTTGTCAGTTGTCTGAACACACGCTGTATAGCTGGGGTATGTAATGTAGAATAAGGCAAACTGGAAGCCCAAGAGACATACACTATGCAACTGAGGTATCTAGACCATTTGGAGCACACTGGACATACACTGTACAACTGAGGTATCTAGATGATTTGGAGCACACTGGACATACGCTATGCAACTGAGGTATCTAGATGATTTGGAGCACACTGGACATACGCTATGCAGCTGAGGTATCTAGATGATTTGGAGCACACTGGACATACGCTATGCAACTGAGGTATCTAGACCATTTGGAGCACACTGGACATACACTATACAACTGAGATGATTTGGAGCACACAGGACATACACTATACAACTGAAATGATTTGGAGCACACAGGACATACACTATACAACTGAGATGATTTGGAGCACACAGGACATACACTATACAACTGAAATGATTTGGAGCACACAGGACATACACTATACAACTGAGATGATTTGGAGCACACAGGACATACACTATACAACTGAGATGATTTGGAGCGCACAGGACATACACTATGCAACTGAGATGATTTGGAGCACACAGGACATACACTATACAACTGAGATGATTTGGAGCGCACAGGACATACACTATGCAACTGAGATGATTTGGAGCACACAGGACATACACTATACAACTGAGATGATTTGGAGCACACAGGACATACACTATACAACTGAGATGATTTGGAGCACACAGGACATACACTATGCAACTGAGGTATCGAGACCATTTGGAGCACACTGGACATACACTATACATATAAGATCATTTGGAGCACGTTGGACATCAGTATAATACTATACATCTGAGGTGTCTACATACAGTGGAACAGACTGGACATATTAAGTTCTACTGCTGAAATATTTATATATAGTGAGACAGACTGAAGCAACCAACCGGGACACATATTGCACAGATATAAATTTAACGCAACTAGTAGCATGAAAAAAGATGATTCAACACAGTTAACTGCAAAACAAATGTATGTGAGAGAGAGAGAATATGAGAGAGACAGAGACAGACAGAGACACAGACAGACAGACAGACAGACAGACAGAGAAAAAAGAGAGAGAGAGAGAGAGAGAGAGAGAGAGAGAGGAGAGAGAGAGAGAGAGGAGAGAGAGAGAGAGGAGAGAGAGAGGAGAGAGAGAGAGAGAGAGTAGAGAGAGAGAGAGAAGTAAGAGAGAGAGAATGCCTTAAACGACGTTTAACCAAATTAAACAAAATTTGGTCCTAAAAGTTCCTGCAATTCCTGCTCGCATCGCTGCTCAAGCAAAACACACACACACACACACTACACACACACACACACACACACATATATACACATTACATACACACACACTACATACACACACACTCACACACACATTACACACACACACACACACTACACACACTACACACACACACACACACACATATATACACATTACATACACACACACAACACACACACACAAACAAACAAACAAACAAACACACACACACACTCAAAAACAAACAAATCCCCCCAAAATATCCAAGCAAAACACAGTTTACATAGTTCACACAAAAAAGAAGAAACTATGAGAAGCACAAACAAACACACAAACAAACACAGACACACACACACACAAACAAACAAACAAACAAAAAACAAACAAATAAACCCCCCAAAACATCCAAGCAAATCACAGTTTACACAGTTCACACAAAAAAAGAAGAAACTATGAAAAGCACAAACAAACAAACAAACACACGAAAAACAAACATCACAGCAAGCACAGGCGATCGAGCAACGATCGACCATTTTCCTAGCCAATCTGTAGGAAAGCTCCTAGCAGAGGCAGATGAGCAAGAATAATGTTAAAAACAAGTCACACTACCACACTACACACACGCTACATACACACACCACGCACGCGCGTGCGTGCATGCATGCACATACACACACACACTACGCGTGCGCGCACACACACACATATACACTAAACACATACACTACACACACACACATACTACACACATACAAACAACACACACACACACACATACACACATTCACACACGCACACATACACACACACACACACACACACTACACACACACACACACAAACAACACACACACACACACACACACACACACACACACACACACACACACACACACACACACACACACACACGCACAACACACACACACACACACACACACACACACACACACAACAACGAACACAGAACATGTTGCACACACGTTAAATCCAGTTTGGCTTGTGTGCCGGTGGGAACAGATGACAATATTTACAAAACTGCATACACATGGGGGCTGGATGTAAAAAAAGCACATGAGTGCTTATTCCATTATCCTCGAAATAAACAACAGAATAAACACACACACACACACACACACACACACACACACACACACACACACACACACACACACACATACACACACACACACACACACAAACTACACACCACACCACACCACCCACCCACCCACTCACACACACACACCACCCCACCCCTCACCCACACACACACAACACAACAACCCCCCACACACACACCACCACCCCCCTCCCCCCCACACAACACCCCCACTCCCCCCCCACACAACACCCCCCCCCACACACACACACACACACGCTACACACTACACACTCACTACAACCGACAAGCAGCAGACGATAAATACTGATGGATCTGCAGAGATCGATACAAGGAATGCTTTGGCAGGAGTCAGAGGCACAGATCAAAGGAGTATTCACATCACCAGCCATCTCCTTCTCCTTCTTCTCCTTCTTCTCCTTCTTCCTTCTCCCTGCGTCATCATCAGCAGTCCTCAGCTACTTTATCACAAACTACTCCTTACGCTTGTCGTTTCTGCGATTTTTCTACTTTGATCATTTCCAGCCCTACCCCCTATCCCTACCCCTCTCCCCCATTACCCTTTTGTCCTTCATCCCTAGGCATGTCCCCATTTTCTTCTTCTTCTTACCGTCATCTTTCTCCATTCTTTTCCTCTTTCTTATCCTCTTTCTCCTTTCCTGTTCTCTTCCTTCATCCTCTTTCTCTATTCTTATCCTCTTTCTCCATTCCTGTCCCCTTTCCTCATTATGTTCCCTTTCCTCATTATGTTCCCTTTCTCCCTTAGTGTCCCCTTTCCCTAATCACTGTCCCCTTTCCCAGTCACTGTCCCCTTTCCCAATCACTGTCCCCTTTCTCAATCACTGTCCCCTTTCCTCAATCACTGTCCCTCTTTCTCAATCACTGTCCCTCTTTCTCAATCACTGTCCCCTTTCTCAATCACTGTCCCCTTTCCCAAACACTGTCCCTCTTTCTCAATCACTGTCCCCTTTCCCAATCACTGTCCCCTTTCCCAATCACTGTCCCCTTTCCCAATCACTGTCCCCTTTCCCAATCACTGTCCCCTTTCCCAATCACTGTCCCCTTTCCCAATCACTGTCCCCTTTCCCCATCATGTCCCATGTCCCCATCATGTCCCCTTTCCCCCCATCACTGTCCCCTTTCCCAATCACATACAGGGCCTCGGTTTACAGTCTCATCCGAAGGACTTTCAGGGAGAGTGGAGTCAGCACTGATGTTAACTCCAGAGGAAAAAAAATTTCTTGAACGAGATTCGAACCCGGGTCAGCAGATCACGAGCGTATCACTCTAACCACCAGGCTATTCCGTCCCCTCTCAGTCCTTGTACTTTTTTTTTTTTTTAAAGCCTCAGTTTTTCATGGCCTGTCATGTCCTCATGGCAGAGTAATCCGAGAGTTGGTTTCCAAGGAAGCAAGGTTTCTGACGTCAGCAGAACCCAGCTGACCGTAGACAAAAAGACCATGGTATTCCCCCAACACAGAAAGTCATTATTTACCGAACAGATCAGGCTCCACAGCTAATTACAAGGTAAAGGTAAAGGTGTCCCATGACCCATGTGATCATAGTGGAGCGAGGCATCAGAGACCTCAGCTTCTCTAGGGGTCAGTATAATATTGAGGGAGGCGCCCATTTTCTCCCCTCGCTGCTTTACCTTCCTTGACCCTAAAGAGGGCAGGTACCCCTTTACAGCTGGGTGAACTAGGCGGATTGTACTGAAGCTAAGGCGCGCAATCGGTCACCCATCCAATTGGTAACCACGTTCGATGCTGCTTAACCTTGGCGGGGGGAAAGCGAGCGCTCTGATCATTGAGCTATCCCGTCCCCATAGTAGTAGTAGTAGGCACCCGTCAGTCTCGGAAGACTATGGAGTTGCGCTCTAGTCTTTAGAGCGCAAAGCTTGGGTAGGTAAGTATGGAGGGCAAGCTGTTACCCATGCAGCAGACCCCCCCCCCCCCTCTCCATGCCACTGGAATGGTCATTTGGAAAGGCAGTCGCCCATACGAATGGTTCCAGTACCGTTGCAGGAGTCATCAGAATGTTACCATATACAGCCCGAACGGCCCCTCCCCATAAAACCTTACTAATTACAAATTGCTGCCAAATGAGAACTGAAAAGAAAGTAGATAATTGTCTGGGTTTGTTGGGGCAGAAACAACAGATAGACCCCCCCCCCCCTCCCCCACGGAATCACTTTCCGTCATCTATGCAGGGTCGCGTATGACGGAAAGTCTTACAGAAACCAGCCCGACCTATCATCAGCTTTCATTGAGTTTGTTCAGGCATAAGCAACAGATACAGTACCTCTGGTATCACTTCACAGCTCGGGACAGGATAGCCTAGTGGTTAGAACATTGTGCGCTCTCAATCTGACTACCCGGGTTCGAATCCCGTTCAAGGAGATTTTTCCCCTGGAGTTATCATTAGTGCTGACTCTACTCTCTCCACAAAAGTCCTTCAGATGAGACTTTAAACAGAGGCCCGTGTGCGAACGCACGGAGAGCACCTTTCGCGCACGTTAAATCCTGTTCTGCTTTCCGAAAGATTAGGCCATTGTGTGCAAGTGGGAACAGATGCCAACATTTACAAAATCGCATACACACGGGGACTGGATGTTAAAAAAAAACACATGAGAGCTTATTCCATCATCCTCGAAATAAAAGAAAAAATAAATGAAATACATAAACATCACCAGTGCAGGATCTTTCTGACGAGGAACCTCGCTGAATAAAGCCACCCCCGACCTGACAGCGACTTTTTATTTATTTTACTTTTTTGTATTTTATTCTTTTATATCGAGGATAATGGAATAAGTACTCATGTGCTTTTTTTTTTACATCCAGTCCCCGTGTGTATGCAGTTTTTGTAATAAATCATGTTATCTGTTCCCACCGGCACACGATGGCCTACTCTTACAAAAAACAGAATAGGCTTGAACGTATGCGAAAGGTGTTCCACGTGCGTTTGCTACTCGGGGCCTCGGTTTCTAGTTTCATCTTTAGTTTCACTCTTACTTTTAGCATTCAGGGCAGAAGAAGAACAACAATATACACAGTAACTTAAAGTTTAAAAAAACTTAAAGTCTGTCCCGAGACTAAGGCTCATCAGGCCGGTACTTATCCCGGTTTCTGTGGCGTTAAGCGACTGAGAGTCATAGACTCCCCCTCTGGATAGGACGCCAGTCTATCGCAGGGTTAACCCCCAACACAAGGTTGGTACCCCTTTTACACCTGGGTGGGGTGAGAAAATAGCCGTAAAGTGCCTTTTCCAAGGGCACAACGCCATAGCCGAAAGCTGGGATCGAACCCGCAACCTTTAGATTACGAGTCCAACGCCCTAAGCACATTGTATTTAAACATTGGTATGTGTGTATGCGTGTGTTTGCGTGTGTGCAAGCGCGCGCGCGTAGAGTGTGAGTGTTTGTGACATTTTATTTGAAGTTATATAATGTTTGAACAAAAAAAAATGTAGCTCCTTCGTGTGTTTGATTATGAATTTGTAGCAATATGCCTGTCAGTATTGTAATTGCCCTTCAGGGATGATTAAAGTGTTTTTGACTTGACTTGACTTGACTTGACTAGACTACAGCGGCGGCACACAGTAACTAGCGGTGGTAAAAGGCACTGCTCGGTAACACACAATCAATGCACCAGCAAAAAAAAAAACACCCAGACTTCCAGCAAGTCAGTCCTATTACATTTTTGCCAGGCGTTCGTTCATTTATTTTATTTTTTATATTTTTTATTTTATTCTTTTATATCGAGGATAATAATGGACCAACAAGGAAGAAATGACCAGCTTGTTTTTTCCTATACCGTTAACAGTGTACAACAACATCCTGACAGAACACAGGAAAAAAAACAAAAAAAAACAGTACCGCATCTAACTAGCCAGAGTTTTCTAGAAGAGGACTGGACCCTCCCCCCCCCCGCTCCCCCTCCTACTCCCCCCACCCCTCCCACTCGGACCAAAAGATATCTTGTCTGGGCAATCAATGGTAATGGTTGCTATTGATCCACAGCGCATTACCGCAAACGTTGTCTTTTGCAAGCAGCAGCCATTAAACTCTTTGGCACCCTCACTCTTGCTCTGACTTCTCCTCAAAATAATGTCTAATCTCTTTCTCTCCTCCCCCTTCCCTCCTTCCCCCTTCTCCCAATTCCTCTCTGTCTGTCTTCGTCAAAGTCATACGTTATTAGGAAGAAGAAGAGAAGTGGAGAGAAGAGAAGAGAGGAGAGAGGGGAGGGTGGAGGGGGAGGTGGGGGTTGCCATGGAACGTGGAAGACGGAAGACAGAATGTGGAAGGAGGGAAAAAAGGATGCAGGGTGAAAATGGCGGATCCTGCTGTTGGTACGTTTCTTCGTTCTCTGGGATGGCTGTGTGGAACTGGTTCTGATTGATGCTTGTATTACAAGGCAAGGCCGTACTAGGCGAGGCTATGTAAGGCTATGCAAGGCAAGGAAAGGCCAGCCCATGCAAGGAAATGCAATGCAAGATAACGTAAGACAAAGCAAGGCAAGGCAATGTCAGGCCATGCAAGGCAAAGCGAGGCAAGGCCATGCAATGCAAGGCTAGGCTAGGCCACGCCATGCAAGAAAATGCAATGCAAAACAATGCAAGGCTAGGCAAGGTAATGCAAGTCCAGGCAAGGCAATACAAGGCAAGGTAAGGCCATACAAGGCAAGACCGTACAAGGCAAGTAAGGTGAGGCAATACAAGGCAAGGTAATGCCATAGTTGTTTTTTTTATTAAAAGGCAAGGTAAGGCCATACAAGGCAAGGTAAGGCAAGAAAATGCATTGCATGGCTAGGCAAGACCAGATTATGCAAGATCAGGCCATGCCATGCAAAACAATGCAAGGCAAGGCCAGGCAAGGCAATGCAATGCAAGACAAGGTTTGCTTCAAAACCCCATTAGAGCTACATGAAAATGCTATCGCAGGTAATTAACTCAAAACATGCAACACGGTCTGGCCTTCGGCATCAATTGAACAAACAACGATCATTGGAGTTATCAAAGAAAGCAAATATAGTTAGTGCATCAACAGGCAACTTGAATTTTGGTGAAAGTAAACCCAACAGTGATAAGTATAACTGAAAATTAAAGACGGGTATTTATTTTTGACCGGTCACTGTGTTGAGCAAAGTCAAAATGATCTTAATATTTTTGTTAAGTACGGGATAGCTCAGTGGTCAGAGCCCTCGCTTTCCCCAAGCTAAGGTTAAGTAGCATCGAGCGTGGTTACCAAGTGGATGGGTGATCGTTTGCGCGTCTTAGCTTCAGCACAGTCCCCCAGTTCACCCAGCTGTCAATGGGTACCTGCCCTCTTGAGGGTCAGGGAAGGTAAAGCAGCAAGATAGAGGAGATGGGCGCCGCCCTCAATATTATGCTGGCCCCTTGAGAAGCTGAGGTCTATGTAATCTCGCTCCCACGTAGGTTATGAGACACCTTTACCTTTTACGTTGGAAAATGAATTCAGTATGTAAGCCGACAGTTTTTGATGGCATGTCCTAAACAATGGTCTGTCTACCTGATATTCCAGATTCCTCGCGAATACAAAACTTTGTCCACCATCAACCTACTAATCCTGACTGCTAAAAATATGTATTGGAATAGTTAGCTAGTACAGTACTCCATTTGACATTGTCATTTTCTTTGACCGCGAGTTTCGTTATAGAAAGAGAGAAAAACAAAAATTGATTAAAAAAAGAAAAGTATCTTGTCGGCAGTTTTATAAGAACCACACAAATTGTATATCTACCTCATGTCCTTAAAGTCGCCCCCCATCCTTAAACAGTAAAGCTTGACAGTTTGCACAGGCTTCTTCGTGATGA
>CM060345.1:21303062-21305719 GCA_030674155.1 Stramonita haemastoma
TGTTGATATGAAGCGACAGTGGCAGCAGCAGAGCAGAGCCAGCCAGCAGCCCTTACAAGGCCCTGATAAGGAAAGCCGAAAGAAGACATTGTGCAAGCAAGAGCTAGCGCCGCCTTGCGATGTGATGGAAGCTTGTGATTATTGTGTTTGTTATTGCTGAAAGGGGGGGGGGGGGGGGACGCTTTGATTACATGCACACTCCTTCCTTCCTTCCCTCCCGGCTGGTGAATGTGTCAAGTCAATTCAAGTCGAGATAAGTTATGTTAATTCAAGTCAAATCAAGACAGGAAAAGTCAAGTCAAATCATATCAAGCCAAGTCACGTCAAGTCAAGTCAAGTCCTGATATCACTGAGTGTGAATTGACATTAAATTGACGACAAGTCAAGGCAAGACAAGTCAAGTCATGTGAAGTGAAGTCAAGACAAGTGAAGTCAAGTCATGTCAAGTCAAGTAAAGACAAGTCAAGTCCTAATATCACTGAGTGTCAACAGAGGTTAAATTGAAGACAAGTCAAGACAAGACAAGTCAAGTCAAGCCATGTCAGATCAAGTCATCTCAAGTCAAGACAAGTCAAGTCATCTCAAGTCAGGTCAAGACAAGTCAAGACAAATCAAGTCCTAATATCACTGAGTGTGAATAGACGTTAAATTGAAGACAAGTCAAGACAAGTCAAATCAAGTCAAGTAAGTCAATTCAAGTTAAGTCAAGTCATGTCAAGACAAGTCAAGTCCAGTCCTAATATCACCGAGTGTGAATAGACGTTAAGTTGAAGACAAGTCAAGACAAGACAAGTCCAATCAAGTCAAGTCAGTCAAGACAAGTCAAGTCAAGTCAAGCCATGTCAGGTCAAGTCATCTCAAGTCAAGTCAAGACAAGTCAAGTCAAGTCCTAACATCACTGAGTTAAATTAAAGACAAGTCAAGTCAAATCAAGTCAAGTAAGTCAAGTCAAGTCATGTTAACTGGGGGGGACGGGATAGCCTAGTGGTTAGAACATTGCGCTCGCAATTTTAACGAGTTTGGTTCTATTCCAGTTCAAGGGGATTTTTACCCCTGGAGTTGACATCAGTGCTGACTCCACTCTCCCCAAAAGTCTTTTGGATGAGACTATAAACCGAGGCCTCGTGTGCGAACGCACGAAGAACATCCTGCGTACACTTTAAATCCTGTTCCGCTTTTTGCAAGAGTAGGCCATTGTGTACCGGTGGGAACAGATGACAAGATTTACAAAAGTGCATATACATGGGGACTGGATGTAAAAAAGCACATGAGTGCTTATTCCATTATCCTCGATATAAAAGAATCAATCAATCAATCAATAAGTCAAGTCAAGTGAGGTCAAGTTAGCTCAAGGAAAGTGAAGTGAACAGAAGTGAATTAGAATCCAAAAATTTAATACTCGAATCATTCCATAAAAGGGCAACTACTTTTTTTTTTGCCACCCACTTCAATTTAGCTTCACCAGTGAAAAATATTTTTTCGACTCCAAAACAATAATACATGGAATTTGTATAGCGCTATATCTTGTCAAAACAAAATCAAAGCGCTTGCATTCGACCTATACCGCACACAAGCAATCCTTTAAATTCCACGCTCTTTTAGTCTGTTTTGTTTAAAAAAAATAGTCATATTTAGTTTGGTTAATTTAGAGTGGTGGTGGTGGTGGTGGTGATTACATAAACCATAATCAATGGAGATATTATTCCCCTCCTCCTCTCCCTTTCATAGCGCACATCGCTATTTCTTCCTCCAACCCCCCCCCTCCTCTCTCTCTCTCTTTCTCTCTCTCTCTCTCTCTCTCTCTCTCTCTCTCTCTCTCTCTCTCTCTCTCTCTCTCTCTCTCTCTCTCTCTAATTGTTGTTGTTTAGTTGAGGCTATCTTTTTGTCTTGATACGAGCGCTTATCTATTATCCTCGAATAAAAGAATTTTGCCTTGCCTTGCCTTGCCTTGCCTTGCCTTGCCTTGCCTCCCCCCCCTCTCTCTCTCTCTCTCTCTCTCTCTCCCTCTCTCTCTTTTATCCCTGATAAGGGCGGGAACTGGATGTAAAAAAGCATACGAGGTTTTTTTTCATTATCCTCGAAATAAAAAGAATTTGCCTTTCCTTTCCTCTCTCTCTGTCTCACGAATGCTTATCTATTATCCTCGAATAAAAGAATTTGCCTTGCCTTGCCTTGCCTCGCTCCCTCCCTCTCTCTTTGTGTGTTTCTCTCTGTCTCTCTGTCTCTCCCTTTTCATCTTCTCTGTCTCCCTCGCAATCTTTGTGCCGATGATGATGATGTCATAATATGTATGTGTTTGAAGAATGGGTTGCATTGCCAGACTGTTTATATATAATATCTAGAAAGTGCTTTTTTTTTTTAAAAATAATCATTACTGTTCTATTTTGTCCCCTTATATTGTGTGGCCTAAGGCCGAAGTACAATTAAAATGTTCAGATTTCATTTCAGAGTTAGTTCCTCTCTCTCTCTCTCTCTCTCTCTCTCTCTCTCTCTCTCTCTCTCTCTCTCTCTCTCTCTCTCTCTGTCTGGCTGTCTGTCTGTCTGTCTGTCTGTCTGTCTCTCTCTCCTTTCTGTTTTTTGTCTGTCTGTCTCTCATTTCCCCCTGTCACTCTCTCTCCGTTTCTTATCTCTCTCTCTCACTGTCTCTCTCTCTGTCT
>CM060345.1:21305819-21310819 GCA_030674155.1 Stramonita haemastoma
AAAAGACACCGGGACGAAATCCCCAAACAGAGAGGGGGGAGAGAGAGGGGGGGGGAGAGAGAGGGGGAAAAGGGGAAGAGGGGGAAGGGGGAGAGAGAGAGAGAGAGGGGGTTTGGAGAGGGGAGAGAGAGAGAGAGAAAACACAAGGGAAGTTTCTTCTCTCTCCACAAAGCAGGCAGACAAAAATTAAAAAAGATAAAAGAAATTTCGGGAATGAGAAATCCCAACGGAAACACATAAAAATTGTCATCAATGAGGAAGGCTAGTAGTTTTTTGTTGTCTTTGTCTGTCTGTCTGCTGTCTTTTGTCAGTCTGTTTAGTCTTTTCTTTGTCGGGTCGGTTGTCTGTCCGTTGCCCGGGTTCCACTTAAATTCCCGGGGCCGCAGGGGGGTTTTTGTGGGGTGTGTGTGTGTGTGTGTGGTGTTGTGTGTGTGTTGTGGGTGGGGGTTTTGGGTTTTGGGGGGTGTGTGTGTGTGTGTGTTTTGTGTGTGTGGTGGTGGTTGGGGGCCGCGCGGGGCGCCCCGGCACTACTGTTGACACTAAACAATGTCAAAGCTACCCTGCCCCAAAGCTGACACGGGAACACTGTCACGGGCCCAAAATGGGCACCGACTTTAAACCCACTGCCCCAAAGCTAAAACACTTCACTGACAAAAAATTTGGCCCTCCCCCATTTGGAACCCCCCGGGAACCCCCCCTTTCCCCTTTTTCCACTGACAAAGATGCCCCTGACTTTTTTAAAATGAAAAAAGGTTAAAAAAGGGAAAACCTTTTTTTTTCCCCCCTTTTTTCCCCTTTGAATCGTATCAGGGCCCCAAAAGCCCCGAAGTACAAAAAAACCCCATATCAAGGGGCAGGGGCCCCGTTTTTTTCTTCTCTCTCTTTTGTTTTTCGGGATGGCCACTTTCCCAGGGGTTTTCATGGGCCCTGACGACACAGGGGGGGGGTTCGGAGGCGGAGTAGGGGGAAGCGGCCGCAAGGGGGGGTGTGGAACCCCCGGGGCCCCCCCCCCCCCTTTCTTTTTTGGGGGCCCCCCTTTTTTTGGAAAAACCCAAAAAATTTTTTTTTGGGGGGGGTTTTTTTTTTTTTGGGGGGGGGGGGGGGGGGGGGGGGGGGGGGGGGGGGGGGGGGGGGGGGGGGGGGGGGGGGGAGGGGGGGGGGGGGGGGGGGGGGGGGGTTTGGGGGGGGGGGGCCCGGGGGGGAAAAAAAGGGGGGGGGTTTTTTTTTTTTTTGTTGTTTTAAAAAAAAAAAATTTTAATTTTTTTTAAAATCAAGGAAAAATTTTAAAAAAAAAAAAAAACCCCAAAAAAAAAAGGGGGGGGGGGGGGGGGGGTTTTTTTTTTTTTTTTTAAAAAAAGGGGGGAAAAAAAAAAAAAAAAATTTTTTTTTTTCCCCCCCCCCAAAAAAGGGGGGGGGGGGGGGGGGGGGGGGGGGGTTTTTTTTTTTTTAAAATAAAACCCCCCCAAAAATTTTCCCCCCGTTTTAAAATTTGGGGGGGTTTTTTTTTTTTTTTTTTTGAAAAAAAAAAAACCCCCCAAAACCCCGGGAACCAAAAACCCCAAAAAAAGAAGAAGAGAAAAAAAAAGGGGTTTAAAAAAGAAAGAAAGAAAAAAGTTTTGGGTTTTTCCCCCCCCACCCCCCCCCCCCCCCCCCCCCCCCCCTTTTTTCCCCGGGGAAGGGGGGGGGTTTGGGTTTTTGGGGTTTTTTTAGAGGGGAAGACCCCGCCCAAAACAAGAGCCAGAAAAAGGAGTTTGCGGGGGGGGTACCTTTTTGTTGAAAAATTTGCCAGGTGGCCGTCCTCCCCTTTCTTTTTGGTTTTTCCTCTCAGGGGTTTTGTTTGTTAGGGGCCCTTTAAAATTTTCCCCCCCCTTTTTTTGGGGCCTTAGTAGAAAAATAAACGTCACTTTTTCCTATTTTTTTTTTCCCCTTTTCCTCTTTTTCCACAGTCCCCCCCTTTCCTCCTTTTTTTTCCCCCCCCCTTTTCCCCCCCCCTCTTTTTTGTCCCCCCCCCCCCCTTTTTATCCCCCCCTCTTCCTTTAGTTTTTTTTTTTTCTCTCTCCACTCTCCCTACCCCTTTTCTTTCCCCCGGGAGGTGGGTGTTTATTTTAGTCATGATTGTTATTATTATAGAAGTGGTGAAGAATTTGTACATCTTTTGTGACTGGGTTGTTTTTTTTTTCGATATGAACATGCATATTGGCCAAAATATTATGTTTGTTTGTTCCCGGGTTAGAATGAGTAAAAATTGTTCCGGTAATTTCTTTCTCAATATTCGGGTTTTTTTTTTTGTTGTAAAACGTAAAATAATATATAAAATATAAATATTTTATTATATTAATATATATAAAACACAGAAAATTTTGTTTGAAAGAAAGGAATAGATTTAACTTTTTGCGCTTCAGCTACCATTAATCTTATGACAAACTGCACGGTTTTTGACCAAGGGTTATATAAAAGAAACTGACAATCAAAACTTTTAAAAAAAACCCTTTGAAATTGATACAAAACACACACCCCAACAAAACCACACACCAAAAACCACACACACAAACACACAACACACACACACACACCACACATACCCCACAACAACACAAACACACAACACACAACACATACACACACACCACCCCCGCACGCACGCACGCAGCACCCCCGCAGCACGCACGCACGCACCACGCACGCACGCACCACACACGCAAACACACAACACAAACACCACCCACCACCACACACACACACACACACACGAAACTTGATATTTCTAGAGTTTTTTGTTTGGTTTATTTCTTGGGGGGTGGTTTTGTTGTCATTTTTTTTTTTTTTTTTGCTGTTTTTTTTTTTTTTATGAAAAATCTGTTTTTAAAAAATTATATTTTTGGGTTTTTGTGTGTGTGAAGGGAAATCGTCGATTAGTTTTATTTTGTTGTTTTTTTTTTTTTTTTTTTTTTTCTCCGCGTTTTGATTATTCTTTTTTTTGTTAGCGTTGATGTAATATGGTTTGTTTTTGTTTGCTTTTTATTTTCCGCTTCCTTCTTTAATTAAAATGTTTGTCTTTTCTTTGTCTCTCTTTGTTTGCATATTTTTTTTTTTTTTTCTTTTTTGATTTCTTTATTTTCTTCCCTTCTTCCTACTTTTAAGCCGCTTCTCTTTTGTTTTCTTCTATTTTGCGCGTTTTTTTTTTTTTTTTAAATATTCTTTATTCTTTCTGATTCTGTTGAAATGAAAAACATGTCTGGGCTCTCTCTCTTTTTTGTTTGTTGTTCTTTTATATTTGTTTTTCAATTTCTGTTGATATATTCTGTACTGGTTTGTTACTATACTGCACGTCAAAGTTCAATCATCCAAACATGATAAGCCTAAAGTACAATATATAAGCACTTTGCACTATAAGGTACATATGTACTTACCTCAAGTAAAGACAGAAATACAGCACTTTGCAATGTAAGGTACACATGCACTCATCTCAAGTAAAGGCAGAAATGAAGCACTGTGCCAATAAGGTACACATGCACTTACCTCAAGTAAAGGCAGAAATGAAGCACTTTGCACTATAAAGTACACATGCACTCTGCACTATAAGGTACACATGCAGTCTGCACTATAAGGTACACATGCAGTCTGCACTATAAGGTACACGTGCAGTCTGCACTATAAGGTACACATGCACTCTGCACTATAAGATACACATGCACTCTGCACTATAAGGTACACATGCACTCACCTCAAGTAAAGACAGAAATGCACGTGCACCAGTAAACGCGATACAAAAATAAAAAAAGAATAAATAAAATTTGTGCGAAAAGGAATAGAAAGGACACGGGTGGAAGGTGTAATAATTTTGGACCCCCCCCCAAAAAAAAAATAAAAAGGCAAACGGCAGGATGGCTATGGATTAAGAAGGCATTCTTCTTCTTCTTCTTCTTCTTCTTCTTCTTCTTCTTCTTCTTCTTCTTCTTCTTCTTCTTCTTCTTCTTCTTCTTTCTTCTTCTTCTTTTTCTTCTTCTTCTTCTTCTTCTTCTTCTCTTCTTCTTCTTCTTCTTCTTCTTCTTCTTCTTCTTCTTCTTCTTCAGAATTCTTCTTCAGAATTCTTCTTCTTCTTCTTCTTCTTCTCTTCTTCTTCTTCTTCTTCTTCTTCTTCTTCAGAATTCTTCTTCAGAATTCTTCTTCAGAATTCTTCTTCAGAATTCTTCTTCAGAATTCTTCTTCAGAATTCTTCTTCAGAATTCTTCAGAATTCTTCAGAATTCTTCTTCAGAATTCTCTCTTCTTCTTCTTCAGAATTCTTCTTCTTCAGAATTCTTCTTCTTCAGAATTCTTCTTCTTCTTCTTCTTCTTCTTCTTCTTCTTCTTCTTCTTCTTCTCTTCTGCTTCTTCTTCTCTTCTTCTTCTTCTTCTTCTTCTTCTTCTTCTTCTTCTTCTTCTTCTTCTTCTTCTTCTTCTTCTTCTTCTTCTTCTTCTTTGTCTTCTTCTTCAACATCGTCGTCGTCGTCGTCGTCGTCGTCGTCAAACGCTCAAACAGCAACTATTCTTGTCTGTCATATTGAGCGAAAATGCACTACGCTTCCATTAAGCGCCTGACAAATCAGGCCCAGCACATCTGACATCTGCTTGGGAGAGAATTGTTACCTTTTAAGTCTTTTGGGGGGGGGGGGGGCAGGGGGGGGGCAGGGGGGGGAGCAGACAGGAGATTGGACCAAGAAATACAAGAACAACAACAAAAAAACAATAAATAAAAAAAAAGGTGATGGGGAAAAAAAGAAACAAGACAGAAACCAAAAAAAGAAGAAGGATAGAAAAGAGGGAATTCCTAGCACAGAAAGTTTCGTGGGGGGGGGGGGGGGGGGGGGGGGGGGGTGCTATTGATACTGACCCACCCCACCCCCACCCCTCTGGTTATCCCCTTAGTTCAGGGGAGAGAGAGAGGAAAAGCAAGCGTTCAAAATTTAGCATGCAAGTGTATGATGTCTAAGTCGAGTCTCTCACAAGCTCACGTGGATT
>CM060345.1:21325819-21330819 GCA_030674155.1 Stramonita haemastoma
AAGCCCAAGTCCAAAGAGACAGAGAAGACCTTCAAGATCTCCAGGAGGAAAGGGAATGCATCCTTAATCGCTTGGTGAAACTGGAGCAAAGACAGGAATCAACAGAAATGGACACCAAACGTTGCAACCTGAAGTTTTTTGGAATTCCCGAACCTCGGCGAGGCCTGTACTACTCCTGTGCAGAACAGATTGTAGACGTACTCAATGAATACTCCAGTGGCAGAACATGGGAGCTGAATGACATCAAGCATGCCTTCCGCATTGGTGATTCCCGCCAGTTTCGTGATGACCCCCGTCCAGTGGTGGCCCAGTTCTCACGGTGGGCAGACAAGCTATCTGTTCTCACCAACAAACAGCTAAGAGATGAGCTGAGACGTGATGGGATTAGAGTCACAGCTGACCCAACCTCAAGGCAGAAAGAAATGATGGAATTCTACAGAAGCCAGGGACAAACGGTTTTCTATCGAAATGGCCATCTACATTTTGCAGATAATATGAAAAAAACAACCCCTTGGTATCAAGAAAGTGAGTATGAGCCTGACCAGCACAGGAGCATGGACACTGGCAGTGTTCATGCTCTGCGTAATGAAGACTGGCCATATCTTCCACGTTCCCAGCAACACAGGCCAGAACCATCCCGTGGTCAGTGGCATAGGAGAGATAGTTCTGATGATAGACGCAAGAAAGGCAGAAGTGACACTGGACAGAAGTACTACTTCGCTGGCAATAGTTCAAGAGGACACCAACAAAGGGGATTACAGCAGTGGAACACCGAGGAAAACAGAAGGTCACCACCTACTCAGAACAGAAGTCGTCACCACCTCAGCAGGGACTTCGTTGGTGACCCAGGAAGTGGACCTCTCGTCGCCCCAGGCCAGGATTCCTACACAAGAGAAGTCCAGAGGGGCCCCCAGTCTTTCAGGAAGAAGGAGCAACTGTACACAAAGCCTCCCAACAAGACCAGAGACCAGGAGCTATATAATTACCAGAGAGACAGAGAAGTCAGCAGACGCACCCAACTCCAGCAAAATCAGGGAGTGTGCAGGTCAAATGATGCTTTTAATGTAGCAAATACAGACATTGTCAGACTTGTGCAGATGGAAAACGTAACCATAAATGACAAACTAGAGACAAATACCAATGACATGCTTACAGATGATGACAGTCTCCAGGACAGACTGGACCACAGTGAAGTCAGAGCTGACGGGTTTGACAGAATCAGGGCAACACATGAAATAGGGGACTATAGTACTGACACAGAAGACAATCTTTCTGAGGAAAATGGACAGTCTCCCCATCAGCCTCAGAGTGATACTGACAAGGAACAAGACTGTGACGAACAAAATGAGTCAGGACATGACAAACTGACAGACAAGACTGACATTACACCTGAGGCACCGTCTGATGACCAGGTAGCTGTGGATGTGCCACAGGACCATACTACAGACACTCCCTGTACTGACAATGACAGCAGGGTACAGAACAGACAAAACAAGGAACAAAACACGCAAAATGGTGTGAATGAGGTAACTGCACCCTGTGAATCCACAAAAGCAAAGGTGAGTTCCCCATCTACAGATTCTAAAAAGAAGACAGGTAGGATGGCACGGAGCAAGCAAAAAGCTCCAAGGGCAAAGCGGGGTCAGTCAGACAGTGCCCCCTCAACAAGCAGGTCTCAAAGTCAGTCCAGTATACTGGACTCACTGAAACGAATGGGGTCAAAAGATGGGAGCAAAACGGGTCAACAAGGGTCAGGAGGGGGGACTAAGACACGATCAAAAAGTGTCCATAACAAATAGGACATCAGCCAGGCCTATAAAGTGGGAAATCATAATTCACATATGGATGATGAAGTGTGTCATAGTTTCATGAAAAGTTCTTGTTCAAAGGGTTGCTTAAAGTTCCTTAATTACAATGTAAACGGTTTGCTGACTAAGCTAGATGACAGTGATTTCATTCAGTATATTCAATCTCATGACATCATTTGTTTAACTGAAACATTCATAGCCACAGATTTTGAATCAGATTTGTTCAGTGATTTTCTCATATTTACGTCGAAAGCTTCGAAATTATCCCATCGTGGTAGGTATTCTGGTGGTGTAGTTGTACTAATCAAGAAAATATTTTCCCCATTTGTAAAATGTGTTCCAGCCTCTGTAGATAACACTATTGTTGTTCAAATGGATAAAACTTTATTTGGTACGGACAAAGATGTTATGTGCATATGTGTGTACATTCCTCCATGTGATTCAAAATACTGGAAGGGCAAACAAGATGGTTATGGTATAGAATTGTTAGAGCTGTGTTATTTGAAATTACAAGAAATGTTTGACGATTTCTATGTTTTACTTTTTGGTGATTTGAATGCTAGAACTGCTGATAGTAATTATTGTTTTGTGGACTCTGATTTTTCAAGCTCATTGGTGTGTGCACAAAGTGATTTTCCTCGTAACTCCCTTGATAAAAACTATAACACATTTGGAGAGCAACTACTTGAGTTTTGCAGTATGTTCGATTGTCTTATTTTAAATGGATTATGTGATCAAGGTCTGGATAACAGTTTTTACGTACGTTTCTAACTCTGGTTGCAGTGTAGTGGATTATTTTATCATTTCTACTGAACTGTATATGAACTTGCATGCTATTTCTCTTGAAGTGCAAAACTTAACAGAATCAGATCACTTACCAGTTGTGCTTTTGTATGATCTTGGTGAAAATGGCTTTGCCAAAGAAGAGCAGAAAAATACGACTGTAAAACAAAATGTCATTAAGAAAAACATTTGGAAGATAGAGAAAGAGGCAGAATTTGTGGAAAAAATGAAAGTAAAGACATCCAAGATATACTTAAAGCAGCTAATGACAAATTAGATTATGATGTAAATGAGGCTCTGAATTTATTTGTGAAATGTTTAAATAATGCTAGCAGCTGTATGTTGACAAAATTTTATCCATGCAAACATAAACGTCGCTCAAAATGGTTTGATGATGAATGCTTAATAGCTAAACGAATTTCTAGGGAAAAGCTATCAATTTTCCGTGTATCAAGAAGTGACAATGACCGGGAAAATTATGTACAAGCTCGGAAGCTGTATAAAAACTTGATAAAGCAGAAAAAAACGAAATTTTAAAAGAGAAAAAGCTGCTGCACTTGCGGCAGACAAGATGGATCCAAAATCATTCTGGAAGGAAGTCAGAAATATGGGATGCACGCATAAAACAAGTAAAATAAGTAATACTATTACGTTAAATGACTGGTATAGTCATTTCAAAAATGTCTTTGGAAATGATAACAATGATCACCAAGACATACCAGATTTTGATGAACATGAAGAACCAAATCATTTTTTAAACAGTGTTATAACAGAGGAGGAAGTACATCATGCTATAAAGAGACTAAAAAGTGGCAAGGCAACTGGACTTGATGAGGAATGTGCAGAAATGCTTAAGTCAAGTGGAAAAGATGTTGTATTATTTTTGACAAAGTTGTTTAATAAGTTATTTGATAAAGGTGAGTATCCACAAGAATGGGCTAAAGCAATTGTTTATACCTTTACATAAAAAGGGTGATACAGAAAACATGGATAATTATAGGGGTGTTTCTCTACTTAGTATATTGTCTAAATGTTACACTAGTATTTTGAATTCTAGGTTGTATTTATGGCTTGAAGAGAACATGCTGATTTCTGAATCCCAAGCTGGTTTTCGAAAACATTATTCCACTGTTGACCAGATTTTTACTCTCTATGCTACAGTCCAAAAATGTTAAGTAAAAAGGGCCAAAAGTTATATGTTGCTTTCATAGATTTTAGAAAAGCATTTGACTCTGTCCACCATTGTAAACTTTTAGAATGTCTGAGAAACAACGGGATAAAAGGAAAGTTTTTGTGTTTCTTTGAGATCCATGTATAACTCTCTGCTGTCTTGTGTAAGGGTGAATTTTCAATTATCTGACTTTTTTGCTTGTCCTGTTGGTGTCCGTCAAGGGTGTGTATTAAGCCCTAACCTGTTTTCGTTGTTTATCAACCAGCTAGCTGATTATATTTCATTAAATGGAAAACATGGTATTCAAATGTTACCCGAACTTACTGATCTATTCCTATTACTTTTTGCTGATGATGTTGTTTTTACTGTCAAATACCCCTTCAGGTCTTCAAAATCAGTTAAATTGTCTTAAGGTTTGTTGTGAGAATTTGAAACTAAATGTAAATAAGGATAAAACTAAAATTATGGTTTTTCGTAAAGGTGGCTTTCTCGGTGAAAAAGAAAAGTGGTTCTATGATAATGTTGCACTAGAAGTTGTAAATGAATATTGTTATCTGGGTTTCACTTTTACCACTAAAATTAGCGCTACACGAGGAACAAAGCATCTGGTGACAAAGGGAAAAAAAACACTTCTGAGTGTGAATAAAATTTTCAAAACATATTTGGACATGTCTCCAAGCACATTCTTTAAGATTTTTGACACGAAAATACAGCCAGTTCTACTGTACTCATCTGAAATTTGGGGGTTGCATCGTTTGAATGATATTGAGAAAGTGCACCTCAGGGCATGTAAGAGGTTTTTAGGCGTTCCAACACGCACTCCGAACAAAATGGTGTATGGTGATTTGGGGCGCTATCCCTTGTATATTAATTCTTATATGAATTCATTAAGATACTGGTTTAAACTGTTAGCAATGGAACAACAAAGACTGCCACATAGAGCTTACAAAATGTTAATGTGTCAAGATGAAAAGGGAAAAGACTGTTGGGTGTCACAGATACGAATGATTCTTTGTGTAACAGGATTTACTGTAGTTTGGCTGCACCAGGGTGTTGGCAATGTGAAAACTTTTCTTAATATTTTCAAACAGCGTCTGATTGACATGTTCATACAGGAATGGTCTGGGGCATTGAGAGACAGAGATACATACAGGCAGTACCGATCATTCAAAACAGTTTTTGAGAGGGAGAAATATTTAACGACTATTGATGTATACTGCTTCAGAGTTGCACTCACA
>CM060345.1:21350819-21355819 GCA_030674155.1 Stramonita haemastoma
AAGGTAAAGCAGCGAGGGAGAGAGAGATGGGCGCCGCCCTCCATATGCTGGCCCCGAGAGAAGCTGAGGTCTTTGACGCCTCGCTCCCATACGACTGCAAAGGTTATGGGACACCTTACCTTTTTACATAGAGCAATACCAGGTAGTTACGAGAAAGTTGGAAATGATCATCAAAATGAGGATTAATTGTGTTCCTGCAGCATTGACCCCGCGCATGCATATTGCGGTTAGAAAACTAGCAAATTTAATTTTTTATTTATTTAATCTTTTATACAGATAACTGAAAAGCAATCATGGCTTTTTATCATCCGGTCCCGTGTGTATGCAGTTTTGTAAATATTGTCATCTGTTCCCACCGGCACACGATGGCCTACTCTTACGAAAAGCGGAACAGGATTTAACGTGAAACTAGCATGCAGACGGCAAAGGAGTGAAGGGATACAAGTGTTTGCTGATGAAAAAAAAACAAAACAAAATTCAAGCCTACACCAAATGTGTACAAAATCACACGAGTTTTGAGACAGAGGCTAGTCTTTCATTAAAAAAAAGTGGTTTTAAATCTCTGTAGATGCCTCCTTAGTATACGTACGTGCAGTGCGAATGCAAGAGTAATAATTATATGAAAATAGAAGGAAAAGTAGTCCCAAAAGTTAATACAGGTGTGTGTAGCCTTAGTATGTGCAGTATGATATAAAAAGTAAAAAAAAGAGTGCTTATCCCATTATCCTCGATATAAAAGAATAAAACGATAAAATAACAAAATCTCTCTCTCTTGTCTCTCTCTGTGTCTCTGTCTGTGTGTCTCTGTCTGTCTGTCTGTCTGTCGTCGTCGTGTCTGTCTGTCTGTCTGTCTGTCTGTCTGTCTGTCTGTCTGTCTGTCTGTCTGTCTCTCTCTCTCTCTCTCTCTCCTCCTCTCTCTCTTCTCTCTCCTCCCTCTCTTCTCTCTCCTCTCTCCTCCCCGAAAGCTACAGAATACCCTAGGCAGCAGCAACACACACAGAGACTGTGCAGAGAGAGAGGAGTAGTGACCCTGAACATAACGACGTCATCGTACGTGTAGCTCAACCAGCAGCCCCCCCCCCCCCCCCCCCCCCCCCCCCCCCCCCCCCCCCCCCCCCCCCCGGCTAGTCTGACTGCTTTGCTGGTTGCAGGCTGGCTAGCCTGGCTAGGCCTAGAGCAAAACACACACCACACACACAACACACACACGCGCGCGCGCGCGTGCGCACATAACACACACACACAAACACACCACACACACACAACATCACACACACACACACACACACACACACACACACACACACACACACACACACACACACACACCACACACAACAAACACACACACATAAACACACACACTACACACAACAACACACACACACACACACACACACACACAACACACACCACACACACACACATCACACACACACACACACACACAACACAACACAACACACACAACACACACACACACACACACACTACACACACACACACACACACACACACACACACACCACACACACACACCACAACACACACAAACACACACACACACACACACACACACACACACACACACACACACACACAACACACACACAACACAAACACACACAACACACAACACACTACAACACACACACACACAACACACACAACACACACACACAACACACTACAAACACACACACACACAACACACAACACACACCGCGCGCCGCGCGCGCGCGCGCATACACACACCTGTCATTGTATTGTCGTGCAGTCGTCATCATCATCATCATCATCAGCTCTCACATGTATACACAGTGCAGTACGGAAGGGAATGGGCTCAAAATAGATGGCGGACTGGCTTCGTTATTGTACCTACTAGGTTTAGCTTCTCGTCACATGTTGATGGAGGGTGGGAGGAGATAGGGGGGATGGGAGAGAGAGAGGGGAAAAGAGAGAGAGGGGGAGAGAGAGAGAGAGAGAGAGAGAGAGAGAGAAGAGAGACAGACAGACAGACAGACAGACAGACAGACAGACAGAGGAGAGGGAGAGAGAGGGGGCGCATAGTGAGAGACAGAGAGGGAGAGTGGGGGCAGAGCCAAGAGAGAGAGAAGAGAGAGAGAAGAGAAAGAGATAGAGAGAAGAGAAGAAGAGAGAGAGAGAGAGAGACCGAAACCGAAACTCGAGAGAGAGAGAGAGAGAGAGAGAGAGAGAGAGAGAGAGAGGTAACACATTCATAGACAGACACAAACAGAACTCTGAACTTTGCACTCTGAACAGAGAAATACATACAGAGAGAGAGAGAGAGAGAGAGAGAGAGAGAGAGAGAGAGAGAGAGAAGAAGAGAGACGAGAGAGAGAAGAAGAAGAGAGACAGACACACACACACACACACACACACACACACACACACACACACACACACACACACACACACACACACACACACACACACACACACACACACACACACATAGAGTTGTCACAGAGAGCCGTATTGTTGGAGGTCTGTAAAAAGAGACAGTCTACGACGTAGTTATTGTTTTTCTCCTGAACTCTGGCAGTGCAGTGCCTGGTCTGTGTGGTTCAGTTACATCTGTCAACTGTTGGTGTCTGTCTGTCTGTCCATCTGCCTGTCTTTCAGTCTGTCTGCCCGTCTGACTGTTTGACTGTCTGCCCGTCTGACTGTCTGTCCATCTGACTGCTTGACTGTGTCTGTCTGTCCTGTCCGTCTTTCTTCTTGACTGACTGTCTGTCTTCCTGTCTGCCTGTGTGTCAGTCTAAACTGTATGTCCATCTGCCTGCTTGACTGAATGTCTATCTGTCAGTCACTTCCATGGTTTCTGTGAAATGATTGTCGTAGTGCCAAACCAGTGTCATTCAAATAGCTGTGTGTGAACAGCCCCTGTCTGTCTGCCTGCCTGTCTGTCCTCTGCCTGCCTGCCTGTCTGTCTGTCTGTCTGTCTGTCTGTTGATATGTATGTCTATCTGCCTGCCTGTCTGTCTCTCTGTCTGTCGATATGTATGTCTATCTGCCCGCCTGCTGTCTCTCTGTCTGTCTGTTGATATTATGCTATTGCGCCTGTCTGTTTGACTGTTTAATGTTTCTGTCTGTCTGTCTGTCTGCTAGTTTGCCCGCTTGTCTGCCTGCCTGCCTGTCTGTCTGTCTGTCTGTCTGTCTGTCTGTGTCTGTCATTTCTTTGATTTCTGTCAAACGACAGTTCTTCTTCCTTTTTCTGCGGAGGAGGTAGTGTCGTTCAGTTAGCTGTATTGATGGGCTTTGTCTGTCTACCTATCTCTCTGTCTGTCTGCCTGTCTCTCTGTCTCTCTGCCTGCCTGCCTGTCTGTCTGTCTCTATGTCTGCCTGACCGTCTGTCTGTCTCTCTGTCTGTCTGTCTCTTCTGTCTGCCTGCCCTGCCTGTCTCTCTGTCTGCAGCTGCCTTCTGTCTGTCTCTGTCTGCCTGCCTTCTGCATGTCTCTCTTTGTCCTGCCTGCCTGCCTCCTCGTCTGCATGTCTGTCTCTTCTGTCTCTGTCTGCCTGTCCTATCTCTTTGTCTGTCATCTGTCCTGTCTGTCTATCTGCCTGCCTGTCTGTCTCTCTGTCTGCCTGCCTGCCTGCCTGCCTATCTATGTCTGCCTGTCTGTCTGTCTGTCCTGCCTGCCTGTCCTGTCTGTCTGTCTGTCTGTCTCTGTCTCTCTCGTCTCTCTCGTCTCTGTCTCTCTGCCTCCTCTGTCTCTGTCTGTCTTCTCGTCCCTGTCTTCGTCTTCTGTCTCGTCTCTCTCTCTCTCTCCTCTCTCTCTCTCTCTCTCTCGACTGTCTCTCTGCCTCCTTCTGTCAATCTCTCTGTCTCTGTCTGTCTCTGTCGTCTCTTCTTCTTCTCTCTCTCTTCTCTCTCTCTCTCTCTCTCTCTCTCTCTCTCTCTCTCTTCTCTCTCTCTCTCTCTCTCTTCTCTTCCTTCTTCTTCTTCTTTTCTTCTTTCTTTTCTTCTTCTTCTTCTTCTTCTTCTTCTTCTTCTTTCTTCTTCTTCTTCTTCTTCTTCTTCTTCTTCTCTTCTTCTCTTTGTCCTTCCTCTCCACCCATCTTCTTTCTCTGTTGTTTGTTTATAAGCAATGAAGATGATCACGACGATGATGATGACATCGACGATCATAATGATAATTATGATTACAACAATGACAATGATGACACTGATGGTCGTTTACAGTGAGATGAGGACAACGACGATCATGTTGATCAAGATAATGATACCTGATAATAATGATTACACTAATGACCGATCACACTGATGATGATAACGACGATCATGATGATGATGAAGAAGATAATGATATCTGATGATAATGATTACACTAATGATCGATCATGAAATGATATGAATGATGACAACGACGATCATAATGTTGATCATAACTGATGATAATGATTACACTGATGATCACAATGATGACAACGACGATCATCATATGATGATCAAGATAATGATGACACTGATATCATGATTACACTGATGATCGATCACAATGATGATATGATAATGATGATGATGATGATGATGATGATGATGATGATGATAGATGATGATGATGATGAATGATGATGATAACAACGACGACATCATGATGATCAAGATAATGATGACACTCATGATCACAATAATGACAACGACGATCACCATCATCATGATGATTCTCAAAGACAATAACGACAACACTGATGATCATGATCATGATCATGATCACATTTCTTTCTTCAATACACTTGCTAACAGATTCGTCTTGTTTCGTTTTTTTTTTTTTTGTTTAGTTTTGTTTTGTTTTGTTTTGTTGTATTTTTCTTTGTACCCAAGCAGACGAGGACGTCGTTTTCAGCACAACCATCATTTTTGTAAGTGAAGGCCAAAGTGGAGAAAAAAACATCATCAAGCATCAGCAGGCAAGCAGACGACACACACACACACACACACACACACACACACACACACACACACACACACACAC
>CM060345.1:21358319-21360819 GCA_030674155.1 Stramonita haemastoma
GGGGGGGAGGGGTTGTTGGTGGGTGAGTGGTATGTTTGTATATGTGTGAGTGTATGTGTATATGTGTGTGCTCTCGCGCGCGTGCGCGTGTGCCGTATTTATCTATAAATTCTTTTATTTGGAAGATAATGGAATAAACACCCATGTACTTTTTTTTTACATCTAGTCCCCCTGCGCATGCAGTTTTGTAAATTATGCCACGGATCCCCTCCGCACGCAATGGCCTAATTTTACACAGCAGTAAGAGAACGCTTTCAGTTAAACTTCATAAATGTTCTCTTCATCAGAATTTTTTGTTTATGTTACAAAAGTGAATTAGTTTGCTTTTTTACGTCATCATTGGCAGCCTCCAGTCTCAAGTCAAGTCAAGTCAAAAACACTTTAATAATCATCCCTGAAAAATTAGCAATACTGACAGGCATATTGAAACAATCATAATCAGAAGACACAAGATAGATACATTTCAAATTTTGTGCAAACACTATACCTTCAAATAAAAATAACACAACACTCACACTCGTACCGCGCGCGCCGCGCCGTACACACACACACACACACACACATCACCACACACAACACACACACACACACACACACACACCACACACACACACCACCACACACACACACACACACACACACATACAGACGCTATTACCACACAAATCAGCCACAGCACACGAATACACACACACACACACATCACACACACATACCACAAAAAAAAACAACAAACAACACATGAAACAAGCAGCAGACACACATACAACACAACACACACACAACAATAACAAAAAAACAAAAACAAAAACAAGAAGAAAAAACAACCACAACACACACACACAAACACACAACACAACACACAACACAAACACAACAACACAAACAAAAAAAACCACCACAACATATCACATACATTCACATAGATACACACAACGTGCGAAAGAAAGAGAGAGACATGCAGAGACGGACAGACACACAGACACACAAACACACAAGCGAGACAGACAGAGGCACAGATCTATTTTAAAAGAAAAGAAGCACAACGGCAATGGCTATCTATGACAGTTAGTTGTTTCTCTCAATCACATTTTATTTACTAATTTTCTTCTGCTTTTTCTTTTTCTTTCTTCTCACTTCAGGTTTTAATGTCAGCACCGCTTTCCATAATTTGCCCACAGAAGTAGGGGGAGTGGGGGGAAGGGGGGGGAGGGGGTAGGGGGGGCACAGAAAGGGGGGAGCCTAAAGGCAGGATCCTGGAGGGGAGAGGAGGGGGGATTATCTCAAGAGATTGGGGAAAGGAAGGGGAAGGAGGGGGTGTGGGGAGTAAAATTGGAGAGTGGTAGAGATTTTTTTGGGTGACATTCACGTGTGGATGAATATCGCTGCTGCTGCTGCTACTGTTGCTGTTGTTTCTGCTGTTGTTGTTACTACTGATGCTTGTGGATGCTTTTTCCTCTTTCTGCTTCTGTTTCTGCTAGACGTGTTGTGGATTTTTCCTTTTTCTTTGGGTACTATCCTCTCTTAGTGAATTATTCATCTATTGCACGCGCACACACCACACGCACGTACGCATGCACACACACACACAACACACAACAAACGCACGCGCGCGCGCGCACACACGTAACGCACACGCACGCACAGGGACAGAGAGAGAGAGAGAGACAGACAGACAGAGACAGAGACAGAGACAGTCAGAGAGACAGAGACAGAGAGAGAGAGAGAGACAGAGAGAGAGAGAGAGAGAGAGAGAGAGAGAGAGAGAGAGAGAAGAGAGAGAGAGAGAGAGAGAGAGAGAGAGAGAGAGAGAGATAACAAAGAGAGAGAAGTACATGTTCCGGTACGTTTTTATATTTCTGGTACTACTCTCAACACTTAATGCCTGTCTTATAACAACTTCACTGGTGTCCTGTTTACAAGAGAATAAGCTTTAAAAAAAAAAACAAAAAAAACCCGGCATATTTAAGTTTATTGTGCATTGCGTATTAATGGCGCTCTCTGTCTGTCTGTCTGTCTGTCTGTCTGTCTGTCTGTCTGTCTGTCTGTCTCTGTCTCTTCTCTCTCTCTCTCCTCTCTCTCCTCTCCTCTCTCTCTCGATCCTTTCTCTCCCTCTCTCCCATCCCCCTCCTCTCCCTCTCTCTCTCTCTCCTCTCACCCCCTCTCTCTCTGTTTCTCTCTCTCTTTCCTCTCTCCCCGAAATAAAAGAATAAAATAAAAAGAAATAAAATAAAACAAAGTAAAATAAAATAAAAATGAAATGAAAAATACTGTTCTGTGTGGCACGCACCACTCAACACCACACCCCAAAGCGACAAGGCAGCAGTGCAGGGCCCCTCTGGCTGGGGGGCCTGACATTGATGGGGCTCCCTGTAGACTTCTGACCCCGAGATGCGACACGTGACGAATCTGGTATGGCTGGGGAAGGGTGGCGGGGGGGGGGGTAGGGGCGGGAGGGGGGGGGGGGGGGGGTATGAGAGACTGGCATGTGTGAGGTGGA
>CM060345.1:21374821-21392321 GCA_030674155.1 Stramonita haemastoma
TATGCGCATACATACATGCCTGCAAAAATACATGCCTGCCTTCATACATGCCTGCTTACATGCCTGCATACATACATACATTCCTGCATACATACATGCCTACATACATGCCTGCCTACATACATGCCTGCCTACATGCTTGCATACAAACATGCCTGCATACATACATGCCTGCATACATACATGCCTGCATATATACATGTCTGCCTACATACATGCCTGCCTACATACATGCCTGCATACATACATGCCTGCCTTCATGCCTGCCTACATGCCTGCATGCATACATGCTTGCATACATTGACATGCCTGCCAACATGTCTGTATGCATACATGCCTGCATACATTGACATGCCTGCATACATGCCTGCATACATACATGCCTGCATATATACATGCCTGCCTACATACATGCCTGCCTACATGCCTGCATACATACATGCCTACATACATGCCTGCATACATACATGCCTGCATACATTGACATGCCTGCCTACATGTCTGTATGCATACATGCCTGCATACATTGAAATGCCTGCATACATGCATGCCTGCCTACATGCCTGCATACATACATGCCTGCATATATACATGCCTGCCTCCATGCCTGCATACATACATACATACATGACTACCTACATGCCTGCATGCATACATGCCTGCATACATACATGCCTGCATACATGCCTGCATACATACATACCTGTCTACATGTCTGCATTCATACATGCCTGCCTACATGCCTGCATACATACATACATGCCTGCCTGCATGCCTGCATGCATACATGCCTGCATACTTTGACATGCCTGCCAACATGTCTGTATGCATACATGCCTGCATACATTGACATGCCTGCATACATGCCTGCATACATATATGCCTGCATACATACATGCCTTCCTACATGTCTGCATACATACATGCCTGCATACATTCATGCCTGCATACATACATGCCTGCCTATATGTCTGCATACATACATGCCTGCCTACAAGCCTGCATGCATACATGCCTGAATGCATACATGCTTGCATACATTGACATGCCTGTCTACATCTCTGTATGCATACATCCCTGCATAAATTGACATGCCTGCCTACATACATGCCTGCCTACATACCTGCCTGCCTACATACCTGCCTGCCTACATACCTGCCTGCCTACATACCTGCCTGCCTACCTACATACCTGCATGCATACATACATGCCTACCTACATGCCTGCCTACATACATGCCTGCCTACATGCCTGCATACATACATACATGCCTGCGTACATACATGCCTGCCTACATGCTTGCATACATACATATATGCCTGCCTACATACATGCCTACCTACATGCCTGTCTACATACTTGCCTTCATACATACATGCCTGCCTACATATATGCTTGCATGCATACATGCCTGCATGCATACATGCCTGCATACATTGACATGCCTGCCAACATGTCTGTATGCATACATACCTGCATACATTGACATGCCTGCATACATGCCTGCCTACATGCATGCCTGTCTACATGCATGCCTGCCTACATACATGCCTACATACATTCATGCCTGCCTATATACATGCCTGCCTACATGCCTGCCTACATACATGCCTGCCTACATACATGCCTACATACATGCCTGCCTACATACATGCCTACATACATGCCTGCCTACATATATGACTGCCTACATACATGCCTACATACATGCCTGCCTACATGCCTGCCTACATACATTCATGCCTGCCTACATACATGCCTACATACATGCCTGCCTACATGCCTGCCTACATACATTCATGCCTGCCTACATACATGCCTACATACATGCCTGCCTACAAACATGACTGCATACATGCCTGCCTACATGCCTGCCTACATACATTCTTGCGTACATGCCTGCCTACATACATGACTGCATACATGCCTTCCTACATGCCTGCCTACATACATTCTTGCATACATGCCTGCCTACATACATGCCTGCATACATGCCTGCATACATACATGCCTGCATACATACATGCCTGCCTTAATACATGCCTGCCTACATACATGCCTACCTACATGCCTGCATACATACATGCCTGCCTTCATGCCTGTCTACATACTTGCCTTCATACATACATGCCTGCCTACATATATGCTTGCATGCATACATGCCTGCATGCATACATGCCTGCATACATTGACATGCCTGCCAACATGTCTGTATGCATACATACCTGCATACATTGACATGCCTGCATACATGCCTGCCTACATGCATGCCTGTCTACATGCATGCCTGCCTACATACATGCCTACATACATTCATGCCTGCCTATATACATGCCTGCCTACATGCCTGCCTACATACATGCCTGCCTACATACATGCCTACATACATGCCTGCCTACATACATGCCTACATACATGCCTGCCTACATATATGACTGCCTACATACATGCCTACATACATGCCTGCCTACATGCCTGCCTACATACATTCATGCCTGCCTACATACATGCCTACATACATGCCTGCCTACATGCCTGCCTACATACATTCATGCCTGCCTACATACATGCCTACATACATGCCTGCCTACAAACATGACTGCATACATGCCTGCCTACATGCCTGCCTACATACATTCTTGCGTACATGCCTGCCTACATACATGACTGCATACATGCCTTCCTACATGCCTGCCTACATACATTCTTGCATACATGCCTGCCTACATACATGCCTGCATACATGCCTGCATACATACATGCCTGCATACATACATGCCTGCCTTAATACATGCCTGCCTACATACATGCCTACCTACATGCCTGCATACATACATGCCTGCCTTCATGCCTGTCTACATACTTGCCTTCATACATACATGCCTGCCTACATATATGCTTGCATGCATACATGCCTGCATGCATTCATGCCTGCATACATTGACATGCCTGCCAACATGTCTGTATGCATACATGCCTGCATACATTGACATGCCTGCATACATACATGCCTGCATACATACATGACTGCCTACATACATGCCTGCCTATATATATGTCTCCATACGTACATTCCTGCATATATGCCTGTTTACATATATGCCTGCTTACATGACTGCCTACATGCCTGCCTACATACATGCCTGCCTACATACATGTTTGCCTACATACATGCCTGCATGCATACATGCCTGCATACATACATGCCTGCTACATGTCTGCATACATACATGCCTGCCTACATACATGCCTGCATATATACATGTCTGCCTACATACATGCCTGCCTACATACATGCCTGCCTACATACATGCCTGCATACATACATGCCTGCCTTCATGCCTGCCTACATGCCTGCATGCATACATGCTTGCATACATTGACATGCCTGCCAACATGTCTGTATGCATACATGCCTGCATACATTGACATGCCTGCATACATGCCTACATACATACATGCCTGCATACATATATGCCTGCATACATACATGCCTGCCTACATGCCTGCATACATACATGCCTGCCTACATACATGCCTGCCTACATGCCTGCCTACATGCCTGCATACATACATCCCTACATACATGCCTGCATACATGCCTGCATGCATACATGCTTGCATACATTGACATGCCTGCCAACATGTCTGTATGCATACATACCTGCATACATTGACATGCCTGCATACATGCCTGCATACATACATGCCTGCCTACATACATGCCTGCCTACATACATGCCTGCATACATGCCTGCATACATACATGTCTGCATACATACATACATTCCTGCATACATACATGCCTACATACATGCCTGCCTACATACATGCCTGCCTACATACATGCCTGCCTACATGCTTGCATACAAACATGCCTGCATACATACATGCCTGCCTACATACATGCCTGCCTACATACATGCCTGCCTACATGCTTGCATACAAACATGCCTGCATACATACATGCCTGCATACATACATGCCTGCATATATACATGTCTGCCTACATACATGCCTGCCTACATACATGCCTGCCTACATACATGCCTGCATACATACATGCCTGCCTTCATGCCTGCCTACATGCCTGCATGCATACATGCTTGCATACATTGACATGCCTGCCAACATGTCTGTATGCATACATGCCTGCATACATTAACATGCCTGCATTACATGCCTGCATACATACCTGCCTGCATACATACATGCCTGCATACATACATGCCTGCCTACATGCCTGCCTACATACATGCCTGCCTACATACATTCCTGCCTACATGCCTGCTTTTATGCCTGCATACATACATCCCTACATACATGCCTGCATACATGCCTGCATGCATACATGCTTGCATACATTGACATGCCTGCCAACATGTCTGTATGCATAAATACCTGCATACATTGACATGCCTGCATACATGCCTGCATACATACATGCCTGCCTACATACATGCCTGCCTACATACATGCCTGCATACATGCCTGCATACATACATGCCTGCATACATGCCTGCCTACATACATGCCTGCATACATACATGTCTGCATACATGCCTGCCTACATGTCTGCATACATGCATGCCTGCATCCATGCCTGCCTATATGCATGCATACATGCCTGCCTACATGCCTGCCTACACACATGCCTGCCTACATGCCTGCCTACACACATGCCTGCCTACACACATGCCTGACTACATACATGCCTGCCTACATGCCTGCCTACATACATGCCTGCCTACATACATGCCTGCCTACATACATGCCTGCATACATTGACATGCCTGCCTACATGTCTGTATGCATACATGCCTGCATACATGCCTGCCTGCATGCCTGCTTACATGCCTGCATACATACATGCCTGCATACATGCCTGCATAGATGCTTGCCTGCATACCTGCCTACATGCCTGCATACATACATGCCTGCCTACATACATGCCTGCCTACATGCCTGCCTACATGCCTGCCTACATACATGCCTGCCTACATGCCTGCCTACATGCCTGCCTACATACATGCCTGCCTACATGCCTGCATACATACATGCCTGCCTACATGCCTGCACACACACATGCCTGCTTACATGCCTGCATACATACATGCCTGCCTACATGACTGCCTACATACATGCCTGCATACATGCCTGCACACATGCATGCCTGCTTACATGCCTCCCTACATATATTCCTGCATACATGCCTGCCTACATACATGCCTGCATACATGCCTGCATACATACATGCCTGCATACATGCCTGCATACATACATGCCTGCATACATACATGCCTGCATGCATGCCTGCCTACATACATGCCTGCATACATGCCTGCCTACATACATGCCTGCATACATACATGCCTGCCTACATACATGCCTGCCTACATACATGCCTGCCTACATACATGCCTGAATACATACATGCCTGCATACATACATGCCTGCATACATATATGCCTGCATACGTGTCTGTATACATGCATGCCTGCATACAGATATGCATGCACACATGCATGCCTGCCTACATGCCTGCATACATACATACACACCTACCTACCTACCTACCTACCTACCTACCCACCTACCCACCTACCCACCTACATAACACACACACACACACACACACACACACACACACACACACACACACACGGATTCCTACGCCAAGATGGCGGATGATAACCTACAGGAATTCGTGTCTTAAAAAAGAAATGTTCAAAAGTTGATTTAAGACAAAATATGACTCGGTCCAAACGACAGGTTAGTCTACTTAAAAAATCTGATCCATCAAAAGAGAAAAGTGATAGAGGTGAAACATGTGAAAGCCCATCGTCTTCAAAATACAAAAAACCGAGCAATGGTCGTTTAACTAGATCCAGATCTACTGCTCTGACGGGTCCCAGCTCTGAATCAGCTGCTTCACTGTCTCTCCCACTGGAGCAACAACACGATGCGATCCGCGACTTGAAGAAGACCATCGAGCGTCTGTGTGATCGCATCTATGCTCTGGAAGAGACAGTGGAGAGGTTGTCAAAGGACAACGCCCAGCGAGAAACTGTAAGTGTGGCCACGCAAACAGTCAAAGAAATAACACCATCAAGAACAACACTGTGCACCAAAAAATCATATGCAGAAGTGACAAAATCAACTCCTTCAAATAACATAAGAGGCTTACTTACAAGAGAGGCATGCAACAAGCCTAAAAATACCATATCAAAATCGACAGGCTTCTCAGCAAAGAATGACGCACATTGCTCTAAAACGCAAACTCGTGACGTCAAAGATTCAAATTCCAACTCTCTTCCCAAAGTTCTATTTCTACATGACTCAACTATGTCAAAGATCAATGCAAAACGCCTGGGTTATTCCTATGGTCTCAAAGTCACATCAAAGAGGGCCTTTAAAATTGCTGACTGCAGAAGGGAAATCGAAAATATTTGTCCTGAAGACACAGTGGACTGCATTGTTCTGCATGCAGGAGTCCATGATGTAAAAGGGTCTGACCCATCCACTGCATCCAAAGACATGGTCTCGGTAGTCAACCAGATCAAAAGCAGACTCCCCAAAACAAAAGTAGTTATCAGCAGAATTGCTCCTGTGAAGAACAAAGATCTTGAGGGAAGGAGACAGCTCTTTAACGCTCTTTTATTTTCTGAGCTTTCTAACCAACAAGTGTCTATTCTCTCTCATGAAAATATGAGTGTATATAATAACAAAATCATGAAAGATGACATTCATCCATCAGATATAGGCACCAGCATCCTAGCGGGGAACCTGGGTCGACACGTTCATCGTCTCTTCTGGGAGCGACCAAGGAGAAGGCTCGTCAGGAATCTTCATCGAGGAATGCCCAACAGCTTGGAGAAAGGGCCCAACCAGTGGTATGGAGATCCTGCAGGGTTTGCCAGATTTCCTCAACCATGGTCATTTCATCATCGCCAGTGGAATTCTTTCTCCCATCCATATTCCTGGTGACTTTGTTCATTTATACCACAGCAAAATGTGTTGAATTTCACTATGTGTCATGAAGACTGTGTTTGACAATATTGTAATTTTTCAATGGAATTGTAGATCACTCCTTAAAAATTTACTTCACCTTGAAGCTCATCTCTCACATCATAATTATTCAGTTCTTGCTTTGCAGTCTCTTAACGTAGATGCTAACAAGCTTCCCAAATTTAACAATTTTTATTATCCACCATTGTTCACTTGTAGCAGTACAACCAAAAGAGTTCAAACAGCAGTGTACATTAGAGCAGATTTAAGTTACTCTCCTCTGTCTTTACCCCCTGTTCCAACATCTACAGATGAGTTTTTTGCAACAGCAGTCACTGTCAAAGTAAACAAACAAACAGATTTAAATGTAGTATCTGTTTATTATCCTAAGGGTCCAAAAGCAGAAAATACAGACTGGATTAAACATATTGATCTGACAAGTAAAAAATGGATAGTGCTTGGAGATTTCAACGCACATGCTCCATTTTGGGAACCTAATTGTTGCAATGTGACCTGTAACAGATTAATAGAAAACATCGTTGACTCAAAATTGATTCTCCTAAATGATGGTAGTATAACAAGATTACCTGATATTGCAAGCCATAAACCATCATCAATTGATTTATCATTAATATCGCCTGAATTAGGAGTTAATGCAGTCTGGCTCACCAATGATGATACATTAGGAAGCGACCATTTTCCTATAATACTACAGTTAAAAGAAATTATGTTTGAAAAAGAAGCCAAAGTTGACGATGTAATCCCTAAATTTGTTTATAAATGTGCTAATTGGGACCTATTTCAGTCCATATTATCTAACATAAACTGTAAATATCTTTTAGATGAAACTATTGATTCGTCATATGACAAATTTTGCAAAGCTGTTTTACAGGCAGCAGAAAAATCTATTCCCAAATGCAAAAAGATGCAAGATTGGAAGTACTTTGGGAATGTGTGGTGGAATAATGAATGTGAGGAAGCGGTATACTTAAAAAAATTAGCTTTTAAAAAATGGCTACAAGACAGATCGGAAGTAAACTTCATTAATATGAAGCAAGCTAAGAATCATAGTAACAGAGTTGTAGCTCTAGCCAAGAAAACTTATTTTTCAAATTTTTGTAGGGATGAAATATCTGAATCGAAAGATTTACACAAAGTGTGGAAAAAAGTTAAAAAAATGAAAAATGGAAACATTTTGCCTGTCTTTCCAATAAAACTCCATAATAATGAAATGCCTTCCTCCTTGGACAAGGCTGAAGCATTTGTAAAGTCTTTTTCAGATAACAACTCTTTGTCAAGTCTGAATCAGTCTGACAAAGGCTTTAGAGAGACAGAAGAAAGAAAAGATGAATATAAAGATCCGGTTTCCAAACAAGAGTACTTTTTAAATTCTTCTATCACTTTTAAAGAATTTAACGAAGCGTTAGAATCATTCTCTTCAAATTACAGTGCTGTGGGCATTGATGGCATTTCATACCAATTATTACTACACTTGCCTTTAAAATGGAAGGAATTACTTCATTCGTTTTACCAAAAATGTTGGTTAAATGGAACTCTCCCTACCCCCTGGAAGAGGTCAATTGTAATACCGGTTCCAAAAAAGGGCAAATCAAGATCTTGTATTAATAATTACAGACCAATAGCACTAACTTCACAAGTGGGAAAAGTTTTAGAAAAAATCGTCCAAAGACGCCTTTTGTATTTCTGTGAAAAGGAAAATATAATTCCAGTGAATCAGGCTGGATTCAGAAAAGGTCGTTGTACAACAGATCATCTAGTGAAACTTACAAGTCATATTAAGTACCAGTTTGCACACAGAAAAAGCACACTTGCCACTTTCTTTGACATTAGTAAAGCGTATGATAGCGTATGGCATGCTAGATTATTATACAAACTGAAACTTATTGGAGTTAATGGTGAAATGTTTCAATACTTTAAGAGTTTTCTATCAGAAAGATCGATGTGTGCAAGAGTTGGATCAGTGTATTCATCTTTCAAAAATATTGATATTGGTATTCCTCAGGGGTCAATAATAGCTCCTATATTGTTTTCTATTCTTATTCATGACCTTCCAAAAGTTCTGTCAAACAATATAAACCTAGCTCAATATGCTGATGACATTGCAATTTGGATGAATACAAGCATTAGGAAACATACGTCTAAAAGAATTATAAACCATATCAACAAAATTTATCAATTAGAAATAGATAAATTAGATACTTATATGAAAGAAAATGGTCTTTCTCTTTCAGGAGAAAAAACTAAATTAATGCTATTTCTGAATGGTGAAAATCCCAATTGTTTACCAGCATTACACATAAATGGGGAAACCTTAAAATATTCTCAAAATGTTAAATTTCTGGGTGTTCATTTAAACCCCAAATTAAATTGGAGATTCCATATTGAGAGTCTAGTAAACAAAGCAAGGAAACGCTTTAATCTTCTCAAAATTATTACTGTTCAGCCATGGGGTCAGGACACAAAGACTCTCCTTCACTTAGCAACTAGTCTAGTCAGATCAACGTTGGTTTATGGGCAGGAGGTTTATCATTCAGCTCCTCCTTCTTTATTGAAAAAGCTGCAAAGCATTGATAGTAAATCGATTAAACTAGCTCTTGGAGTCCCTGTACACACAAATACACTGAATACATACAGAGAAGTCAATTTACTTTCTTTATCAGATCATCGTCATTTAGCTGTAGCTAAGTTTGTTACAAGAAGTCTTTCAGTATCAAATTCATTAAAAACAGAAGTACTCATTGACTCAGTCAAGGATTATCCTAAGAGGGCTCAACATATTTCATCACTTTGCCCAATTCATAATTACATAGACGATTTACTGTCAGAGTGTAATATTGACATTTCATCAATACCCATTGCCCCAATAGTTCCTAAGATACCACAGTGGGAGCATAAAGAGGCTAAATTTGATATTGATTATACCATGCTAAAAAAAGATGACAATATTAATATGTTGACTTCTGATGTAAAACAACATCTTGAAACAAATTATCAAAATCATATAAAAGTGTTTACAGATGGTTCTGTTTATGACTTAAATGCAGGATCAGGTTTTGTTATTCCTGCTCTGAAGATACAAAAATCTTTCTGTTTAGGGAAGGGTTTCTCCATATTCAGCGCCGAACTCTATGCCATACTTATGGCTCTGATTACTATAAATAATAGTAATTTTGCATTTTCTCACTTCGCTTTTTGTGTTGACTCAAAATCTGTACTGTATAGCTTACAAGATTGGAGCTCAAAAGTAAGGACAGATTTATTATTTGAAATAAAATATTTGATACATTGTATCATGACAAAAGGTATAGGAATAAATTTTTGCTGGATTCCTTCACACTGCGGAATATACTGGAATGAAATAGCAGATAATCTTGCAAAAAAAGGTTCAAAACGAGATTGCCCAGTTCATAACTTAAAAAATGATTGTCGTGAAATTAATTCATTATTGGAAAATCATGTACATAAGTTTAACTTCCATGGGAAATTTGAAATACTAGGCTATCCAAGACATATTTCTAACATCATTTATAAGTTGCGATTAAACTCCTGGAAGACCAAATATTCTCGAAATGTAACTTGCTCCTGTTCTGAACCATTATCTTGTGAACATCTTATTTTTCAATGTTCAGTTCTAAATTCAGTATATAAAGAAAATGGCATTGAAATTGCAAGGGAACCATTGAATGTAGTTTCGCGAAAACCGTTGATTTTTGATGTTGCTAGGATTATTTCCAAGTCTTCTGTAAATATTTTATGGTAGGGTTTTATTTGTTTGTTTATTTGTTTTGTTCTTTGTTTAGTCTAATATCACCAAGTGTGAATAGACTTTAAATTGAACTACAACAACAACAACACACACACACACACAGGCTTTTTAAACAGTGCACCATACCATACCATATAAAGAATACCGCAAGAACTGTTTCTCATACCACCCCCCCCCCCCCCCCCCCCCTCTCTGCCCCTAAACAACAAAGCTTGTTTATGGGATGTAACTGCCGACACTTGCTATATCCTATGTGCCCATACTCTGGGGTTTGGTCTACTTTTACCTGTAGCAGCAACAGTAGCAGCAGAAGCAGCAACAGCAGAAGCAACAGCTGTGTTAGTGACAGTGGCTAAATGATTGTAACATAAAAAGGTGTGGGGGGGGGGGGGGGGGGGGGGTAAAATGGTTGTAGTCTCTTTGTTGAACATGTGTGGTGTGTGGACTTAATCGCAATGCTATGATGCCTACCAGAATATATGTTGGGACTGTTTTTTTATGGTGATATAATTACTGTGCTGTGTCTGTTTATCTCTGTGTGCGTGTGTCTTTCTGTCTGTCTGTCTGTCTGTCTGTCTGTCTGTTTGCACGTCTGTCGATTCTTTTAAACATCATGCTGACTTTGTAATGGCGTTGTGAATATTCTTTCTTTTCTGGTGGGTTTTTTTTTTTTTTGCGCCATAGCTATCCATTATACAATGGACATTTTTGTTGCGAGTATTTTCACTGGCAGCTTTTGGGGGTTTTTGTTGTTGTTTTTTTTTTATAACTTTTATGTACCCCTCGGTGTGGGCGCGGGGGTGGGGGTGGGGTGTCTTGAAAAAAAATCTTGAATCCTTAACGAAGCCTTAAGTGTGGTGTGTGCGTGCGTGTGTGCGTGTGTGTGTGTGTATGTGTGTGTGTGTGTGTGTGTGTGTGTGTGTGTGTGTGTGCGCGCGCGCGCGTGCGTGTGTGTGTGTGTGTTGGAGTGTGTGTGTGAGAGAGAGAGAGTGTGTGTGAGAGAGAGAGTGTGTGTTTGTGTGTGTGTGTGGTGTGTGTGTGTGTGGTGTGTGTGTGTGTGTGTGTGTGTGTGTGTGTGTGAGAGAGAGAGAGAGAGAGAGAGAGAGTGTGTGTGTGTGTGAGAGTGTGTGTCTGTGTGTGTGTGTGTGTGTGTCTCTGTGTGTGTGTGTGTGTGTGTGTGTGTGTGTGTGTGTGAGAGATAGAGAGAGAGTGTGTATGTGTGTGCGTGTGTGTGTGTGTGCGTGCGTTGTGTGTGTGTGTGTGTGTGTGTGTGTGTGTGTGTGTGTGTGTGTGTCTGTCTGTCTGTCTGTCTGTCTGTCTGTCTGTCTGTCGTCTCTCTCTCTCTTCTCTCTTCTCTCTTCTCTCTTCTCTCTCTCACTCCTCTCTCCTCCCTCTCTCTCTCTCTCTCTCTCCTCTCTCCCTGCTCCGTCTGTCTGTCCTGTCCGTCTGGACCAACACTGTGTACACTCCTTAACGAAGCCTCCCAGGCCGTTCGAATACATGGTGCTGCTGACCATCATCGCCAACTGCATTGTGCTGGGGCTGGAGGAACACCTGCCCAGGGGGACAAGACGCCCCTGGCACTGCAGCTGGTAGTTGGGGTGTGGGGGGGGAGGGTGTGTGGGGGGAAGGGGGGTGGGTTGGGTTGGGGGCGAGTGGGTTTGGGGTGGGTGGGAGAGTTGGGGTGGGTTGGTTGGGGTGGGTGGGGGGAGGGGGGTTGGTGGTGGGGGGTGTTGGGGGAGGGGTAGGGTGTGTTGGGGGGAGGGGGTGGGAAAGAGGGGGGTTGGGGTGGGGGTGGTGGGGTTGGGTGGTAGGGTGGGCTTTGGGTGTTTGCGTGCGTGAGTGCTTGCGGTATGCGTGTATGTGTGTGTGTGCATGATGATGATGATAATAACGATGATGATGATATTAACGGTGATGATGATCACGATGATGATAATGATGCTGGTGATGATGTGTATGTGCCCGTGCGTGAGTGCGTGCGGGTATGCGTGTGCGTGCTTTTTCGCGTGCATGCGTGTCCGCATGTGTGTCTGTCTGTCTGTTCACAGGACGAAACCGAAGTGTACTTTCTGGGATTTTTTGTGTGGAGGCCTTTCTCAAGATCGTAGCTCTAGGCTTTGTACTCCACAAGGGGTCCTACCTACGCAACATATGGAACATCATGGATTTTATAGTAGTAGTCACGGGTGTGAGTCTAGTCTCTCTATCTACCCACTGTCCAGTCTTTCTTTTCCTACTTTTGTTTGTGAAATGTGTGCGTGTGTGTGTGGTGGTGGGGGGGGGTGTAGGATGTGTGTGGGGGTGGGGGGTGTTGTTGTGTGTGTGTGTGTGTGTGTGTGTGTGTGTGTGTGTGTGTGTGTGTGTGTGTGTGTGTGTGTGTGTGTGTGTGTGTGTGTGTTGTGTGTGTGTGTGTTGTGTGTGTGTGTGTGGTGGTGGTGTGTGGTGGTGGTGGTGGTGGTGTGTGTGTGTGTGTGTACGTGTACGTGTCGTGTGTGTGGGGGTGGGGGTGGGTGTTGTATGTGTGTGTGTGTTTCTCTGTTTGTCTGTTTCTGTCTAGATGTGTCTACCTAGCTGTATCTCTGCGTGCGTGCGTGCGGAGATGTATATATATATTATATATATATATATAATATATATATATATATATATTATATTATATATATGTAATATATATATATAATATATATGTATATATAATGTAATATGTGTGTATGTGTGTGTTTGTGTGTATGAGGGTGGATGATGTGGGGGGGATGGTGGTGATGGTTTATTTGGGGAGGGGGAATGGTGGTGGTCGTGTGTGTGGAAGGGTGGTGGTGGTGGTGGTGGTGTACGTGTATGAGGGAGATGATTGTGATGGTATGTGTTGGGGGGGGGGCGGGAAGCGGGCAATGATGGTGGTGGTTTATGTGTGTACTGGCGCTGGTGGTGGTTGTGGTGGTGGTGTATGTGTGGATAAGGGAGGGGAATAAGCGTGTTCGTGTGTGTGTGGGGGGAAGGGTGCATGTGTGATTGTGTGTGTGTGTGTGTGTGTGTCTGTCTGTCTGTCTGTCTCTGTTTATTTGTATGTTTCTGTATGTGTCTGTCTGTGTCTCCGAGCGTGTATGTGTGTGTGTGTGTCTGTCTGTCTGTCTGTGTGTCTGTCTGCTATGTCAGAGTGCCCGTGATGTGGTCAGTTGTTGTGGTGTGGTGTGTGTGTGTGTGGTAACAGCATGAACTGGGAGCCTCCAGAGCTCTGCTGTGTCAGAGATTGTCTGGTACATAGAGGGTCTGAGTTCGAGTCCCTGGTCTGTTCAGTGGAAAATGTCCCTAGAATTTTGAGATCTGTGTATGGTTTATTGTTCTGTCTCTGTCTTTCTGTCTTTCTGTCTTTCTGTCTTTCTGTCTTTCTGTCTGTCTGTCTGTCTGTCTGTCTGTCTGTCTGTCTGTCGTCTCTCTCTCTATCTCTTCTCTCTCATTCTCTCTCTCTCTCTCTCTCTCATTCTCTCTCTCATCTCTCTCTCTCTTCTTCTCTCCTTCTCTTGTTTATTTGTGATGTTGTTTATTGTTGTTGTTTATTCTTGTATTCTTTTTTCTTATTTATTCCGTTTATTAACCAAATCGACCCCAGGAGTTTGTGATTATATGTGTGAATAGTTCTTGTCTTTTCAAGATGGAAAATGTCTTGTGTGTTATTCATTTGAAATGTGATTTCCCCGAGAAAGCAGCCCAGATTTCTCCTCGTGAAATTCGGGCTGTCTCTCCCCAGGGAGAGCGCGTCCCACGCCACAAGTGAAGCGCCTACCCATTTTTATTTTTTTATTTTTCCTGTAAGCAACTGTGTTTGTTTCCCTATCAGAGTGGCTTTTTTCACTAAAAAATTTTGCCAGGGACAACCCTCTTATTACCGTGGGTTCTTTTACGTGCCATAATATTACTGTGTAACACATGGAACCTCGGTTTTCCCGTCTCATCGACTAGCACCCAGACCACCACTCATGGTCTAATGGAAGGGAGAAGAAAGTTTTGGTCTAAACGGGATTCAAACCACCACACACTCTGACCCGACTTTTCTCTTTCTAGGCAGGCGCATTACCTCCTAGACCACGGATCTTTTTTTTTATTATTATTCTTTTTATATCGAGGATACTGGAATAAGCATTCCTGTGCTTTTCTACATCCAGTCCCCGTGTGTATGCAGTTTTGTAAATGTCATCTGTTTCCACCGGCACACGATGACCTACTCTTACGAAAAGCAGAACAGGATTTAACGTGTGTGCAAAATGTACCGCGTGCGTTCGCACACGGGGCCTCGGTTTAAAGTCTCATCCGAAGGACTGTGGGGAGAGTGGAGTCAGCACTGGTGTTAACTCCAGGAGACAAACCCCCACGACCGGGAATCGAACCTGGGTCATCAAATTGCCAGCGTAATGTTCTGACCACTAGGTTATCCCGTCCCACACTCTGTGTGTGTATGTGTGTCTGTCTCTCTCTCTCTCTGGGCAGGTTTCTAGACCTCATCTTTGAGGTGCTGAATCAGCCTTTCCTGGCGAGGTCTCTACGAGTTCTAAGACCCATGAAGTTGGTGAATGGAATGGAGAGTGAGTCACGGAGGCTTGGTTTGTCCTGCCAGCCTAGCCTGCCTAGCCTGCCTGCCTGCCTGCCCCCCATTCCAATGTCTTTTTATTATTTGTCTTTCTTTTTGGTGGCCGTGGACGTGGATTGGATTGGATTGGAGGGGAGTGGGGGGCCTACTCGGAACTATTTTGCTGGTCCTCACGATTGCTTTTTACAGGGATTGATTACTCTCTCTATATATATTTTTTGTGTTGTTGTTTTTTGTTCGTTGGTGGGTTGTTGTTTTTTTTTTTGTATGTATGTGGAGAGAGGGTTGGTTGGTTGGTTGTTTGGGGTTTGTTTGTTTTTTTTGCTCCAATCTCGGAATGGATTGTAATGGTGTGTTAGGGTTGTTTGTTTTTTTTTGTTTTTTTCGTTTCTTGATTACGTTGTGTGTGTGTGTGTGTGTGTGTGTGTGTGTGTGTGTGTGTGTGTGTGTGTTGTGTGTGTGTGTGTGTGTGTGTGTGTGTCTGTCTATCTGTCTGTCTGTCTGTCTGTCTGTCTGTCTGTTTGTCTGTCTGTCTGTCTGTCTGTCTGTCTGTCTGTGTTTTTATTTTATACACCGTGTACGGTACAAGTCGCTGTATCATTCCACAAAATCATTCTAAAGAAAAGCAAACAAAACCCCAAAACCTCAAACCACTAAACAAGCCTCCAATTTTTTTTTATGATAAAACAAGATGTAACATTACGTGTCTGTATGCTTGTGTAACATTTCGGTGACTACGATTTTTATTTCGTTTGGACGTTTTATTTCGTTGGGGATTTTTTTGTTTGGGAACCTCTACTCAGAGGGTTGTATGGCGTGTTGGTCGTGTCCTCTCTGTATGTGTGTATGTGTGTGTCTGTGTGTCTGTGTTTGTGTCATTTTATGTTTGTGTATGTACAGAGGACCAGGTGGCATCTTGGAAGGGGCATGTTCGTGTTCTCTGTGTGTGTTTGTACTGTGGGGCGTAAGGTTCCTTGTACCGTATACCGGATGGTTCCTTGTACCGTATACCGGATGGTTCCTTGTACCGTATACCGGATGGTTCCTTGTACTATGGACCGATGGTTCTTGTACCATAAACCATGTGATTCTGTGTACCGTGAACCATGTGATTCTGTATACCATGAACCATGTGATTCTGTGTACCATGAACCATGTGATTCTGTGTACCATGAACCATGTGATTCTGTGTACCATGAACCATGTGATTCTGTGTACCATGAACCATGTGATTCTGTGTACCGTGGACCAGATGGTTCCTTTGACATTGGACCGGTGGTTCAAGTGTTCCTTGTACTCACCGTGGACCGGATGGTTCCTTTGACATTGGACCAGGTGGTTCAAGGTTCCTTGTACTCTGAACCGAATGGTTCCTTGTGTATCGTGGACCAGATGGTTCTGTGTACTCTGGACCGGACAGTTCCTTGTACAACGTACCAGATGGCTTTTTGTACTGTGGGCCGGATTGTTCAGTGTACTGTGGACCGTACGATTCTGTGTACCGTGAGCCGGATGGTTCCTTGTACAAGGAACCAGACTCTGGACCAAATGGTTCATTGTACTAAGTACCAGGTGGCTCCTTGTACCATGGACCAGATGGTTCCTTGTACCATGGGCCGGGTGGCTGTATGTACTGTGGGGAGGGTGGTGCCCTGACGGAGCATGTTGGTGTCTGCAGGTTCATAACTCTCTTTGCTTCCACATCCACGGCGTCTTTCGACCTGAGAACTCTCAGAGCCGTGCGGGTCTTGAGGCCCCTCAAGCTGGTCTCGGGTATTCCAAGTACGTTTGGGTGTTGTTGTTTTTTTTTTAATTTTTTGTTTTTTTTGTTTTTTTTGTTTATTGTTATTCTTATTTTATCTTAATTTATTTATTTATTTATATATATTTTTTTATTAGTATCATTATTATTATTTCATATTTATTATTATTATCATTATTATATTTACTATTATTATAATTACAATTATTGTTATTATTATTATTATTATTATTTATTATTATTATTATTATTATTATTATTATCATCATCATCATCATCATCATCATTATCATCATCATCTCATCATCATCATCATTATATCATCATCATCATCATCATCATCATCATCATCATC
>CM060345.1:21397321-21399543 GCA_030674155.1 Stramonita haemastoma
TCCCTCTTGTCTCTCTTTTCCCCCTCCCCTGTCTCCCCTTGTGTCTCTTTTCCCTCTGTCCTGTCTCGGTCTCGGGGCTCTGCCCCTCTGTCTCTCCTCTCCCCCCTCTCTCTCTCTTCTCCCCTCTTTCCTCCTCTCTCCTCTCCCTTCTCTTCTTCTCTCTCCTCTCTCTCTCACCCTCTCTCTCTCCCTCTCTCCCCTCCCCCCCTCCCTTCTAAGTCTGTTTTCCTATGCTTGTGCAATGCCTGTACCTATTTTTTTCGTTGCGCGCGCGTGCGTGCGTGCTTGCGTCCTCTCTCTGTCTCCCCTGTCCCCTCTTACCTCTCTTCCCCTTGTCTCCTTTTCCTTTCTCTTCTTTTCCTCCTCTCTCCCCTCTTTTCCTCTCCTTAAACCCCCCTCCCCCTCTCTCTCCCCCCTCCCCCCTCCCCCCTCCCCCCTCCCCTCTCCCTCCCCTCCCCCCCCCTCCCTTTCCCCTCCCTCTCTCCCTTCCCTCCCTCCCTCCCTCTCCTCCTTCCTCTCTCCCTCTCTCTTTTTCCCCCCCCTCTTTTCCCCCCTCCCTCTCTCCCCCCCTCCCCCCCCTCTCCCCCCCACCCCCCCCCCTCTCCCCCCTCTTCTCCCACCCCCTCCCCCCCTCTCCCCCCTCCCCCACCCCCTCTCTCCCTCCCACCCCACCCCCCCACCCTCCCCCTCTTTCTCTCATCTCCCCAATCCTCTCATCTCCTGGTCTCCATGTAAGCCGAGGGACATCGACCGGGGGGGACGAGGACAGCATCCGGCCGGGGCATGGCAAGGATGACGGTTCGGGCGGGGTTCCGGGCCAGGAGAACACCCTCCCTGCCAAACGGGGGGGGGGAGGGGCCCAACTAGGGAGGCTTCACCACTTCGACCACATCGGCTTTCGCCATGCTGACCGTCTTCCAGTGCACCCACCATGGAGGGCGGACCACCGTCTTGTACTATGTAAGGTGGTGGTGGTGACGACGGGGGTTGGGGGGGGTTTGGGGGGGGTGGGGGGGGTGGGGGGTGGTGGGGGAGGGTGGTTTAGGGTGGGGGGGGTTGTGTTGTAGTAGTAGTAGTAGTAGTGGGGGTGGTGAAAGAGAAAGGGGGTATGTGGAGAAAGTGGTTATGGTAGAAGGTAGTATAGTGGAGGTGGTGGTGGGGGTGGTGGGTGGGGTGGGTGGTGGATAGTGGTATGGTAGTGGTAGTAGTTGTATTTTTTTAGGAGTATTATAGTAGGAGAAGGAGGAGGGGGAGGAGGACTGTCTTCAGTGCATCACCATAGAGGGCTGACCCCGCTTGTACTAGTGGTGGTCTTGTGGGGGTTGGTTTTTGGGGGGGGGGGGGGTTGGGGGGGTGGGATTGTGGGGAGGGTAGGGGTGGTGGTGGTTTATATGTTCATTGCAACACCAGGAGGGCTGGACCACCGTCTGTACATGTAGGTGGGGGTTTTGTGTGGTTGTGTGTGGTGTGTGTGTGGTGTGTGGTGTGTGTGTGTTGTGTGGGGTTGTGTGTGGTGGTGTGGGGTGTTGGGGTTGGTGTTTGGGGGTTGTGAAGTATTGAAAGGAGTATGGACCACGTCTTGTACATGTACGTGGTTATGTTAAAGGTGGTAGTATACTTGTAGTAGTTTACTATATGAAAAGTTATAGTAGTATACAGAAATACTAGTAAGGAGGAGGAGGACTGTCTCCAGTGCATCACCATGGAGGGCGGACCACCGTTCCCTTGTACATGTACTGGTCGTGGGTTGTGGGTTTGGGTTGGTGGGGTGGGGGGTGGTGGTGTTGGGGTGGGGGGTAGGTTTGGGGTAGGGTGTGGGGGTTTAAGGGGAGGGGATTGTAGGGGTAGTGGTTGAAATAGTTTTGAGTAGTAGGAACCACTTTTACTTGTCCCATGTAGGTTGTGATGTAGGGTAGTGGTGGGGGGTGGTGGTGGTTGTATAGAAATAGTTGTAGGAGTAAAGGGGCCACGCTTGTAATGTAGTAAAAAGGATAGGAGGGGAAAAAGGGGGAGGAGGAAGGTAAAAGGGGGGGAGAGGGTGGGGAGGAGGAGTAGGTTTGAAAGGGAGTAGGGAGTAGAGTAGGAACCCCTTCCAGTGCAAACCCAAAGGGGGGGCGGGGCCCCCGTCTTGTACTATTTTAGGGGGGTTTTGGTGGTTGGGGGTTGTTGTTGTTGAAGGGGGGTTTGGGGTTGAGGGGGGGGGTTTAGTAGGAGGAGGGGAG
>CM060345.1:21404643-21412143 GCA_030674155.1 Stramonita haemastoma
CTCTTTACTGGCCAGGCCTATAATTATAATCTTGTTCTTGCCAAAAATACGAAATCACATGAGTAAGAAAAAAAAGACAAACAAGACCGAGTTGACTTTAGCCTTTAGGTACCGAGTATTCAAAGTAACGCTAATGTTTCCACATTGCTGTAAGATTTCAGTTTACGTCATCATCATCACCGTCATTTTGGACATGACGTCAGATTCTACTTCCATAAGTCTAACACGGATAGCTTGATGAAAAAAAGCAATTGCACTGCTTACTCAATGTACCATCTGGAAATAAAAGTTTGACTTGACTTGACTTGACATCAAGTGTAGAGTTTGTTGTTTTTGGCTTGCTCACCATCATCATACTATTATATAAATGAAAGACTTCTTCCCAGTTCTAGCAAAATTACATCCCGCACAATAAACAAACTTGGGCCTGGATACACACCACCTCGCCCTCCCCCCATCCCTCCCCCTTCCCCTTTTTTCACAACACCACCCTCCCCCCACCCCCTCCCCCCAGTACCTCTCCTACCCCCCTCCCCCACCCAACTGTTTACAAGGACACAGACATACTTGAAGACGAAGGCGACGAGAGCGCAGATGACGACGGTAGCATCCAGAAGATTCCACAGATCTCGGCAGTACGATCCGGGATGAAGAACCACTCCGAGGTCAATGATCTGTAGGATGAAAGAGGGAAGGAAGGTAGGAAGGAACAGCATCAGTATTTATTTATTATTTTATTTTATTCATTCTTTCATTTCCAGGATAATGGAGTAGGCACTCGCAGTTGAGGATAACCAAGGATGATGTTTCAATCACTATCTTGAGGGTAGTTGAGGATCATGTCAAGCATTATCTTAAGGATAAATGAGGATCATTTCAATCACTACCTTGCAGATGACCGAAGATCATGTCAGTCACTACCTTGAAGATAATGTCAGTCACTACCTTGAAGATCATGTCAGTCACTACCTTGAAGATCATGTCAGTCACTACCTTGAAGATCATGTCAGTCACTACCTTGACGATCAAATACCTTGGGGGATAGTTGAGGATCATGTCAATAACTTAGAAACAATTAAAGATCATGTCAAATACTTTGGAGATAATTGATGATCATGGCAATCACTATATTGAGGATCACTGAAGATACCTTGAGGATCATTGAGGATCAAGTCAATACCTTGAAGACAAATGAAGATCACATCCATCAATACCTTGATGATAATTGAGGATCATGTCAGTCACTACCTTGAGGATAATTGAAGATCATGTCAAAACCTTGAGGATAACCAAGGATCATGTCAATCACTACCTTGAGGATAAGTGAGGATCATTTCAAGCACTACCTTGAGGATAATTGAAGATAATGTCAAATACCTTGGGAGATAGTTGAGAATCATGTCAATACCTTGAGGATCATCGGGGATCAAGTCAATGCCCTCAAGATCATGCCAATACCTTGACGATAAATGAAGTTCATGACAATACCTTGAAGATCGTGTCAATACCTTGAGGGTCATTCAGGATCAAGTCAATGCCCTGAGGACAACTGAGGATCATCAAGGATAACTGAAGATAACCGAGGATCGTGTTAATACCTTGAGGATAATTGAGGATCGTGTCAATACCTTGAGGATCATTGAGGATAATATCAGTACCTTGAAGATCATGTCAATACCCTCAAGATCATATCAATACCTTGAAGATAAATGAGGATCATGTCCATCAATCACTACCTTGATGATAAATGAAAATCATGTTCATCACTACCTCGAGGATAACCGAGGATCATGTCCATCAATACCTTGAGGATCATTTCAATGGTGAAGACTCCGGTGAAGACGTAATCGAAGAAGTTGAGGATGTTGTTTCTCTGGGAGTTCTCCCTCACGGGGTCCTCTGCCGCCAGCGCCACGCTGCTGGCACAGATGACGATCATGATGAACAGGTCAAAGTACCGCAGGTTCACCACGAAGTGACAGAAGCGGCGAATGCTGCAACACACGTAACGTAACGACCGTTTCTGAGTTTTTCCTTGTTTTGGGGGGTAATTTTTTGGTTTGTTTGAATTCTGTATTGCGTCTGTAAATGTGTGTGTGTGTGTGTGTGTGTGTGTGTGTGTGTGTGTGTGTGTGTGTGTGTGTGTGTGTGTGTGTGTTGTGTGTGTGTGTGTGTGTTTTCAAGGTTCTATATATATTTTAAAAATTCTTTTCATTTTCTTAAATTTTTTCTGGGAAAAATTCCTTTCATTTTTTTATATTCATGGGTTTTTCTTGTTGCTCGGGGCTACACCCAATGGCGAGATCAAGTGTATGTGATCTCCCCCCTCCTCCCTACACCCCCACAGATGACGATCATGATGAACAGGTCAAAGTACCGCAGGTTCACCACGAAGTGACAGAAGCGACGAATGCTGAAACACACATAATGTGACGAGCGTTTTTGAGGGTTGTTTTTTTGGTTGTTGGTTTATTGTGTTTTTTTTTTTTTTTTGGGGGGGGGGGGGGGGGGGGGGGGGGGAGGGGGTTGAATTTTCTATTGCGTCTTTAAATGGGATTTTTGGGGGTGAATTTCTATTTTTTGTATATCTCTATCTTATTATATATTTTTTAATGTCTTTTCATTCTTTTCTTTCGTTTTCTCTTTTTTTTTGATTTTGGGGCTACACTCAATGATGAGATCAAGTGTATGCGATCTTCTCCCCCCCCCCTCTCTCTCTCTCTCCCGACACCCCCCACAGATGACGATCATGATGAACAGGTCAAAGTACCGCAGGTTCACCACGAAGTGACAGAAGCGGCGAATGCTGCAACACACTTAACGTCACCACCGTTTCTTTAGGTTTTTTTTTTGTTTGTTTAAAATTGTAGTGCATCTTTAATTTATTGTTTTTTTTTCTCTACTACTTTTTCCTCAATAATAGACATATTATTTTCATTTATTGTAAATAATTTTGTTTTATTAAAAAAAATCTTTTTATTGTTTTTCTTCTTTTTTGTTTTCATCTTTTTTGCTGTTGTTGTTTCTTGGGCTACACCCAATGGTGAAATTAAGTGTATGCGACCTCCCCCCCTCCCCTCCTCCCCACACTACCACAGATGACGATCATGATGAACAGGTCAAAGTACCGCAGGTTCGCCACGAAGTGACAGAAGCGACGAATGCTGCAATACATAACGTCACCACCGTATTTGAGTTTTTTCTTTTTTGGGGGGAGGGGTTTGTTTCAATTTTGTTTTTGTTTGTCCGTTGTGTGCACTCCTAAATTTCTGAACAATGTCCCTGGTTTAGGGAATCTTAGGTCAAATGTGTCTTTCCTGTGTTTCAGTTTTTGTCCGTCCGTCTGTCCGTCTGTCTGTCTATCTCTGTTTGCTTATTTGTATGTCACTAGTTCAAGTTTCCAAAAGGCCTACAGTTGTCATGGTTGCCACACACACAAGCGCACGCACGAACGCATGCAAGACAGCCAGCCAGCCAGAAGACGCAGCACTCACGGGTTGGTGGGGCCGAAGATAAACATGGAGCTGTAAGGCAGCATGGGTTTGGGCCCTGTGGTGTTGCCCCGTTGCTGTTCTCCTCGTCTGTCGGGTGGGTGTTCCGCGGCTGGATGTCCAGCGTGCTGCTGCTTGTGGTGCTCGCTGTAAAAAAAGAAGAAAAAAAGGTCAAGGTCATGGGCATCAGGGTCATAATGTCAAGGTCAAGGTCGCGTAAATCAAGGTCAAGGTCGCATGTCAAGGTCAAGGGCGTGTCGCGGTTATAAAGAGTGGTTTGGAGGGAAGGGGGTAAATGGGTTTTTTTCATATCTAGAAAAAAAGAAAAGAAAAAGAAAGAAATAGTGGTCAGACAGAGAGACAGAGACAGAGACAGAGGAAAAAAAATAGGATGATGAACAGAAATGTATCATTATTTCATGAAGTCATTGCAACAGTCCATATAACATAGCCATTAGGGAAATATATCAGTGGTAAATAAGATAAGAAAAAAAACACCGTCTGAAGATAACCAGGACGTTATGAATTAATGATTTTGTCACATTTTCTCATCATTTGACAAGACCTTCAGATAACTTAAAAACAGCCATCTTCTGTACTTCACCCTAGCCCATCCCCCTGAAATACCAGCCAACCAACCAACCAACCAACCAGCCAACCAACCAGCCAACCAACCAACCAACCAACCAACCAACCAACCAACCAGCCAGCCAGCCAGCCAGCCAGCCAACCAACCAACCAACCAACCAACCAACCAACCAACCAACCAACCAGCCAGCCAGCCAACCAACCAACCAACCAACCAACCTAACCACCCACCCACCCACCCATTAACCCTACCACTCATTCACCCACCCACCTACCCAACCATCCAACCAAACAACTAACCAAGCCACTGAGGACCAGCGCTCAGAAAGCATTCAGCTCTCTAGTTAATTAAAAACAAAACAAAACAAAGGCCGGCAGTAACCACACACAGAGATGTTTTTTTTGCCAAAACTGTGCGGACAAATCAGTTGGGATCGATAGCGGGCATAAACATAAACATCTGCAGAACCGGCCACATGGGAATTAAGGTAACACAGAAAAGGTAAAGGTGTCCCATAACCTATGTAGTCGTAGGAGAGCGAGGCGCCAGAGACCTTACTTCTCTAGAGGCCAGCATATCGAGGGTGGCGCTCATCTCCTCTCCCTCGCTGCTTTACCTTCCCTGACCCTAAAGAGGGCAGTTATCCATTTACAGCTGGGTGAACTGGGTGGGGTGGGGACTCTACTGAAGCCAAGGTGTGCAGACGGTCACCCATCCACTTGGTAACCACGCTCGATGCTGCTTAACCTTAGCTTGGAGAAAGCGAGTGTTTTGACCACTGAGCTATCCCGCCCCCCACACGGGGATTGTATGTAAAAAATAAAAAAGGCACATAAACGTTTATTAGATTATCTTCGAAATAAAAGAACTTTAAAAAATTGCATTCATTCTCTTCAACAGACGCTGTGAATTACAAGTGAAAAAATACAACAATAAAACACAATATATTAAAGTCCCCCCCCTCCCCCCCCCCTAAAACAAGAATATCTGATGCAGTACTGCAAATGTAATACAATATGATATTCCTGCAACACAATACATTACAGTGCAATACAATGTACCATAGTACAGCACATTACAGTGAAATGCGATATTATATCGTTGTACAGCACATTACAGTGCATTATGATACACCACAGTACAGCACATTACAGTGCATTATGATATACCACAGTACAGCACATGACAGTGCAATACGATATACTAAAGTACAGCACATTAAAGTGCAATACGATATACAATAGTACAGCACATTACAGTGCAATACGATATACCATAGTACAGCACATTACAGTGCAATACGATATACTACAAAACAGCACATTACAGTGCAATACGATATACTACAGTACAGCACATTACAGCACAATACCATATACCATACTACAGCACATTACAGTGCAAGGTGATATACCATAGTACAGCACACTACAGTGTAATACAATATACCATAGTACAGCACAATACATCACAATACGATACACTATAGTACAGCACATCACAGCACAATACCATATACCATAATACAGCACATTACAGTGCCATACAATGTACCATAGTACAGCACATTACAGTACAATATGATATACCACAGTACAGCAGAATACGATATACCGTAGTACAGCACATTACAGTGCAATACGATATACCACAGAACAGCACATTACAGTGCAATACGATATACCACAGTACAGCACATTACAGCGCAATATGATATTCTACAGTGCAGGACATTGTAACAAAGTACATGCAAAAGGGTTGTGACACGATGCTGTCTCCTAAGACTGGGTCACATGAAACGTTACAGCACTGAATGAGCTACTGGATATACAACGATTGTGTAAAGAGATAAACGGCTAAAATGCTGTGCTGGTTTCGTGGTCTGATTTTCCTTCCTTCCTTCCTTCCTTCCTTCCTTCCTTCCTTCCTTCCTTCCTTCCTTCCTTCCTTCCTTCCTTCCATCCATCCATCCTTCCTTCCTTCCTTCCTTCCTTCCTTCCTTCCTTCCTTCCTTCCTTCCTTCCTTCCTTCCTTCCTTCCTTCATACACTAACTGAGATACTAAAGTATTCGTAATTTATTGCATTCAATCATTCATACTTTAAAAAAAATTTCATTTGTCAAACCCAATTTTTAAAAAAGAGCTCAGAAATTGCTTTAAATGTCTACATACATTCCATTTTTATGATTTACACACTCATGCGCGCGCGCGCGCGTGCACACACACACACACACACACACACATACACACAGACACAACAAATGTGCAAATAAACATTATGGCTGCTGTGCACCAACAAATTAAGTCTTTATAAACAAACAAACAAAGAAATCATCATTATGGTACGAAAGACAACTTCTTTAGCAGTGAACACTGCTATTCAAAGTATCTTTGTAAACAACAACATCAACAATAACAAGAAAGTAATCTACAGCACAGAGCATTGAGAATAATTATGCACTAATGTATATTCATAAAATATGCAAGCATTTCTTTGTCAAACAGTGTGGTCAAAAAGTATCCAAATGTATAATCAAAAAATAGAGACAAATTCATTTATCAACACAAAACGAAAAACACAGGTGACACATCTAATAGCACTCATAGTGAAAAGATGTTAAAACTGAAGCAGAAACACTTGTGATACAGGCTAATTAAGTGCACAAAAAACAACAACAACAACAAAATGTTATCTGTTGACGTGTATCTGTGTTTCAAAAGACACCATGCTCAAAAACCATGCTATCAAAATATTCTTTTCTGCTAAAGCAGTGAACGTTCTTTTTTGGTGTTTGGTGCCTTTAAAAAATAATAAAGTAATAACATTCGTATCCAAGCATTATTGTGGCATTTACCTGTGACTCTACCATGTCCTCCATTATAATGTCTTGTAGCACTATGTCCCATTATTCATTTAAAAAGGTAAAGGTGTCCCATAACCTATGTGGTCGTAGGGGAGCAAGGCATCAGAGACCTCAGCTTCTCTAGAGGCCAGCATATTGAGGGCTGGGTCCATCTCCTTTCCCTCGCTGCTTTATCTTCCCTGATCCTAAAGAGGGCAGGTACCCATTTACAGCTGGGTGGATTGGGGGTCTGTACTGAAGCCAAGGCGCACAAACGGTCACCCATCCAGCTGGTAACCACGCTCGATGCTGCTTAACCTTAGCTTGGAGAAAGCGAGCGTTCTGACCACTGAGCTATCCTGTCCCATTTAGCAAACCTTTTAAACTTGTGGACAGGGCATTATTATGGTCACAGAAAAACGCAATGTTAATTCAGCAAGCAATCATGTTTACCTACTTCTATTGCAAATAGTCGATACTTAGCTCTTCTGGACCTAAATTAGCTGAATTTGAGCGTACAACTACCTCTTTCCTTTCCATAAAAACAAACGAAAAAGAAAAGAAAATCGTCACATTT
>CM060345.1:21417143-21422143 GCA_030674155.1 Stramonita haemastoma
TTCGTTGTTGTTCTTGGTCGTGGTCGTTATTGTTGTTGTTGTTGTTGAGATTATAGTGTTTGGGAGTTATGGTCACTTCAGGCTTCTGCTGCTTCTGCTTTTTCTGCTTCTGCTTCTTCTTCTTCTTCTTCGTATTCACATTCGTCATTGTCGTTGTCATCGTCAAGTGTGGTTGATTGGTTTGTTGGTAGTTACATTCATATTGTCTGTGTTCAGCGTTGTGTTTTGTTATTATTTTTGGTCGTGGTCGTTGTTGCTGTTGTTGAGATTATAGTATTTGGGAGTTATGGTCACTTCAGGCTTCTGCTGCTTCTGCTTCTTCTTCTTCTTCGTCTTCATATTCGTCATTGTCGTTGTCATCGTCAGTGTTGGTTGGTAGTTGCGTCTATCGTTTGTGTGTGTGTGTGTTCAATGTTGTGTTTTGTTATTGTTGTGTCGTGGTCGTTGTTGTTGTTGTTGAGAGTATAGTGTTTGGGAGTTACGGTCGTGGTTCGTCGTTAGTATTTTGTTCGTCGTCATATATCATCGTCATCGTTGTTATTATCATTATTTTTTTTTAAAAATATCAACAAAGAATGTTCTACATGGGGGTGACCCAGAAAGACGTAAAGCCTTAGATAACACCATCATCACCGTCACTATCATCGTCATCACTATCATCACCGTCACCATCATCGTCATCATCGCTATCATCACCGCCACCATCGTCATCATCACCACAACCACTATCATCGTTGTTGTACTTGTTCCATGTATTTAGTTCTGCGCTGTTTTTTTTGTTTTTTGTTTAAAATCTAAAATCCCTTGATGTCAATTGACGTTAAACTGAACATATCTCATCCAGTAAGCATGGATGGTCTCACGGTGATTCCCAGGTGAGTAGAAAGTGACCTCTGTCAATAAATGATTACGTGAATGCATGAACAAACTGGTAAAAAACAAAGGTAAAGGTGTCACATAACCTATATGGTCGTAGGGGAGCCAGGCACCAGATACCTCAGCTTCTCTAGGGGCCAACATGTTGAGAGCGGTATCCATCTCCTCTCCCTCGCTGTTTTAACTTCCCTGACCCTAAAAGAGGGCAGGTGCCCATTTACAACTGGGTGGACTAGGGGAGTGTACTGAAGCCAAGGAGCGAAAAACGGTCACCCATCCAACTGGTAACCATGCTCGATGCTGCTTAACCTTGGCTGGAGGGAAGTGAGAGTTCTGACCACTGAGCTATCCCGACTGAATGTATCTTTGGGAGTAATGAGTGCATCTTTTAGTCATAAGACACGAATAACTATATCAGTCAAATAAACAAACACCATTAAAGGAATAAGCCCCCCAAAAATTGGGCACAAAGTGACACCTATTCATAAATGAATGAGCGAATGAACGAAAACATTGATAGATCGAATAGATATAGCGAATGAATAAATAATTAATTAAATACATGAATAAAAGAAATACTGACTGATTAGTTAAGTTAATGAAATGAATGTTGGAAAAAAAATTAACACCAAAACTCCCAAACTAAACAAAACGACGAGGAAACAAAGAAACACAAAGAAACAGCAAAAAAAAAAAGCAAAAAATACCCACCCCTCCCCCCACTCCTAAACATAAAGAAACATACAAAACTGCATACCAAGCAACTAAACCGACAAAGAAATAAGGAAACACAAAGAAACATCCAAAGAAATACAAAAACAAATAGCCCCCCCCCCCCCCAATCCCACATAAGGACACAGCCCCCTTCCCTCCTCAACATAAAGAAACACACAAAAATGCACACAAAACGACCAAACCGACAAAGAAACACAAAGAAACATCCAAAGAAATACAAAAACAAACAGCCCCCCCCCCCCCCCCCAGCCCACATATAGAAAGAGCTCCTCCCCCCCCCCCCCAATAAAAAATGAAAAGAAAAAGAAGGTGACACTCACTAGAAGTTGCGGGTCTTCATGTCCTCGTTGTTCTGTGGCGAAGGGGGACAAATGTTCACCTGGGGTGGTCCCCCTTTTCCCGGGGCCCCCAGGGCGAAGGGGTCCATCTCTTTCTCCAGCTCCTGCTGTCTCTGAGCGAACGACAGCTGCACAAGAAACTGTTACCCATCAAGACATCTCTTTTTGGGAGAGATATCTATTATCTATATCGATATCTATCATATCTATTCGTTCTATCAATGCCTTCGTTCATTCACTCATTCATTTATAAATAGGTGTCACTTTCTACCCATTTTTTTTGGCTTAACGCTTGTTCCTTTAATATTGTTTGTTCATTTCACCGATATAGTTATTCGTGTCTTTCCTGGGGGAAAAGAACACCCTAACTAAAAAGCAAGGTAAAAAGGTAAAGATGTCCCATAACCTGTGTGGTCATAGGGAGGCGAGGCATCAGAGACCTCAGCTTCTGTAGGTCTTTTGGATGAGACTATAAACCGAGGCCCCGTGTGCGAACTCACGCAAAACATCTTGCGCACACGTTAAATCCCGTTCCGCTTTTTATAAGAGCAGGCCATTGTCTGTTGGTGGGAACGGACTGGATGTAAAAAAACACACGATTGCTTATTCCATTATCCTCGATATAATAGAATCAATAAATTAATAAAATAAATGAATAAACATATCTCTTATTTCCCTGGAAAAAAAGAACACCACTACCGAAAAGTAAGGTAAATAGGTATAAAAGGTAAAGGTGTCCCATAACCTGTGTAGTCATAGGGGAGCGAGGAATCACAGACCTCAGCTTCTCTAGGTCTTTCGGATGAGACTATAAACCGAGGCCCCGTGTGCGAACGCGCGCAGAACATCTTGCGCACACGTTAAATCCTGTTCCCCTTTTCGAAAGAGTAAGCCATCGTGTGCCGGTGGGAACAGATGACAAAATTGACAAAACTGCATACACACGGGGACATAAGTGCTTATTCCATCATCCTCGAAATAAAAAAAATTGTTGACACATTCTGCACCAAACAAGAATAAAACCCCACTTTCCCTCTCTTTTTCTTCCCGAGTATCCCTCCCTCCCTCTCCATCCCCTCCCCCCCTCACCCCCCACTCCCCCCAAATCTCACCTCTGCCTCCTCCTCCTCCTGCTCCTCCTCAGCAGCGGTCAGTTCCTGGGCGTTGGCCAGGTTGTCTACGGCGATGGCCAAGAAGACGTTCAGCAGTGTGTCTTTTGGCACGTTAAGGAACCCAAGGCAACGAGCGAGCGCTAGCGGCCATCTCGATCTCTTGCATGTCCCTGTGTGCTTTCACGCGCGTATTTTTTTAATTCAGTCCTCCAAAAGAGGATTTATTTGTTCATTTCTTTCAATCATTCAATCATTCAATCAATCAATCAATCAATCAATCATTCAATCAATCAATCAATCAATCAATCAATCAATCAATCAATCAATCAATCAATCAACCATTCATTCATTCATTCTTTCTTTCTTTCTTTTCTTTCTTTCTTTCTTTCTTTCTTTCTTCTCTTTTCTTTCTTTCTTTCTTTCTTAATAAGTAATTAATTATTCTTTTATAAAGATGGCACAACATGTATGTGTAGGTAGTAAGGGGACAGACAGGGTTTCGTGGTTTATAGCTTATTTTGATGATATCTTATGTTGGTAATTGTGGGGGGTTATCACGTATTGGTGGAGGGATACTGGTTGGGTTTTTTTGTGGTGGGGGAGGGGGGGGGGTTCAAAATAAAAGAATGAAAAAAAAACCTCTAGAAAAATTCTCTTTTCTCTGACTCTAAGCAGACTCTGCAGTTGCCATGGGTCTGTTGTCTCCCTTGCCTTATCACTCTCCTTGCCTGTCCATTTACAAAACTGCATTCACACAGGGACTGGATGTAAAAAAAGCATAAGTGTGCTTATTCCATTATCCTCGATATTAAAGAATAAAATCAATCAATCAATCAAAAAATCCAGAGTGGCTGACCACTGCGGACAGCATTTTAACTTTTGGACATCATTTATATCAAGTCTTTGTTTTACTTCGTCTTTGTTTTGGTGAACTGGGGGAACTGTACTGTAGCCAAGGCGCGCAAACGGTCACCCATCCAATTGATAACCACGCTCGATGCTGCTTAACCTTAGCTGGGGGAAAGCGAGCGCTCTGACCACTGAGCTATCCCGTCCCCCACCTTACCTTTACCTTTTTACCTTTGTTTTGTTCCTCCAAATGTGCGCTCTGTTATTCGTGTTTTGAAGACGAAGTACATACTTTATTATTTTACTATAAATCTCTGAATTACAACAAAAAATCCATCCCATCTCGTTATATTTATTCATTTATTCGTTTATATTTATTTATTCTTTTCTATCGAGGATAATGAAACAAGCACTCATGTGCTTTTTTTTTTTTTACATTCATTCCTCGTGTGTACACAGGATATGCGATACCCTCCAGAATTAGCATTGAAACATGATGCAAGATGACAAAAAGTTTTCACGATTCAGGACGATTCATATATCATTCCAACAAAAAGGCGTTCTGCTTTACAACGATTGCTGTATCAAAAATGATTAATGTACTATACAAGTTGTTTCAACGCCTAGTGCTACGCTGTGTAACATTATACCCTAATTACCATTTTAAATCAATTTTATCTATTTATTCATTCATTTATCTATTTAATTAAATTTTTGTGTGCGAGATGTTTCAAACAGGTTCAAACATTCCAAGCATACCATGTAGTAGTAGTAGTAACCATTAGTGAATGACATAACCGGTGAGCTTGAAGTGTTGCCAGGTGCATTCTTGGGAAGGAATGAGAATGAGGTTAATGGGTGGGGGTGGGGATAGTGAAATTATAATGGGTCCGATGGCCTTCTACAATAAAATTGTTAAATTGTTTAGAGTTTAGAGAGAGACAGATTTGATTTGATTTATTCTTTTATATCGAGGATAATGGAATAAGCGCTCTTGTGGTGTTTTTTTTTTTTACATCCAGACCCCTTGTGTATGCAGTTTTGTAAATATGTATCTGTTCCCATGTCATCAGAGAGAGAGAGAGAGAGA
>CM060345.1:21427143-21432518 GCA_030674155.1 Stramonita haemastoma
TTCTTCAGTTGCTGGCTCCTGTTTTGCGGGTTTTTTTTTAAAATTTCGTGATTGGTTTGATTGAATGAATAATTGATGGATGGACTACAAGTCATGATTGATGGATTCTGTCGGTCAGTATGTAAATCAGCTGCATATTAGTTAATTGATGTTTGAGATATCAATCATTCATTAATAAGTCATTTGATTTTTTTCTTTTATTCTTTTCTTTTAATTTTTTTCTTTATTTCTTTTTTTCTTTAATGTCTCTCACTTTTTTTTCGTGTTTCCCTTCCATTTTGTCTGTCTGTCTGTCTGTCTGTCTGTCTGTCTGTCTGTCTGTCTGTCTGTGTCTGTCTGTCTGTCTGTCTGTCTGTCTGTCTGTCTGTCTGTCTGTCTATCTATCTATCTATCTATCTAACTGTCTGTCTGTCTGTCTGTCTGTCTGTCTGTCTGTCTGTCTGTCTGTCTGTCTGTCATCTATCTATCTATCTATCTATCTATCTATCTATCTATCTATCTGTCTATCTTTCTTTCTTTCTTTCTTTTTTTCTTTTCCTTCGTCCATACTTTTCTTCATTCTGTGTTTCCTTATTTCCTTCTTTTTTTTAATTCTTCCTTTTCCTTCGCTCTTTCCCTAACTTCAGTCTTTCTTTCATTCGTTCTTTTTCTTCTTTCGTTCTCTTTCTTTCTTTCGTCCTTCCATAATTTCCTTTTTTTTCACTCCTCTCCATTTGTTTTCATTTAGTTTTTCCCTCATTTCTTTCTTCCTTCCATCCTTTTCCTTCATTTTTCTTCCTTTCACTATTTCATTCTTTCATTCTTCCCATTATTTCCATGTTTTAATTCAGTCTCCCCTCCATCCTCTCCCCTCCCATCCCTTCCTTCCTCCCTTCCTTCCTGCCTGCCTTCTTTCTTTCCTTCCTTTTTTCTTCCTTCAATCTTTATTTCTTTCAATCTTTCCATTTTTTCAGTCAGTCCCCCTCCCTTCCCTCCTTCCCTTCCCTCCTTCCTTCCTTCCCTACCTCCCACCCACTCTTTCTTTCTTTCATTCTTCTATTCTTTCCATTTTTTCATTCAGTCTCCCTCCCTCCCTTTCCTTCCCCTCCCCTTCCCTTCCCTTTCCCTTCCTTCCCTCCCTCCAGTCTTCTTTTTCTTTCTTTCATTCTTTTCTTCCCTCCACTTTTTCTTTCATTCTTCCATTCTTTCCATTTTTTCATTCAGTCTTCCTCTCTCCCTCCCCTTTCCTTTCCTACCATACCCTCCCTTCCTTCCTTTCTTTCTTTCTTTCTCCTTTCTTTCTTTCCTTTCTTCTCTTTCTTTCTTTCTTTTTCTTTTTTCTTTCTTTTCTTTCTTTCTTTCTTTCTTTCTTTCCTTCTTTCTTTCTTTCCTTCTTTCTCTTCCCTTCTTTCTTTCTTTCCTTCTTTCTCTTTCTTTCCTTCATTCTTTCATTCTTCCTTTCTTTCCAAGTTTTCTTTTCTCAGCCAGTCTTCCTCTCTTCCTTTCTTTTCCTCCGTTCTTTCTTTCCTTCGTTGATACTCACTCCCTCCAAAGAGCTGCATGCCGAGCAGAGCGAAGATGAGGATGAAGAGGAAGAGGAGGAAGAGGAGGCTGAGGATGGAGCGCATGCTGCTCAGCAGAGAGATCACCAGGTTCCGCAGATTGGCCCAGTACCTGAGATATAGGACAGTGCACGTGCAACACGGTTAGCTTTGTTGTGTTCATTCAGCAATCTATAAAATTCATATTCATTTCAAATGTGGGCAAACCCCAGCTAAAAATAACAAAATTATAAGTGTCTTGGTTTTAATTTTTCACCTGCGTGGGAAATTTGATGTAGAACAATAATACTCAAAGTAGCAAAATATTGGGCAATCAAAAGTGACACTCTAGATATAAACATCTTAATGCACTTTCTCACTGCTGGCACTTTTAATCATGATATTTAAACATACAGAACTATGATAACAGATGCGCTTAAATTATGTGCACGATTTCTATTCTAAATAATGAAAACATTCAGTAGTTGCATGTCATTTTTTTAATCTACATCTTTTTTGGAAATGTGGACTGTTTATGCTGTGCGTCAAAATATTCCTCGTTCTGACTTAACGAAGTAAGTTTTCTGATTCTGATTCTGATTCTGATTCTCTCTCTTCCCTCCCTCTCTCCTCTCTCTCTCTCTCACTCTCACCTCTCCTCTCTCTCCTCCTCCTTCTCTCTCTCTCTCTCGCTCTTCGTCTCCCCCTCTCGCTCCCTCTCTCACTCTCTCTCCCTCCCTCTTTCCTCTCTCTCTCTCTTTTCTCCTCTCATCTCTCTCTCTCTCTCCCCTCTCTTCTCTCCCTCCTCCTCCCTTTCCCTCTCCCCCCCTCCCCTTCTCCCTCCCCTCCTCCCTCCCCTCCTCCTCTCCAACCTTTTCTTTGCTCGTTGTTTACCTCATTTGCACAAAACACAACACAAAATTAGGTAGCGTCTCTTTCCTTTTCCCTATCTTTTTTGCCATTTCCATTTCTTCTCTGTTTTTTCCTTGTGTTTTTTTCCGTTTTTATATTTTTCATTCTTTTTCGTGTTGGCAACTGTTTTCTTTTTTCTTTTCGCTACATATTGTCTTGTTTTTTCTATTTGTTTTTTTTCTTTTTTTTTTCTTTCCGTCTTTTTTTTTTTCTTTACAATTTTTAGCAACCATTATTCTTTCTTTTTTCTTTCTTCTTTCTTTCTTTTTTTTCCTTTCTTTCTTTCTTTTTTCTTTTTTCTTTTTTCCCCTCTCTTTCTAAACTTTCTTTCTTTCCTTTTTCTTTCTGTCTTAATTTTCCTTTTACACTTTTTTTCATTCATGTTTTTTCTTCCCTTCGTCTTTTTCATTTCCCCCCCTTCTCCCATTATCTTTCCTTTTTCCCCCTTTTACGTATTGTCTTTTTTTGTGCTCCTTTACATATATATATTTTTTCTTTCAATTTTCTTTCTTTCATTTTCACAGTAACTTTGGTGGACAGTTTTAATATTTCTCTCTTTCTCTTTCTCTTTTTCTCTCGTTTCTATGTCGTCTGTCTGTCTGTCTGTCTGCTGTCTCCTCTCTCTTCTCTCTCTCACTGTGTGTGTGTGTGTTGTGTGGTGTGTGTGTTGTGTGTGTGTGTGTTTGTGTGGTTGTGTGGTGTGTGGTGTGTGTGTGCGTGCGCGTGTTGTGTATTCCTGTGTTTATTGTGAGTGTTTGCTTGTGGTGTGTGTGTGTTTGTGTAGTCTGTGTTTATGTGAGTGTTTGCTTGTGTGTGTGTGTGTGTTGTTGTGTGTGGGCGTGTGTGCGTGTGGTGCGTGTGTGCGTGTGTGTGTTTTGTGTGGTGTGTGTTTGTGTGGTGTGGTGTGTGTTCGTTGTGTGTGTGTTGTGTGTGTGTGTGTGTGTGTGTGTGTGTGTGTGTGTGTGTGTTTGTGTATGAGGGGGATATAATTATATAATTATATCTATCTACCTACCTACCTACCCTACCCTACCTACCTTCCCCCTACCTGCCTACCTACCTACCCTACCTACCTACCTAATCTATCTATCTATCTATCTATCTATCTATCTATCTATCTATCTATCTATCTATCTATCCATCCATCCTATCTATCCATCTGTCTATCCATCACTCTATCACTTTATCACTATCACTCTATGTATGTATGTATGTATGTATGTATGTATGTATGTATGTATGCATGCATGCATGCATGCATGCGCATAACATGCATGCATGCATGCATGCATGCATGCATGCATGCATGCATGCATGCATGAAAGTATGATGTATGTATGTATGTATGTATCTCTCTCTCTCTACTCTCTGTCTCTCTATCTCTCTATCAAACTATATGCTTAGCTGGCTGTCGTACCTGGTGACCTTGAAGATCCTGAGAATCTGAGGGCCCGCAGCACGCTGATGCCGAAGGAGTAGCCAGGTTTGAAGGTGCCCCAATCACCTCCACAATGCTACCTACTATCACCTGCAACACACCCATCACATACACACATATACTAATCATTTATACATACTACACAGACACACACACACCACCACTAAATCATACACACACACATACACACAACACACACCACCACCACCACCACCCACCCCTCCACTGTCACCCACCTTCATCCTCAGCCTTTAGAGTCATCATCGTCGTCCTTGTTGTCGTCAGTGTTATCCTCTATCATCGTCGTTGTTGTCGTCATCGTCTTTATCGTCCACTGTTAATATTACCGTCATCATGTTATCATCGTTTATTGTCGTCGTCTATGTTATAATTATCATCGTCAGTGTCATGACGACGACGACGACGACGACGACGACGACCACCACCACCAACCACCACCACCACCACCATCATCATCACCATCATCATCATCATCATCATCATCACATCACATCACATCATCAATCATCATCATCGTCGTCGTTCGTCGTCGTTCGTCTTAGTCATCATTACATCCTCATGATCATTATCGTCAATATCACCATCACCACCACCACCATCATCGTCGTCATTGTCATTGTCGACCTTCTCGCTGACCTTGTCACTGTTTTTGTCGTCGTCATTAATAAATGTTATCATCGTTGTTGTCATCATCCCCAAATTCACATCATCACCACTCTTCCTCTCTCTCTCTCTCCTCTCTCTCTACTCCTCTCTCCCTCTCTCCTCTCTCTCTCTCTCTTCTCTCTCTCCCTCTCTCCCCTCTCTCTCTCTCCCTCTCCCCCCTCCTCTCTCTCTCCCTCTCATCTCATCTCTCCCCTCTCTCCCTCTCTCTCTCTCTCTCACTACATCGCCCCTACCCCCTTCTTCTCAATCCCTCTTCCCCGCAAACCCCCACCCCCCACTCCCGCTATCCCAGCACGACACTTACAAAGCAGTCAAAATGTTGAAGGTGGATTGGAAGTAGATTCGAACCCCAGCCCGACATTTTTGATCAGCATTTCAAGAATGAAGAACCGAGGAGGCAAATTCACTGATGTCTGGAAAACACACATCAAAAACAAATTTATATATACATATTTTAAAAAATAGTTTATACCACTTTATGTAACACATATTACTCTACGTGTCATTCGGGTTGCTCTCCCCGAGCCAAACCAGACAACCAACCCATCACTAAATAAATCTCTGTCTGTCTGTCTTCCTCTGTGCGGTCCCGTCTGTGTGTCCTGCCTGCTTGACCCCCCTCCCTTTCTCTCTCTCTCTGCCCCCCTTCCTTCCTTCCTTCCTTCCTTCCTTCCTTTCCTTCCTTCCTTCCTTCCTTTCCTTCCTCCTTCCTTCCTTTTTCTTTCCTTCCTTCCTTCCTTCCTTCTTTCCTTCCTTCCTCCACCTCTCTCCCTCTCTTCTCCCTCTCCTCCTCTCCCCTCTCCTCCCTCTCTTTTTTT
>CM060345.1:21432618-21440118 GCA_030674155.1 Stramonita haemastoma
AAGGGGAAAGGGGAGAGAGAGAGAGAGAGAGAAAAGGGGAGAGAGAGAGAGAGAAGGGGAGGAGAGAGAGAGGAGAGAGAGAGAGAGAGAGAGAGAGAGAGAGAGAGAGAAGGGGGGAGAGAGAGAGAGAAAAGAGAAGGGGGAGAGAGAGAGAGAGAGAAGGGGGGAGAAAAGAGAGAGAAGGGAGGAGAGAGAGAGGAGAAGAGAGGGGAGGAAGAGAGAGAGGGGGTGGAGGGGAGAGAGAGTTTTAGTTTTAAATCTGTGTGTAATATGAGAGTGAGTAGTGTGTTTGTTTTGAATTTTGCCAGTTCGTCTGGTGCAAAGGTTGGCCCTGTGTGAAGTTTTTTTTTTTCGCAAGCGTGTTCAGAAAGCAAACGGGCTGACAGAAAAGAAGATCTCCATTTCATGACAAACAGACGTTTTGTACTTATAACCATAGCAGCAACAGAAATGACAACGACAACGACAGCCAGCAGCAAGCAGCAACAACAACACTAGCAACAACACTTTCAACAACAACACCTTCAAACATTGTTTACCAACACAAACATCAATCATCATCATTCATCATCATCATCATCTCATCATCGTCATTATCATCGTTTAGTCATCATCAGCAGCAGCCGCTGCATCGTCGTCATCGGCATCATCATCATCATCATCATCATCATATCAATTTCATCAACATCACAACAACAACAACGACAACAATGACACTGACAACAGCAGCAACAATACCCACTAATAAGAAAAGAAAGAAAAAAAAGCATTGTGACATTGGTGGTAGAAAACTTGTTGGTTGGTCTGTGTGTCTGTGTTTTGTGTCATCTTTTTTTATGTCTATCCACAAAAGAGATTTGAACAGGAACACATGTGAACAATCATGTCTGTAGCCCCGCGGACCACACCACGGGGACTGTGTGGTGATGGTGGTGGTGGTGTTGATAGTGGTGTTATGGTGGTTGTGGTAATAATTATGGCGATGAGATGGTTATGATCATGATGACGACGATGAGAAGGTGATGATGATAATGAGGGTAATTATGAAGACGACGATGATGTAATATAATGATGACGCTGATGATGACGATGATGATAATGGTGACATGATAATGATGATGACAATAATGATGACGATTTTCAGGATGAACTTTGAGGAGGGGCGGCCATCCACCACATTTGACACCTTCCCCATCGCCCTGCTGACCGTCTTTCAGGTATGTCTGTCTCTCTGTTTGTTTGTCTGTCTGTCTGTCTGTCTGTCTGTCTGTCTGTCTCTGTCTGTCTGTTTGTCTGTCGGTCGGTCGGTCGGTCTGTCTGTCTGTCTGTCTGTCTGTCTGTCTGTCAGTCTGTCTCTGTCTGTTGTTCGGTCGGTCGGTCGGTCGGTCTGTCTGTCTGTCTGTTGTCAGTCTGTCTCTGTCTGTCTGTCTGTCTCTGTTCTGTCTGTCTGTCTGTCTGTCTGTCTGTTGTAACCATCAATATCAGTCAATTCATTTCATTCGTCAGTCAGAAAATTCATCAGTCGGTCATTCAATTCGTCATTCAGTCAACCAATCAATTCATTCATCAGTCGTCAGCAGTTAGTTCATCAGTCTATCCGCCAATTAGTTCATCAGTCTATCAGCCAATTAGTTCATCGTCTATCGGCCAATTAGTTCTCAGTCTATCCGCCAATTAGTTCATCAGTCTATCAGCCAATTAGTTCATCGTCTATCAGCCAATTTAGTTCATCAGTCATCAGCCAGTCAGTTTCATCAGTCTATCACCCAGTCAATTCATCAGTCTATCAGCCAGTCAATTCATCAGTCTATCAGCCGGTTAATTCGTCAGTCAGTCAGTCAATTCATCAGTCTATCAGCCAGTCAATTCATCAGTCTATCAGCCAGTCAATTCATCAGTCTATCAGCCAGTCAATTCATCAGTCTTCAGCAGTCAATTCATCAGTCTATCAGCCAGTCAATTCATCAGTCTATCAGCCAGTTAATTCGTCAGTCAGTCAGTCAACCATCAACCATCTGTCAGTCAGTCATTCAATTCATTAGTCAGCCAACCCAATCACTCAATCTGATCAATTAGTCATCCAATTTTTGTCATCAGTCAGTCAATCAATCAATCAACCAGTCACTAATCAACCAATCAATCAATCAATTCAATAACCGAATCAAGCAGCGATCCTGTTTACCTACACGTCTGTTTCAGTCTCTCAAAAACTGTTGGTGTCTGTTTGTATATCGGTGGCCCTGTCCCCTATCCCTTCTCTTTCTTTGCCTCTGTCTGTCTGTCTGTTGTCTGTCTGTCTGTCTGTCTGTCTGTCTGTCTGTTGTCTGTCTGTCTGTCTGTCTGTCTGTCTGTCTGTTCTCTCTCTTCTTCCTCTCTCTCTCTCTCTCTCTCTCTCTCTCTCTTCTCTTCTCTCTCCCCCCTCCCTCTACCCCTCTCTCTCTCCCCCTCTCTCTCTCTCTTCCCTCTCTCCCTCGCTCCCCTCCCCTTCTCTCTCTCTCACCCTTGCTCAATCAGCTGGAACAAAAGGGGGGGACCAATTTGGGGCAGAAATATTGGCCTTTATTGGCCCCAAAGCTTCTTACGAAACATTGCAAATTTGGGCAGGGTTTTTTGTGTCTGTCCCATTTCCTTTCTTTCCCTCTCTCTCTTCTTCTTCTCTTCTCTTCTCTTCTCTCTCCAAAGTCAGGAAAGGTTTTGCTGTATGCACGGTTTGTTCAGACCCCCCCCAAATAAAAAATACCATCCCAAGTTATATTATGTTAGTAATGAACTTTTCTTTCCTATGTTGTTGTTGTTTGGTTGTTTGTTTTGTTTTTTTGTTGTGTTGCTGTGTGCACCGTTTGTTCAGAGAGAAAATAAACCATCCTGAGTTATATGTTAGTAAGGAATTTTTCTTTTCTATTTTTATTGGGTTTTGTTGTTGTTGTTTTTCTTGATAAAAGGAAGATTTTTTTATGTTTTGTTGTGGTGTTTTGTTTTTGTTTATCCAACGAAAACTTTCTTTTGTTGTTGTTGTTGATTTGATTTCATTTGATTTTTTTAAAAGATATTATTCATTGTTTTATTTATTTTATTCTTGTATTTATTTTTCCTATTCTTTATATCGAGGTTGATGCAATAAGCACTCATGTGCTTTTTTTTTTTTTTTTACATCCATTCCCCATTTGTATGTAGTTTTGTCAATTTTGAATCTGTTACCACCGGCACATAATGGCCTACCCTTTCGAAAAAAGTGGACCAGGATTTAACGTTTGCACAAGATGTTCTGCGCACGTTCGCACAAGGTGCCTCGGTTTATAGTCTCTTCTGAAGGACCTAGGGGGGGATGTCAGCACTGATGTTAACTCCAGGGAGAAAAATCCCCTTGAACGGGATTCGAACCCGAGTTGTCAGATTGCGAACGCAATGTTTTAACCACTAGGCTATCCCGTCCCCGTATTTTATTTGTTAATTTTATTTATTCTTCTTTTATTCCAAGGATAATGGAATAATATTGCACTCATGTGCTTTTTCTCAGTATGTATGCAGTTTTGTAAATTTTGTCATCCTTTCCCCATCCGTCATTCGGATGAGACTATAAACCGAGGTCCCGTGTGCGAACGCACGCAGAACATCTTGCGCACACGTTAAAATCCCGTCCCGCCTTTCGGAAGAGCAGGCCATCGTGTGCCGGTAGGAGCGGATGACAAAATTAAAAAAAACAACAACCAGCATGCACAAAAGGGGGTCGTGTTTGGGACACCATCCCTGAGGGGAAAGAAAAAAAAATAATGGGTAGGCGCTGCACTTGTGGCGACGCGCTCTCCCCCTCCCCGGGGAGTGAGAGCAGCCCGAATTTCACGCAGAGAAATCTGCAGTGACATAAAGTGGTATAAAAAAAAATATTAAAAATAAAAAAATGTTTTGGGCCCAAACGAGATTCGAACCACTGCACACCCGACCCGGACTTTTCGCTCTCTAGGCAAGGCGCGTTACCAACTAGACCACCGATCCATAATTATTGTGTGTTGCCTTGTTACAGATTCTGACAGGCGAGGACTGGAACGAGGTGATGTACAACGGGATCCGCTCCCACGGAGGGATTCACAAGCAGGGCATGATCTTCTGCTCCTATTTCATCGTCCTCGTCTCTTCGGCAACTGTATCCTTTGTTTCTGATGTTGCTGCTGCTGCTGCTGCTGCTGCACTGGCTGTGTTTGTTGTTGCATTTTCTTCTCTGTCTGTCTCTGTCTCTGTCACTGTCTCTTTCACTCTCTCTGTCTCTCTGTCTCTGTTCTCTGTCTCTGTCTCTGTCTCTGTCTCTGTCTCTCTCTCTCTCTCTCTCTCTCTCTCTCTTCTCTCTCTCTCTCTCTCTCTCTCTCTCTCTCTCTCTCTCTCTCTCCGATAGCTTCCGATAGGACGGGATAGCCTAGTGGTCAGAACATTGCGCTGGCAATTTGAAGACCCGGGTTCGAGTCCGGTCGAGGAAATTTTCTTCCTGGAGCTAACATCAGTGCTGACTCCACTCTCCCCAAAAAGTTCCTTCGGATGAGACTTTAAACCGAGGCCCCATGTGCGAACGCACGCAGAACATCTTGCGCACACGTTAAATCCTGTTCCGCTTTTCGTAAGAGTAGGCCATCGTGTGCCGGTGGGAACAGATGACAATATTTACAAAACTGCATACACACGGGGACCGGATGAAAAAAAGCACATGATTGCTTTTCTGTTATCCTCGATATAAAAGAATAAATAAATAAAATAAAATATCTCTCTCTCTCTGATGACATGGGAACAGATAACATTTACAAAACTGCATACACAAGGGGTCTGGATGTAAAAAAAAACCCACAAGAGCGCTTATTCCATTATCCTCGATATAAAAGAATAAATCAAATCAAATCTCTCTCTCTCGAAACTCTAAACAATTTATCAATTTTATTGTAGAAGGCCATCGGACCCATTATAATTTCACAATCCCCACCCCCACCCATTAACCTCATTCTCATTCCTTCCCAAGAATGCACCTGGCAACACTTCAAGCTCACCGGTTATGTCATTCACTAATGGTTACTACTACTACTACATGGTATGCTTGGAATGTTTGAACCTGTTTGAAACATCTCACACAAAAAATGAATTGAATGAATGAATGAATGAATGAATGAATGAATGAATGTATGTATGAATGAATGAATTAATTAATTAATTAATTAAAATGTTAATTAGGGTATAAATTGTAAAACAGCGTAGCATTAGGCGTTGAAACAACTTGAGTTGTACATCCATTATTTTTTATGCAGCCATCATTCTAAAGTAGAACGCCTTTTTGTTGAAATGATATATGAATCGTCCTAAATCGTGAACACTTTTTGTCATCTTGCATCATAACTTTCAACGTTATTTCTGAAGGGTATTGCATTATAACGAGATAGGATGCATTTTTCTCGCGATTAAGTCAAGAGATTTACAGTAAAATATAGCGTTGTACCCTGTCTTCCAAGCACGAATTACAGAGCGCACATTTGGAGGAGTAACACAAAGGTAAAAGGTAAAGGTAAGGTGTGGGACGGGATAGCTCAGTGGTCAGAGCGCTGGCTTTCCCCCAGCTAAGGTTAAGCAGCGTCAAGACGTGGTTGCCATTGGATGGGTGACCGTTTGCACGCCTCGGCTTCAGTACAGTTCCCTCAATTCACCAAAGCAAAGACAAGTAAATAAAGACTTGATATAAATGATATCCGAAAGTTAAAATGCTGTCCGCAGTGGTCAGTCACTATGGACAGACAATGCGAGTGATAAGGCAGGGGAGGTAACAGGCCCATGGCAACTGCAGAGTCTGCTTAGAGTCAGAGAAAAGAGAATTTTTCTAGAGGTTTTTTTTTTCTTTCTTTTAGTTTGAACCCCCACCCTCCCCCACCACAAAAAACCCAACCAGTATCCCTCCATCGATACATAATAAACCCCCACCATCTCCAACATAAGATATCATAAAAATAAGCTATAAACCACGAAACCCTGTCTGTCCCTTACTACCTACACATACATGTTGTGCCATCTTTATAAAAGAATAATTAATTACTTATTAAAGAAAGAAAGAAAGAAAGAAAAGAAATAGAGAGAAAGAAAGAAATAGAGAGAAAGAAAGAAAGAAAGAATGAATGAATGAATGAATGAATGAATGAATGAATGAATGAATGAATGAATGAATGATTGAAAGAAATGAATAAATAAATCCTCTTTTGGAGGACTGAATAAAAAAAAATACGCGCGTGAAAGCACACAGGGACATGCAAGAGATCGAGATGGCCGCTAGCGCTCGCTCGTTGCCTTGGGTTCCTTAACGTGCCAAAAGACACACTGCTGAACGTCTTCTTGGCCATCGCCGTAGACAACCTGGCCAACGCCCAGGAACTGACCGCTGCTGAGGAGGAGCAGGAGGAGGAGGAGGCAGAGGTGAGATTTGGGGGGAGTGGGGGGTGAGGGGGGGAGGGGGATGGAGAGGGAGGGAGGGATACTCAGGAAGAAAAAGAGAGGGAAAGTGGGGTTTTATTCTTGTTTGGTGCAGAATGTGTCAACAATTTTTTTTTATTTCGAGGATGATGGAATAAGCACTTATGTCCCCGTGTGTATGCAGTTTTGTTAATTTTGTCATCTGTTCCCACCGGCACACGATGGCTTACTCTTTCGAAAAGGGGAACAGGATTTAACGGTGTGCGCAAGATGTTCTGCGTGCGTTTGCACACGGGGCCTCGGTTTATAGTCTCATCCGAAAGACCTAGAGAAGCTGAGGTCTGTGATTCCTCGCTCCCCTATGACTACACAGGTTATGGAACACCTTTACCTTTTATACCTATTTACCTTACTTTTCGGTAGTGGTGTTCTTTTTTTCCAGGGAAATAAGAGATATGTTTATTCATTTATTTTATTAATTTATTGATTCTATTATATCGAGGATAATGGAATAAGCAATCGTGTGTTTTTTTTACATCCAGTCCGTTCCCACCAACAGACAATGGCCTGCTCTTATAAAAAGCGGAACGGGATTTAACGTGTGCGCAAGATGTTTTGCGTAAGTTCGCACACGGGGCCTCGGTTTATAGTCTCATCCAAAAGACCTACAGAAGCTGAGGTCTCTGATGCCTCGCCTCCCTATGACCACACAGGTTATGGGACATCTTTACCTTTTTACCTTGCTTTTTAGTTAGGGTGTTCTTTTCCCCCAGGAAAGACACGAATAACTATATCGGTGAAATGAACAAACAATATTAAAGGAACAAGCGTTAAGCCAAAAAAAAAAAGATGGGTAGAAAGTGACACCTATTCATAAATGAATGAGTGAATGAACGAAGGCATTGATAGAACGAATAGATATGATAGATATCGATATAGATATCTCTCCCAAAAAGAGATGTCTTGATGGGTAACAGTTTCTTGTGCAGCTGTCGTTCGCTCAGAGACAGCAGGAACTGGAGAAAGAGATGGACCCCTTCGCCCTGGGGGCCCCGGGAAAAGGGGGACCAC
>CM060345.1:21445118-21450118 GCA_030674155.1 Stramonita haemastoma
GCACGCACAGCACTACTACCACCACCACCACCCCTCCCCCCACCCCCCACTCCCCCCACACACATACACACGCAGATTCATCGATTGATTTTTTGTTGATGACTTTAAATGGCCACACATAATTATTGAACTTGTTGATTGAAAATTTGATTCCAGCGAAAAAGGCTAAGATCAAAGGTAAATTCTTTTGAGGGTGTGCATTTCTCTGAATTGAGTTGAGTTCAGTTTTTGCTCATGCTTTGGTATCTGTTACTGTTTTCATAACTGAGTTTGAATTTTCAAAAAATTTTCCAATTACGAAAAAGACTGAAAAAAGAGACAGACAGACAGACAGAGAGAGCTTGTACACAGACAGACTGGACAGAGAAAACTAGACAAGGACAGATAGACAGACAGACAGAGAGGACAGAAAGAGCCAGACAAGGACAGACAGAAAGACAGGGAGAAAAGAGGGAGCCAGACAAAGACATGAGACAGACAGCTTGTACACAGACAGACAGACAGAGAGAATAGAAAAAGAGCCAGACAAGGACAGACAGACAGACAGCTTGTACACGGATGACACAGACAGACAAGCAAAGACAGAGAGCTTGTACACAGATGACACAGACAGACAAGCACAGACAGACAGACAGCTTGTACACACACAGACAAAGAGGACAGAGAGACCAAAAGAAGGACAGACAAAGAGCTTGTACACAGACAGAGAGGACAGAGAGAGCAAGACAAGCACAGACAGAGAGGACAGAGAGTTAGACAAGAACAGACAGACAGAGAGGACATAGATATAGACAAGAACAGACAGACAGAGAGGACAGAGAGAGCCAGACAAGCACAGACAGACAGACAGACAGACAGACAGACAGACAGAAATAAAGAGAGAACCAAAATCAAAATTGTTTAAGTCACACCGATTTGTTGCATGTATCACCAAAATATATCAAAAAAATCAAACAGAAAATTAAAAAGGAAGGTCCGAAGAATTGGGCAGAAATAGGAATTGCAGAAATCAAATGGGGAAGAAACGACTGGTCATTTTTATGGTGTTTTACAAGATGACATTGATAAAGCTACATATTCTCGTTCAGCAAAAATACTGTCCATTACATTCATATATATATATATATATATATATATATATATATATATATATATATATATATATATATATATATATATATATATATATATATAATGTGTGTATGCATATGACATATATCTATATATATAGTCTTTCGAAAGAGACGATAAACTTAGGTCCCGTGTGTTACACATCATTATTTGGCGCACGTAAAAGAACCCACGGAAATGAGGGTTGTCCCTGGCAAAATTCAGTAGAAAAAAGCCACTCTGATAGGGAAATGAATACATAAATATATACATATCTATCTTTTATATTAATGTCTGACTCAGGAAAATAGATCACTGGTAAGAGCATGCACATCTTCCAACATCTTAAAATCCTAGGGTCGGGAAGAGACAGACAGATAGAAAGAGACAAAGAGAAAAGAGACAGAGAGAAAGACGGACGGACAGAAAACCTGGGATCTTTAACGTGTGCAGTGTTACATAGTGAACGAATTGGGTCTTCTCTGCGGTATCTGTCATGGTTACTTTCTTCTTCCTCACCATCTTTCTCTTTCGCCCTCTATCTTGTTTCTTCTCTCTGTCTCTCTCTGTCTCTCTGTGTGTCTCTGTGTCTCTCTGTCTCTGTCTCTCTCTGTCTTTCTTTCTCTGACTCTCTCTCTCTCTGTTTGTCTGTCTGTCTCTCTCTCTCTCTCTCTCTCTCTCTCTGTTTGTCTGTCTGTCTCTCTGTCTCTCTCTGTCTGTCTCTCTGTCTGTCTCTCTGTCTCTGTCTCTGTCTCTGTCTCTGTCTCTCTCTCTCTCTCTCTCTCTCTCTCTCTCTCTCTCTCTCTCTCTCTCTCTCTCTCTCTCTCTCTCTCTCTGTGCCCCCCCCTCTCTCTCTCTCTCCCCCTCTCTCTCTCTCTCCCCCCTCTCTCTCCCCTCTCTCTCTCCCTCTCTCTCTCCCCCTCTCTCCCCCCCCCCCCTCTCTCTCTCTCTCTCCTTTCTCATTAGCATGCTACCGCATAGTGCTTGGTATAGCATAGTGCAGTAGAATAGAGTAGAGTAGAGTAGAATATATCTTTTAGTGTTCACTTACTGGGTGAGATGCGTAGTGCCTGGTTTTCTCCTGTGCTTGTCACTCTGCGGGAGGTCTGTCCGCTGGCCTAACTTCAGAGCTGTTCATCACAAAATTCATAGGAAAGAGAGGGAAAATCTTCTCTGTCAAATTTGCTTGACAAAAATAATGCAGGAGAATGGACTGGGAAGGCACAACATAAGAGAGAGAGAGAGAGAGAGAGAGAGAGAGAGAGAGAGAGAGAGAGAGAGAGAGAGAGAGAGAGAGAGAGAGAACAAGTGAGATACAGAGAGAGACAGAGAGAGAGATAAAAGATAGAGATAAAAGAGAGAGATCGAAAAAAAGAAAATTTCTGGCACAGAATTTCTAGGAGATGGAGATGCAATTTTTGTATTTTGAAAGAGCCCTCGACACCCTCACAATGGAGCAAGTACAGTACAAAATAATTTGAAGCTGTAATGGAATGCTCAACGATGTCTATCAGCACCCATTGTTTTGCAGTGTGTATAAAGTGTGAACATTGTTATTACCGTTTTTGCTGTGTTCTGATAATTATATCTCTTGATATGTTTTGATAATTATGTCTTGTTGTGTTGGCATGCTGCAGTTTGTACGGCATGTGTTGGCCACATTGATGCAATAATGAAATTATGACAATAATAATATTCGTCCAAAAAATTTCTATCAAGAAGTATGCTCCAAAATGTGACTGTTTTCTTTCTTTTTTTTAATGGAGCGGAAAGTGGTAGTTGTACGCTAAAATTCTACTAATTTTAGGGCCAGAAGAAATAGGTATAGACTGTTTGCTATGTCAGTAGGTAAATATGAGTGCTTGCTAAATTAACATTGCGTTTTTCTGTGACCATATTTATGCCCTTTTCCACAGGTTTAAAAGGTTGCTAAATGGGACAGGATAGCTCAGTGGTCAGAGCGCTCGCTTTCTCCAAGCTAAGGTTAAGCAGCATCGAGCATGGTTACCAGTTGGATGGGTGACCGTTTGCGAGCCTTGGCTTCAGTACGGTCCTCCAGTCCACCCAGCTGTAAATGGGTACTATACCTGCCCTCTTTAGGGTCAGGGAAGTTTTTAAGCAGCGAGGGAGAGGAATTGGGCACCGCCTTCAAAATGCTGGCCCCTAGAGAAGCTGAGGTCTCTGATGCCTCGCTCCCCTACAACCACATAGGTTATAGGATACCTTTACCTTTTTAAAATATGAATAATGGGACATAGCGCTGCGAGACATTATAATGGGGGACATGGCAGATGCATAGGGCAATGCCATAAGAATACTTTGATACAAATGTTATTACTTTATTAGTATTTTATAATGACACTAAAAGCCAGAAAATAATGTTGACTGCTTTAACAGCAAAGGATATTTTGATAGCATGGTTTTCGAGCATGGTGTCTCTTGATACACAGATACACGTCAACAGATAACACTTTGTTGTTGTTGTTTTTTGTGCACTTAATTAGCCTGTTATCACAAGTGTTTCTGCCTCAGTTTAACATCTTTTCACTATGAATGATATTAGGTGTGTCACCTGTGTTTTTCGTTTTGTGTTATGAATTCGTCTCGATTTTTTTTACTCGTGCATTTGGATACTTTTTGACCACATTGTTTGAAAAAAAAATTGCACATTTATACATATACATTAGTGCATAATTATTAATTATTCTGAACGCTCTGTGCTGGGAAGGAAGAAAGGAAGGAAGGGTGGATGGAAGGAAGGATGGAAGGAAGGATGGAAGGAAGGATGGAAGGATGGAAGGAAGGAAGGAAGGAAGGAAGGAAGGAAGGAAGGAAGGAAGGAAAATCAGTTAGACCACGAAACCAGCACAGCATTTTAGCCGTTTATCTCTTAATACCATCGTTGTATATCCAATAACTCGTTCAGTGTTGTAACATGTCATGTGACCCAGTCTTAGGAGACAGCATCGTGTCACACCCTGTTGCATGTGTTTTATTACAATGTCCTGCACTGTGGTATATCATATTGCACTGTAATGTGCTTTACTGTAATATATCATAATGTACTGTAGTGTGCTGTACTGTGGTATATCGTAGTGCACTGTAATGTGCTGTACTGTGGTATATCATATTGAATTGTAATGTGCTGTACTATACTGTATTGTATTGTATTGTTTTGTAATGTGCTGTACTGTGGTATATCGTATTGCACTGTAATGTGCTGTACTGTGGTATATCGTATTGCACTGTAATGTGCTGTACTACGGTATATCGTATTGCACTGTAATGTGTTGTACTATGGTATATCGTATTGCTCTGTAATGTGCTGTACTATGGTATATCGTATTGCTCTGTAATGTGCTGTACTATGGTATATCGTATTGCTCTGTAATGTGCTGTACTATGGTATATCGTATTGCTCTGTAATGTGCTGTACTATGGTATATCGTATTGCTCTGTAATGTGCTGTACTATGGTATATCGTATTGCTCTGTAATGTGCTGTACTATGGTATATCGTATTGCTCTGTAATGTGCTGTACTATGGTATATCGTATTGCTCTGTAATGTGCTGTACTATGGTATATCGTATTGCTCTGTAATGTGCTGTACTATGGTATATCGTATTGTTCTGTAATGTGCTGTACTATGGTATATCGTATTGCTCTGTAATGTGCTGTACTATGGTATATCGTATTGCACTGTAATGTGTTGTACTATGGTGTGTCGTATGACACTGAAGTGTGCTGTGTTGCAGCAATATTATGTTGTATTACATTTGCAGTGCTGCATCGGATATTCTGTTTTGGGGTGGCAGAGGGGTGGACTTTTATGTATTATGTTTTATTGTTGTATTTTTTTCACTTTTAGTTCACAGCGTCTGTTGAAGAG
>CM060345.1:21452618-21457618 GCA_030674155.1 Stramonita haemastoma
CTGGCTGGCTTGTCTACTTGTTTGGATGGCTGTATGTTTGGCTAGCTGGTTGTCAGTTTGGCTGGCTGGTTGTCTGTTTAGCTAGCTGTCTGTTTGGCTGGCTGTCTGTCTGTTTGGCTGGCTGGATGAATGTTTGGCTGGCTGGCTGGCTTGCTGGCTTGCTGACTGTCTTGCTGACTGACTGTCTGTCTGTCTGTCTGTCTGTTTGGCTAGCTGTTTGTTTGGCTGGCTGGCTGTTTAGGCTGGCTGGCTGGCTGTTTAGGCTGGCTGGCTGGCTGGCTGGCTGTTTAGGCTGGCTGGCTGGCTGGCTGTCAGCTCAGCTCAGCTCCTGACTTGCACATATATTTGGGGGGATGTGGGCTGGGCAGAGGGTTGAGTTGCAGGGAAAGAGGGTGGGGACAAAAAAGAATAAAACTCAGAAACGGTTGTGACGTTACGTGTGTAGCTGCATTCGCCGCTTCTGTCACTTCGTGGTGAACATGCGGTACTTTGACCTGTTCATCATGATCGTCATCTGTGTGGGGGGGGGGGGGGGGGGAGGGAGGTCACTCACTCACTCACTCACTCAGTCCCATGTCCCAAAGGACGTAGGGGGGACATGAGAGAAGACGCAACGGAGATCTTTTTCCATGCTTCACGATCCTGTGTGGCTAGTAGGAGGCGTTGCAGGGGTTGGGCAGTCCAGTCTTTGATGTTGTCAACCCATGATTTCTTTTGGCGGCCTCTTCTTCTTTTGCCCTCGACTGTTCCTTGCAAGATGGTTTTTGCTAGGGTGTTGTGTCTTGTGGTGTGACCAAACCACATCAGCTTTCTCCTCTTTATGGTGGAGAGCAAAGGCTCTTGGGGGCCCACACGCTTTTTGATTTCCTCTTTCACATAGTTATTGGAGTTATAGGGAGGTCGCATACATTTAAACTCACGACTGGGTGTAGCCGAGAAACCAAAAATAAGAAAAAAAATGACAATAAAAAAAGTACAAGAAAATGAAAAGAAAATTTTAAAATCAAAATAAAAACAAAAGAAATAAGAAATAGAAATTACACCAAAAAATCCCTTTAAAATGCTGCAATACAAAATTCAAAATCAAACCATAAACAACAAAAAAAAAAGCAGAAACTCAGAACGGTCCGTTACGTTACGTGTGTTTGCACCAATCGCCGCTTCTGTCACTGTCGTGATTGAACCTCTGCGGTGCTCTTGACCTGTTCATCATGATCGTCATCTGTGGGGGTGTAGGGAGGAGGGAGGGGGGGGGGGTCGCATACACTTGATCTTACCATTGGGTGTAGCCCCGAGCAACAAGAAAAACCCATGAATATAAAAAAAATGAAAAGAATTTAAATTCCAAAAAAAATTTAAGAAAATGAAAAGAATTTTTAAAATATATATAGAACCTTAAACACACACACACACACACACACACACACACACACACACACACACACACACACACACACACACACACACACACACACACACACACACATTTACAGACGCAATACAGAATTCAAACAAACCAAAAAATAACCCCCCAAAACAAGGAAAAACTCAGAAACGGTCGTTACGTTACGTGTGTTGCAGCATTCGCCGCTTCTGTCACTTCGTGGTGAACCTGCGGTACTTTGACCTGTTCATCATGATCGTCATCTGTGCCAGCAGCGTGGCGCTGGCGGCAGAGGACCCCGTCAGGGAGAACTCCCAGAGAAACAACATCCTCAACTTCTTCGATTACGTCTTCACCGGAGTCTTCACCATCGAAATGATCCTCAAGGTATGGACATGATCCTTAATGATCCTCTGTTATCCTCGAGGTAGTGATGAACATGATTTTCATTTATCATCAAGGTAGTGATTGATGGACATGATCTTCATTTATCTTCAAGGTATTGATATGATCTTGAGGGTATTGACATGATCTTCAAGGTACTGATATTATCCTCAATGATCCTCAAGGTATTGACACGATCCTCAATTATCCTCAAGGTATTAACACGATCCTCGGTTATCTTCAGTTATCCTTGATGATCCTCAGTTGTCCTCAGGGCATTGACTTGATCCTGAATGACCCTCAAGGTATTGACACGATCTTCAAGGTATTGTCATGAACTTCATTTATCGTCAAGGTATTGGCATGATCTTGAGGGCATTGACTTGATCCCCGATGATCCTCAAGGTATTGACATGATTCTCAACTATCTCCCAAGGTATTTGACATTATCTTCAATCATCCTCAAGGTAGTGCTTGAAATGATCCTTGGTTATCCTCAAGGTATTGACATGATCTTCAATTATCCTCAAGGTAGTGACTGACATGATCCTCAATTATCATCAAGGTATTGATGGATGTGATCTTCATTTGTCTTCAAGGTATTGACTTGATCCTCAATGATCCTCAAGGTATTGACATTATCTTCAGTGATCCTCAATATAGTGATTGCCATGATCATCAATTATCTCCAAAGTATTTGACATGATCTTTAATTGTTTCTAAGTTATTGACATGATCCTCAACTATCCCCCAAGGTATTTGATCTTCAAGGTAGTGACTGACATGATCTTCAAGGTAGTGACTGACATGATCTTCAAGGTAGTGACTGACATGATCTTCAAGGTAGTGACTGACATTATCTTCAATCTTCAAGGTAGTGATTGAAATGATCTTCAAGGTAGTGACTGACATGATCTTCAATCTTCAAGGTAGTGATTGAAATGACCTTCAAGGTAGTGACTGACATGATCTTCGGTCATCTGCAAGGTAGTGATTGAAATGATCCTCATTTATCCTTAAGATAATGCTTGACATGATCCTCAACTACCCTCAAGATAGTGATTGAAACATCATCCTTGGTTATCCTCAACTGCGAGTGCTTACTCCATTATCCTCGATATGAAAGAATGGATAAAATAAATAAATAAATAAATAAATAAATAAATAAATAAATACTGAAGTTGTTCCTTCCTTCCTTCCTTCCCTCTTTCATCCTACAGATCATTGACCTCGGAGTGGTTCTTCATCCCGGATCGTACTGCCGAGACTTGTGGAATCTTCTGGATGCTACCGTCGTCATCTGCGCTCTCGTCGCCTTCGTCTTCAAGTATGTCTGTGTCCTTGTAAACAGTTGGGTGGGGGAGGGGGTAGGAGAGGTACTGGGGGGTGGGGGTGGGGGGAGGGTGGTGTTGTGAAAAAAGGGGAAGGGGGAGGGATGGGGGGAGGGCGAGGTGGTGTGTATCCAGGCCCAAGTTTGTTTATTGTGCGGGATGTAATTTTGCTAGAACTGGGAAGAAGTCTTTCATTTATATAATAGTATGATGATGGTGAGCAAGCCCAAAACAACAAACTCTACACTTGATGTCAAGTCAAGTCAAGTCAAACTTTTATTTCCAGATGGTACATTGAGTAAGCAATGCAATTGCTTTTTTTCATCAAGCTATCCATGTTAGACTTATGGAAGTAGAATCTGACGTCATGTCTAAAATGACGGTGATGATGATGACGTAAACTGAAATCTTACAGCAATGTGGAAACATTAGCGTTACTTTGAATACTCGGTACCTAAAGGCTAAAGTCAACTCGATCTTGTTTGTCTTTTTTTTTTTTCTTACTCATGTGATTTCGTATTTTTGGCAAGAACAAGATTATAATTATAGGCCAAGCCAGTAAAGAGTCATAGGGGCCTATCTCTATTCTAGAAGCCCCCTACTAGATCTATTTGATGATGTCTATAAGGTATGATGTGTGTGTGAGGGGGGTTGAGAGAGAGAGAGAGAGAGAGGAGAGAGAGAGAGGAGAGAGAGAGAGAGAGAGAGGAGAGAGAGAGAGAGAGAGAGAGAGAGAGAGAGAGAGAGAGAGAGAGAGAGAGAGAGCATTTCCTACCTCAAATCTTTCAGGCGAGAAAGTTCCACAGAAGTCCTGTGGTGAAAATTCTTACCTTCTTTTTTTTTCTCACTCAAAGAATGACTAAAAAGGGTAAAGAATAGAGACCTTTTGTATGACATTTTTTCTTCAGGCCCGCCACGAAAATCCATTTTCTTCATCAGTCTCTTGCTTTCCATTTATCCATAAATCAAGGTCTCTCTTTTCTTTCCTGTGAAACAGTTTTAGCTGGGCACCACAGAATAGTTTATTTTATGCATGTGTAAAGTTCGGGAGCAGATCCAGTTTCAAAGTAAACACTGCCAAAAATTCAGATCCAACTTCAGATGTTGATTTAAATGGAAGTGTCAAATTTCTCAGCGTTAAAAAAAAAAAAAAAAAAAAAGAAGAAGAAGATGATGATAGATCTGTATTAAACAGAAAGCACCGAAACGTTTTCAAATTTTTCTGTTCTCTTTTTTGATAAAAAAAATTTTCATCACAAAAGTGAATGTTCTGTACAAGTGCATGATAACCCTTCCCTGGTATAACTTATACCATAAAATGATGTTCATTGATGTTCATTGATTGATGTTCATTGATGTTCATTGATTTTGGAGTTACTTTGCTTCGTGGTCAAGATAACATTCGGTTTAATTTTCCCCCCGGAATGAACATTAATTTTTCTTCCCCTAATTGTTCAGCATCATTTGATTTTGTCCTTTTCAATGAACCGGTATTTTTTTAATCTGATTTTGTTTCCATAATCATAGTATTTCCCCTTCCTATCCTTGATCAAATTATCCTTCTGTATTAATTTTCTATCAGTTGCTGTTCTTAATCGTATTTATCATGCTTATGTCAAAATATCCATCCTCAATTTAGCTTTTGTAGTGAAATGATTTCAGTTTGTTTGCTAGGTATGGTATGGAATCAGTGTGCTGTCTGTATTGTTCTGAAAGTGGTTATGTTTCTTTTTTATGTATTGAATACTTCGTTTTTATTTCATGGTTCGAGTTGCAGCTGTTACTGCTATTGTTGCTGTTGTTGCTGCTGCTGCTGCTGTTGTTGTTGATGCTGATGTTGCTGTTTTTGTTGCTGCTACTGTTGTTGCTGCTGTTGTTGATACATGTAGCTACCTTTGCTG
>CM060345.1:21462618-21465118 GCA_030674155.1 Stramonita haemastoma
AGGAGGGGAGGTAATAATTTGTATGTCCAGGAATGGAGAATTATAGTTTTAGTTGTTTGGAGTGAGGTGTGTGGGTGGATGGGTGGGTGGAATACGTGTGTGTGTGTGTGTGTGTGTGTGTGTGTGTGTGTGTGTGTGTGTGTGTGTGGTGTGTGTGTGTTTTGTGGTGTTGTGTGTGTGTTGTGGGGGAAGTGTGTGTTGGGGAGTGTGTGTGTGTGTGTGTGTGTGTGTGTGTGTGTTGTGTGTGTGTGTGTGTGTGTGTGTGTGTGTGTGTGTGATACGTCGATGGATGGATAGGGGTATTATGTGTGTGTATGATGTGTGTATGATGTGTGTGTATTGTTTTAGTATTTGTGTGTTTAAGTGCGCGCGGTGTCTTTGAGTGTGTAGGGTTGTGTGTGTTTTGTGTGCGTGGTGTGTGTTGTATATGTGTGTGTATGTGGTGTGTTGTGTGTGTTTTGCGTGCGTGTGTGTGTGTGTGTGTGTGTTTTGTGTGTGTGTGTGTGTTATGTGTATGTGTGTGTTTGTGTGTGTTGTGTGTGTGTGTGTGTTACTGTCAATAAACTGGTTTTAAAAAAAAACTTTTTTAAAAAACCAGTATGATATGGTTTGACATTTGTTTTGTTTTTACTTTTCTCTTCTCGGTATTCTGCATGTCAGTTTGTTTAATTGTTTAACATGCCTTGTGTTGATCCTAATCCTTTTATTGTCATTCCTGTTTACTTTCTGCTTGTGACTAACCAACTGATTGATACAGATGATTGTCGGATTACCTACTACCGCCACTAATGATTGTTAACCTAGAGACTGATTGAAACAGATGATTGTTTGAATACGTACCCTCACGAATAATTGATAACTTAAGTGATTGAAACAGATAATTGTTTGAATACCACCACTAATAATTGATAGCCTAGAGGCTGACTGAAACAGATGATTGTTTGAATAACTACCACCACCAAAAAAATGTTAACCTAGAGATGATTGATATACATGATTGATGGATTAACATCTACGCCACTAATAATCGATTAACTAGAGACTGACTGCAAAAGATGATTGTTTGAATATGGCCACTGAATAATTGGTAACTAGAGACTGATTAAAAAACAGATGATTGTTTGAATATCTACCGCCACTAGTAATTGATAACTAGAGACTGATTGAAACAGATCATTGTTTGATATCTACCGCCACTAGTTAATTGGTAACCTAGAGACTGATTGAAATAGATCATTGTTTGAATACCTACCCCCACTAATAATTGTATAACCTAGAGACTGATTGAAACAGATGATTGTTTGAATACCTACCGCCACTAATAATTGATAACCTAGAGACTGATTAAAACAGAGGATTGTTTGAATACTACCCCCACTAATAATTGATAACCTAGAGACTGATTGATATACATGATTGATTGATTAACTTCTACCGCCACTAATAAATCGATAACCTAGAGACTCACTGCAAAAGATGATTGTGTTGAATATGGCCACTAACAATTGGTAACCTAGAGACTGATTGAAACAGATGATTGTTTGAATATCTACCGCCCTAGTAATTGATAACCTAGACTGATTGAAACAGAGGATTGTTTGAATACCTCCACTAATAATTGATAACCTAGAGACTGATTGAAACAGATGATTGTTTGAATAACTACCCCACTAATAATTGATAACCTAGAGACTGATTGAAACATAGAATTGTTTGAATACCTACTGGCACTAATGAATGATAACGTTGTGACTCTATATCGATAATTGTGGCATCTGGTTCTTGTCATTCATCATTAACATGCGTTTGTTGAGAATGATTATTATTGTCGTGGATTTTTCGATAGAAATTTTTGTCAAAAAAGTAAGGTAGGCTGCTAAATGTGTGCTTCGCTTCAAAATGACCTAATGCTCAGTAGAAAAAACAAAACAAAAAACAAAAGTGTAAAATACACACACACACACTACACACACACACACACACACACACACACACACACACACACACACACACACACACACACACACACACGCACAACACACACACACACACACACACACACACACACTTACACACACACACACAACAGCAACAAAACAACAACAGAAAAAAAAACTAAGCAAGTAAATAAGCAGTCCCTACTGTAGATAATAAAACGAAATAGGTAAAGGTGTCTCATAACCTATGTGGTGGTAGGGAATTGAGGCATCAGAGACCTAACTGTAGATATAAACTATAAAAAAACAAACAAAAATGCACCACCTCACAAAAATATCACAGATACACCATTGTAAAATAATAATCTGAACAAAACAGAAGTTCTGTGCATCAAAATCGTTTAGTTTGGATTTCCCATTAAAAAATAAAATCAGAGGCATGATTCGTCCTTGAGGTCTGATCAACCCTAAACGACAGAGAACCAATGCGTTTGAAATCTTAAGAGAGTGAGTGAATATTGTCCCATTTTTTTCCTTGAATAAGTCTTCAATAGCAATTTAAA
>CM060345.1:21475118-21497618 GCA_030674155.1 Stramonita haemastoma
ACATGATTGCTTATTCTGTTATCCTCGATATAAAAGAATAAATAAATAAATAAACACCACCCATCGCTACAATTAACTCACTACTAACCACACCAGTTAACTCCCTACCAACCAACCCCTACAACCAACCTCCGCTACGTGTGTTTCAGGCGGTATTTGACTGCGTGGTGAACTCTCTGAAGAACGTGTCCAACATCCTGATCGTCTACATCCTCTTCCAGCTGATGTTCGCCGTCATCGCCGTGCAGCTCTTCTCTGGCAGGTTCTTCTACTGCACGGACGAGTCCAAGACCACCAAGGACGAGTGCCAGTGAGTAGTGGTGCTTTGCTTTGTTTTGCTTGCTTACTTAGCCTTGGGTAGCTTGAGTGTGGAGACACTTACACACCACACCTTGGGTGTCTTGAGTATTTATCCAGGTTATCTGAGTATTCGCCCTGGTTGTTTAAGTATTTACCCCGGTTATTTGAGTATATACAGGCGCCGGTTATCTGACTATATATGCGCGCTAGTTATCTAAGTATTTACCCTGGTTATGAGTATGGTAATGAATACATACCCTGGTTATCTGAGTGTAGACCCTGGTTATGAGTATTTACCCTGGTTATGAGTGCGGTAATGAATACATACCCTGGTTATGAGTATTTTACCCTGGTTATGAGAATTTACCCTGGTTATGAGTAAATACCCTGGTTATTTGAGTATTTACCCAGGTTATTGGTATATACCCTGGATACCTGAGTATACACCCCGGTTATCTGAGTATACACCCCGATTATCTGAGTACACACCCCGATTATCTGAGTCACACCTGATTATCTGAGTATACAAGAGTACGCAAGATGTTCTGCGTGCGTTTGCACACGGGGCCTCGGCTTATATATATATAGTCTCACCCAAAGAACTTTTGGGGGGGGGAGAGAGAGGAGTCAGGACTGATGTAAACTCCAGAGGAAAAAATCCTCTTTGAACGAGATTCGAACCCAGGTCAGCAGATCATGAGCGCAAAGCGCATCACTCTGACCACCAGACTGTCCTTCCCCGTTGCTGTTAGTATGTACGTACGTACGTACACAGCACACAAGTCCAGCATTACTGAAGTCAAGGGCCCAGTGCTAAAATTAGCGCTTCCATTCCTTTTACCAAGTGTGGTCAGTTCCTGCGATATCTTTATTTTTTTTTATACCACTTTATGTCACAGCAGGGTTCTGTGCGTGAAATTCAGGCTGCAGACCCGGGGAGAGCGCGTCGCCACATGTGCAGCGCCTATCCATCTTTTTTTTTTTCTGTCTGCAACTTTATTATGTTTCCCTATCAGAGTGGCTTTTTTCCACAAAATTTTGCCAGAGACAACCCTCTTGTTGCCGTGGATTCTTTTACGTGCGCTAAATAATGATGTGTAACACACTGGACCCCGGTTTATCGTCTCATCCGAAAGAATAACACCCAGACCACCACTCATGTAATGGATGGGGGTAAAGTTTTCGGCCCAAACGGGGTAGGAACCACCACACACTCCGACCCGAACTTTTCGCTTTCTAGGCAGGCGCGTTACCTCTAGACCACCGATCCATCCTATCTAGCACCAGCTGGGATGGGATGGGATGGGATGGGATGGACAGCAGCTGAGAGTAGATGAAAGCGGGAAAAACTAACAGCTGATATTATGTGGTGTGTGTGGTTGACCAGGTTGTCGATACAAGGAAGGATTTTAGAGTTGGTTTATACCCCGTTGTAAGTTCTATAATTTATAGTTGCACAGTTTTGATCTGAGTTTTAAAATTTTACAAGGTGACAGCCCCGATATGGCCTGTGTGGTCGAGGTGGTTATAAACATGATGATTGGATTGGATTAGAGTAGTTGAGGGTGGGAGAATAGAAACTTACCACTGTGATGTGGTGGGTGTGGGTGCGTGTGTATTGTGATGTGTGTGTGTGTGTGTGTGTGTGTGTGTGTGTGTGTGTGTGTGTGTGTGTGTGTGTGTGTGTGTGTGTGTGTGTGTGTTGTCTGTCTGTCTGTGTGTGTGTCTGTATGTGTCTGTGTCTGTCTGTGTATGTGTGTCTGTATGTGTGTGTCTGTGTGTCTCTGTATCTGTATATGTGTGTCTGTGTCTGTATGTGTGTCTCTGTCTGTCTATGTGTGTGTCTGTCTCTGTGTCTATATGTGTGTGTCTGTCTATATGTCTATATGTGTGTGTCTGTCTCTCTGTATCTGTGTCTGCTCTGTGTCTCTGTGTGTATCTGTCTCTGTATATGTCTGCATCTGTTTATATCTCTGTATCTCTGTGTGTGCACAGGGGTCAGTACTTTGAGTACGAAGGCAACTCGGACCTGCCACAGTGAAGGACCGGCAGTGGTTACGTCAGGATTTCCACTATGACAACTTCATCAGCGCCATGCTGACGCTCTTCACCGTCACCACCGGAGAGGGATGGCCCAGGTAGGCTATGGCGTCTCTTTGGGGTCAAAAGTTAGAGAAGGCAAAAAAATTGTCTTGGAAAAGACGTAAAAAATAATGTATTATGAAGTTGTGTTGGGAAAGACGAAAAAATATATGTTATGAAGTTATATTGGAAAAGACGTAGAAAAAATAAAGAGACTGTGTATGGTGCTTCTTTTTATTTTATGAAGTAAGAAGAAGAATGTGGAGAGGGGTGTGGTGGGTGGTGGGTGGGGTGTTTTAGTGTATGGTGTATTTATTGTAATTTATTGCAGGATTGATGGCCAGGTAAGGTGAAGTGGAGGTGTTGTATGGTTGGATATGTTTATAATATCGTATTGTTGTCTATATCAGTGTTGTTTAGTTTTTATTAACTTCAAAGGATTACACGTACATGCACACAAACACACACACACACACACAAACACACACATACACACACAGACATACATACCACATACATACATACCTACCTACCTACCTACCTACCTACCTACCTACCTACCTACCTACCTACCATACCTACCTACCTACCTACCTACCTACCTACTACCTACATACATACATACATACAACTACAACACACACACACACACACACACACACACACACACACGCACACGCACACACACAAGCTCACTCACACGTGCGCGCGCGTACACACGCATACGCACTCTCTCTCTATTCTCTCTCCTCCCTCCTGCTCCCCCCCCTCCCCTCCCCTCCTCCCTCCCTCCTCTCTCTCCTCTCCTCTCTCCCTTCCTCCCCTCTCTCCTCCCTCCCCTTCTCTCCCTGCTCTCTCTCTCTCTCTCTCTCTCTCTCTCCTCCCTTCCTCCCCTTCTCTCCTCCTTCCTTCTCTCCCTCCCTCTCTCTCTTCTCTCTCTCTCCCTCCTCCCTCTCCCTCCCTCCTCTCCCTCCCTCCCTCCTCTCCCTCCCTCCCTCTCCCCTCCCTCCCTCTCCTCTCTCTCTCTCCCTCCCCACACACACACACACACACACACACACACACACACATCACACACACACACACACACACACACACACACACTCACACAGAGTATACATGAATGCAGTGATGTATGTGTGACTACTATGGGCTGCTTTTGGCAGCCAGTTTCTCACTTGAACTGTCATAAAAGTCCCCATAAGGTAAGTTTACGATTCAAGGAGAATGCTTCATGCTTCATTCTGCTGTGTGTGTGTGTGCGTGTGTGTGTGTGTGTGGTGTGTGTGTGTGTGTGTGTGTGTGTGTGTGTGTGTGTGATGTGTGTGCGTGTGCTTGTGTGTGTGTGTTGTGTGTGTGTGTGTGTGTGTGTGTGTGTGTGTGTGTGTGTGTGTATGTTCGTGCGTGCGTGTGTGTGTGTTGTGTGTGTGTGTGAGTGTGCATGTGCATGTGTAGTGAGTGTGCATGTATGTACGTGTGTGTGTGTGTGTGTGTGTGTGTGTGTGTGTGTGTGTTGTGTGTGTGTGTGTGTGTGTGTGTGTGTGTGTGTGTGAATATGTGTGCTATATAGAGAGAGAGACCTAAAGTATGGATAATGATTGAACAGGGAATTTTTTTACCTGACCTGTTTGGGTTTGCAGGGAATAATGGGTGAGGAAAAACAGTGAAGAGCTGACTTTGTGTGTGTGTGTGTGTGTGTGTGTGTGTGTGTGTGTGTGTGTGTGTGTGTGTGTGTGTGTATGTGTGTGTGTATGTGTGTGTGCGTGCGTGCGTGCGTGTGTGTGTGTGTGTGTGTGTGTGTGTGTGTGTGCGCTTGCTTGCGAGCGTGCGAGTGTGCGTGCAAGCGTGTGTGCTTGTGTATGTGCGTGCATGTTCGGGGAGGGAGGGATATATAAGGGTAAAACTGCTTTTAGAAAAACAAAACCTACTTACAGAATAAATAATTATGCGTGCCTATGTAGCCTTTGGGAAGTTAGAAAAAGGTCAAGGACAGGACAAGACCCTCGAAGACCTGCGCGTGACCTTGACCCTCTGACCTATTTTTCCAGTGTTCTCAAACACTCGATGGATTCCACCAATGAGAACGAAGGACCGCGTCCGGGAGCCCGGATGGAGATGGCGTTGTTCTACGTGGTGTTTTTCGTCGTCTTTCCTTTTTTCTTTGTGAACATCTTCATGGCTTTGATCATCATCACTTTCCAGGAAGAAGGCGAGAAGGAACTGATCGACCAAGACCTGGACAAGAACCAGGTATTACTGCAGGTCACCTTCCCCCCCTCCACCCCCCCTCGGGGCATGTTTCATCACGATCCAAACCCTTCCTACCCCTCCCCAGTCCCTCTCCTCCACACACAATCTCCTACTGTGGTGGTTGGGTCTAAGGTTGGTTTTTAGTCTTGATGTTGCCCATTCGTTGCCCCCACTGTGTGTGTGTGTTTTTTTTACAGTGTCCTCAAACACTCCATGGATTCCACAGAGGAGGACATGGGTCCCAAAGCCAGCAACCGTATGGAAATGGCGCTTTTCTACGTGGCCTTTTTCATCGTTTTCCCTTTTTTCTTCGTCAACATCTTCGTGGCTCTCATCATCATAACTTTCCAGGAGCAAGGGACAATGAGCTGATAGATGCAGACTTAGACAAGAATCAGGTATCCCCCTCCTCCCTTCCCCTTCCCTCACCTCCCTCTCTCTCTTGTCCCCAGTGTGGAGCTTCTGCAGCCCCCTTCTACCCTCTCTCCCTTTTACCTTATTTTGCTTTTAACATTCTCTTCCCTTACCCTCTCCAAACTTTTTTTTTCTATTTCTAACCTTGTCTTTTTTTTATTATCTCTTCCTCCCCCTTTTGAGAGAGAAAAAAAAACACACAAAAGTTTTGACTAATTCTTCTAATTCAGCTTCTTGTTTTGTGACTGTTCTCATTTTTTTGGATTTGCTCGACACACCTATGGTCTTGAATTTCTCTCACAGTTTTTTTTTTTCTGAATATTCTGCTTTTGAGTTTTTTTTTGAAGAGACACTGGCTCTTGAGAGTCTGTTCTTTTTTTTTTCTCTACCAGTCTGTACTTTCTGATGGAATGAGCACACCTTTTTTTGAGCCTTGAACTTCTGCCAGAGTGTGACTTTTGAGTGCTCCTGTAGCTTGCTCCACTTACCAACGCTTGTTGGTGTGTGTTTTTTTCATATCACTCACTTTACGCCGTTTTGAACTCTTCAGTTTGGCAGGACAGTAACGTTTTCAGTTTGTTCCGTCTTTTTTTTAACGGTTGGTCTGCCTGGATTGGAATAACACGTCGTTTTTTTATATTCTTATTGTTTTTTTTTATTCACTTTCTTCCGTTTTTGATTCGTGGACTTCACTGCACACTAACTTATCTGATTTTTTGGTTTTGGTTAGTTGGTATTGAATCCTGACTTGTTGAGAAAATCATGATATTGAATATATTGGGGTGTTTTATATAATGATTTTTCCTGACTCGAGTGAACGGGTTTTTTTTTTATATTATTTGGTTATTTGGGGATAATTTGACATTGTGTTCTCTTCGCTGCATTTTTTTTTCTATCTCTCCAAATTATCGTTTGTTATTCACAGGGTTTGCAGTGAATTGTATTGCTTTTTTTTATGTCAGATGTATTCTGTGAACGAATTTGCAAACATGTTTTTCCTTGACATCACTAGAGTGATGTTCTTTCGTTGGAAACACATTTTCTGATTGTCAGCACCCTGTCTTTTTTCATTTTTGTACCTTTTGCCGTCTTTTGGATATCTACCTCTAGTTTCTTCTGACATTTTCACATCAATTTTGTTGTATCTCTCATGGAAAGATTTTGATCTCTCTCTCCTCTCTTCTCGTGTCATGTTTGTGTCTTTGAGCAAAAAAGTCATGTACGTAAAATTTTGCGTGTTCTTTTTTAACAACATACACATAGCAGACTTCTAGTCATACGTTGAACTGTGTCGCACAAGGGATATTTGAAGTCTTTTGGTTTGCAAAAGCGATGTCTCAACTATCTTTCAATCCATTTTCCGTGTGTTAAAGTATTCAACGCACAGTGCTTTCTCTTTGGATAATTTTTTTTTAACTCGAAGGTCATTGAAGAACCTTTTCATTTCTTAACTCACACCATCAAAAGGTGTTTCATGGGGTATTAGAAGCGAAACTGTGTGAAGTCGTTCAGTATTTGTCAGCAAGCCATCAACAAGAAGTATTCCAAACAGCATTTCCTTCCACCAAGTATGTCAAAGTCAAAGTCAAATTTTTATTTCCAGATGGTACATTGAATATGCATTGATTTGGTGGGGGGGGGTTCCATTAAGCCATCTATCTAAGAACAAAAATCCACACAGCAATTCCTGATGATTAGGACACACTGATCTTTTGGAGAGAAAATGGCAATAACAACTTCCATGGTAAGAAGACTGAGCATTAGTTTGGTTTCCTTTGTGTGACTGGAGGACACCTCATTGTCCTTCACATGAAATCTTCTGTCACTGCGGGTACAGAACAACCTCTTTGTAAGACTGGAGTGTATATTGTACTTCACATGAAATCTTCTGTCACTGAGCTGCGGGTACAGAACCACCTCTTTGTAAGACTGGAGTGTATATTGTACTTCACATGAAATCTTCTGTCACTGCGGGTACAGAACAACCTCTTTGTAAGACTGGAGTGTATATTGTACTTCACATGAAATCTTCTGTCACTGCGGGTACAGAACCACCTCTTTGTAAGACTGGAGTGTATATTGTACTTCACATGAAATCTTCTGTCACTGCGGGTACAGAACAACCTCTTTGTAAGACTGGAGTGTATATTGTACTTCACATGAAATCTTCTGTCACTGTGTTTGGTGTAGACCAACCTCATTGTGTGACTTAAGCACACATTGTCCTTTACATGAAATCTTCTGCCGCTATATTTGATATAGATGGAGTACATATTGTTTTTTTCATAAACTTTTCTTTCAGTGTGGATTTAGAGCAACTTCACTTTGTGACTGAAGTACATATTGTCCTTCACATGAAATCTTCTGTCACTGTGCATATAGAACAACTTCCTTGTAGGACTGGAGTATACATTGTCCTTTACATGAAATCTTCTGTCACTGTGCATATAGAACAACTTCCTTGTAAGACTGGAGTATACATTGTGCTTTATTTGAAATCTTCTGTCACTGTGGGCATAGAACAACTTCATTGTGTGACTCAAGTACACATTTCCCTTTACAGAAAATCGTCTGTCACTCTGATGTAAATGGAATACCCATTGTCCTTTACATGAAATCTTCTGTCAGTGTGGGTATAGAACAATTTCACTTTGTGAATGAAGTACACATTTCACTTTACATCAAATCTTTGCATCTTCTGTCTAAATGTTTTATGTAGAACAACTTTACAGAGTCTTTTCTTTCATTCCATATTAATTTTGTGGATTCTCTCTGCAAGTCCCCTGTAAGAATGGAGCCATTCTTCTCGCCAAGTCTGGTTACCTATTGGATGGGTGACTGTTTGCGCATCTTGGTCTTACTACAGTCCCCCCAGTCCACCCAGCTGTAAATGGGTACCTGCCCTCTTCAGGATCAGGGAAAGTAAAGCAGCAAGGGAGAGGAGATGGGCACCGCTTTTAATATTCTGGCCCCCAGAGAAGCTGAGGTCTCTGATGCCTTGCTTCCCTATGACCACATAGGTTATGGTAACACCTTACCTTTACATTTTGCTAATGTCTCAGATGCATAGTATCAGATCCTGCGAATGTCAGATGTCTTCATTTGGCTTGTCCCTTCTCTTTTATCTCAAAATATTCTATTTCAGACCAAACTGTCTTGTGCAGTGCAGTGTCTATGCACAACTGCATGATCCAGTCAGTATAGGTCAGAATTCCTCCTCTTCACTGCTTCTATCTGTCTTATCTATCTATCTATCTATCTATCTATCTATCTATCTATCTATCTATCTATCTATCTATCTATCTATCCATCCCTTAGTCTGGGACCATGGGGGCACCCCTGAAGACTTGACAACCAGTTCCCTCCGTTCTCTCTCTCTGTTCTGCCTTTCTCAAAATTTGTTCAGTTCTAGGCCTGTCCATTTGGCTGATGTTGTCCTCCCACGTACAGTATATCTGTGGACGCTCACTACAATGAAATTAACGGTTTGTTGTTAAGGTTCTGAGTGTAAGGTGGAAACATTGTGAGGTTAGCTTCCTCAGTATGGTATGCTCTAAAGAAGGACACTCGTATGGTGTAGATGAAGGTGTAGGCAAACGAAAGACCGAGGGCAATGACATCACACACTCGTAGAGGCCTGCTCCCTCTGTTCTGGTTATCGTTTGGCTGTTGGTTCTGTGTATCAGGCCTGGTGAAAACAGAGAATGATAATTATCGTCTGTAGAAGTACCCCCCCCCCCCCCCCCCCCCCCAGATGTGTAAACTGTGACAGTGAGTGACTCTCCGCTGTGTGGCTTCTCTTTCTTTGTCTGAAACCGTGTTGTCTTTTGGTCTCTTTCTCATCTGTCATCATGGCGCATCTGAATATTGTCCAGTTGTACTATTACATGCGGTATTGTCTGTCTGTGTCTGGTCTTAGTCCTAGTCGTAGTAGATCTTTCACCCTTTTCTCAAAACTGGACATGCCTGCCCATTTTTTCTCCATGTTGGTCGGTGTTAGACCGTTGACCAGGTATGTTTCTGTTTTTATCTTGTGATGTTATCTTTTGAATTACCGCGTGACAGTTCGTTTATTACAGGAGAGGAGGGTGGTGGGTGTGGTGTGGTTGGCATCAGTGTTTTGAATTTGAAACGTGAACAGGTCAATCTCATCATTTGGTTATTATTTTTTTTTATATTTATTTATTTATTTATTTATTTATTTGTTTGTTTGTTTATTTATATATTTATTCATTCTTCTATATCAAGGATAATGGAATAAGCACTCATATGCTTTTTGTTATAACACATCCAGTCTCCAGTGTGTATGCAGTTTTGGAAACTTTGTCATCTGTTCCCACTTACATCCAATGGCCTACTCTCTGGAAAACCGGAACAGGATTTAAAGTGTGCCCAAGATGTTCTGCGTGCGTTTGCACACGGGGCCTTGGTTTATAGTCTCATTTGAAGGACTTTGGTTTGACATGCCTCAACTTTTGAGTAGCAGAAATTTCGAAGCAGGTTAACTGTATTTTTTGTTTGTTTGTTTGTTTTTGCTTTTGCTTTTTTGGAGGGACGGGATACCTAAGTGGTCAGAGCACTCGCTTTCCCCAAGCTAAAGTTAAACAGCATCGAGCGTGGTTACCAGTTGGATGGATGACCGTTTGCGCGCCTTGGGTTCAGTGCAGTCCCCCAGTTCACCCAGCTGTAAATGGGTACCTGCCCTCTTTAGGATCAGGGAAGGTAAAGCAGCGAGGGAGAGGAGATGGGCGCCGCCCTCAATATGCCGGCCCCTAGAGAAGTTAAGGTCTCTGATGCCTGGCTCTCCTACGACCACCTAGGTTATGGGACACCTTTACCTTTTTTCTTTTTAATTGTGTCATTTTTTGAGTAACAGGAATATGTCGATACAATTCAGTTGCTGTATCAGCATTGTTATTAACATTATCATTAACACGATGGGGCATTACTGCTGAAAAACAACCTCGGGTTATCCTCAAACTCCAAAATGAACCAACTGTTGTGGCACACGTCAACTGATGACATGACAAAATGATGTCAGTAGTACCAGTGTTGTGATTTTTTTCTTTATTGCCATGTGGTTCAACTCTCTCCACACCGTTTTGCGTGAAGTAGTGTCTTGATTGTACAAGTAGAACATTGCTGAATGGGTTTTTGTTGAGGGGGGGGGGGGGGGGGGGGGGTTGGCAGTAGTAGTACGAGGAAGTGTTTAATATTCTTTTTATGATCGGTGATTATGCAAGTACAACAACAATGATGATCGGTAATTCTTTGCGGTAATGTTATGTTTATTGTTGTTATTGTTGTTGTTATTGCATTATTATTTTTCTTCTATTGTTTATCATTATTTATTTCTTAGTTATTCTTCTTTTCGATGATAATGGGATAAGCATTTTGTGGGGTTTTTTTTTTACATCCAGTCCCCGTGTGTATGCACTTTTTCAACCTTGTCATCCATTCCCACCGGCACACAATACCCGTACTCTTTCAAAAAGGGAACGGGTTTTACCGTGTGCGCAAGATGTCCTGCGTGCGTTGCACCAGGACCTCGATTTATAGTCTCATCCGAAGGACTTTTGGGGAGAGTGGAGTCGGTACTGATGTTAACTCCAGAGGAAAATACCCCCTTGAACGGGATTCGAACACAGGTCAGCAGATCTTGAGGGCCTATGTGCAACGCTCAAACCAACCAGGCTATCCTGCCCCCCCCCCCCCCCCCCCCCCCCACCCCCAATTAATACAAGGAGTGTGTAGCATTCATGTGTAGCCATGATTCGTAATATTTGTTTTTGTCAATCATGACCACTATTGATGCTTGTCCGGACTTAAGTTGTCTTTATATGTTTATCCGTCTGTTTATGCTTTTTTTTTTCTTGTATATATATTTATACATGATCATATATAGTTACATATGTCTGCGAATTCATTCTGAGAGGGTTTGAAATGTCGAGAAACTTTTCAGGATTTTTTTTTTTAAATAATGAAAAAAAAAAAACCCAACTCTGGCAAACAAGGCCTCAAAAGAAAGTCGCGGTAGTGGTTGTGTAGTATCAACAAGATGAACCGTTAAAATCTCCTTCTCTTGACTTGAAAACTATTTTAAGAGAAGGAAGGTGGCAGTGGGGTTTAGACATTCACCTGCCTAGTCTAGTAGACCTTGAGGTTCTGGGTTCGATTCCCAGACTTGCCCTTTCTTTCCAGTTTGACAGGGAAAATGGAATGAATGTCAAAGTCTTTCGGAGGAGGCTCTAAAACCAGTGGGATCTGTGTGCTTAGACTTTGCACGTCCAAAGAACCCACGCAGTTAAAATTGGAAAGAGTAGGAGTGTGACTGTTCAGGTAACTTTTAAACTGTTGAAGTGAAACCAGTAGTTCCATTCTTTATTTTCCCCGAAGTCGGAATGCAGATGCCTTCAGAATGAAATGTGTGTCTGTCTGTCTATGTGTATCTCTCTGTCTCTGTCTCTCTGTGTCTGTCTCTCCTGTCTGTCTCTGTCTGTCTGTCTGTCTTCTTCTCTCTCTCTTCCTCTCCTTCTGTCTCTCTGTCTCTCTCTCTCTCTCTTCTCTCTCTCTCTCTCTCTCTCTCTCTCTCTCTCTCCCTCTCTCTCTCTCTCTTCTCTCTCTCTCTCTCTCCTCTCTCTCTCTCTCTCTCTCTCTCTCTCTCTCTCTCTCTCTCTCTCTCTCTCTCTCTCTCTCGTCTGTTTGTTTGTTTTCATGTCGTACATAATAATAATTATAAACTATGATCTGAAGTTTTCTGATGATGCACACTAACACTGTAGGCACATGCTATTTTCTTTTGCAAGATTTGGCCGCACTTGACTTGATCTCTCTCATTCACATAGCATCTTTTATAACAGACTAACATCACCGCATGCCCAATTCCATTTTTAGACACCAATGTTTGCCATTTACTTCGCTTCTGTTTGGGTGGGTTCTTTTTTTTTTTTTTAAATCACATTGGATTGTGTAATGGAGTGAAGACCTTTTAATTTATTAATATAGTTTTTTTCTGTATCTTGACATTGTTTATACAACTGTTAATGTGAACTAGTTTATTATAGTTTTTAAACTGTAATCTGTGAACCATAGTTTTTAAACTATACTGTGAAGCCAGTTTATTTGGTATTTGTATTTTAAAATTATTGAATATTGCCATGTAAATAGAACTAAGATTATGGGGAGGGGGGGGTTGCGTGTTAGTTATGCCTGTTTTTTGTTTCTCAGTTTTGTTTGTTTGTTTGTTTGTTTTTTTATTTCTGTTATCATCGTCGTTGTCGCTGTGGTTCTTTTGCTTCTGTTTCTTTGTCTTCTTTTTCTTTTCTTCTTCTTCTTCTTCGTTCTTCTTCTTCTTCTTCTTCTTCTTCTTCTTTTCTTCTTCTTCTTCTTCGTGTCATGTAATATATTGATGATTTAGGGGAGAAAGCCCTTTGTTTGAACTTATGTACTTATTTTCATTCTGATATATAGATATATAATGTATATTTTAATATGTGTGTGGTGCGTGCATGCGTGCGTGTGCGTGCGCCTTAATTGTGTGTGTGGTTTTATGAAAAAATTGTCGGTAAATAGGTTCTTTGTAAGTTCGAAAGATTTCTACTTTGCTTATGAAATAATTGTTTTTTTGTGAATGATTTTAATTTTTCTTAATTGAGAATGATGATTTTGTATTTCACAAGAAGTTTGTCCTTTTTTCTTTTAATTTTCTATCCCCCCCCCCCCACCCCCCCCCCCCCCCCCCCCCCCCCCCCCCCTCTACCTTCTCACTCTGGCTAGAGCTAAAAAGTTCACCAATGGTGAGATTTTGCCAATGCGACCGTTTTTACCTACCATTCAGGTAGCCGATTTCGACTTCAGGAACGAAGTGTTGGTGGTGGGAACGGTGACATTTACAAAGCTGCATACACACGGGACTGGATGTAAAAAAAAAAAAAAAGCACAAGAGCGCTTATTCCATTATCCTCGATATAAAGAATAAAATAAATAAATAAACAAATAAAATCTGAACGCGACACCAGTCTGCATGCAGTTTTGTAAAATGTCGTCGTCCGTTCCCACTGGCACACGACGACGAAGGCCTACTCTTCCGAAAAGCGGAACGGTTTTACGTGTGCGAATGATGTTCTGTGTGGTCTGTCACATGGGACCTCGGTTTATAGTCTCATCCAAAGGACTTTTTGTGGGAGGAGTGGAGTCGGCACTGACGGTAACTCCAGGAAGAAAAATCTTCTCGAACTTGTGCCTCGGTGGAGGTTTAAACCCGGGGGCCTTCAGATTGCGATTCCAACGCTCTAACCACTAGGCTATCCCGTCCCCCCCCCCCTCCCCATTGCCTGTTATTTTTCATTTGAAATATCACATTGCTCTGTGCATTTATATTCACTTTTTTTTTGTTGTTACACTATAATGCTGATGACGAATTTGATGATAATGACTATATTGATGTTGAAGATGATGACAAGGACGAGGACTATGGTGGTGGTGTGTGGTGGTGGTGGTGGTGGTGGTGGGTGGTGGTGGTGATGATGATGATGATGATGATGATGATGATGATGATGATGATGATGTGCATATTTTTGTGTGATAAATGTTAGAATTTTAGCTGTTACTGTAGTATGTGCAACGTTCATCAACATTTCTCATATAATTATGTCGTACTAAGTAATGCTTTGATTAACTTTCATGTACACATAGTGGGGGAGGGAGAGAGAGAGAGAGAGAGTGTGTGTGTGTGTGTGTGTATGTATGTGTATATATAATATATATATATATATATTATAATAAATATATATATATATATATAAATATATATATATAGTGTGTGTGTGTGTGTGTGTGTGTGTGTGTGTGTGTGTGTGTGTGTGTGTAGTGTGTGTGTGTATTAGAGGGAGAACAGATAGAGAAGGGGGAGGGGGGACAGAGCTTCACAAAAATTCCATCTTTTCTAAAGTTTTGCATTTGACTTCCTCTTTTCGTTTGTTTGTTTGTTTTTTTAATCCTTAAAGCTACATCAGAAGTAAGCTTAGAATAACTATAAAGTGATTTAATAAAAAATAAAAATAAAAAAGACACCAACATTTTCAAGTGGTTTTCTTTAAATGATATCCAAGAAAACTAAGAAATCCTCTCTCCACGCTAAACATTGACTGTGGATATCTTGTTCATAAGGAAAAACTTACCTTTTGCCAAAGAAGAAAAAAAAGGAAACGAAAATGATCAGGCGAAGAATTGGATGGTCAGACCAAAGCGATATACTGGCTTCATAACAAAAAAACATAGGAATCCACGAGAGAGAAAAAAATCACGATTGAAATTTCAATAGAGATCAATATGCAATTCCATTTTCAGTTTCAAAAGAAAAAAAAAAACGATTTAACTTTCATTGCAATTTACCGAACGTAACTCCATAAATATTCTGCCGTCACCAGTATCGTTTTTTTCTGATGAGCTGTTGATTATGTTATAATAACAACTAAATGTAAGGGCTTTGATTTGTTTCTACAAGATATAGCTCTGTATAAATTCCATCTGTTATTATTGTTGTTGTTGTTATTTTTATCATCATAATCATAATCATCACCATTATTATTATTATTATTATTATTATTATTATTATTATTATTATTATTATTATTATTATTATTATTGCTGTTGTTGTTGTTGCTGTTGTTACTATCGTCATCAGTAGTAGTATCATCATCATCATCATCATCATCATCATCCACCTCCTCCTCCTCATCATCATCATCATAACTTGCTGTCGTATTTACACAATATTGGTGACTAACCTAACTGTTGTCTCACCCACTCACCCACCCCTACCCCACCCCCCCACCCCCACACTGTTGCAGAAACAATGCATAGACTTCGCCATCAACGCCAAGCCTCTCTCTCGCTTCATGCCCCGGAACCGGATGTCGCTCAAGTACAAAATATGGCAACTGGTCGTCTCGCCCAAGTTCGAGTATTTCATCATGGTTCTCATCGCCCTCAACACCATCGTCCTCATGATGAAAGTGAGTGCATCTGCCTGGAATATTTATTTTATTTATCTATCTATTTTTTATTCATTTATTAGTCTTTCATATCGAGGAAAATGGAATAAGCCCCAAGTTCGAGTATTTCATCATGATTTTCATCGCCCTCAATACCATCGTCCTCATGATGAAAGTGAGTGCATCTACCTGGCATAATTATTTATTCATTTATTTATTTATTCATTTTTTATTCTTTTATATCGAGGATAATGGAATAAGCACTCGTGTGCTTTTTTTCCCATCCAGTCCCTGTGTGTATATATTCAGTTTTTGTAAATCTTGTCATCTGTGCCCTCCGACGCGGCACACAATGGCCTACCTACTCTTACGAAAAGCGGAACAGGGTTTAACCTGTGCGCAAGATGTTCTGCGTGCGTTCGCACACGGGGCCTGGGTTTAAAGTCTCCTCCGAAAGACTAAGTGGAGCTAGGCTGGAATGACTTGCAACGAACTTTTTTTTTGGGGGGTCTCTAAATGATTTTCAAATATCTTCTTTTTTGTCTGTAGCTGCCCTCTTTGCAGAAACGTTAGAACTGGTTTTTAAACAAAGTTTCTTTGTCTCAGAATGATCTGTTAAGTGCCGTAGTGTAGAAAAAACGTAGGAACTGATTCTCAACAAATTTTTCTTTGTTCTCTGAATAATTTCAAATAACTTCTTTGTCTGTGACTGCCATATAAAAAACAACATCAGAAATGATTATCTGTGAGATAATAAAGTGTTTTTGAAGTTCGAAGTTGAACTAACTTTGTATCTGAATGATTTCAACTAACTTCTTTGTTGTAACTGCTATATTGCAGACACATCAGGAGTGATTTTTTAAATGACTCCTTTGTCTTTAACTGCCATATTATATTGTAGAAACGTCAGAAATTGTTTTTCAGCTAACTTCTATGTGACTGCCATATTGCAGGTACATCATGAATGATTATCAGATAACTCTCTTTGTCTCTGAATGATAATCAAATAACTTCTTTGTAACTGAATGATTTTCAACTAACTAACTTGTTTGTCTGTATCTGTCATTTTGCAGATACATCAGGAATGATTATCAAATAACTTCTTTGTCGCTAAATGATTTCAAATTACTTCTTTGTCCATAACTGCCATAATTATTGCAGGAACGTCAGAAATGGTTTTCAACTAATTTCTTTGTAACAGCTATGTTTTAGATATACCAGGAATGATTTTCAAATAACATCTTTGTCTCCGAATGATTTTCAATAACTTTTTTTTGGTCTTAGAATGATTTAAAATAACTTCTTTTGTTTATAACTGTCATATTGCAAAAACGTTAGAAATTTTTTTCAGCTAACATTTTTGTAACTTCTGTATTGCTGATACATCAGTCCTGTTTTAATCAGATTAACCCAATATTCTATTTAGTTCATCTGCCAGTTTTAACCTGTATCTACGTAAAAGCTTGATACAATATCGGTTTGAATTATTCAAAGTAAAGAATGACGAATTAAACAAAGGGGTGGGTGGAGGAAAAGGGGGGGGGGGTCAACTATCATAGCAAGATATGATAGTTGAACCCCCCCCCCCCCTCCTCACAAAAAAGGAGGAGGGGCTGAAGTGTAAGGAGGTGAAATGAGGTAATATGTCGACAATAACAGATATGTCTTAGCTTCATTGTCAAAAGTTAAAGTTTTGCCCCGCTAGCTTGTATTACTGACTGATTAAACTAGGGTTGTTGTTTTTTCTAGATGCTCAGTATAAGAACAGTTTACACTGCAACCAATCCAATCTTACCATGTTGTTTAAAGCTGTGTAACTCCATACAGATTAAAACAGGGCATGTAACTAACTCTATTGCCCTTCCTTGTGTCGACGCCCTGGTCAACCATAAGGGTCAACCCAGGACGGACACGGGTTTGTGGGAAAATCCTCATCGATCACGCATAAAATGAGATAAAAACCAAAACCAGCTATCTGTCTGTCTGTCTGTTTGCCTGTATTTATTATGTACATCTATTTATCTTTCTGTGTCTGTCTATATCTATTTATCTATTCATCTACATACGTCTATCTATCTACCTGCCTATCTATATATCTACCTATATATCTATCTATATCCATATCTATATATCTATATCTATCAATATCTCTCTCTATATATACATATATATTTATATATATATTCATATATCTATCTATTCATCTATCTTTCTATTCAACTATCTATTCATCTGTCTACAGCTATCTATCCATCCATCTATCTATTTATCTATAACTATCTATCCATCTATCTATCTATCTATCTATCTTTCTATCTATCTATCTATCTATATATATATATATATATATATATATATAACTATCTATCTCTAAGTATATATCTACCTATATCTATACAGCAATCTATCTACCTGTCTATACCTTTCTATATACCTATCTTTATGTCTACCTGTCTATATAAATCAATCTATCGATCCATCTATCCATCTATCTGTCCATCTATTTATCTATCTATCTATCTATCTATCTATCTATCTATCTACCTACCTACCTACCTATTCATCTACCTACCTACCTACCTACCTATTCATCTACCTACCTACCTATTCATCTACCTATATACCTATTCACCGATTCTCATTATCTCACCTGGACAGTATGACGGGCAGTCAGAGGAGTACTGGCGAATTCTGAAATACCTGAACGGTACCTTCGCCTTCTTCTTTACCCTGGAGTGTCTGTTGAAGATGGTTAGCTTTGGCTTCCTGGTAAGCAGGCCTGGGGGGGGGACCTAGCCTAGCCTAGTCTAGCCTAGCTAGTCTAGCGTCCTCCTCCTCCTCCTCTCTCTCTCTCTTTCTGGGTGACGGGGGCTGCTTCTTCTACTCACACTGCTGGTGTCCTGTCGGCTGCTTTTCTCTAAAGCTTCGCTCGTGTTCTGCTCATTCATTGCTAGTAACACGCGTACCTCTGGGACATGACAACATCCGCCATGTTGTTGTTGTTTTTTGGGGGGGTGTTTTTTTGTGAGAGTTTAAGAAGAGAATAAGCTCATGAAAAGGATTGTGATGGTTTTAGTTTTTGGACAGAATTTTTTTTTAGGGGCGTGGGAAGAGAATTCGTTCAGGAAAGGATTGTAACTGTCATAGTTTTGGACATAATTTTTTTTGAAGGGTGGGGTTTCTCCTGTTTTGGTTTTTTTTTTTTCTGAAACTGTAGGAAGAGAATTCGTTCATGAAAGGATTGTAACGGGTTATAGTTTTTGCCAGATTTTAAATTTTAGGGCGGTGGGGATGTAGGGTTTATGTGGCAGAGTATGTAGTTGAGAAAGTAAGGTGTTTTGGGTTTGAATCTGTGATTGAGAAAGTAGGGTGTGTATGGTTTGAATCTGTGATTGAGAAAGTAGGGTGTGTGTGGTTTGAATCTGTGATTGAGAAAGTAGGGTGTGTATGGTTTGAATCTGTGGTTGAGAAAGTAGGGTGTGTGTGGTTTGAATCTGTGATTGAGAAAGTAGGGTGTGTGTGGTTTGAATCTGTGATTGAGAAAGTAGGGTGTGTGTGGTTTGAATCTGTGATTGAGAAAGTAGGGTGTGTATGGTTTGAATCTGTGATTGACAAAGTAGGGTGTGTGTGGTTTGAATCTGTGATTGACAAAGTAGGGTGTGTGTGGTTTGAATCTGTGATTGAGAAAGTAGGGTGTGTGTGGTTTGAATCTGTGGTTGAGAAAGTAGGGTGTGTGTGGTTTGAATCTGTGATTGAGGAAATAGGGCGTGTGTGGTTTGAATCTGTTATCAGTATATGTAACAACCACTAGAGCTTGTATGTTTTCATCTACTATCTTTATGTCTAAACACAAACAGGGCATGTATAACTTAATCTGTTATCATTATGTCAGGAAAAAAACGAAGGAGGTACGTGTATTTTTATCTCCTATAATTACATCTAAAGACATATAAGGTTCGTGTGTCTTAACCTGTTACCATTTTGTCTTAAAAACAAATAGGGCGAGTATTTTTGATATGTTGCTATTACGTCTGAGAACAAAGTAAGGCTTGAATTCAAATCTTAATATGTTATAATTATGTCTAAAAACCAAATAGGGCGTGTATATTTTAATTGGTTATGATTATGTCTAAAAAAAAATAGGGCGTATGTTAAATAATTATTAGTACGATTATGTCTAAAAACCAAATAGGGCGTGTATATTTTAATTGGTTATGATTATGTCTATAAAAAAATGGATCGGTGGTCTAGGTGGTAACGCGCCTTGCCTAGAAAGCAAAAAGTCCGGGTCGGAGTGTGCGGGGTTCGTACCCCGTTTGGACCCAAAACTTTTTCCTCATCCATTGGACCCTGAGTGGTGGTCTGGGCGCTAGTCTTTCGGATGAGACGATAAACCGAGGTCCCGTGTGTTACACATCACTATTTAGCGCACGTAAAAGAACCCACGGCAACAAGGGGGTTGTCCCTGGCAAAATTCTGTAGAAAGAAGCCACTCTGATAGGGAAACAAATACACTTGCATGCAGGAAAAAAAATGGGTAGGCGCTGCACATGTGGCGACGCGCTCTCCCCGGGGAGAGCAGCCCGAATTTCACGCAGAGAAATCTGCTGTGACATAAAGTGGTACAAAATACAAAATACAAATACAAAATACAAAAATAGGGCGTATGTTAAATAATTATTAGTATGATTATGTCTAAAAACCAAATAGATCGTATCTGAAATCTCTATCATTATGGCTAAAGACAAACAGAGCATATATGATTCAATATTCTCTTTTATGTGTAATGAGTTTTGGGGGGAGGAAAATATGTAACACACAGGTAGGCCCTATATCCTGAAGAAAGACCTAGGCAGATCTGACATCTGCTGTGCTAAAACTTATCCAGCAAAATGTTAGGAAAAAAACAACAACCTGGCTTCTCCATGCAATGCTTGTAGCTCCAAGTTAGGGGGGCGGTATTTCTTTTTCTATATTTCAGTTTTCTTTTTCCAGTGGCAGTTTATTTTCCTTTCTTGTGGTACTTCTCGGTTTTTTTGGTGGAGGGTTGGGGTTTGTTTACGTGGATGCCCAAAGGAACTACTTAAAGCTGCCATTTTATGATTTATACGGGTGGCTGTTCAGAGCATGCCTTGGACATGAATCTTACGGTATTGGGGGAAAAATGAATCCTCACGCTTTGCATGTGGCTTTTTTTGGGAGATTTCTTCTCTCGTGGTGGGTAGGTGGACATCTGTACTGTCTCAGGTGGTAGGCCCATGCTTGATTTCATGATCTTGTTTACTAACATCAAGTCATGCTTTTGCAGATTTTGTGTGTGTTTTTTGGAAGTGTTTGTTTTGTTGTTGTTGTTGTTGTTGTTTTTTGTCCTGTGGCTGTTTGTGTGTGTGAGGAGCTATTGCAGACTTCAGCACCGAAGCAGCTTTCTATTTTCTGCTCAAGTGGAGTTTGTCTGTGTGTGCGTGTGTGTTGCAACATAACTTAGCACAAGACACGCTTTAGCTTTTTTTTCTTGTCTCTGTTTTTTTGTGTGTGTTTTTGTTTTTAGTACATCTCCCTAACTTGAACTATCTTTCAGAAAAACGCGACATCAGGAACCGTACGTGATCATACAAATTCAGGCCTGTGGTGTTTTTTTGTCTTGGTTTTTTTTTTTTTTTTTTTTTGGTCATTCAATCCGGGGCATGCAGGTGACGCGTGCAAGCAGTTTATGCACGGCGGTTGTTGTGTTCAGTTTCAGCCCAACGACCTGACCAACACGACAGAGGAGGAGAAGAAGGTGGGGGCCATCCTCCACACCATCAACATCGTGTTCACCGCGCTCTACACCTTAGAGTTTCTCCTCAAACTGGCGGCTTTTGGAAAGGTGGCTTTGGCCGTGGCCGTGCCGTGGCTGTGTTGTGCAATGCTGTAGCTGTGTTGTGGCTGTGTTGTGTTGTGGCTGTGTTGTGTTATGACGCCCTGCTGCTTTTGCCGTGTTTGTGCTGTGCTGTGCCGTGTTGTGTTGTGACGCCCTGGGCTTTTGCCGTGTTTGTTCTGTGTTGTGACAAGCTGTGTTGTGCTGTGACGTGTTGTGATGCCCTGTGGTGTTTGCTGTGTTGTGACAAGCTATGTTGTGACGTGTTGTGACGCCCTGTGGTTTGTCCCGTGTTGAGCTGTGTTGTTGTGACGCGCTTAGCTGTGCTGTGCTGTGCTGTGCAGTGCTGTACTGTGTTGTACTATGCGATGCTGTGCCGTGTTGTGTTGTGTGCTCTTGCCATGCTGTGTTGCTTTTGCCGCGTTTGTGCTGTGTTGTACTGTGTTGTGTTGTGAGGCGCTGTGCCGTGCTGTGCTAGCTGTGTTGTGCTCTTGCCATGTTGTGCTGTACTGTGCTGTGTTATGGCGCCCTGTGCTTTTGCTGTGTTTGTGCCGTGTCGTGACGCGCTTAACTGTGCCGTGCTGTTCTGTGCTGTGTTTTACTGTTGTGTTGTACCGTGTTGTGCTGTACTGTTCTGTGTTGTGCTCTGCTTTGCTGTGCTGTGTTGTGCCGTGCTGTGCAGTGTTGTACTGTGTTGTGCCGTGCTATGCTTTGCTGTGCTCTGCTGTACTGTGTTGTGCTTTGCTGTGCTGCAGTGTGATGTGCTGTACTGTGTTGTGCTGTGGTTTGCTATGTTGTGCCGCGCTGTGCTGTACTGTGTTGTGCAGTGCTGTACTGTGTTGTGCCGTGCTGTGCAGTGCTGTACTGTGTTGTGCCGTACTGTGCTGTGTTGTGCTTTGCTGAGCTGCACTGTGATGTGCAGTGCTGTACTGTATTGTGCCATACTGTGCTTTGCTGTGATCAGTTGTACTGTGTTGTGCTGTACTTTTTGTGCTGTGCCGTGCTGTACTGTGCAGAGTGGTGCTGTATTGTTCTGTGCGGCGCAGTGCGGTGCTGTGTTGTGCGGTGTTGTGTCGTGTGCTGTACTGTGCCGTGCCCTGTGACCGCTGTCTTTCCTTGTTCACTGTCTGCTGTTCACTATCCGGCCTGAGTTCACAGCTGTTTGTGTAGAGCAGTGTGCAATATTTTGCAGTCTGTTGTTGCAGTGCAGTGTGGAATGTTTTGCACAGCCGTTGTGTGCAGTACAGTGTGCAATATTTTGCAGTCTGTTGTTGCAGTGCAGTGTGGAATGTTTTGCACAGCCGTTGTGTGCAGTACAGTGTGCAATATTTTGCAGTCTGTTGTTGCAGTGCAGTGTGGAATGTTTTGCACAGCCGTTGTGTGCAGTACAGTGTGCAATATTTTGCAGTCTGTTGTTGCAGTGCAGTGTGGAATGTTTTGCACAGCCGTTGTGTGCAGCACAGTGTGGAATGTTTTGCAGTCTGTTGTTGCAGTGCAGTGTGGAATGTTTTGCGCAGCCGTTGTGTGCAGTACAGTGTGGAATGTTTTGCACAGCTGTTGTTGCAGTGCAGTGTGCAATGTTTTGCACAGCCGTTGTGTGCA
>CM060345.1:21502618-21507618 GCA_030674155.1 Stramonita haemastoma
CAACAATTTCCGCTCATTCTTTGAAGCGCTGATGCTGCTGTTCAGGTTAGTGTGTGTGTGTGTGTGTGTGTGTGTGTGTGTGTGTAGTGTGTGTGTGTAGTGTGTGTGTGTGTGTGTGTGTGTGTGTGTGTGTGTGTGTGTGTGTGTGTGTGTGTGTGTGTGTGTGTGTGTTGTGTGTGTGTTTTCTTTTTTTTATAACGAGGATAATGGACTAAGCACTCCTGTGTTTTTTACGTCTAGTTCCAGTGTGTACGCAGTTTTTGTATTTTTTTCATCTGTTCCCACCAGCACGCATTGGCCTACTCTTACAAAATTGCGCTAGCAATTTGGCGACCCGGGTTCGATTCCTGTTCGAGGGGATTTTTCCCCTGGAGTTAACATCAGTGCTGACTCCACTCTCCCCAAAAGTCCCTCGAATGAGACTTTAAACCGAGGTCCCATGTGCGAACGCACGCAGAACATCTTGCGCACACGTTAAATCCTGTTCCGCTTTTCGTAAGAGTAGGCCATTGTGTGCCGGTGGGAACAGATGACAAAATTGACAAAACTGCATACACACGGGAACTGGATGTTTTTAAAAACAAAAAAAGCACATGAGTGCTCAATCCATTATCTTCGATATAAAAAAATTAAACAAAATAAATACATAAATCAATCGCTAGCATTTTTTTTTCATTCCTCGGTTAAAGCACTGAGGTTCACCAATGGTGAGTTTTTGCGTATGCGGCCGTATTTTTTAACCACCATTAAAGCAGCCGCTGATCATTGATGCTGGGAGCAACTGAGAGGCTGTATGATCAGTGGCTTTCTTTCCCACTCATGGAATTCCACTTTACAGCTTAGTCTTTTAGTGATCGACTATGACTCTCTAACCAGGAGGCTTGACTTGCACAGTCCTTATGTGCTGCTGCAGCCCTGGAGGGCTAGTTAGCCTTTGGAGAACATCTCCAACACTGACTGCCCTTATGCCCTCTTGGCTGAGAGAGTGGGGATGTACTGTGGGGCAAGACATCTCCACTATAACCAAATTTCTGCCCAGTTTCCGAAACAGCAGCTGCCTTCTCTGCTGTTTTAGAGGTCATTGTCGAACACGACGGACAAAACAAACAAGGTAGCCAAAATTCCACATCAGTGGAGAAAAATCACTAGAATGCACGTTGACTTTAAAACACTGAACACAAAAGAAGACTTCGTTGTTCATCGTCTTTTGAATTGTTGTTTGTTGATACAGGTGTGCCACCGGGGAATCGTGGCAACGTATCATGTTGGACTGTCTGAGTGGTCGCCCCTGTGACCCGGACTCGGTGACCCCGGGACAGTCCCGTTCCCTGGAGACCGGCTGTGGCCTTGACATTGCTTACATCTACTTCGTCTTTTTCTTCTTCCTTTGTTCCTTCTTGGTGAGTTGGCTTGGGGGAGGGCGGGGGGGGGGATGGAGGGGTGGGGGGGTGGAGTGGGGGGGGAAGAGGATGTACTTGGTTTGTTGTGGTTTTTTTTCCTGATTGTTGTTGTTGTGGTTTATTCTGCAGTGCTGGTAGTGTTATGGGGCCAAATATATTGGTCGCTGAATCAGTTGGTTTCTTCCCCCCCCCCACCCCACCCCACCCTGTGGGCATACCGGGAAGGGGAAGGGGGGGGGGCTGTTAATATGAAATAGCATATCCACCTTCTGGAAATTCCGTGTTAGGAATTTCCTCTTTTCTATCCCTCTCTTTGTTTCTGCCTTGCTCCCTTTTTTTTCCCCTTCTTGTCTCTTTTCTGCCTTCTTGGTCCATTCTCTTGCCTCCCACCCCCACCCCCACCTCCACCCCCACCCCCCCGAAAGATAGCAATTCTCTCCCACGCCTAGGTTGGCTGTGCTGGGCCTGACTTGTCAGGATTGTTTTGGGATTTTAACAAGGGCTATGTGAAGATGGCAGCTGTTCTCAAACAGCGAAACACTCGTGTTACAGATGTAGCACCTGTTTGTCGTGTTGCAGATGTTGAACCTGTTTGTTTGCCGTCATCTTAAACAACTGTTGTTTTTGGTGTTGCAGATGTTAAACCTGTTTGTTGTGTTGCAGATATTGAACCTGTTTTGTTGCGTCATCATTAACACTGTTTGTTATGTGTTGCAGATGTTGAACTGTTTGTTGTGTTGCAGATGTTGAACCTGTTTGCTTGCCGACATCATTAGCAACTAACTGTAAACTGTTGACATTTGTTGCAGATGTTGAACCTGTTTGTTGCCGTCATTATAAAGAACTAACTGTAAACTGTTTGTTTTGTGTTGCAGATGTTGAACCTGTTTGTTGTGTTGCAGATGTTGAACCTGTTTGTTGTGTTGCAGATGTTGAACCTGTTTTGTTGCAGATGTTGAACCCGTTTGTTGCAGATGTTGAACCTGTTTTTTGTGTTGCAGATGTTGCACTGTTGTTTGTGTTGCAGATGTTGAACCTGTTTGTTGCCGTCATCATGAACAACTGTTGTTATGTGTTGCAGATGTTGAACTGTTTGTTGCCGTCACATGAACAACTGTTTTTATGTGTTGCAGAGTTGAACCTGTTGTTCCGTCATCATGGATAACTTTGACTACCTGACCAGGGACTCCTCTATCCTAGGACCCCATCACCTGGATGAGTACATCCGCTCCTGGGCGGAGTACGACCCGGCAGCCACGTGAGTGACCCCTGCATCATCATCGTCGTCGTCGTCGTCATCATCATCATCTTCTTCTTCTTCGTATTCTTCTTTGCATTCTTCTTTTACTTCTCATTCTTTGCATTCTTTGCATTCTTCGCATTCTTTGCATTCTTCGCATTCTTGTCCGCATTGTTCTTCTTTTTCTTCTTTGCATTCTTCTTCTTTGCATTCTTCTTCTTCTTTGCATTCTTCTTCTTCTTTGCATTCTTCGTCTTTGCATTCTTCTTCTTTGCATTCTTCTTCTTCTTTGCATTCTTCTTCTTCTTTGCATTCTTCTTCTTCTTCTTTGCATTCTTTGCATTCTTCTTCTTTGCATTCTTCTTCTTCTTTGCATTCTTCTTCTTCTTTGCATTCTTCTTCTTCTTTGCATTCTTCTTCTTCTTTGCATTCTTCTTCTTCTTTGCATTCTTCTTCTTCTTTGCATTCTTCTTCTTCTTTGCATTCTTCTTCTTCGCATTCTTCTTCTTCGCATTCTTCTTCTTTGCATTCTTCTTCTTCGCATTCTTCTTCTTCGCATTCTTCTTCTTCTTTGCATTCTTCTTCTTTGCATTCTTCTTCTTTGCATTCTTCTTCTTCGCATTCTTCGCATTCTTCTCCTCACTCTCAGATAGGAGCGATTGTCCGTCATGTTATGAGACTCTGCTCTGCTCTGCTCTGCTCTTCTCTGCTCTTCTCTGCTCTTCTCTGCTCCGCTCTGCTCTGCTCTGCTCTGCTCTGCTCTGCTCTGCTCTGCTCTGCTCTGCTCTGCTATACCATACCATACTACATCACACCACACCACACCACACCACACCATACCATACCACACCACACCATACCACACCATACAATACCACACCACACCATACCATACCACACCACACCACACCATACCACATCACACCACACCACACCATACCACACCATATACCACACCATACCACACCATACCATACCACACCATACCATACCACACAACACCACACCATACCACACCACACCACACCACACCATACCAAACCATACCACACAACATCACACCATAACCACACCATACCATACCACACCACACCCTATCCTGCCACACCACACCACACCACACCGCACCACACCACACCACACCACACCACACCACACCACACCACACCACACCATACTCTACGCGATGTGTGCAGGGGTCGGATTCACTACACAGACATGTACGAACTGCTGAGAAACATGGAACCGCCGGTGGGCTTCGGCAAGAAATGCCCCTACCGACTGGCCTACCGCGTGAGTGCTTGTAGCCGCCTTTGTTTGTTTGTCTGTTTGTTTGTCTGTTGGTCTGTTGGTCTCTGTCTCTCTGTCTTTTTCTCTATGTATCTGTCTGTTTGTCGCTGTCTCTGTGTGTCTCTCTCTGTCTCTCTCTCTCTGTCTCTGTCTGTCTGTCTGTCTGTCTGTCTGCTTGTCTCTCTCTCTCTCTCTTTCTTTCTCTCTCTGTCTCTCTCTCTGTGTCTCTCTGTCTGTTTTTGTCTGTCTGTCTGTCTGTCTGTCTCTTGTCTGTCTGTCTGTCTGTCTGTCTGTCTGTCTGTCTGTCTGTCTCTCTCTCACTCTCTCTCTCTCTCTCTCTCTCCTCTCTCTCTCTCTCTCTCTCTTCCCTCTCTCATTCATTCTCTCTCTCTCTCTCTCTCTCTCTCTCTCTCTCTCTCTCCTCTCTCTCTCTCTCTCTCTCTCTCTCTCTCTCTCTCTCTCTCTCTTCTCTACTCTCATCTTCTCTCTCTCTCTCTCTCCTCCTCTCTCTCCTCCCTCCTTCCTCTCTCCCTCCCTCTCTCATCTCCCCTCCTCTCTCTCTCTATCCCCCCCCTCTCTCTCTCCCTCTCCCTCCCCCCCTCCTCCCTCCTTCCCTCTCTGTCCTCTCTGTCTCTGTCTGTCTCTCTCTGTCTCTGTCTCTGTCCGTCTCTTCTCTCTACTATCTATCTATCTATCTATCATCTACTATCTATCTATCCTATCTTATCTATCTATCTATCTCTCATCATGTTATAATATATAGCAATACTGATTCATCTCGTTATTGGTGTGTGCAGAAACTGGTATCGTATAACATGCCCATGGCGAGGACGTATCTATCCATCACACCACCTCTTCGCCTATCGAGAATCCTTGATCAAACAGGACCACTATTAGGCTCCACAACTGCCATCTTGTTATTGGTTGGGAATGTAGGTGACTGAGTGCTGTTGCGTTGTTGTTACTGTTGCCTGTGGTCTGTTAACGGCGTGTTAGTTCACACTGACTTTGTTTTTGTTTTTTGTTAGTTGTTGTTGTTGTTGTTCGGTGTACTGTTTGTTGCTATGTTG
>CM060345.1:21512618-21555118 GCA_030674155.1 Stramonita haemastoma
AACCGAGGTCCAGTGTGCGAAGGCACGCAGAACATCTTACACACACGTTAATTAAACATGTTCTGCTTTTCAGAAGAGTAGACCGTTTTCACCGTTAGGGACGGATTGATGATTAGAGTAGACCGTTTTCACCGTTAGGGACGGATTGATGATTTTTTTTTCTAAAAACCGCATGCAAAACACAAGTGTCGTGTTTAAGACACCTTCCCCGAAACTGTAATACAGCTACCTTCATGGTGGGCAAAGACTAAAATATCACACCATTGCAGAAACCTGGGAGATAGTCCCTACATGGAAAAGAGTCCCTAAATGGAAAATAGACCCTAAATGGAAAATAGCCCATAAATGGAAAATAGCCCATAAATGGAAAATAGTCCCTAAATGGAAAATGGCCCCTAAATGGAAAATGGCCCCTAAATGGAAAATGGCCCCTACATGGAAAAGAGTCCCTACATGGAAAAGAGTCCCCACATGGAAAAGAGTCCCCCACATGGAAAAGAGTCCCCCACATGGAAAAGAGTCCCTAAATGGAAAATAGTCCCTAGATGGAAAATCTGTACTGGGACGTAAATTAAAAAAATTGAATGAATGTCAAAGTCGTTCGGATGAGACTATAAACCGAGGCCCCGTGTGCGAACGCACGCAGAACATCTTGCGCACACGTTAAAACCCCGTTCCGCCTTTCGGAAGAGCAGGCCATTGTGTGCCGGTAGGAGTGGATGCACACAGGTGTCGTGTTTAGACACCATCCCTGAGGGAAAATCGAGGATTTGGAGTCCCCAGGATGGCTCGGGGCTGTATAAAAAATAATCATAAATAAAGAAAATAAATAAATAAATAAAATAATGGGTAGGTGCTGGACTGACTTGTTCAGACACGCTCTCCCCAGGGAAAGAGAGCAGCCCGAATTTCACGCAGAGAAATCGGCTGTGACATGAAGTGGTATAAAAAATTTTAGATGAATAAAATAAAATAGATATTAAAACACAAGAAGTACCTTGGAGCTCTAGCTGAGGAACAAAAAAAATCTACATGACTAAAAATCACAATGATTGTTTTTCTTTCTTTCCTACTACTTCGTCCTTTGTATTTCTTTTATTTTGTACCACTTTATGTCACAGCAGATTTCTCTGCGTAAAATTCGGGCTGTTCTCCCCGGGGAGAGCGCGTCACAAGTGCAGCACCACCCTTTTTTTTTTTGCCTTTTTTTCCTGTTTGCAACTGTATTTGTTTCCTTATCAGAGTGGCTTTTTTCTACAGAATTTTGCCAGGAACAACGCTCTTGTTGCCGTGGGTTCTTTTACGTGCGCTAAATGATGACGTATAATACACGGGACCTCGGTTTATCGTCTCATCCAAAAGACTAGCACTCAGACCACCACTCATGGTGTAATGGATGGGGTGGGAGGGGAGTTTGGGACCCAAACGGGATTCGAACCACCGCACACTCCTACTCATGTTGTGATGTTATTTGATGTGACAAATTACAGACAATCACACTACATGACAATGTGTGAAGTTTGGTATGTGGTTTGATGCAAGTCCTAAGACCTGTCTCTTTTTTTTTCTTTCTTAGCTTGATGACGAAGAGGTAAACAGTTTGGGTTTTCTTTCTCTCTGTACCGGTTTGCCTGTTTGTTATTTATTATTTTATTGTTTTTATCCTTTCTTTTCTTTTTCAAGTTTTCTGTGCTTTTTTATGTATTTTTGATATACACAGTACTGATGTAGATGAACCTTGATCTGCACTATGGGGAAGGGGAGGGAACTTGCTATGGAAACGATTATTCCTGTTGGGTTTTTTTTATTTGAAGGATTGATTAAGTTGTTTACTCGTTTAATTGTTTTTTGTCTTTTCTTCGGGTTTGCTTAATCGCTAATTCTTTCAGTTTAGTGATTTTTTTTAAAAAAAAACTCATTTTGGAATTTAGTTAATGTTTCAGTAAAATTTGATTGTGTATCTTTATTTGTTTATAATTTATTCTTGCTGTTACTTTTTTCTCAAAGTGCCCGCTTTTTTTGCTTTTTTGTTCTTTTTTTGCACTTCGTTCCATCCCAGTCTTTTTTTTTTTAGAGAGAGAGAGTTCTTTTTCTGCATGTGGGTTGTTTCTGTGTGTATCTGTGTGTGGTGGTTGTTTCTATACGTCTGTGTGGGAGTGTGTGTGTGTGTGTGTGTGTGTGTGTGTGTGTGTGTGTGTGTGTGTGTGTGTGTTGTGTGTGTGGTGTGTGTGTGTGTGAAGTGTGTGTGTGTGTGTGTGTGTGAGTGAATGTTTGTGAGTGTGTGCTTGTGTGCGAGTGAGTGTGCGTGAATGTGTGTGTCTCTGTGTGTGTCTGTGTGTGAGTGTGTGTAAGTGTGTGTGTGTGAGAGTGAATGTGTGTCTGTCTGTGTGTGTCTGTGTGAGTGCGTGTGTGTGTGTGTGTGTGTGAGTGAATGGGTGTCTGTCTGTGTGTGTGTGTGTGAGTGCGTGTGAGTGTGAGTGCGTGTGTGTGTGTGTGTCAGTGAATGTGTGTCTGTCTGTGTGTGTCTGTGTGAGTGCGTGTGTGTGAGTGTGTGCATGTGCGCGTATGTGTGCGCGCGCGCGCACGCGTGTGTGCACTTTAATTCAAAACCTGACGACACTTTCGTTTTGACTCTGTTGCCTCTGTCATGTCTGTTATCGAGATCTGATTTATATGACTGTGTTTCGATATTTTTGTCAGATCTCTTGTCGTGGTTTGTTTGCCTGGGTTTGCTTGTTATCAGTATAGTGAATGTAGTCCTTTGATTTGTAACTACTATTTATCAGTATAGTGAATGTAGTCATTTGATTTTGTAACTAGTACTTTGACATTTTTTCTATGCCAAGTTTTAAATTTCACTCTTGTGTTTTCATTTCATTTGCTTATCTTGTAAATTTTGCGTGTTCTTTTTTTATTTTGAAGAAAAACAAAGTTTTGCTTGTAATGTTAATCCTTCTTATTGTTCTTGTTCTCGTTCTTGTTCTTTCTTCTTCTTTCTTCTTCTTCTTCTTCTTCTTCTTCTTCTTCTTCTTCTTCTTCTTCTTCTTCTTCTTCTTCTTCTTCTTTTTCTTCTTCTTCCTCCTCCTCCTCCTCCTCCTCCTCCTCCTCCTCCTCCTCCTCCTCCTTCTTCTTCTTCTTCTTCTTCTTCTACGAAAAATATACTACATCATATCTCATAAAACAAGTTCATGAGGCTGGCATGCCGGATATATCAAATTAATTTTGGGTCAAACCTGAAAACTGAAAAAGTAACACAAAATTCAAGAGTTACAACAACTGTCTTCCCACAAAATGAAACAGCAGTGTGAAATTATTGAAATGTACTTTGATATTGAACTTGCACTAAAAAGCAGGAGCAATGTCTTCATGTTTGGCCATTAAAAAAAGGAAAAGATTTTGATTAAGGTATAGCTACGTTAGCTTGCTCTTTCCTTCGGTTCTTCACAGGTCTGTTCCTGAAGTAAGGTTTTCTTGAGGGAGTGTTCTTTTGTTTCATTCTTTCTGTCTTTCTTTTCTTTCTATCATTTTCTTTCTTTCTTTCTTTCTTTCTTTATTTCCTTCATTCTTTCTTTCTTTTCTTTTTTTTCTGTTTTTCTTGGCCTTTCTTTTTCTTCCTTTCTTTCTTTCTTTTCTCTCTTCCTTTCTTTCTTTCTTTCTTTCTTTCTTTCTTTTCTTTCTTTATTTTGTATTTCCTTCCTTCTTTCTTTCTTTTCTGTCTTTCTTCCTTTATTTCTTTCTCTATTTCTTTAATTTTTTCTTTCTTTTCTTTCTTTCTTTCTATTTTTCCTTTATTCTTTCTTTTCTTTGTTTCTTTCTTTTCTTTCCTTCCTTCCTTCATTCTTTCTTTGTTTTCTTTCTTTCTTTTCTTTTATTCTTTGTTTTTCTTTTCATTCCTTCCTTCCTTCTTTCTTTCTTTTCTTTCCTTCATTCTTTTTTCTTTTCTTTCTTTCCTTCTTTCTTTCTGGTTATCAAGAGTCAATGCTGAAGGAAGAAAATCTTTGAGAATTAGAGAGATTTTATATAATTATAGATGGCCTCAAAGTGATGGTGATATCATATATGCCTGAATAGCAATATGCTGATCCTGATAGTGTTGAAATCATTTTAAAGCCAATAATGTGTTGACGTTTGTCTGGTGTTTTATACTATACACACTGTGCTAGTCAGTATAAACATGTTGTGCTGAGATTAGTGTTTGAAATCTCCCTCCAGGACAGTTTGTTAACAAAAAAATAATGGCAAGTGTTTTTGTTGTTGTTGCTGTTGTTGCTGCTGTTGTTATTGTTGTTGTTGGTGGTGGTAATGTTGCTGTTGTTTTAAGCCCGTAGCTCATGTATTGTCACTGTCAACAGATTGTTTCATACTCTTTTTCTTCTTTTGTTGTTTTTTCTCTGCTTTTCTGTTTTCTTCTTCTTTTTCTTCTTCCTCTTCTGTGCATCCTTCTTTGAATTTTTCTTTAAATTATTTGCATTTTTCTTCTTTTTTGCATTCTTCTTTGCATTCATCTTCTTCTTCTTTGCATTTATCATCATCTTCTTCTTCTTCTTCTTCTTCTTCTTCTTCTTCTTCTTTCTTCTTCTTCTTCTTTTTCTTCTTCTTTTTCTTCTTCTTTCTTTTTCTTCTTCTTCTTCTTCTTCTTCTTCTTCTTCTTCTTCTTCTTCTTCTTCTTCTTCTTCTCCTTCTTCTCCTTCTTCTTCTTCATCTTCTTCTTCTTCTTCATCTTCTTCTTCTTCTTGGCGTTTCTCTTCTCTGTATTCTTTTTCTTTCAAAGTTTCTTTTTTTGCATTCTCTATCTCCTGCCTTGTTGCTGTGCTAAAAGACACCTCTGTGTGTGTGTGTTGTGTTGTGTTCTTGTAGAGGCCGCCCTCACTCTTCCAGCGGTTCATCGGAGCCATGCGGACCTCCTCCACAGCCAGGTCCAACCAGAGTCTGGACTCTGAGCACTCTGATGACAACATGGATGGCGCCCACAGGTCTCTGCCAAATGATGATTTATTTACTTTTATTTTATTTTATTTTATACCACTTTTTATGTCACGGTAGATTTCTCTGCGTGAAATTTGGGCTGCTGTCTCTCTCTCTCCCCCGGGGAGAGTGCGTCGCCACAAGTGCAGCGCCTACCCATTTTTTTTGTCTTTTTTTTCTGTCTGCAGCTGTATTTGTTTCCCTATCAGAGTGGCTTTTTTCTATAGAGTTTTGCCATCGACAACCCTGTTGTTGCTGTGGGGTCTTTTACGTGCGCTGAATAATGATGTTTAACACACGGGCCCTCAGTTTACCGTCTCATCCGAAAGACTAGTACCCAAACCACCACTCGTGATCTAATGGATGGGGGAAAATTTGGGGCCCAAACGGGATTCGAACCACCGCACACTCTGACCCGGATTTTTCGCTTTCTAGACAGGTGTCATAATCCTGTGATTGGCAAAAGTGTCTGCGGGGTACAAGATAGCCTAGTGGTCAGAGCGTTGTGCTCGGGATCTCACCGATCCCTCATTGTCTTCGACACTGTTGTGTGTGTAAGAAGATGTGATGGGGTGGTAAGTAGATTACCTCCCATGCGATCACAGCCCTGTCGCAGCGTTGTGTTACTAAATCTGGACACACCTGCGAATTGTGCGATGCTCTGTTTCCTCGGGTGGTGGTTGAAAGCCCTCCATTGCATATACTTCGCCTTCATGGTGAAGGGTAGAGTTTTATGCAGCCTCTTTTTTAGAGGTCGCGTTCTCAGCTGGCTGACTGTGCTGTGCATAGATGGGAGATTACAGATCTCCACTCTGTTACAAAGAAATAAGGTGGTTCTAGAACTGAGCCTTGTGGGACACTCATAGAATTCGTTTTATAATCACATTTTTTACCTTTCGTGGCAACTACCTAGGTTTGGTTTAAAAGATAGTTGGTGAACCAGACTGACAATAAATGTTCACCAATACCGTTTGCTTTCGGTTTGGAAAAATTGCTCACCAGTCAAATGCCTTTCCGAAATCATAAGTTTTTCTTCTACAAAATAATGCATAGATGAAAACAAAATGTTTTTTGTTGTGGATTTCAGTTTTCTGAGACGTGGTAGCAGCAAGCGTCGACGAGACACAAACACTCACAGCGACACCTCCAGTGTTCAGGTGAGCGTTGCTTCTGTAGCCGTTATTGTGCCTTGATGGCACCTGGATACAGCAGGGTTCTGTTTTGTTTCCAATCGTTTTAAAGTCTGTGGGTGGGTGGGGTGGGGGGGTGTAGTGTGTTGTGTCTTTGTGTGTGTGTGTGTGTGTGTGTGTCTTGTGTGTTGTGTGTTTTGTGTGTGTGTGTTTGTGTCTGTGTGTGTGTGTCTGTCTGTCTCTCTGTCCCTCTGTGTGTGTGTGTGTCTTTTGTGTTTTGTGTGTGTGTGTCTATGTGTATGTTTATGTATGTGTGTCTCTGTGTGTGTGTTTGTCTCTGTGTGTTGTTTCATTATTTAGGGTTTAGGACCAAAACCATATGTCTTTGTTGTGACCTTCCTGCTTTGTAATTAGCCAGACTAGTCAAAGCACAAAATTTAGGACAATGCTACCTTGTTCTGTCCAATGCTTCAAAATAGTTTTTTCCAGTTATTATAGTCTCTAATTCTTAACTAGCGTCTCACTAATATTCGTTTTTGTTGGGTGGGAGTGGATGCATGTTTATAAAAGATTTAGAATTAAGTTTAGGATTTTCCTTTCATCTTGTTTATTTTCTCCAACACAAGGCAAACAGATTCAGAAGTCTGCTTTTATTTATTGGTGTTTTTTTTGTGAATCACTGCTGTTTCTTGCTGCTTTTTACTTAATCACGTATTTTTAGTTCCTCTTTTTTTCTTGTAGAAAAACACAAAGCCATGGTGTTATTTGAAAAGTGAGGCTTTCCCTTTAAGGCAAATGCCTAGAAGCAGCAGTGATGTAGTAGTGAATCCTTCATTTTCCATCATACTTCATCACGATTGTGAGTGCTTTACACAAATTTCATTTTGTTCCACGTCTTACTGTTCTAGTGTTATGGTTAAATTGTTACGTTGGGGTTGAGGAGGTGGGGGGGGGGGGGGTTAAGGGTCTCTTTTAAAGCAGCAGCGAAATTAAACTGAAGTGATGCAAGAACATAATTATTTTTGTTTCAATTGTGTGTCGATAGTTTTGTAATAATCTTTCATTTTATTTATGATCTTGTTCTTCTGTTTTACGCGATAGGAGAAAATAAATTGTTATAGAGTTGGGTTGTTAGAATGCTGTTTTGCTTTCTTCCTGTAGTGCTTGTATTCCGTTTTGTTTTGTTTTGTTTTTTTACTATGTCTAGATACAGCTTTTTTTAAGTATGCAAAAAGCAGGGAGTGGTTTGATAATGTAAGATTTCGTTTTTATATTCATTGTTACTGTTCATTTTGAAGTTTACACCGCTTTGAGTTATTGTAGAAGTTGTTATCTTTATGTATTTATTTATTCTTTGATATCGAGAATAATAGAATAAGCACTCATGTACTTTTTTACATCCAGTCCCCGTGTGTATGCAGTTTTGTAAAATTTTGTCGCCTGATATCAAAGGAAGCAGGGATCTGTATCATTGTTGGGTTGGTTTTGTTTCTGATTGCTGGGGTTTTGGTATCTTGTTTCCACTGTCTCTTAGTACGATTTTTTGTCATTAAATTTTCAGTTTGTAATTTTCCTTTAGTTTCCTCTTTTTTTTTTGGTCTGTTTTGTCTGTCTGTCTTTCTGTCTCTGTCCGTTTGTTTGCTTGTACTTTTTTAGTGTGGCTGCTCAGATTACCGTTTCTTTTGTTTTGTTTGTGTGTTTGTTTGTGTGTTTGTTTGTTTGTTTGTTTGTTTGCTTTGGTTTATTTGTTTGTGTGTGTGTTCGTTGTTTGTTTTGTGTTTTTGTTTGTTTGTTGAGGAGGAGGTGGCTGTTTTGATATAGATTCTGTTTAGGGTTTGTTAGAAGGTAGGAGTGAGGATGCTACTTAGTTGTTGTTGTTTTTTTATGAAAATCCGTGATTGCCAGAAGTAGGAAGTAGGAGGGGGAAGGAGGAGGAGGAGGTGGTGACTGATGCTGTGGTGTTGTGTTGGTGCTGGTTTCTTTTAGAGTCTGGAGCTAAGGGACGTAGGCAGCGCCTCCAACCATTCCTTACAAAGCCAGGACAATGCTCTCATTGCTCTGGCCGCCACTCAAATCACCACCTCTCTGTCTAAGCTCAATGAGGTGATCCTCCCCCCATCTCGTTGTTGCTCCCCCCTCCCCCTCCCCCTCCCCCCTTACTGTCTTGTTGGCTGACCAGCTGTGTTGCTGTGGCTGTGGCTGTTGCTGTTGCTGACCCCCATCCTTCCTCCTTACCTCCCTGTGTCTGTGTGTGTGTGTGTCTGTCTGTGTGTGCCATCTCTTGTGTGGGCTGTGTGTGTGTGTGTCTGAGTGTGATTTTTGTGGTACCGTTGTCTGTCTCTTTCTCTCTGGCTGTATATGGTGGTGCATCTATGTAACCAGCTGTTTTTGTGTGTGTATGTGGACGTTACTTATTTATGGCAGATTTTTTGTTCTTTTCTCTTTGTATATATATATATATGTATACATTTGTTGATCTTGTTTAGTGAAAATGTGGGAAGTTTACGGCTGGTTTTCATTTTCCTGATATTTTGTCTCGTGTTCTTTTTATTTTTTCAAGATGGGGAAAATATCATTAATTTTAATTCAGAATTAAATATTGCCGACTTTTGTGTTGTGTCCCCGAAATGGTTTTTTTGTTTGTTTGTTTGTTTTAAACAGATCTTAGAACAGAAGTGTTCGGCTGAGAGGATAAGAAAAGCTGAAATTCAGTTTTAAGAGTGAATCATACAACTAGCACTCGCTTTCCCCCAGCCAAGGTTAAGCAGAGTCGAGCGTGGTTACCAATTGGATGGGTAACCGTTTGTGCGCCTTGGCTACAGTACAGTTCCCCCAGTTCACCCAGCTGCCAAATGGGTACCTACCCTCTTTAGGGTCAGGGAAGGTGAAGCAGCGAGGGAGAGGAGATGGGCGCCGCCCTCAACATGCTGGCCCCATGAGAAGCTGAGGTCTCTGATGCCTAGCTCCCCTACAACCACACAGGTTATGGGGACACCTACCTACCTCATACAATTATAGCTCTTAGCGGATCATTGTTGATTCTATGGGGACAGAAGTAGGCATATGTCACCATGTGATTGTATTGAGTTTTACATACCCCAGTACATAACAACAGATACCAAATGTTGTCTAGCATCAATCTCCATAACGCTTATATCGAAAGTATCTCGTCTTTTTTGTCTTTTTGTCTTTTGTTTGTTTGTTTGTTTAAACACTGAACACTGCACAGAAGCATGGAGGCTTGCTGCAGTTCATAGTGCACTCACTGTGCTGCAATAGTTTTCATGTGTAAAAGTTTTTAGTTGGAGGGGGATTATTGTTTTCTCCTCTGTGTGTGTGTGTGTGTGTGTGTGTGTGTGTGTGTGTGTGTGTGTGTGTGTGTGTGTGTGTGTACGTGTGTGTACGTGTGTGTGTACGTGTGTGTGTACGTGTGTGTGTACGTGTGTGTGTACTGTGTGTGTGTGTGTGTACGTGTGTGTGTGTACGTGTGTGTGTGCGTGTGTGTACGTGTGTGTGTGTGTGTGTGTGTGTGTGTGTGTACGTGTGTGTGTGTGTACGTGTGTGTGTGTGTGTGTGTGTGTGATCATGATGATGATAACAATGTTGCAGTGCATGTATATGTGCTGGTTGTATTGTGTTTTGTGTATGCATAGGCCACAGTGTGTGTGTGTGTGTGTGTTTGTCATCAACAGTATTTTTGTGTATTTCATGTTTTCTCTGTGTGTGCGCGCGCGCAGGTGTTATTTGTTTGTTTGTTTATATATTTATTGCTTAGTTTGTTAATTCTTTTATCGCGAGGATAATGGAACAAGCCGTCATGTGCTTTTTTATATCCAGTCCCCGTGTGAATCCAGTTTTTGTCAGTTCTTTTTTATTCGTTCCCACCGGTACACAATGGCCTACTCTTCCGAAAAGCAGAACGAAATGTATCGTGTGCGCAAGATGTTCTGCGTGCGCTCGCAAATGCGGAACCCCTTTTTGTAGTCTCACTCGAAGTTGTGTGGTGTGTGTGTGTGTGTGTGTGTGTGTGTGTGTGTGTGTGTGTGTGTGTGTGTGTGTGTGTGTGTGTGTGTGTGCGTTGTACTTATGGAGGGGGGTGGGGAGGGGAGGAACAGTTGATGAGGTGTATGCTGATGTTGTACTGGTTTTAGGGGGAGGGGTACAACTAAGTTTACAGAACTAAACATTATGAATGATTGTTTTTTCTTAACACAAGGAAAGTTTTGTTTTATATTAAATGTATGTTTGTGTTGTGTGTGTTGTTTTGTTGAGAAGAAGGGGTGGTCAGTGTCTGTGTTTCTGAGACTTTTTGTTTTCTGAGAGTGTTTATTATTTTCCCTGTTCTAGTTCTATGGCAACATTTTCAAATCTTCCTTGTGTTCTATAAACCTGTTCACACGTGTTGTAGTGTCAGAGCTAGCATCAAATATTATTTTGTAGCAAAGTTTGTTTTTTGTTAGAGGGATTTGTGGCGTGGGGACTAAAACATATACAAGGAAAGGTGAAGTGTTTTCTTTGTTTTTGGTTTGGATTTGGTTAAATTTATGTTTTAGTGTGACGGTGCGGTATAAGTAGATTACCTCCCATGCGATCAGGGCTCGTTGCAGCGTCGTGTTACTAAATTGAGACACATAAGTGTGCGATGTTCTGTTTCCTTGGGTGGTGGTCGAAAACTCTCCGGTATGTACACTCCGCCTTCATGGTGAAATGTAGAATTTATGCAGCTGTTTACAGAGGCCCATCTAACTGTGTGACCATACCTTGCTCCCAGGGTTGTGTGCCGGGATGGGAGGTGGTAGACCTCCTATCTTGTTACATTAGCTTCATTAATTTTTAGTTGGGTAATAAATTATTCTGTGTGAAAGATATTTTTGTCCAATCTAAACATAGACCTTAGTTGATTAAAAGCCATAAAGTTGGGGTTTGTTTGGGTTTTTAAAAAATAACTTTTTTTTTCTTCTAACTTGTTGGTACCATTTTACAAACGAAAATAAGATATAGCTTGCGTATGTTGGTAGTTTTTAGAACAGGTAAAAATACTGAATTTCTTTTTTTTGTGTCCTTCTTCTATGTTTTGTGTGTGTTTTCCAGTGTGCATGTTTTGAGTCTAATATCTCTTGTCTGTGGGATTGTTCGGGAACATGTATCAAGTGTCTGTCGCTTTTCTGTAGCTTCTGTTTTAGTCCTGTTCTTTTTCTTCTTTGCTTATGTGCTTGAGTTTTGTCTGATGAGTTTACTCGTTTATGTTTTCATTTTTCGTTGTGCGTGCATGCTGTTCGCTCAGTTTCGTTGTTCAAAGTTTTGTTGATATTTGTGTTACGTTAAAGATAGAAAGCATACATTGTGAGTGATAGTTTGTTATATTGATTTTTGGTGCAAATGTAAAACACATGCCTGTCAGTACTGTGATTATGTTTGAATCTTACAGTTTAGCTGAATCATTATGATAATTCCAGTATTAAGTAAGAGAATAGTGTTTTTAAATGAGTTTTTTAACACTTTCTGTTCAGTTTTCTTATCGAATCGGTTGCAATTGGCATGATGGTTCATTAATTGAAGATTTATGTTGACAATCACTGCACTCTAACTTTAGATAGGATAGAATAGAATTATATCTCACATGTTGATGTATTGTTTTTAGTTCGTGTTTAAGTTTTTTTCTAAGTTTACATGTTGTAGAAATGGTTTGATCAGTATCAGTACAAACGATTTGTTATGATTTGTTATGTCTTTTTAGTACATGATTTGTTTCTGTGTAAAGTACAGAAGAAATAACAGGATTCTGCTTTTGCCTTCTGCGCACAAACGTCAGTTTATCCCGCCTTCTTACATAGATATCCGTTGTTGTTTTTTTCGCCTCCTACGTAGAGTTATTACAAATTTTCTGCCTTTAACGTAGAATAATTGTCATTTCCCCCAATTGCATAGAGACAATGCGATTTCCCCGCATTCTACAGAGAAATTACGATTTTCCCCAAATTCTGTGTAAAATAATTACAATTTTCCAACATTCTGCGCACAAAATACGATTTCCTGCCTTTGGTATAGAAAGTAGGATTACCCCCGTTCAATATAGAAAGTAGGATTACTCCCCTTTAGTATAGAAAGTAGGATTTTCCCTCCTTTGGTATAGAAACCATTGAATTTTCCCGCCTGCAGTATAGAAAGTGCAGGATTTTCCCGCCTTCTACAATTTTCCCGCCTTCATATAGAAAATACAAGATTTTCCCGCCTTCTGCTTAGAAATTACATTTTCCCGACTTCTACCTAGAACTATTAATGTGGGGGATTTTGCCACACCTTCTACAGTAGAGTTATTAAAATTTCCCCACCTTTCACGGGAAAAAAAAAGCTATGATTTTCCCACTTTCTGGATATGACGTTTTTCCTGCACTCCACAGCAGTAATCGGGATATTTTTTGTACAACTTTCATTGTTCAAGGTTGTCTCCTCTACTGTAAATTTTCTTCACTGGGGAACCAGGATTTTAGGCAGATTTCTTTACCATGATTTCAATCCCAAACATATCCACCTACCCAACTTCGCATGTCACCATAAAGGAGGCTTTTAAAAAAAAAAAAAAATACGTTACAAGCTTTAAAAGTAAAGGCGTGTGCAGAACTGGGGTCGTGATTTTCTTTTTATTCATGGCATCAGAGCTGTCGAACGAAGTTCTACATGTTAGCGTTTTCTGCTATGTCATAATTGCTAAATTGTTGACATTGCCCCCCCCCCCCCCCCCCCCCCCCCCCCGCCTCCACACACACGCAAAATGTCTTCTTTTTTTTCCAGCGTTAATTCTTATTTTGTTTTTGTTTCGTTGGGGTTGGGTGGTTGGTTGGTTTGTTGTTGTTGTTTTTGGTTTTACTTAAACTATACCAGGTAAAAAGTTGACTCGTAGGCTCCAAGAATGTGTTAAAACAAACCTGTAACTTTGGCGTTACGTATGCAAGGAGCTATAACAATGTCTCCTCCTTTTTTGTGGTTGATTTTGTGTTGGTTATGTTCTTTTGGTTTAAAAAATCTGACATGACTATGATTACTAACATATATGCGTCCTCTCTCTCTCTCTGTTTCTCTCTCTCCCTCTCCCCTCTCTCTCTTTCCCTCTCCCTCCCTCTCTCTCCCTCTCTCCATCTCCCATCCTTCTCCCTCCCTCTCCCTCTTCTTCCCTCTCTCCCTCTCCTTCCCTCTCTCCCTCTCCCTCTCTCTCCCTCCTCCCTCCTTCCCACTCCTCGTCTCCCTCCCCCTCCCTCTCTCCTCTCCCTCCCCCCTCCCCCCCAACTTCCTCCCTCTCTCTCTGCCTCTCTCTCCCTCTCCCTCCCTCTCTCTCCCTCCTCACTCTCCCCCTCCCTCACCCTCTCCTCTCTCCCTTCCTCCCTCTCCCTCCCTCCCCCTCTCCCCTCTCTCCTCTCCCCCTCATCCCCTCCCCCTCACCCCCCTCCCCCACCCCTCCACACCCCTCCCCTCTCCACCTCCCCCATCCCCCACCCTCTCCCCCTCTCTCCCTCTCCTCTCCCTTCTCTCTCATCTATCTCTGATCCTCAGCCGCACGACCGTCACCAGGACTTTTCCCGAGGACTGCGGCCCGAGCACGCCGGCCACAGCACCTTGGCCCGCCTGGGGTCCACGGAAAACAGCCAGCAGCCAAGAGGTGGGGCTAGATCCCCCTCCCTCCCCCCTACCCCCCTCACCCCCCGCACCCCCATAGGGGGCCCCAGCCCTTTCGGGTCCCCCAGGGCCTCCCCGCTCCCTTCGCGCCGTTCCCCATCCCCTCGGCGGTTTGACTTGGGTTTCGCAGCTGCGGTGACCAACCTCGTGGAACAAGCTCACACGATCGCGGATCAGGATCGTCGAAAGCCGTATGGTGAGCACCTCCTCTTCAAGATCTGTGGGGTCCGCACGAAGTGGGGGAAGGTTGCTTCTGTTGTTTATTTTTCTGTTTTTTTCTGTTTTTTTTCTTTCGTCTTCCTTTTTGCTGCATCTTCAACACAGAGCCTACTTCGTTCGTGTCTTGGTTGTTTAACTTTTTTCGTCTTGTTTGATGGTGATGGGGGCTGGTTGGTTTTTTCTGTTTTGTTTTTTCTTCTTTGCTGCATCCAACACAGAGCCTACTTACCTTCCTACCTGCTGTCTACCTGCCTGTTCACTTTTGGCTGTCAGTCCAACTGATGATGATGATGATGATGGATGCAGCTGGTTGTTTTTTTTCTGTTTTGTATTTCCTTGCTCTCTACCTGCCTACCTGCCTGTTAACTTTTTTTTCTCTTGTCAGCTGATGATGCACAAAGCTCTTGTCCTCCCACCTTCTTTTCCTTGGGGGAGCGTGGAGGTGGCAGTTGTGTCACAACGTGTAGCTTTTCAAGAGTCAGGGTTTTTGTTCTGTTGGGGGATGTTTTTAAAGGGTTTTTGTGAGAATTTGGCTGTGGGGAGGTTATGGGGGTGTGTCATCTTCTGAGGTTTTGTTCGTAGAGCTTGAAAGAAGAACTTGTTTGTGCTGTTGGAGATGTGTGTGTTGTGTGGATTTCGGATAAGGGTAGAGTGGGGTGAGGTCTGTGATGTTTTCTGGGATAGAGATGAACCGAGTCTGCGAGATTCTCTAAAACAGAGATCTGGGATATGGATAGTGAGAGTCTGGATCGAAGAGTGCTGCGATGTCTATTCTCTGAAACCAGAGCGTCTTTTGTAACTATCTGCATCTCGAATGACTTGCTCTCGATAAAGTAGTATGAGTGATGTAAAAGATGATGTCTCTAAAGTCGATGAGGTTCGATTCTCGAACCAGAGATGAACTCGGGTCTTGCAATCGAATCTCTGATAAATGCAAACCCGGTTCACAGATGCACACCTTGTTGTGTTTGTAGTCAGACACCAATGTGTCAGCACCTCAGATTCTCTCAGGACCCACACAAGGCTAGCTCTAATTAACAGGATTTGATCTGAAATGAATGAAAACTTTGGGAAGATCGAAACCAGTCGTGAGATCTCTTTTCTGGTATAAAGCAATGATTCTACAAGTGAAGAACGTTTTTGTTTTCGGGGTAAAAAAAATATTGTTTCCTGCACTGAGCGCAAGATGTCTGGAGAGCTCGAAAACTTTCTTGTTTCATCATCATGCAAAAATGGTTGATAGCTCGTGATTCTGATCTCTAAACTTGCGGAGATCTCAGAATGCTATCATGGCTCTGATGAGCTCGTAATTCTTTACGTCAAACACAAAATGTTGGGGGTTGAGCTCAAAATTCTGTTCTTGGATCTGTGACGAGCATTTCTTTGTGGACACCAAAGGCAAAAAGGACAGGCTTCCAAAAGGTCCGGCAAGGCTCTGTTGTGAGGTTGTGGTCTTGAAGGGATCCTGGCTGTGTGCGTGTTTCAGCACTCTCTTTCTCCATGGGCTCTGTGTTGTCGTCTGCATGCTGGATGGGCAAGGTGACGGTAGTTTCGCTGTAGTGACGCTAGAGGGACCGCGATGTCGAAGCTACGTCATATCCAACAAAGCGTTGAGAATCTAACCCGAGTGTTTGACCCACATCCATCAGGCTGAAAGTGGGCCTTGGTTGTTAGGTCACTACTAAAAACCACGTAGGCTTAAAAAATTAATGTTTAAAAAAATTCCGTGGGGGGGAGGGATTAGCAATAGTGACTGTTTTTCTTCAATAATGAGTCGCCAAAACGTAACAAAAATTACCAACTGTGGCCGTACTGTCTGGTATTTTGTGGATGGCAAGGATGCAAGGAATTGATAGCAGTAAAGCAGAGTGTGGGTGGAACGGTAATCAGTAACGTTGTTCCAACAGCACTCTAAGAGATTGAAACTGCATGCACACGGGAACTGGATGTGGAACAAAAAGACGCAAGTGCTTATTCCATTATCCTTGAAATAAAAGAATAAATAAAGGCACAGTAGAACAAATACATAGCTTCCGTAATGAAAAGAAAGAGTGTGTGTGCTTTCTTGCACGCGTTTTCTGTACCTAAACTCCAAGGAACTAGATATAAAGACGAGAATACCCTTGCTTGAAGCCGAGTATCTGTGTTTTTGAACAACTGTTGCCGCGTTTGAAGAATTTCTGCCTTTGGTTTAGTTCACAGGTAAATGTTTTCTATAAGATCTACTTTTTGCCGTTGAGAAACCATACTGTAGACAACAAATGTCTTTGCTCAGTGTTATGTAAAGTGATGCCTCGGGACAGTGAATTATGATTTTCAGATGTTTACCTTTCTCACATAGAAATGTCGGTTTAAACACTGCGCGGGGAAAAACTAAACAAACTTAGTCACGTGCTCGGCGGAAGTTGACGCTTTTTCCGCTTGTAGCCAATCAAATCTCTCTCGGTTTCAAATTCATGTTTTCGGTTGCACTGGGTCAAAACACATTTTCTGTTCCAATTCACGGTTTGGTTGCTACTGTAACAAACACATCGTTTTTATTCCAAATTCCCCAGTCAACGTCTAATAAACACGCCACACGCTGGCACCAAAATGCTGTAGCTTCGACAATCAGCGGCAAAAACAGTATATATTTCTTTGGCAGAAAAACTTTGTTTTTTGTAATCATCAGGCATGCTTTTTGGGTGTCCGCTGTAGACATTGCCGTGGTGTTATCATTTTGCCGAACTTTTCTCGGTGGTAGTTTCCGATCTTTCTGTTGTTGGCCTTTGGGGTTTTTGGACATCATGAGCAAGCTAGGGTTTGTTTCCATGTATTCAGCAGTTTGCTTTGCCTGTTGTTCCTTTTTTTATATTCTTTTTTTTTATTATTATCTTCAACGTCGTTGTAGCGAGCTAATCAGTACTAGCTGGCCATCATCTATCAGGCTTTATTTATTCATTTTATTTTTTTCGTTTTCTCATTGTGTGAAACGGGTGATGGGACATTTGTACTCCATGAACTTGGTTGATGCTTCTTTCTTCCTGTGTTCTTCATGCTGTTGTTCCCCGTCAGTCACGTCACGTGTAACACCACAACTGGAAGTCACCATCCTACGATTTTCGTGTCAAGAGCATCCTCCTTCCTCCGTGTCTTAGATACCAGGCTGACCAGTGTACACCTAGCCGTCCTCACTCACTCACTCACTCACTCACCTACTACTAACCCGTGGATGTCTTTCCTCCGCCCACCCGCCTACCCGTCAGCGCGCGCGTGCACACACACACACGCCGCGCGCGCACATGCACACGCATGTACACAGAAACACACATACATACTACATATATACATGCATCCATGCATGCATACATACATACATCAGCATGCATGCATGCATACATTCATACATTCATGCATTAATCAATACATCCATATGTGATGGGTGGTAAGTAGATTATCTCCCATGCGATCAGAGCCCTGTCGCAGCGTTGTGTTACTAAATCAGGACACACCTGCGAATTGTGTGATGCTCTGTTTCCTTGGGTGGTTGTCGAAAAGCCTCCATTGCATATATTAAAGCCTTCATGGTGTAATGTAGAATTATGCAACCTTTTTGTAGAGGTTACATTCTAGGCTGACTGTTCTGCCGAGATGCTGTGCAGAGATAGGAGGTTCAGATCTCCACTCTGTTACACATATTTACATTCATGTGCATGCATGCATACATGCGCACACACACACACACACACACACACACCCTTTCGGTGGTCCCAGATTGCTAAGATAAACAGCTAATGGGCTTCGTGGACAATCAGTGTGTTGCAGGTTGTTTTGATTTTGTTTTTTGTTTGTTTTTTCCCAAATAAATATATGGAACAGGTGGTTTGAGATAACCTGTTGTTGTAGTGATCTAACAACACATACTGAGCTATAGATCAGTGTTGTGTACCTGTTGTTTCTTTTTCACACTGAGTATTGAACAGGAAACGTACACTCCAGAACTGCACTGACTGTAAAAGGTGAAGGTGTTCCATAACCTATGTGGTCGTAAGAGAGCGAGACATCAGAGACAGCTCTAGGGCCAGCATATTGAAGGCAGCGCCCATCTCTTCTCCCTCACTGCATGCTTTACCTTCCCTGACCCTAATAAGGGCAGGTACCCCTTTACAGCTGGGTGAACTGGGGAGACTGTACTGAAGCCAAGGCGCACAAACGGTCACCCACCACTTTGTAACCACGCTGGCTGAAGATCCTGAAGATGTTTAGAATACCAGAAAGTTTTCGTTTCACGCCCAGCTCAAAGATCAGACTGAACAAATTTCCTTGGTCATCTCAGTCAACGAACAGGCTGATGAACTTGCAAAACAGGGGGCACAGAAAGAACAGTGCGAAAGCAGCCTCATCTTCCATGAAAAGAAGACAAGCAGCCTCACCTTCCATGAAAAGAAGACAAGCATCAAACCAATGACCCCGACGACCCAGAATAGAGAAAGACGACTACGTTACCACCATCTCAAAGGAGAAGAACAGGTCCTCATTCTAAGACTCCGCACTGGGCACAACAGACTAAATCACCATATGTCCACAAAGCTGAAACTTGCTCCTTCTCCCCTGTGTGCCTATGGTAAAGAAAACCAGACAGGCGAGCACATCCTTCAGAGGTGTACGCTATTCAGCGACCTGAGGAAGAAAGTGTGGCTGACAGAGATAACCCTGCAGACCAAGCTGTATGGCCCACGAGAGGAGCTGGAAAAGAGATACTATTATTTTTTCCAGAGATATCTGATGGTGTAAAGAGAACCAGAGAAGAAGAATATCTCAATATACCTGTATGCCTGTAAGTCTCTGACCTTGACACCATGCACACCTAGAGATAAGGGATACAGGCCAAGGAGATGGGATGCTATCACAAAGTGACAACAATACTTGCTGTGTGAGCATTCGATGAAGAAAAAGAACCACCTATATACCTCGTTGAATGCCCTTCCCCCAGATCACAGGTAAAGGTGTCCCATAACCTATGTGGTCGTAGGGGAGCGAGGCATCAGAGACCTCAACTTCTGCAAGGGCCAGCGTATTGAAGGCCAGCGCTCTGACCACTGAGCTAGCCCAGATCATAATTACCCCAATTCTTACATCAGCAGTCAAAGACTTCATCAAAATACAAAACAAATAATGATAATAATATGACACAGAATAAAGACTAGATATCATCATACAGGTACCACATCATCATTTTTACTTTTTCACTGTACATAACGGGGGTTGTATTGATCTGTGTTAGTTTTTGCTGAGTGTTTTAGTAGAACAGCTGGCTTTCTTTGGGTTCTTGCTGGGGTGCTTTGGACATTAGCAGCTTTTTTTTCTTAGCTAGGTGCTTCGGACATTAGCAGCTTTTTCTTAGCTAGGTGCTTCGGACTTCATTTTTCTTAGCTAGGTGCTTCGGAATTAGCACTTTTTTTCTTAGCTAGGTGCTTCGGACATTAGCAGCTTTTTTTCTTAGCTAGGTGCTTCGGACTTACAGCTCTTTTTCTTAGCTAGTTGTTTCGACATTATGCAGCTTTTTTGTTTTTTTCAAGTTTTGCATGAAATGGACTAGATTCTTGTTTACCTTTCTCCCCCCTCTCTCCCTCGCCCCTGCCCTCCTCCCCCTCTCCCCTCCCCCACTCCCCACCCCCCTCCTCCACCTTCTTTCCCGATTTCATGCATCCACTTTTCTGGTTCTTTATTTCATTATGCTTTCTTTCTTCTCTTCTCTACTCTCTCTGCTTCTCTCTCTCTTCTCTCTCTCTTCTCTTCTCTCTCCTCTCTCTCTCTTCTGTTACTTCTCTTCTTTCTTCCTTCTTCTGTTTCTCATTCTTTTCTCTTTTTATTTCTTCTTTGTTCTTTTCTTTTTTTTTATTTCTCTTCCTCTTTTTTTTCTTTCTTCTTTTTCTTTTCTTTTCTTCTGTTTTCCTTTCTTTCTTTTTCAATCTGTCTTTCCATATTTCTGTCTTTCTTTCTTTCTTTCTTACTTTCTTACTTTTATTCTGTTCTTTGTGTTTTTTTCCTTTTTTCTGTCTGTCTGTCTGTCTTCTTTCGTTCTTTCTTTCTTTCTTTCTTTCTTTCTTTCTTTTCCATCTTTCTTTCGTTCGTTCTTTTCCTTCTTTCTCTTTATCTCCTACCTTCACTCCCAGAGGAGTCGATGGAACACGGGACCGAACTTTTCCAGGCCGTGTCTTTTAAACAATCTGAGCCTGGCGGAGTCCATCCCTCTTCAGGCTCAGGATGCATGCTGGGTATGATCGTTTTTTTCTCCTTAACCTATCAGACGCTGACAGAAATTACGGGAATTTTCAACGTGCTTATTTTATTTTCTGATATACACGAACAGAAATCAAGGCACTGGCAGGTCTGTGCTTTAAGTCGACCTGGAAAGTGTTTAAAGAAAAACTCATTCTCAAGTTACTACTACACCCTGCTGCATGCCGAGATTCAAACCGTAGATTTCGTGGACTTGTAGGATGGAATGGAATCCTTAACCACTCGGTGAAAAAAAAAAATTTAAATAATGAGTGGCGCTGCACTTGTGGCGACTTACTTTCCCTCAGGGGAGAGCAGCCCGAATTTCACGCAGAGAAATCTGCTGTGACATAAAGTGGTCTAAAATAAAATGAAATTAAATTAAATACAGCGTGTGTCCCAAAGCTGGAAAATTAAAATGGCATTGGAAAGTGTTCTCTGTGTAAGGACAAATATCTAGCAGCTTGGAGAATGCAAAACGTAGCGCTATATAAATTCCATGTATTACTATTATCATTATTACAATGAGGAGATAGTTTTATGTGGAGATTTTGATGGTGGTGGGTGAGTAGGTGGTTAAGTTTTTTTTTGGTTTTTTTTTCAATATTTTCTATGAATATCTGTGGGGGGATTGTACTGCTTTTTTTTTTAGGAACAATTCCGGTAAGTGATTTAGATTTTTTGATATATAGAAATACACAAATTTTGGTTTTTTGATGCGTGAATTTTGCTTGCAGAAGTGTAAACACACACACACACATGCCCATGCGCGCGCATGCACACACATGATACATACGTACGCATGCGCGCATGTACGCACACACGCAAGTACATACGCACGCATACATGCACGCGCGCTTGCACACACACACATTTGCTTATACATAAGACACAGTGTGTGTGTGTGTGTGTGTGTGTGTGTGTGTGTGTGTGTGTGTGTGTGTGTGTGTGTGTGTGTGTGTGTGGTGTGTGAACGCGCGCTTGCTTGAATAAATAGCTTGGTAATGTCTATTTGAGACTGCATACTGTAACATATTTTACAGTTTTTTTGCGAAATGTCAACTTTCTGTCTCTGTCTGTTAAATCTGTTTGTTTGTCACTCTGTCTGTCTGTCTGTCTGTCTGACTCTCTCTCGTCTCTCTCCTCTCTCTCTCTCTCTCTCTCTCTCTCTTCTCTCTCTCTCTCTCTCTCTCTCTCTCCTCTCTCTCTCTCTCTCCCCTCTCTCTCCCTCTGTACTCTTCTCTCTATCCTCTCTCTCTCTCTATCTCCTCTTCTCTTCTCTGTCTCTGTCTCGTCTGTCTCTCTCTGTTTCCTTGTCTGTCTGTCTTCTCTCTCCTCTCCCTCTTCCTCTCTCTCCCCCTGTATATGTAAATTCATCTCGCTCTCTCTCCCTCCCTCCCTCTCACCCTCTCTCTCTCTCTCCCTCCCTCCCTCTCTCCCACCCTCTCTTCCTCCCTCCCCCCTCCCTCACTTCCTGTATATCTAAATTGCTCTCCCTTTCTCTCCCTCTCTCTCCCTCTCTCTCTCTCCCTCTCCCTCTCCTCCCCTACCTCTCTCTCTCTTCTCTCTCTGTCTCCAGCGCTCAAACACGAAGACAGCATTCAATCCCCGCAGAGGGGACGCAGCCGCGTGAGGTCCTCTGGGCGACCTCCTTTACACACGCAGTCCCCAGTCCTGGGCTCGCCTCTCCACTCACCGGGCACGGGTCCCGCCGAGGCCGCGAGGACCACGGCTTCTACCGATCCACGTCGCTGGAAACCCGCTCCAGGACGCCTTCCCCGAACCATTCTCCCTCCCCGAGCCAGAAGGAGTACTACGGATCCACAAACCTCATCGACCGCTCGCGGAGCCCTAGCCCAAGTCCTGCCCACTCCCCGCCCAAGAGGACCCCGAGAAAGCTACCTTCCGTGCCCTTCGTGCCCACCACCCCTCCTCCGGGATGGGTCCCGGGCATGTGGCGGTACCCGTGGGAGCTCCGCCTCGAGCCGCCGTGGCGGCCAAGTCTGGAGGGACTCCGGCTAGAGGAGGAGGAGGGGAGGGGGAGTGGTAAATTCAGGGACGCCGGTACGAGGTCCTACGCCTTCCAGCTCTGCTGCTGTTCCTGCTCCTAGGAATACGGGAGGCACGCCGACTAAAGCGGAGCCGGTGTTACCCGCGCCGGCAGGATCTGTACCCAGAGGCGGGTCTTCCCCGAAGCTTTCGGGGAACACCCCGGCGCGAGCCGCCGCCACGAAGCCGGCTTCGCTGAACCTGACCCAGCCCAAGCTGAAGGAGGCCATGCCCCGCGTGATGCCTCCCCCACCATCCCCCAGCCCCCCAGGTCCCCCAGCAACATCAACTTCCCCCGCCTCTCTACCTCGCCCACCCGCTTGCCCAAGGACGGTAGGGGAGGGGAGGAGAGAGGGGGGAGATCGCGAGGAGGAGGGGCTAACCCTTCTTCTAATCCTTCTGGGAGAGGAGGAGGAGGGGGGGAGGTGGGAGGCAGCTGCCTCAACCTTCCCCACATCAGGTTCCCCCACCCGGAAGGTTGGCTCACCCTGAACCCTACAGCCCCACCGAGCGCGGGGAGAGCTGGGAGAGGGGAGAGAGAGGAGGAGAGAGGGGGGGAGGAGAGAGGGGAGGGAGAGAGGCTCTCGCAGCCCTCATAAACAACCTCACTCCTCCACCACCACCAGGACTTCATCCTCCAACAGACAACCTGCTCCTGTGTCCTCCGAATCTTCCCGAAGCCGAGGCGGGGACCAGAGACCGAGACCGAGACCGAGACAGAAGCCGAGACCGAGAGAGAGAGCGCGAGGCGGGTTCGGAGCGAGGCGTTTCCCCTCGCGCTCCTAGCGGTCGCTCCCCCGATGTGCGCACGTCTACTGACCGTACCCGGAACGTCCCCCACCCGTATGACAGCAGTGCGCCGTCAGACTCCGTGGGTGCCACCTCGGGGCCGGGTGGCCGCGGGCGTTCCAGACCCACCCCGACTTTGCCTAACGGGTTCAAACCTAAAGGAGGGCGCCCCGCGGAACGTTTCGAGATGCGTAGTGACGCTCAGGTTCCGTTGAAGGACGATTCGGATGAGGATGACGATTGGTGTTGATGATGACTTGTGCTGCTTCCCTAGCCCCCCCCCCTACCCCCCTTCCCCCCCCCCCCTCCCTTCCTTCCTTTTTAATGACGTCTAGTGGTGGTGTTTTCTTTTTTTTTTCCCGGACTTTTCCTCTCTACTTTTTTTATTATTATTATCATCATCGTGTTGGTTGGTTTTTTTTTTTTATTATTATCAACTATGATTGTTGTTCATTATGAATAATGTTGCCAAGACTGTTCTGCCTCGTTTCTTCTCTGTGTATGTGTGTGTGTGGACCTATGATGGGGTTTTGTTGGGGTAGGGTGTTTGTTTTTCTTCTCTCTCTCTCCTCTCTCTCTCTCTCTCTCTCTCTCTCTCTCTCTCCTCTCTCTCTCTCTCCTCTCTCTCTCCTCTCTCTCCTCTCTCTCTCCCTCTCTCCTCTCTCTCATTCAGACAGAAAACCCCGAGGCGATGTGGTCCTCACTTTGAGCCCTTAGTTTCATATAAACCAACTCTGGCTGACATTGATGATGATGATGATGATGATGATGATGATGATGATGATGATGATGATGATGATGACCTATTTGTTCATCCATATGCATGTGTGCGAGCTTGCACTCCCACGTGTAATTCCTGTGACAGTTGTTTCTCTTTTTATGATTTTTTTCCCAATCTCTGAGACTTAGAACTACGTGTTCAGGGATGTGAGTGTATTGGTGAGGGGGGGGCGGGGGCGTGGTGAGTTTGTTAATGGGGTGTGGGAGTGGGTGGGGTGAGGGGGGGAGAGGGAGGGTGGTTGTGGGGGACCAAGGTTTCTTTGCTCATTGCTATGTCATTATTATGATGATATTGTGTATGTCATGACTGATTTTTTGGCTGTAATAACTAGTGCTCTTATTTGAAAAGAGAGAGAGAAAATGGGTTTTTTAATGATGGGTATTTGCATATGTTTTGTGTTTTTGATATTTCGTATGTGTGGGGTTGGGGGAGGGAGGGGGTATGTGTTCTATGAGTGCGCAGGCATACATGTATGCGTTCTAAAGTGTCGTCTGCAAGTGTACTTTTATCTCTTTTATTGTGAGCCTGTTTGCATGCCTATCTTTGGTAAGATTGCATGAAGATAATTTGCGTGTTTTTTTTATCTTGCATATAGGTGGGTGGATAGATGTATGTGTGTGTGAGTATGTGTCTGTGTGTGTCTGTGTGTGTGTGTGTGTGTGTGTGTGTGTGTGTGTGTGTGTGTGTATCGTGCGAACTTCGGATATGATGTGTGCGTTGATACTTGTGTGTACTATGTATATATAAATCTAAGACCGATTAAGCGTTACTCGAAAACTTGCTCCAAAGAACGAAAAAAAAAGTCTACAACACTCGAGAGAAAAAAAATGAGCCACCAAGCAAGTCAAACCGAGGTTACAAAAAAAACACAAAAACCATGCAAACACCAGTCGCGGTACGTACATCTTTTTCGGGTGCCTTTGCATGCACTGTTCTGACACACAAGTGTTACCATCAGTAGCTTGAGTAAGAGTCGTGTAAGCATTTCCCAAAACCTTCGTGAAACTATCTTTCTCTCCAACAATCCCACAGCTTTCAGTTACCCCGACACAAAACCGCCCGATTATCATCATCATTAATTAACCGCATGTAGCAGACTAAGAGTTTGTGAAGAGAGGAAGACTTGGACCATCATACACCACACGCCGGTTTGATGAAACGCGATTCACATTTGTGACGCTCCACCACGAAATGAGTCGCTTAGCACATTACCCAATTTTGCGCTAGGAGCCATTAAAGGCAGGTGGGGGTCAAGTTGTCAATTTTGAGATTTTGATTGATTATTAAACTATATCGGTTTATCTACCTTATAATGAAATATTAAGGCATAATTTTTATTCCTCTTGCTTTTAAATGTGTTTTGAAAATGCCCAAGCCCTCATTCTAACATCCTGTTACGAAAATAAACTTGCCCGTTTCTCATTTTGTCACATCCTGCAGTCTATCATTTCAATTTGTAATAACTTTGCACAGAATTGTCCGATTTTCAATCTGTTTTTTTTGTATTTGACAGCCACTTTAATGCACATTGATAATATGTCATTAACTAAAAATTGACCGCTGGTGCACTCCGACTTATCATGTGGTGGAGCGTCACATTTACGGCATTCTCCCCCACCCGGGTTAAAGGTACCACCTTGTGTTGGTACCTGCGTAGACGCGTCTATCCAGGGGGTCTATGACTTCGTCGCTAACGCCAAGAAACCGGTTAAGCACGCCTGATGACCTTAGCTCGACAACTTTAACTTAACTAGACAAAACCGCGTTCGATAAAAAAAATAAATAATCCGACTACAGTTAATTAATTATTGACGTCAGACAAAGTAGGTTACCAAGCGACAGTCTTGAAAATAATGAGCCTCTTGTGGTCGGCTTGGCGAGGCTGGCTATGAATAATGGTAGGTAGGTAGGACTGGATTGGAGGGTATGTGGTTGTCGGCTGTTATTAGTGAGAAAACAAAAAAAGCGAAGTTTGGGTTTTATGGGGAGGGTTGGTTTTTTTGTGCAGTTTTGGTTGTATTAAGTGCGTCTGTGGTTTAGTGATGATGACGTTATTGTGATGTGTAGGGTCTGTCGTCTGTCTGTCTGGTCTGTCTCTGTCCTCTGTCCTCTTGTCTCTCTCTGTCTCTGTCTCTCTCTCTCTCTCTCTCTCTCTCTCCTCTCTCTCTCTCTCTCTCTCTCTCTCTCTCTCTCTCCTCTCTCTCTCTCTCCTCTCTCTCTTGTTGTGTGTGTGTGTGTGTGTGTGTGTGTGTGTGCGTGTGCGTGTGTGTGCGTGCGTGGTGTGTGTGCGCCAGTGATACCGAAGCCATGATGGGTTTTAACATCATGACATTGTTTTCAGGCTTGATACAGTCAATATCCTTCACTTTCATGCTTATTAAATTCGTTGACCTGTTTCAAGGTCACATGGAGTTCAAAAGGTCACATAACCTTTCCCACCCCTTAACCCTCCACCCCCACCCCCTTCCACCCACCCACCCCCTCCCTCCTCCCTCCCTGTTAACCAAAAACAATACGCACAGTTTCAGACCAAAGTTTAGAAAGCAGCTTCTTTTTTTTTCTTTTTGTTAGTGAGACGAAGTAAACCGAGAAACTTTAGAATGATAACTGTTTATGATAGATCATGTTCAGTTTTTTTTTTTGCATTTTGGCTTCAAGAGAATCAAGTACATTCATTGGTGTGTTTTTTAGCATCGGTTGATGTGCACTTTGTGAAAATGGTCAGAAGAGAAGATGTCATTCTTTCCTCTTAACTTCTTACCTGTACAGAAATCAAAAGTCCTCTTACAAAATAAGCATGTCGCTATGTGTCTCCTGTTCTTCTTCTCTGGTGGCAGGCGAATTAGATTTCTTCCCTTGCGATCGGAACTGCAATCGCGCGTCGTGTGTAACGTTTGGTCACCGTGATGTGCGACGTTCTGTATCGTTGGGGTGGTGAAGCGTCCTCTGCTGCACTTTGCCCGTACGTAATGATATTTATGCAGCCTTTCGAGAGACCACATCCACTGTTTGACGTGTGTGTCGCCGAGAAGTGACAGATCCCCAAATCTGCTCTTTTAATCTGCATCAAGTAAATGCGTTGGTGTCCAACAGACCCCTTTTCGAAGCTTTCTCGTTATGTTGTTTTCCTAGGTAGAGAAACGTTATTGTGGGGTTTTTTTTTCCATCATCTATATACATAAAATACAGGTGCTGTAAAAAATACTGCAGGACTCCATATCTGATCTGATGCATGCTACATCGGTTAATTAAATAGGGCTTGTTGAGAATTTTTCATGTTAGAAATTTCATTATGGAATATACTGATCCTGTTTACATGAATAAGGCTTTTTTTTTGTTAAAATAACATTTTTGGAAACATTCCCCCTCTCTCATGGAATGTATGGATTCCATTTTGACGTACAGCATTCCAAGGTTATATTCCACTGTGAAAAGTGATATTCCACTGTGAAAAAGTGATATTCCACTGTAAAAAAAAAAGTGATATTCCACTGTAAGTTTCGTGTTATTTCCTGACCAATTCTTGTCTTGTTTCTCTCTCTAACTATTTACCATTCCACCAGTTTGTTGAGCGTGTTCTTTTTCTTTGTCTCTCACCGAATGTCTTTGTTTAGAATGTGATTTACCCCCGAGTACATTCCTGAACATAATTATGTACCCCTGTTGACTGTTGCTTGTTGATTAAGATATCTGTAGTTGTCTCCCCACGTTTTTGCTGCTGGAGGATTTTTTTTTTTTAAGTGTTAAAACAAACAAAAAAAAAACTCTCAATCTGTTTCCCCAACTTTGAAAATTTGTATCCATTTCTTCATTTCTTCCTTTTTCTGTTCTTTTGTCTTCTTTCATCTTTTTGTCTCTCTCTCTTTTTTTTGGTCTCCTTGATCCAGTGAAAAAATCGATCTGTGTGTCTGTTATTTCATTGAGAAAATGGTAATTGTCCTACGTGTATAAAAAAAAAAATTAACTGCAGTTACTTTGACAGATTGTAGCCCGGGGGGTACATGGCATGTCTTATTAATTAATGTTTCCCTACCAACGTCAGCTTGTAGTTTTTTTGGGGGGTATCTATAATTATTATTATTATGTTTATTGTTATTGTTATTATTATTATTATATTATTATTATTATTAATAAACCCTGTTCAGTATTTTTGGGGGGCGTATGATTATAGTATCAATAATATTTTGGTATGTGATGTAGACCTCTGGTGAGAAATAATATGAGGTTTTTTGATTGGGGTTTTTTGGTTTTGTTTGTTCGGGTTTCTTAGGCTTTTGTTATATTATTTCTCCGTGCGAGAGCTCCGAGGTTTACGAACTGTGAAATATCTGTGCATGCGACCGTGGTTTTGTCTTTTCTTTTTTTTCTTGGACTCCACTATGAAAATAGCCACATTCCAGCTTCGGGGTTAATGGGGTAGGCGTATTTAACCCAGGACAGGGGCATAGTGTGGAATTGTTGGTTTTGCTCAGCACATAACCCTGTGTGCCCCATTCTGTCTCAAATCTTGCTCGCATTGTGGACAGGCTTTGTATACATCTTATCTGTCTTCAGTTTGAATCTTGTCATTGATGGCTTTTTCTTGGGAAAGTTTTACTTACCCCTCTTGTAGAGATCTCTGCTTCTAGCTTTAGATATAAATATTTTTAAAAGTATTGAAGTAAGAATATGAAGATAAGAAATCGTCACTTCTGTTAAACTACTGCTACCGATCTTGCTGCCTGTAACTACTACAGACAATATTTACGCTACTTCTATTTCTTTGGTTTTTTTTCGCTCTGCGATTAGAGGTTCGAATCCCGTTTGAGCGCATAACTTTTGCTCCATCCACTTAGCTGTTATTGCCTGTTCTCTCTGTAAAAAAAAAGTGATGAGGGAATTTCTGCTTTTATCTGTCGCTGGATTTCTTGTAGATGTGTGTGTAGTGTTGTGTGTGTGTGTGTGTGTGTGTGTGTGTGTGTGTGTGTGTGTGTGTGTGTGTGTTGTGTGTGTTTGTGTGTTTGTGTAAGTGTCTGTGTGTAAGTGTGTGTGTGTAAGTGTCTGTGTGTGTCTGTGTCTGTATGTATGTATGTATGTGTGCGTATAGTGTTTCTGTGAGTGAGTTGTGTGTGTGTGTGTGTGTGTGTGTGTGTGTGTGTGTGTGTGTGTGTGTGTGTGTGTGTGTGTGTGTGTGTGTGTGTGTGTCCGGTACATTCCATTCACGGTAACCAAAGTTAGGCTGTGATTGATTGATTGTTTGTTGCTTCATTGCTTGGTGTATACTTCAACAACGGAGATTGTGATTATTTCTGTCTGGAAACACCACACCACACCACACCACCCTACCCCACACCACACTTCACACCACACCTCACCACACCACACCACACCACACCACACCACATCCACACCACACCACACCTCACCACACCACCACACAACACCACACCACACCACACCACGAAATATCGCGGTCTTGTTGCCTGCTATGTTTTAGATAATGATGCCGAAAATGGATACCTGCCCTCTTTAGGGTCAGGAAAGGTAAAGCAGCGAGGGAGAGGAGATGGGCACCGCCCTCAACATGCTGGCCCCTAGAGAAGCTGAGGTTCCTGGTGCCTCGCTTCCCCTACGACCACAAAGGTTATGGGAACACCTTTACTTTTACCTTTATATTCGTGTCCTGTCTTCTTCGTTTTCAATCACTTAGACTATTGTTGGTGGTAAAATAACTAGCCGATGGTGGAACTTTTTGATGCTGTCACTTTATATTTAGGTTTTCTTTTATATATCAAGAGAGACAGTCTAATCTCAAACACACCACTGTTCATTACTAGGTCTCTCCTTTTTAACTGAAAAAAAGGGTAACAGAGTCCTCCTGCAAGTGATGATGTGGTATGTGGTTGGTGGTGAGTGTGGTGTGTGTGCGCGTGTCTGTGTGTGTGGGGGAGGGGGTAGTGTGTGTGTGTGTGTGTCTGTCTGTCTGTGTCTGTCTGTGTCTGTGTCTGTGTCTGTCTGTGTCTGTGTCTGTGTCCTTTTCTTTACGTTTCTTAAACAAAAATCTATGAGAAGTAATCTTTTTTCTTGACAAACCTCTGTAAAGGTGGACGGGGGGGGGGGGTGGGAGGTGGGTGGGTGTTCTGTCTTTGCTTCGCTTTTGTTTTGGATTTGGTTGGCTTTAATGTTAAGAATCCTTCTTAACAACATTGCTGTACATGTGACCCAAACTTCGGGACTCCAGTAGTAGTACCTCCAGTTTTATACACATGCATGTAAGGATTAGTTTTCGACAAAATATTTCAGGTAAGCTTTTGAACTCATCGCGAAAAAAAACAACAACTAAACACCATGACATATCTTGATAATATAAGGATTCGTGTTTTATTTCTGTTAATGATAAAATTAATGACGATGTTTCGTAGCATTGCTGTGATTTGTTTTGAAAAAAAACCTGGATGGTTTGTGATTTCTCGAATGGATGTGGTTTTTTTTTGGGGGGAGTGCGGGATGAAAGTTATGTTCAGAGGGGGGTGTTGTGTGTGTGTGTGTGTTGTGTGTGTGTGTGTGTGTGTGTGTGTGTGTGTTGTGTGTGTGTGTTGTGTGTGTGTGTGTGTGTGTGGTGTGTGTGTGTGTGTTGTGTGTGTGTGTGTGTGTGTGTGTGTGTGTGTGTGTGTGTGTGTGTGTGTGTGTGTGTGTGTGTGTGTGTGTGTTGCTAGTTGAAGTTTTCTCTTGGTATAGATAACTACTGTGTAGAATAAAGAATTTAGGTTTCTTCAAGACTGTTGCTGACAGCGATACCAGGATCGTGGTTTGAGGAGTTCTTTGATTCTTTCTTGCTCATGAATGTTAATTTGTCCGTTAGAGAACGAAATTATTCACATTGAATAAGAATCAGCATTCTGTGTTGTTTGACTATCGATAATGACAGGGAGTTATGATTTATCAAACTTAAGTGGCGATCTTCAATTTTACGTCTCTTCACAAAAAAGGGATATTTAACACAAGTGTACGTATTGATGAGTATTGATAAGCATGTGTATGTTTTTAATTCATGGAAAACAAAAAAATGAAAACTTTAAGTTTTAGACCCCAAAAAAGTATCTAGCTATGTGGAGCACTGTGATGGTTGAAGATGGAGAATTTTTGGTTGATCCTAATGTTGTGATTGTTTTAGCTGGAATGTTCAAGCATCAAGAATATTCTAACATTTTATTTCGTGATACTGGGTGGGAGACACTTGCCATGCGCTATCCTTTCTTTAACCTGAATGTGGCTTTTTTTTTATTTTTAATCAATATCGTTGACAGCTTTGTGATAACGGAGCATGGAGAGAGTGACGGTTGTGTGCTGTACTGTATACTACGAAAGCAAACTGGGGGAATAATTATAACATTTTTTTGCTAAAACTGGATTGGTGGTTGTTTTAAAGGAGATGTCTTCAGATTTGTCAGTCAAGAGTCTAGGCAGTAGAGTGTGGCCACTACATGCGCTGTTGATAATTATTATTTTATTTATTTATTTAATCAATTAATTCGAAGATAATGAAAATAAGCATTCATATGCTTTTTTTTTACATCCAGTCCCCGTGTGTAAGCAGTTTTTGTAAATGTCATCTGCTCCCTGTTGATGTAGCAGAGAGTAGACAGGGACAGAGATGGCTGAAGAGGTCAGTGGTAGATGAGTGGCATGGTCAGTGGGGGAGGAAGGAATGCTGGTTTTGTGGAATAAGCATTCATCTGCTTTTTTTTACATCCAGTCCCCATGCGTATGCAGTTTTGTAAATCTCATCTGTTCCCTGTTGATGTGGCAGAGAGTAGACTGGGACGGAGATGGCTGAAGAGGTCAGTGGTAGTGAATGATGTGGTCAGGGATGGTGAACGGACTGCTGGACATTGGTTTTGTGCTGGTGTCTTTGGTGGAATCCCACATACACCTGTCTGGGGTCAGTGGTCAGTCTGATCAGTGTCGGAGGGACTGCTAGACATTAGTTTGTGCTGGTGTCTGTAATGGAAGGCCACATCTTGAGGACAGTGGTGTCTTGTCTAGTCAGTGTGTGTGTGTGTGTGTGTGTGTGTGTGTGTGTGTGTGTGTGTGTGTGTGGTGTTGTGTGTGTGTTGTGTGTGTGAGTGTGTGTGTGTGTGTGTGTGTGTGTGTGATGTGTGTGTGTGTGTGTGTGTGTGTGTGTGTGTGTGTGTTGTGTGTGTGTGTGTGTTGTGTGTGTGTGTGTGTGTGTGTTGTGTGTGCAGTTCTGTGTGTGTGTGAGTGCGTGTGAAGTTCTGTGTGTGTGTGTGGTAGTTCTGTGTGTGTGTGCGTGCGCGCGCGCGCGCAGTTCTGGTGAAGAGTACACGGGGAGGTATAGACAGGCTTGTTGATTTTGTAGGAGGGAGGAGGGTTGGCATACACACCATGGGTAGGCCAGTTTGGCCAGGACTATCTGCATACAGGTTGGCTGACAAATTGAGTGACTGATTGAGTTGCTGAGTGTTGTTGTTGTTAAGTGACTGGTTGACTTTCTCACTGGTTCGTTGATTGGTATGGTTTTATTTTTTATTGATAGGGTCACTGATAGGCTGGCAAACTGACTCGCTGAGTGATTGTTTATTGGTGGTTGATTGTGTCTGTAATAATAATAAAATAATAATAATAATAATAATAATAATAATAATAATAATAATGATAATAATAAATGGAATTTATATAGCACTTTATCTTGCAAAAAATAAATCTGACTGATTTGATTGCTGACGGACTAATCAGCTGATAAATGCACTGATTAGCTAATTATTAATAGACACAGTGTATAAAAGTAGTATTTTTTCCAAAACGCATCATCTTCCTTATTTCCTTGCTTTACACAGACCAAAAAGAGAACTACCAAGTGAGACGATCCAAAAATATAAATTTTTCAACATTTGGAAAGGAGTTAGACAAGGATGCGTCCTTTCACCTCCCTTTTCAATAGATACCCAGACCAAGTCATGAAAAAATCTGTGATATTGAAGACATGGGCCTCAAGATAGGTGAAAGGAATATGATAAATCTGTGTTACGCGCGCTAATGATACAACACTGCTAGCTGATAACATCACCAGTATGAAGAGAGTATTACGATGAGTAGATGTAACAGGAAGAAAAACAGGTCTCTCAAGCTCAATGCCTAAAAAGACAAAAGTGAGTGCTGCATGTTGCCAGAACCAGCTGCTAAACAGAACATGGAATAAAGATTGACAAAACTCATTTTAAAAAATGTCAAATATCTCGGCTTAGTCAAAACAAATGACGGATCATGTACCAAAGACATAGAGACAAGAAATTCAAATTCCAAATTCCAATACTTTATTGTCTCAGAAACAGAGAAATTCACGTAGAACAGTATGGCTTAAAGTAGAATGATCCAACTGAACAACATCTGGAAAGACCTCGCACTCCATTCTTCTGAAAATGAAAATAAAGAAATGCTTAGTGTGACCCATCATGCTGTATGGCTGTGAATCCTGGACACACAGAAAAGACGAAGAAAGAAGAAACGAAGCAGCTGAAATGTGATTTTTTTTCAGAAGGTTTCTCAGAGTCAGTTGGACAGATTAAAGAAGAGATGAAAGCATGCTACACGTACTGGAACAACAAAGAAAGAAAAGAAACCACTAAGAAATGAAAGGATGTTGTTTTTCTTGTTTGTTTGTTTCGATGAGTGGAAAAACGGATATTAAAGGATTATATAGAGACAGATATTGATGGATACTGATTGTGCTTAATTGATAAAAATTCAAATAAAACAAATGAATAATAAAGATAACTTCACATGTAAAAAAAAGTATTGTCAGCTGTATGGGGTTATTAACGTACTCGTTTCTGACAAAAATTGGATGCTTAATCATTGATATGATTGAAACTTGTCGGCAAGATGGCTGATGGGCGAAAGGTGAGATAATTGTGTAGAAGAGTAGTCTGGTGGAGAGTTATCTGTTCTTGGACATTTGTGATTCATTTTTTGTTAATCATTGAGGAAAAAAAGAGATAAAATCGTAATTACCTGTAAAACGCAAAAAAAGGCTTTTGTTAGGTTGATAAAAATTATCTATCTTAATTAAATCCTGTTTGTGATTTTCATGTTCATAATGTCTCCGAAGTTGAAGTATATATATAGTTCCCTTGTTAAACTTGATGACGTGACGATTGCTAAATCAGTTTCTTCTTCTTTTTCTTCTCCTTCTTCTCTTTCTTCTTCTTCTTCTTTCTTCTTCTTCTTCTCTCTCTTCTTCTTCTTCTTCTTCTTCTTCTTCTTCTTCTTCCTCCTCCTCCTCCTCTTCTTCTTCTTCTTCTTCTTCTTCTTCTTCTTCTTCCTCCTCCTCCTCTTTCTTCTTCTTCTTCTTCTTCTTCTTCTTCTCTTGTTGTTGCAACAGCTGTTGACTATCGTATCACTTCAGTAAGACCTGTTGCTACCATAGTATACTTCACTCATGTGCATGCGCGGTCATGCGCACTCGCCCAGCTAGCCTGCCTCCTCTTGCTTTCGCTTCATTATTTTCTTTCTGTGTCGTCTCCAAACGTGGTGATATAGCGGTGCAACAAGGGGAGATCTCTATGCTGAAACGATGTCTTGTGTATTTAAACACTTTTTTGATTCTGGATAACTTAACAGTGTTATTGAACGATGCAGACTGAATCTTGCAAAACAGGCAGTGAAGTAAAAAATAAAAAATAAATATATAAAAAAACGACTTAAGCAGACAAAAAAATTCTCCTTCACAGACAAAAGTCCTCACCTTTACCTTCACCTGTCTTGTAGACGCGGGGGGGGGGGGGGGGCACCATTGAAGATTTTAGATTTTGCAACCAGCTTCCTCCATTCCCTTGACAAAGACAGAGTACATAACGCTAAAGACTTGTTGAGTCAGGATAAAGGTTAAAGAAGAACGAAATTTGACAGGGAGATTCCTCAACTGATAAAATATGTGGGGTTTTGTTTTTTTGGTTGTGTTCTTTACATAGACCACGCCAGGTTGAAGGAATGTCGGTAAGAAAAACGAAACACTGACTCGCATTCAAGTTAAAGATTTGACACTTCAGAGCTAGCTGTTAAGCCTCGCTGTCTCCCTATAGTTTCTTGCCTAGTTTAGACTTCATCTGGGGACGGGATAGCTCAGTGGTCAGAGCACTCGCTTTCCCCAAGCTGAGCATTGAACGTGGTTACCAGTTGCATGGGTGACCGTTTGCGCGCCTTGGGTTCAGTACAGTTCCCCCAGTTCACCTAGCTGTCAATGGGAACCTGCCCTCTCTAGGGTCAGGGAAGGTAAAGCAGCGAGGGAGAGGAGATGGGCGCCGCCCTCAATATGCTGGCCCCTAGAGAAGCTGAGGTCTCTGATGCCTCGCTCCCCTACGACCACCTAGGTTATGGGACACCTTTACCTTTTACCTTTAGACTTCAACGTGTTGCTATACTTTAGGAGGGCAAGTTTGGATTCATCTTGCCCCCCCCACCTCCACCCCCCCCCCCCCCCCCGACCTGACCCCTGAAAGAAGTCAGAACACAGCTCCCTCCCAAAGACTTCCCCAGAAGTCAGGGAAGGTCATGTGGCTTAGTTTTCAGAAGTGAAGGTGTACGTACGTGTAAAGTGATGATATAAATTCTTTGTTTTACAGCAGCACGATTGGTTAATCGAATATCGAATTATGAAACAACCAGGTGACTACGGTGGTGTTTTGTTTGTGTGTTGGATTGGTTGGTTGTTTGTTATCTGGATTGTTTGTTAGCTGGATTGTTTGTTTGTTTACTGGGTTGGTTGTGTTGGGGTTTTTTTTATTATAAACTTTTGACGGGAAATTGAATACTGGTGATGAGTACATTGCAAATCAGCGTGGTGTTTCAATCCCTGGTGATGTTCTCTCATGTTTGTCATGTTTGTTGGGGTTTTATTTTCAATGGCAAATTAGGGGGGGTGGTGTCTGTGTGTCTGTGTGTGTGTCTGTGTGTGTGTATGAAAAAGTCCAGTTTTACTGTTATGGTTTTTATATGTGTACATATCTATATATATACCTTTTTTTTCATTTTTACCTGTGTGAATATGTTGTTCTAACAGTAAGAACGACGAGCTCTTAGTCAAGAAATTTTAACTTGAGGATGGGAACCCTGTATGTTGAGGTTGTTTTGAGGGTTGGGTTTTTTGGGATTTTTTTTCTTTTTTGCTCAGTATGTCCGTATTGGCTGACCTTGCTCCGTAGATGTCTTTTAAAAAAAAAAAATTAAAACAAGGCTGGGAGTTTCTGTTCGGTTAACCGCCTGTCTGTCTTGTCTCTGCTGTCTCCTCTCTGCTTGTCTTGTCTCTGTCTCTGTCTCTGCTGTCTCTCTGTCTCTTCTTCTTCTCTTCTTCTCTCTCTCTCTCTCTCTCTCTCTCTCTCTTCTCTCTTCTCTCTCTCTTCTCTCTCTCTCTCTTCTCTCTCCTCATCTTCTTCTGTCTGTCTGTCTGTCTGTCTGTCTTCTCTCTCTCTCTCTTCTCTCTCTCTCTCTCTTCTCTCTCTCTCTCTCTCTCCTCTCTCTCTCTCTCCTCTCTCTCTCTCTCTCCTTCTCTCTCTCTCTCTCTCTCCCTCTTGATAAACGTGCGCAAAAGTGTGTACCTTCTTCTTAGGTACAGACATTAAATATTCTTGTTGTCATCTATTGTTACTTCAATCGGCGCAAATTATTATTATTGTGTATGTGTGTGGGCGTGTGTGCGAGCGTGCACGTGTGTGCGCCTTCGTGGCCTGTGTGTTTGCTCATGCGCCGTACATGCATGCGCACGCAGTCTTTTTGTTTTCTAACCTCAGCAATTTTTCAAACTTTTTTTCAATTGATTGATTGTATTTCCCCCCAAAAAATGTAGCATCAAGCTCATTATTCAAAGCATCATAACATGACTTACCATTACTGTCATTATAACTATTATTATTATTATTTATTATTATTATTATTATTATTATATTATTATTATTATTATCATCATCATTATTATTATTATTATTATTATTATTATTATTATTATTATTATTATTATTATATATCATTATCATTATTATCATGGTAATCTTCACCATTGACTGCTAGTGGCTAGGATTTTTTTTAATTTTTTTTTTTTTTGGGGGGGGGGGGGGAGGGTAGATTACCTTTTGGATTATGGGCAGGGTAGGTTGCTTGTCATCATGCTAGAAAAAAAACTAGATCGAGTTTGAGACATAAGGTGGTCAGAGTGGTGCGCTCGTGATCTGCTGACCTGGGTTCGCATCTCATTCAAGAGGATTTTTCCTCTGGAGTTAACATTAATGCCGACTCCCTCCCCCCCCCCCCCCCCCCCAAAAAAAAAGTCCTTCGGATGAGACTATAAGCCGACGTCCCGTGTGGGGACGCACGCAGAATATCTTGCGCACACGTTAAAAGCTGTTGCGCTTTTCGGATGATTAGGCCAATATGCTCTAACGCGCACGGCATGAAATACACAACGTACAAAGACTACACACACGCACGCACGCACGCACGCACGCACGCACGCACACACACACACACTCGTTTTGAATAATCTAACCCATAATAATTCACCACTGAGTACATCACAATCACATCACATCTTGTCTCTTATTCACGTCTTAAATGCAGTCATTACAAAATAATAATAATAATAATAATAATAATAATAATAATAATAATAATAATAATAACAATAACAATAACAATAAGGATGTTGACAGTATTGAAAAGAACGTCTATTGCGATAATTATAATGGCGATGATGACAAAATATCGTCTGTAGTTTTTATTCATGGTTATCATAATTATGAAGTTAAATAATTTGATTAAAGACTTCATTTAATTAAAAACTTGTTGGGTATAATCATGATTATTATCATAATCATCCATCTTCATCACCCGTCATTCCCTTCCTCTAATGTATGATCGATCGTTTTCATAATGATGATGATGATTATTGTTCTTTTTTTTGTGTTTATGTCTTCGGCTATCCTTATAATTATACTGGCTGGTTGGTAGGTTAGCTTTTTATAATTATCACACGTTTGTGAGCCTTGGGTTATTTGTTTAATGGTGGTGATTGTTGTTGTTTTTTAAGACGTTGTGTGTATGTGTGTGTGTGTGTGTGTGTGTGTGTGTGTGTGTGTGTGTGTGTTGTGTGTGTGTGTGTGTGTGGTGTGTGTGTGTGTGTGTGTGTGTGTGTGTGTGTAGGCCTATGACGTATTTTCTATATCAGTTATATTGAACCAAAAATGCGTTTGCGCACACTGTGTGTGTTGTGTGTGTCTGCGCGCACGCGCGCGCATGTGTTACGTGCAACTCATGCATATGGTATATATGTGCGCCTGTTTGTTTGCATATCTGTATACGCATCTGTGCAAGACTAGACGGTCAGTGTGGTAGGCTGTGTGTTCGTGTTGCACGTGTTGGACAGGGGGGGGGGGAGGGGTAGAGAGGGAGGGAGGAGGTGAACACCACCCATTGCAACAGGATGTGATGACAATGTGTGTGTTGTGTTGTATGTGTGTGACAAGTGTGGGTGTGTGACAAGGTAGGTGTGTGTGTGTGTGTGTGTTGGTGTGTGTGTGTGTGTTGTGTTACGGTGTGTTGTGTGTGGGGGGGGTGACAATGTGGTGTGTGTGTTGTGTTACGGTGTGTGTGTGTGGTGGTGGTGTGTGTGTGTGTGTGTGTGTGTGTAGTGGTGTGGGGTGTGTGTGTGTGTGTGTGTGTGTGGGGAGAGGCAAGTGTGTGTGTGTGTGGTGTGTGTGTGTGTGTGTGTGTGAGGTTGGTGTGTTGTGTACGGTGTGTGTGTGTGTGTGTGTGTGTACGTGTTGTGTGTGTGTGTGTGTGTGTGTGTGTGTGTGTGTGTGTGAGAGGAGTAGAAAGGTGTGTGTGTGTGTGTGTGACGAAGGATGTGGAGGCATGTGTGTGTGTGTGTGACAAGGTATGTGTGTGTTGTGTTACGGTGTGTGTGTGTGTGTGTGTGTGGTGTGTGTGTGTGTGTGTTGTGTGTGTTGGTGTGTGACAAGGTATGTGTGTTGTGTTACGCTGTGTGTGTTGCTGTTATATTACGTGTGTGGGGTTGGTTGCCCAGCAAGCATACCTCCCCCAAAAAAAACCTTCTACTTGGAGCACGGACAGGGGCCGAACCGACTTGACCTCTGACTTATCCGACGCCACCTACATATATATACTACCAGTCTGTGAGTGTTATCGTTCCTTTCTACATTTGTCTCCCTTTAATTCAGATGCCACAATGATTATAAATACTAGTCTCTGCTCATTGTGATGTGTGCTGTTTCTTCTTCTTTCTTAAGAAAAATTACTAGTATCGGCTGTCTGGTTTTTTGAAAAATATTGTATGGTGTGGTAGTTGGTGTTGAATTCACGATTCAGTATGGCTGTGTTGTTGTTTGTGGCTAACCACGTACGATCTTTGCAGTATCGGGTCTAGAACGAGGATCAGATATGGATGTTAGTTTTGTTGGAAAGTATATATCTGTAAACGTACAATCAGTCATAGACGAAATATTGTACACAGAAATAAAGATTTGTTGAGTTTGTTGGAAAATTTTATGGAGTAAATTAAAACAAATCAGTCATAGTGAGAAATATTGTACACAGAAACAAAGCTTTTGGGTTTGTTAGGAAAAGTATGAGTCAAAACATAACAAACTAGTCATTAGTGAGAAATATTGTACACAGAAACAGAAGTTGGTTGTTGAAAAGTATGAGTCAAACATAAACCAGTCTTAGCGAGGAATATTGTACAAGAAACAAAGACTTGGGTTTTGTTGGAAAAGTATGAGTCAAACATAACAAACTAGTCATAGCGAGAAATATTGTACACAGAATCAAACACCTCAGTGTGTGTGTGTGTGTGTGTGTAATCCCTGACATGTAGAACATACAGTTTCACAAACGAATCGAAATAGTTTCCACAGAACAGAAATAAAGTCAACGACACGCATGACTTGGATTTACAGCCTAGGCTAACATGTTTATTGCTGATAAGAACACCGTGAAGAACAACAAAACTGACTTCTCCGTGGATGCTTGTACCCACACCAGTTTGTCTCTAAAGGCTGTATTGCCACGAGGACGTAAAACACACCCTTTTTACCTAACATGTATCTCTGTGAGCATGTACCGCGAAGAATGTTTAACCTGTATAAAACAAGTGTTCTGTAATGAGTTGATTTCTTATAGCGGGGGATAGACTTATGTCGATGAGGTTGTAGACCTGAAAAAGGGGTGTTTGTATAGACTTATGTCAATGAGATTGTAGACCTTGAAAAGAGGAGTGTTGGTATATCGTCTGCTTTACAGAATGGATAAAAAAAAATAATTAAGTGGTAGTAGTGGTCTCGTGTAACAGCTTTTCGCAGCTCTGATATTAAAGGAATGACAATTTTTAAAAGTGTGTTCTTTCTGAAATGAAAGAACAATCCTCTCTCAGCATGGGTCATCAGATATATATATTAAAAAAAATCTGATTTTAAATCCGTGTTCAATTTTACCGTTATTGTTTCCAGAACTGGATGAAATAATGACAGACCGAGTCAACCGATTCAAGTTGTTGTTTTTTGTGTGTGCTGTTGTTGGATTGGATTTTTCCCAAGCGAAGAAGAACAAAAATGTCAATTGTGCTACAAACACAGACAGTCTAGTCCTCCAGTGCTGTTTATGTTGTCACTGTGGGAGACTGAGTTATGTGTTTATACTGGCGCTTGGGGAATTAAAAGTGATAATTGTACCGAGTTTCGTTACCTACTCTTGTGTGGAGAACCAGTGATTTGGGGATAATGAACACGTTTTGATTGATTGTGAAGGTACAAATTTTCCATTTCTTTTCCAGATGTCGCAGTATGGTTGATGTTATATATACATTGTGTATTTGGAATTTGCTTGCTTTTTTAAAAACAAAAAACTGAACACACCTTACTACATCTAGTTCCTATTACAGCCACGGAGCTAGCTATCAGTAGTTTGGGGTGGGGTTTTTATGAAACACCATTCCTGGGTACAAATAATTATACTCAACACAGACAGGAAAGAATTCAAATGAGTGACGCTGCGTTCTGGCAACTATACACCCTATCTCTCTACAAGAGCAGAGGAAAGATGCTTAAAATAAAAAGATGCAATTAATGGTACAGTAGGGAAAGCCATGATGTCCCCTTTAAGTCGCTGAATAGATGATGACAGAATGAGCCATGACGCCCCCTTTAATAACTCGTTGAGTAGATGGCACAAAGTCCTAACTCCTCTTTAAACAAGCCGTGTATATGGTACAGTATGAGCCATGATGTTCCCTTTAAGTCGCTGAGTAGATGGTACAATGCAAGGGGTGCATCCCCTTGAAATAGATGGTACTGTACGAGCCATGATGTCCCCTTTAAGTCGCTGAGTAGATGGTACAATGCAAGGGGTACATCCCTTCCAGTAGACAGTATTGTACGAGTGATGATTATGTCCCCTTTAAGTCGCCGAGTAGCGGGCACAATACAAGGGGTACATCCCCTTGAAGTAGACGGTACTGTGCGAGCGATTATGTCCCCTTTGAGTCGCTGAGTAGCAAGTACAATACCAAGGGGAAAACCCCTTGAGGTAGACGGTATTGTACGAGCCATGATGTCCCCTTTAAGTGGCTGGGTAATTGGTACAGTTCGAGCCATAATGCCCCCTTTAAGTCGCTGAGTAGCAGGTACAATACAAGGGTTACATCCCCTCAAGTAGATGGTATTGTACGAGTGATTATGTCCCCCTTTAAGTCGCTGGGTAGATGGTACAATACAAGGGTTACATCCCCTTGAAGTAGACGTACCCTTGCAGTCCAACTCTCCTTTTAACAGTTGCTTGCATTCAGTCTGGGCTGCGTATCATCCCTTCAAATCTCGATGCCGAAGGACCGTAGCTTTTCCCCTCATCTCCTTTCTTTCTTCTTCATCTTCTTCTTCTTCTGCCGTAGTAGAAATCGTCTCCGAACTTCCGCTACTAACCTGCCTGCTAATAAGTGTGTACCTCACAGCTAAGTGAGGAGTGTAGCCACAGGGCAGTGGCCTTGGTGGCTGTGTGAATATAAACTTTGTTATGGCTCTTCAGTGATGAATGCATGCCTGTTATTATTCTATGTCATGGTGGGGTTGTTTTTTTCGTAGTGGACATTGGTGTGTGTGTCTGCAGAATTGTGCAGCAGTACGCGATTGTTATTATTATTATTTTTTTTTATATATGTATCATGATACCTGGACTTTTTTTGTTTTGGTTTAATGTAGACACTTGTTCAACTTCACTCTAGCCCGTAGTTTCTCTTTTTTCTCTCACTTTCCACGCTGATTCTTTCGGATCTTCTTTTTTTTTTTTTTTTTTTGGTTGGTTTTTTTTTTTCAGTGTGATGTAAACGTGAACTGTGAATATCGTTTTGATTCTTGTTGAACAAATCAAAAAAGTCTTTTTACAATTTGATCATTCCTTTTACGGCCTTGTTAAATGAATGACATTTTGCTCTCTCTCTCTCTCTCTCTCTCTCTCTCTCTCTCTCTCTCTCTCTCTCTCCTCTCTCTCTCTCTCTCTCTCTCTCTCTCTCTCTCTCTCTGTCATATTTCTTTCTTTCTCTCAATATCGCCTTGAAATAAACTTACAATTTATTGCTA
>CM060345.1:21570118-21577618 GCA_030674155.1 Stramonita haemastoma
AAAATGCCATGCGCTGACCAGTGCAGATCAAATGTCGCCCACATAATGGATTTGTGGGCACAGTGTCAATGACTTGACAGCATGCAACTTGCAAGTGTAACATTGAAATTCACATGTCATTAAGTTTGCACGTCACTTGACTTTTCCTTTAACTCCTTGAGGAGTTGTCAGACACTCACAATATTTTACAGGCTGTGTCATACTCATAGGGAATTGAACCTGGTGGAGCCCATTTTCTTCCCATGGCAGGGTGCATGCTGACCAGTGAGTAAGCTTCATTGCTTATTGAAGTTGTGTTAATCATCCCACTGGCCATAGTTTTGGTGTACTCTAGATAGAAAGATATTTCCACAGCTGTGTGTGTGTGTCTGTGTCTGTGTGCATGCGTGTGTGAAAGTGGGGTTTGTGTGTGTTGTGTGTGTGCATGCATGTGCATGTCTGTGTGACTGTGACTGAGAGACCAGTCTGTGCATGTGCATACCATGTTTGTGTGTGTGTGTGTGTTTTAATGTTAGTTTTTAATTTCAAGGATAAAAGAATAAGCACTCGCATGCTTTTTTACATCCAGTCCCCATGTGTATGCACTTTTGTTTTGCCATCTGTTCCCACTTGCACACAATGGCCTATTCTTCCAAAAAGCAGAACAGGTTTAACTTGTGTGCACGATGTGTGTGTGTGTGTGTGTGTGACATTGATTGTGACTCACTGACTGTCACAGTTGTGTGTGTGCGATGTGTATAATGTGTACATGTATACTAGTGGTGTAATCTTCAGTGAATGAATTCATTACAATTTACATGTTCATGTTTGTATAATATATATAATGTACTTCATGCATACATGTATACTAAAACACACTAGTCAATGTAGTATTGGTTGGGACCAGGGGATATTGTAATTAATCTCTAAGACCATGCAGACAGTAGGGTGGCATACATCAGGGTTCGCGATAACCGGTAATTGTCGGTATTTTACCGATTGTAAACAGGGAATACCGAAAATTTTCGAAGCAGCCGGTACCGCGTACCGATTCTGTTTGCCTGTGACCGATTAGATTTCCGTCTCAAAAAAAGTCTGAAGTGACATTTTCTGACAGTCTGTCATGCGCCTGTACTGTGCTTACGCACCTACCCCTTCCTACCACCACCCCTTCCAACGAACATCTTTGGCGCCAGCATCATTATTAGCCTAGCACGCAGAACAGCAAGCTTTACTGTGAAAGAATAGAGCTTCGCGCTCTTCTCGGCATGACAGTAACTTCCATTCACAATGAGTAAATGGGGCCTAGATTTATTTAATCTTTATTCTTTTAATCTTGTATAGCGAGGATAATGGAATAAGCACTCCTGTGCTTTTTTACATCCAGTCCCCATGTGTATGCAGTTTTGTAAATGTCATCACACCGGCACAGGATGGTAGCCTGCTCTTACGAAAAGCGAAAAGTGAAAAACGGAGGGTCTTTGACTATGAATTTGCGCGTTGCTTTGAGATAGAAGAGTCGAAAACTAAATCTAAATTGAATGAAAGATCTAGATGAGCGCTAAGCATAGAAACAAGAAAAAAGAATACAAGTCTCACGAATGATGCCATGCAAAACAACAGACTGACACGGACAAGTGGCACAGGCGCTAGAAAAAAAATCCTATTTCCTGCGTGGCTTCGTGCCCAAGAAGCGAGTGGCGGCAGTACGGCAGTCAAAGTCTGAGAGATTTGCGTTCAATTTAGATTTAGTTTTGCTGCCGAACAATCCCCCCCTCCCCCACCCCCTCACTGAATAGTTTTGTTTTATTCACAGTACGTACCGGATTTTATTTTCTGGGACCGATTTTGGGGGAGCTGGTCAAGATATCTCTGAAATGGCAACTCGCAGTACCGGTTTTAAAAAATCCTAGCGCGAACCCTGATACATGCTACATACATATGTACACTCACTATACACTGTTGTTTTTAAACGTTTTCAATTCAGTAAGCATCATAACAAAATCACACTGTTTTTATTTTGAGCTACAACAAGCTTAGAGAAAGTTAAATATTGTGCTCAGCCTGTTAAAAATGAATGCATAAATTATAAGTAACGGTAAAGCCTAAAGGTGTCCCATTATAACCTATGTGGTCGTAGGGGAGTGAGGCTTCAAAGATCTCAGCATCTCTAGGGGCCAGCATATTGAGGGTGGCACCCATCGCTGGTTTACCATCCCTGAAGGGCAGGTACCCATTTACAGCTGGGGGGGCTGGGGGACTGTACTGAAACCAAGGTACACAAACAGTCACCCATCCACTTGGTAACCACGCTCGATGTTGCTTAACCTTAGCTAGGGGAACGCAAGTGCTCTGACCACTGAGCTATCCCATTCCCAATGCATAGACAGAAGTTAAATGGGAAAACATGATATTTTTACAAGGAACAAATGTCAAATCCATCAAAATGGATACTGAAATATCATCTAATCAATATTATTGCTATCAGAGTGGCATATCAAAAAAAAAGGGAAAAATTTAATGATGCAGATAAAAAAAAATGAATAAGTAAATGATATGACTGCAAAACTGCAAATAAATAAAACTTAATCAACAGTTAGATATTTAATCATGCCAAATCAAACACAAACGCACAAAAATACCAAATCAGAAATTCTCAGAGACAAACCCCCCCTCAACAACAACAAAAAAAAAATCACAAACAAAAAAAACCAAACAAAACTTTAAAAAGCCAACAAAACCTAGTACATGAGAATGATAACACGAGAAGCAGGAGTGTAAAGGGAAGAGAGTGGGAGAGAGAGAGAGAGGGGGGGGGAGGAGGGAGAGAAGGGGGCAGGGGAGAGGGAGAGAGAGAGAGAGAGAGAGAGGTGTGCACGCTATTGAGAGACAGAGACACGCACACAGAGGGAGAAAGAGAAGAGAGAGACATACATGTATGCGCTGTACACTATTGATTGGGGCCAGGTGATAAAATCATATTATTAATCTTCAAGGTAAGGGAAAGCACAAGAGCAGGCAGGTAAGCATACAATATATTGCTAAACACGTTGTGTAGTAGTACTTACTGAGTATTGATGGAGAGAAGAGGTGGTGGAATAAAAAGGAACACCTGTCACTCAGTATGACCTGGAGGAAGGCGACAATTACCTGCTGCAGCCTTGAGTGCCGGCCCTCAGGTGTGACAGGTATGACAGGTATGACAAGTTGTCACATCATGTTTTTCTCTGCTTCAGGCTCTCCACTTCAGACAGAAACTGTTGTTTTGAAAGCAATTGTTTGAAGTGTGTGTTGTTAGGACACCTACGCACAAAAGACAGTGCATTGTGGATGTTTGTTTTAAAATGTGTGCATGCACACAGTTGCATGTATGGGTGCACACACACACACACACACACAGGCACACACACATGCATGTGCACACATGCACGTGTGCACACACACATGCACACATGCTCACGTGCGCGCGCGCACACACACACACACACACACACACACACACAACACACACACACACACACACAACACACACACACACACACACACAACACAACACAACACAACACAAAAACACAATACACACACTCAAGTTTAGCACCTTTTTTTTGTTTGTTTTTAACTTTACCATTAAATTTAAATCAATGCACACAAAAAAACCAAAATGACTCAGTTCATGAATGTCTTTGTGTGTCCAGCACTGCACATACTAGGGGGTCAGTCACCATGGGAACGATGCAGTGGGGTGGTGGAGGTGGTGGTGGCAGTGCATGCTGGGCGTGTTCTGTTGGCTGGGGAGTTTCTCCGTGCGGGCGGTAGAGGTGGATCCCAATGGCTACATCACCTACTGTCCCTGCATGGGTGAGTGAGGGAGGGAGCTATTATTTGAGACAGTGCCAAAAAGTCATGGTGGCGGACCCTACTGTGTTTGATAAGAAAAATAAACTACTTAGAATATTTTTTTCTTTGGTTGGTTGTGTAATTCTGTCAGCTTATACCATAAAAAGATAGATACAATATTATCAGGAAGATGGGTGTGGCAGATTTCATAAAATTGATGTTTGTATTATGAAGAAAATGGTCAAAATTGACCAATCCAAAATGGGACATTTACTGATAGGCCATAAACATTTGTGTCTCTACAGCCATTCTAAGTTTCAAACAAAAATTTAAACATATGGAACAATTAAAACATACCTCTGCCACCATTTTCATCCCTAAATGACATGTAGCATGCTTTCTGGTGAAGTTTGTAGCACACCAGGTCATTTTGGAATCGAAACTACTATGAAGTGGTGATGCTCATTAGACAATTTTTTCTTTGTTGTTCCTTGGCCACAACAGCCACTGTCAGATGGGGCCAGCTGGTGCTAATCATAGCAGGAACTGACCAGTTTTGGACTAGGTAAAAAAAGAAGGGGAGTGCTAAATTTAGCAGTCTGGACTGAGTGGTGTTGGATTTGTGGGCTATGTGGCTTGGGATCCCTGTGAAGTTCTACAGTTTTTGTTTGATTTTGTTTGTGGGTTTGTTTTTTTTCCCCCTGTCCAGATCATTTTGGAAACCAGGAAGACCATTTCTGGGGTTCCCTGCAAAGTTCTAACAGTTTTTGCGAAGTTCTAACAGTTTTGGTTTGTTTGTTTTGTTTTTTCCCCCCCTGTCCAGGTCATTTTGGAAACCAGGCAGACCAATTCAGGGAACCTGCAAAGTTCTAACAGTTTTTGTTTGATTTTGTGTGTTTGTTTGTTGTTGTTTTTCGCTATCCTGGTCGTTTTGGAAACCAGGCAGACCAGTTCTTGCAAAGTTCTAACAGTTTTATTTGATTTGTTTGTGGGGGGTTTTTTTGCTGTCCAGGTCGTTTTGGAAACCATTAGACAAGTCTTTGGTTTCCTGCAAAATTCTAACAGTTTTTGTTTGTTTGAGGGGGTTTCCGCTATCCAGGTTGTTTTGGAAATGAAACAACTATGAAGTGATGATGTTCATTAGACATTTTTTCTTTGGTGTTGTTCCTTGGCTTGGGATTCCTGCCAAGTTCTGCTGGTTTTGTTTGATTTTGATTTGTTGTTTTGTTTTTTTCGCCCTGTCCAGGTCGCTTTGGAATCCAGGTAGACCAGTTCTTGGGTTCCCTGCAAAATTCTAACAGTTTTTGTTTGTTTGGTTTGGGGTTTTTTGTGGGGGGGAGTTCCCTGTCCAGGCCATTTTGGAAACTAGGCAGACCAGTTCTTGCAAAGTTCTAACAGTTTTTGTTAATTGTTTTTTTTTTTTACCTGCCCAGGCCATTTTGGAAACCAGGCAGACCAATTCTTGCAAAGTTCTAACAGTTTTTTGTTTGTTTTTTTTTTTTTTACCTGTCCAGGTCGTTTTGGAAACCAGGCAGACCAATTCTTGCAAAGTTCTAACAGTTTTTGTTTTGGTTTTTTTTTTTTTTTACCTGTCCAGGTCGTTTTGAAAACCAGGCAGACCAGCTCTTGTGAAGTTCTAAAAGTTTTTTTGTTTATTTTTTTTTACCTGTCCAGGTCGTTTTGGAAACCAGGCAGACCAGTTTTTGGGATCCCTGAGTTTTGCTCACGCCCTGAATCGAACCCTGCTTCTCCCAGCCTGGGTGGAGTACAAACGACACTTGGCCAACTCCGTGAGTGAGTCCACAAAGGGAGAACTTGTGTTTCTGTTTTTTTTCTTTTTTATTAATGAGGCAGGTGCAGCTTTTATTAGTCTATCCTTGAAAGTAGAATGATCTTTCAACCTGGGAAAAATAAATCTATATTTACAGCTGAGCTAACAGCTATACTATTTCTGCTGTACTATACTATGTACTTGACTTTCCGAAAGATATTTTCAATATACTTGTGTGTAGATTCTAAATTGGTTTTACATGCTTTAAGTAATTCTAATGAGGGAGTTTGTTTCTGTTTTCTTGTCTCTTTCCTTTCTAAATTTCCTTTAAAGTCTGTTTCCCACAATCTCTTTTAGTGGTTTTTTTCCGATCTTTGTAGTCTCTTTTCCCATCTCTTTAGTCTCTTTTCCATTTTTTCAATTTCTTTCCAGTCTCTTTCCCCATTTTTTTAGTCTCTTTCCCAACTTTTTAGTCTCTTTTCCATCTCTGTACAACTGTATTCTCTTTTCCATCTCTTTAGTCTCCTTTTCCCATCTCTTTAGTCTCCTTTCCATCTCTTCAGTCTCCTTTTCCCATCTCTTTAGTCTCCTTTCCATCTCTATAGTCTCCTGTCTATCTCTGTAGTCTCTTTCCCATCAATTCTCTCTCTTTCCAGTCAATTTAATCTCTTTTCCATCTGTGTAGTCTCTTTTCCTGTCTCTCTAGTCTCTTTGCCATCACTTTTCCATCTCTTAGTTGATCAGTATACATCCATTTTGTTTGTCGTCATCGTCCTCCTCCTCCTCCTTCTTCTTCTTCTTCTTCATCTTCATCTTCATCATCATCATCATCATCATCATCATCATCATCATCCTCCTCCTCATCATCATCATCATCATCATCATCATCATCCTCATCATCGTCATCATCATCATCCTCATCATCATCTTCATCTTCATCATCATCATCATCATCATCATCCTCATCATCATCATCCTCATCATCATCATCATCATCATCATCATCATCATCCTCATCATCATCATCATCATCATCCAACACTCACACAGCAACTATTGTCTGTCATACAAGCAAAAAATGTGTCGCGCTGCCGTTAAGCGCCTGACAAAGTGGGGCCCAGCGCATCCGACTTTCAGTAGGTTGATCCAATGTGTGTGGCAGGTGCAAGTTCCTTTTGACGAGTACTTCAAGGTGGAGCCCCTGAGGGAGTACCATCGTGTGATGACCTTGGAGTCCTTCATGCAGGATCTGGCCCCTACCCTTTGGCCTAAGGGACACAGGACTTGTAGGTTTCTGTCTTTTTTTCCTTTCTTTGTGTGTGTGTGTGTGTTGTTGTGTGAACTGGGGGGACTGTACTGAAGCCAAGGTGTGCAAACGGTCACCCATCCAACTGGTAACCGCGCTCAATGCTGCTTAACTTTGACTTGGGAAAAGCGAGACCTCTGACCACTGAGCTATCCAGTCTATTTGTGAACAAGGTGTCAGAGACCTCAGCTTCTCCAGGGGCCAGCATGCTGAGGGTGGCGCCCATCTCCTCTCCCTCATTGCTTTACCTTCCCTGACCCTAAAGAGGGCATGTACCCATTTACAGCTGGGTGAACTAGGGGACTGTACTGAAGCCAAGGAGCGCAAACGGTCACCCATCCAGTTGGTAACCATGCTCAATTCTGCCTTACCTTAGCTTGGGGGAAGTGAGTGCTCTGACCACTGAGTTATTGCGTCCCCATAGTTAATTATGAGACTGGCAACAACAAAAAAAGAGAAAGCTGAGAGAGACAGACAGACAGACAGAGACAGAGAGAGTGCTGTATAACCCTCTTAGTCCGGCCCGGGATTTTCCAGGATTAATCATTCCCTCCCCTGAATCCTGAACCGGGATTTGCCAGGACTTACACACAGTAGTTTTCCATCA